>VDFB02000003.1:329195049-329513052 GCA_007258455.2 Sequoia sempervirens
ATCTGATGATGGATGTAATATAATAACATTTGGTAAGAAAAAATTCTATTTAAAATTATTTCTATTTCTTTCATGTTCAATAAGTATGTGAATGTTTAGCAAAGTGCCAAGAATTTAGTATGGCATTATTTGTATCGAGCAATTGTGTTTATCTTAATGGGAGATCCCCCAGGGTTATGTTATGTATTTCCAAATACCACATTTCTAATAAGTGTTCTTGTGTAGTGACCTGACAACAGGAGCTTTCCTACGGGTCATGTTCTGTGTTACCAAATGTGATGTTGTTGATAAGTGTTTTGGAAAATAATGAAATAGGTATTGGGGATCATAGGTATAAACTATATATTGTAGAACTAGAAGCCTTGGAAGGCATCTAAGTGTTTAATAAAATGCTAAAACTCAAGTACATAAGGGTTTGTCTTAATTGGAGTTTCCCCAAGGGTCATGTTCTGATTTTTCAAACCCCATGATGGTGATAATTGTTCTTGTGCAATGATCTGACAAACAATGTAACTTAGTTATGTATATACAATCTTGCAGAAGTAGGGCCTCAACAGGTATGTGGTTGTTTAATGAAATGCTAAGGATAAAAATAGTTGGATTGAAATTCCTTATTTGAGAAGTATTTTGTGCAATAACCAATGAGTAATGTGGATGCATATATCTTGGAGAAGTAGCGGCTGCAATAGGCATGTGAATGTTTGATTAAATGCTAACGATTAAACACAACTAGCTTTGAGTCAAGCATATTTTTCTTAATGGGGACTCTTAGGGTTCAAGTTTTGTATTCCCAAATACCTTATTTGAGAAGTGTTTTGGTGCAATCACCTAGAAAACAAAAACATGTGAATTGTGGATTTAGATATATTACATATATATGATCTTGCAGAACTAAAGACCTTCATACACATGTGAACGTGCAATAAAATGCCAAGAATGAATACAACGGGATTTGTGTGAGCAACAATGTTTGTCTTAATGAGAACTCCAGAAGGTTCTTGTTCCACATTTCCAAATGCCATGTTCGCAACAAGTGAGGAAATGAAGTGATGCATTTTTATTCCTGAATCCCCCTTACAGTTTGTTCCTTGTGTTCTTCACTTGAATTCATCTATCCTTATGCTTTGATGGAAGTCCATAACCTATTCCAACATCCTCACTTTTGAACATGAAATAAGGATGCTATCAAAGGTTGTGGTGTTCATCTTTTCTCTTTCCAATTGTATTTTATTGAAATTTTCTAAAGCCTTTTCAAAAACGTAATTCTACGCATGTCTTGTAATCATGCTACACTGTGAGACACATTTATTCAACATAGTGAATACTACCCATGCAATAATGGTAAACAAGATTCTATGACTAATATATGATCATTTAATGAATTTTTTTCTGATTATATATGTATGATGATATCATATACTAATTTTTTGGGCAATGACATTGCAAAGAATGAAATGGATATCATATATTTATATATATGAAAGTACATAAAGTCTCACAGAATTGGGCATGTGAATTTTTAATGAAATGCTAAGAATTAGTGTAGAACAAGATTCATATTGAGTGATAATGGGACCTTCCTCAAGGTTCATGGTTTGTATTATCAAGTTTCAACTACCATGATTGTGACACTGTTGTTGCAGACTGGCCTAGCAAACAATGATATAGGTGTTTTGGATCTCAGTAATTGTTGATTATTAAGTTTTCTATGTTACTTCTTACAATAATTTTACAATATTAGTTTGTTTCACCTTTCCTCTTTTGGCACTGTAAATAAATATAGGTTAAGATTACCATGCCCTGGCAAACAGAAAAGAGGCAGCTCATTAAGGTTCAGTTTTTTGTATTGATAGCCAATTGATTTGTTTTGGCATGACTTTATATGGTGCGTCCACATTGATCACTGTAAGCATATGTTTTCTTTTGTAAATGCAAATCATTTTCCCTTGAAATGGACATAAATATCATTAATCAAGCAGGATATGTTTTGTCTTATTTTAATTTCTTCTCCTTTTGCTTTGTGGAGTTTGTTAAAAAATATTTCCACTCAAGCATTGTTTATAGTAAAGTTTTTCATTACTCTTCTGCCTATTATCAATGTTAATATTTGGCTTGCAACATGTCTTTTTCTTATAGGATACCTCTCTTTATTGGCCCACATATCTTGTTCATATGACCTCTCTCTGTCACACCAATGGATTTTTCTTATAGTTATTTTCTTCTTCTTTGTCACTCCAATGGATTTCTTTTTGGTTTCAATTTTTTTCTTAGTTTTTCAATTGTTATTTTCTCTTCTTGTCTCTGACAAAACAAGCCTCTACCAGCTAAGCAAAGACACACATCCCTCAAAATATGATTTCCCTCAACCAATTCATAATGGACATTGTAATAATTTATATTTACCATGGGTTGCTTATATATGGAACAACCTTCTGTAATTGTCTAATTTTGTATGGGTATATTCAATTCTTTGTATTGGTTTGGCCATTTCTATAATGGGCTATGAGATATGTGAGGGAAAAGTTTGTGTTTCAATTCTTCTCTTCTTATTTATTTAACTAAAATTTAAAATTCTTTTCTTAAATCCCATTTCATTAAAGTTTTAATTTGTAAATTATATCTGCTATAAATAGCATTTCTATTTACTTGGACACAAATTTCTTCACTTCTCATTATTACATCTATCTCTTTTATTTCATCAAAGTAATCCTCAACCACTTTAATTTTCTAAATGTCCTATCAATTGATCTCATGTACAAAACAAATATATACACAAAATAAACCAATATATTTTTTAATTCACCTTCCACTACTCTTTGGCGTTCCCATTGCACATCAAGGTGCGATTGCTAGTTGTAACTTAATTTATAATTTGATTCTCTATGTATTTTTATGTTTTAATAGTTAAAATCATTTTAAATTTGTTTTGGTTAATAAGAGATATAATATTTTTAATTTACATTAGAATAAAAATGATAATAATATTATCTTAAAACAATAATAATTAAAAAATAATTCATAATTAAGTTCATTACTATAATTATCATTATAGAGATTAAGATAATAATAATTAAAAAATAGATTCATGATTAAGTTTATTACTATAATTGACATTATAGAGATTAAGTTACAATTATAACTATTTAATTTTTAATTAAATTAAGATTTTTTTTTACAAAAAAGGGGTAAAAACTTTATTGAAAATTAGAACAAAGCATTACATAACAGCAAAGGGCCAAAGCCCCAAGAGCCAACAGAAACCACTAGAAAAGCTAGGAACAAATTCACCCTTCCCCAATACCACTCCCATCCTCAGCAAGAATCCTCTCCAAGTCTTGACATAACTCATGGGAATCCTTCTCCCACCCATCGATCTTCCCACCATCTATATTCTCTGACACCCATTTGGCCAAACAATCAGCTACCCTATTCCATTCCCTTGGAATATGGACAAAAGACACTGACTCCATCAAAGAGCCAACCTGTAATATCTACTGCACCATCACAACCAAATGCCAACTAACATAAAAAATCTTCTTTTCATGAAGTAAATTGACAAATACTTGAGAATAAGACTCACAAATAACCTTACGCCACCCTAAAGCATACACCTGCTTCAAGGCATAGAGGATAGCCAAGCCTTCCATCCTGTTGACAGTCTATATCCCTTCATTAGCAGAAAAAAGAAAAGCCACCGATCCTGAAGAATCCCTACCAACCCCACCAATCCTAGCAAGTCCAAGATTTCCCCTAGAAGAGCCATCCATATTAATCTTCAGAAAGCTAGCCGGAGGGGGCAACCAACCCCCCACCCTTTGAACTTTCTGCTTCACACGCCTTCCTCTCCTAACGCAAGCAGATGTCGAAGATAGCCCCTAAATGCCCAACCGATCAGCCATCTCAGCATCTCCTTTCTCCAACGACAACACAATCTCACCTTTAGCTTCAACCATCTCCTGGATCATTCCCACAATTCTAAACCAAACCTGCTGAATCCCGAAGTTTTCACCTCGAAAGATTCTCCGATTCCTTTTCAACCAAACTTGCCAAAGCAAAAAGATGGGACCAACATACCAAACATCCTGCAAGAAAGAAATTGAGGAGGGGGGCCTCCCCAGACTAACCCAAAAATCCACCAAGGAGGAGGCATGAATGTAGGGGCTTTTCCAAACACCCCACCAAAAATGCCAAAGTTGTAAGGTGAAGGAACAATGGAAGAACAGGTGGGAAGAGTTCTCCTCCCCACACCCGCAAAGAACACACCTAGATGGGCCTAAAAAACCTCTCTTCCGGGTATTATCCCAAGTCAAAAACCTATTCCAAGCTAAATTCCAAATAAAAAAATTACACTTTGGCCAAGAAAACTTATTCCAAACTTTCTTCCACCAATGAACCTCCACCCCCTCAACCTGCTAGGAAAGCAACTCCTGATACCCAGAAGAAACAGTGTAAGCACCCTTGGGGTTAGGAAACCAAACCAACACATCCTCATCCACGAGGGAGCTACAACTTCGAAAAGAAAGAATGTAATGAAGCTCAACGCACTCCTCTTCCATACCAACAACAAGACATTCCTCAGGATTCTTCCATCTCGCCTCCACCAATTGCCCCTGAAAAGAAAGAGACTTAAAGTCGCGCACCCTTGACCATCCAACTTCACAGAACCTCTGGAACAAAGTCAAAAAATGAGGGTACTGAGAAACAATGGGAGGGTGAGCATCCCAAGATTCATGCCAAAAATGGGCCTCTGAGCCACTCTTGCAAATCTAGAATAAGCCATCCTTAATGAGCGCAACCCCTTTCTTGAGAGTATTCCAAATCATAGATCCCTTCCCCGTCAAGCTGTAATGAGGGATATTACTCTGAGGAATCCCTGGAAAGTACTTCTGAGTCAGAATCCTGGCCCACACCTGGTCCTATTCCACACACCAATGCCAATACAATTTAGTAGCCAGAGCCATACCAAACAACATCGACTACCTTAACCTAAGACCATCAAATTGTTTTGGGATACATACAACATTCCATCTAACAAGGCTCCACTTGGAAGACAATAAATTACCAGCCCATGGGAATTGTCTTGCTAAGGAATCAAGATCCCTAACAAGACCCATTGGTGCTGCTTGAATCATACACCTATAAAGAGGGAGAGCCTAAACCATAGATTTGAGCAATTGAACCCAACCTGCAAAAGACAGCTAGCGAAGGGTCCAATGAGTGACTTTGACATGAAATTTGTCTAGAATAGCTTGCCAAGAATCCCTAGATTGTCTACCAACCAAAATAGGAATCCCAAGGTAGGTCAGCGGGAGAGCCCCAATTTGAAATCTAAGAATATGAGCAATTCTCCTGTGAATGGAGTTTGAAGTATTGAAGAAAAAGACAGAAGACTTGCCCTCATTAATTAACTAGCCTGAAGCAGCAAGA
Source organism: Sequoia sempervirens (assembly GCA_007258455.2). Lineage (NCBI taxonomy): Eukaryota > Viridiplantae > Streptophyta > Pinopsida > Cupressales > Cupressaceae > Sequoia > Sequoia sempervirens. Next base: position 329,200,477 of record VDFB02000003.1, read on the forward strand.
TAAACATCCAACACCTTGCACATGTTTGAAGCCTCCCTAATAGTAGCCATTCCCATCAAAGAAGTTTCATCCACAAACTGTAAGTGAGATTGCACTGGTAAGCCACCTCCCCATCGCCATCCCTGAATGAAACCCCCTTCCACATTCCTTTTTATCAATCGTCCCAAACCTTCCACCAAAAGAAGAAACAAGTAAGGAGAGAGGGGGTCACCCTGTCGTAAACCCCGAGAAGCACCAAAGAGTTCAGAGTGCTCCCCATTAATTAAAACAGAGAAAGAAACGAAAGTCGTACAACTCATAACCCAACGAATCCACTCCTCAAAACCAAAGGCCCCCAGAACTTTTCAGAGGAAGGACCATTGAACTTTTTCATAAGCCTTAGCCATGTCCAGCTTGATGAACATAGCCTTATCTTTGGAATTGGCCATAGAATGAATAGTCTTCGTAGCAATAACCACCCCATCCAAAATCTGACAACCCACCACAAAACCACTCTGTTCCTCAAAAATCAGCAGCGTAAGCCACTTTTTTAACCTGTCAACAATCAACTTAGAGATAATTTTAAAAATAACATTGCAAAGAGAAATGGGGAAAAATTGACTTAACCGATCTGCCCCATCACCCTTGGGGATGAGAGAAAGGAAGGTAGAATTTAGGGCCCGAAGCATTTGCTTATTCTTTTGAGACTCTTGAACGACTGCCAATAAATCCAGCTTGATAATCTCCCAAAATTCCTAGAAGAACTCAATCGAGAAACCATTAAGACCAAGAGCTTTACCCTTCTTCATATGGAAAAAAGTCTTCTCCAGCTCCTCCAGCGAAATATCACTCATAAGATGCTCCTTCATCTCCCAAGAGACCAAAGAAGGAATACAAGAGAGGACCTAAGCCTCTTCAACCGAGTCCCCCTACAAGTCATCCCTGAATAAAGAAGCAAAATACTACACAACTTCATTTGAGATATCTTGAGTAGAAGAAAGAACCTCTCCCCCATCAATAACCAAAGCTGAAATAGAATTACCATGGCATCTGGCCTTCACCGAATTGAAGAAGAAGGCAATATTCTTGTCTCCCTCCTGAAGCCATTCAATCTGAGCTTTCTGTTTCTAGTAGACTTCCTCCCTCAACTCCCACTCCTCCAGAGCTTTCAATGCCCTAGCCTCATCCCGCAACAAATCCTCAGACACCCCATCCTCCCTAATTAACCTAGTAATACCATCCAACTCAACTTGTGCAGGAAGATTCACATGGTAAATGTTTCCAAAGCATTGTCAGTTCCATCGTTTAAGCTGATACTTGACATATTGAAGGAGCTTAGCAAAAATATACATTGCAGTACCATAAGTAGGTCTACCATACCTCCACCATTCAACAACACAGCCATGAAGGTCAGGGTCCCGCAACCACATTAGCTGGAATTTGAAGGTCGGCATATGAGGCACTCGAGCAAAAGAGATAACTAGATTTATAGGATAGTGATCCAAACCTCTCCAATCTAATATCTCAAAACTAGAAGACCACATTCCCCCGACCCAAAAGTAGGAGACCATGAAACGATCCAGATGTTCAACAATGCAACTATCACCCACCCTTCTGTTGTTCCAAGTAAACTGACCATTTCTAGGCTTGATGTCAATAAGATTGAGAGTTGATATATTGTCCTGAAACAACAACACATAAGGCTCTAGTCTTGCAATACCACCCCATTTCTCAGCTAATTCAGTAATAGCATTAAAGTCACCTGCAATGATCCATGCTTGATAGGGAAATAGGCTACGAACAAAACAGATATTGGTCCATAAAAGAAGTTTACCCAGGAACTCAATAGGTGCATAAACATTGGAGAAAAGAACAGACTCCCCCGACTCAGGACACAAAGCAACCATGGATAAAGAGGACTTGAAGGATAACCACCTCAAAGGCTAAATCTTCTGAGGGTTCCAAAAACAAGCCACACCCCTTGAGGATCCCTGAGCCCCAATACACTGGCACTCACCATTCTTCCACAACTTAGGCACTAAACCCATCATGCACTCAACATATAACTTGGTCTCCTGAAGAAAAAGAACATTAGGAGAATGAATTTTTACCAACTCACGAACAAATTTTTGTCTAGGGCCACTGTTCAATCCCCTTACATTCCATGAAATAATGATCATTTCAAAGGAGTCAAAAAATGGGAATCCAGGGTCTTGACAGATCCTGACTCCACCAAGGTCTCCCCCATCATCTTAATCTTTTTCAAATCTTTCTTCCTACCAAGTTTAGTGTTTTTCTCCGACCCCCCCTTCTTGCCATCCTTTTGCAAAAGGGATAGTTGAGGATAAGGCTTGCTACTCTTAGCCACATTCGATCCAACATTTCATGCAGGAAAAGAAGTCCCTCCATCCCCCTGCCCCAACTCAACATTTGGACCCTTCATCACCTGAGCCCCAACCTGTAAATCAGTGACCATAGGCATGGCAGACTCATCCTATGGAGTAGGAGGAGTAATGGAAGTGTGACCCTTCAATCCAAAACCCACCACACCCTGATCCACACTTATTAACCTTGGATTAACTTCTTGCTGACCCAAATCATCCAGAACCTCAAACCTATTAAAAGTATCCTCATCTTGTCTCTCCATCAAAGTCCTCTTTTGAACTCTATTCTGGTTACAAGCCTTAACTGGAACATAACCCTCAACATCCACCCCCTCAACAGAAACATGATTCTTCCCCTTATCAGCATCAGGGGTGTTATGAGGAGGAGGTGGAGGCTGAGGCACCACAGGCTTAGCCTTCGAGCATCTACGTTGCAGGTGACCATATTCATGACAGAGGTGACATCAAAAAGGAAGGGTCTCATAATCCAATTGCTGCACCCAAGAATGGGAACCCGCACACATATCCAAAGCATTTGGAAAAGGCCTACTCAAATCAATTTCCACACAAATTCGAGCAAAAGTCATTACTTTCTTACCTAGGGTTTGTGTCGAAGACCCCACCGACTTCCCAAGCATCGAAGCAAGCATGTGTAGAACATCCTCACAACAACATTCAATTGGAAATTTGGGCAACCAAACCCACACCGGAACACGATTCGGAAGCTCCTTAGAGGGATTAAAGCTTGCATGCCATGGCTTGACAAACAACCCAACCTGGTTGTGAAAATAGCCCCCCCCTCAAAAACCCTATTGCGATTAGCCAAGCAGATGAATGTGACCATGAAAAAATTATTTGCAAGCATCGTGACCTCCATTTCACCCTTCGGCTCCCAAGTCCTCCGAGCCCAAGTTTCCAAAAATTGTAGAGACACTCTCATTCCCAAAAATTTGCAGTACAAAGAATGCTTTGAATAATATTCAATATCCTCAGCAATCATCTCAATTGGAATCACTAATTTAGGTCTCTCTTTGCAACGTTCAAGGTAGTCGTTAATCTTCAAGATCTGAGATCCACCAGACAAATTCAATTCCATAGACCCCGTATTTAGAGAGAAGAGGGTGTTATAAAAAACCCTTGCTCCTTGGCTTGGCGATTTCAAGCCAACCGCAACATGAAAAATCCATGTCGGGTGAAGCCCTAGATGGTTCACCCTAAGACATAGCCACCAAAAGGCCCAGGACAGACATGCATAGGAGAGAGCCGACCCCAGACACAAAAAATCAAAGGAGACCCTCACTTGCAACACCCATCGCCAAACCCACTCTCAACCCAACACCACACACAACCCACAACAATAGACCCCCACGCCAACACAAGAGCCCAACCACGAAGGAAAAAATAGGGCCAGACAAAGCCCTACATGCAGGAAAAATGACCAGACACAACCAGGCCGGAGCACCAAAGAATAGCCGCAGCAAAAAGATTAACCCCCCCACAAAATGAAGCATATGCCCACCCCAACCTTCACACATACAAAGAAAGCAAACACAAGCTAGGGCTCAGATACCCTAGCTCGGCGCCTTGCAGTTGTAGATCGAAACGCCATCCCCCTCTCCCTATCCTGGGGAAAAATTCTTCATTAAATTAAGATTAAGATTATAATTAATTAGAATATATTTAATAGTTATAAGAAATAAATTGAAATTTAACTATGCTACTCAATATTTCTTTTACAATACTAAAAACAAAGTACCCATCACTACATGACATTTGTCTTAATTTTGAATTAGATCTCCTTCTTGTCTTCCAAATATTTTATCATAGTGTAAATTTTTATTTAGGATTAATCTAGGTTAATAGAGGAAATGTAATCACTAAATACAATTTAGTTTAGATTAATTAATAATAGTTGAAAATGATAAGTTAAATAAGTGTGTTTGTTATTTTGAAAAAGTGAATAAAAAAAAAATATATATTATTTAGGTTTATGATCAAAGAGTGCATATTGTTTTGGTGAAGATGATAAATCTTGATTACTTCTATTTTGGAAATTATGATATTTTTTGTCAATGGAATGCATCAAATATTACATTAATATATTATTTATTTGGGATCAAGTTTGTAGGTTTGGGTCTATTATGTGATTACGAACTCATCAAATACATTTGGATTTAACCATACATGATATAGATTTATGCTTTGTTGCTTGCCTAGTTAACCTTCACTTGTTATGCTTTTTTTTAATATATGATGACCCACAATATTAAAATACCTTGGTAGGGTTGTTGTATCACTAGAGAACACATTCTTCTAGGTGATCCCATAGAATTGTGTACACAAGATAGAAAATAGCAAGCAAGAGTACTATTATGTATGTAGACTTGTTACTCATTTTAGTACACCAAATCTAAGTGTTTTGCTCTTAATTCCTCCTTTAATGTTCTAAGATGTTCTAAGATGTTTAAGATATAAGAGATACTAAATGAATGATAATGAATGCCTTCAAATACTAGCACACTATAAAATTTTATGAAATATGTACTTAGTCGACTTAAGGTGGGAAAATAAAGGGCAACAATCGATTAGAGCTTGAATTTGACTTTTAGAAAGGTAGGATCAAGTCCACACTTGCAAGGTTGCTTCCACGATGAAGAAAATGACTTGGGTTGGAAAATATTTAAATTTGATTGAATAATGGTTGTATTGGGGTAGGTGTACAAATAATTGATAAATATAGGGCTTAGGTGAATGTATCAAGGTATAAATGTATAAGGATGGGGTGGGTGCTAAATGTGTTGAGATATATGTGTGTAGGGATAGGTGAAGGCTAGGGAATCAACCCTACTTTACATAAGATTGTACAATTCGTCATATATACATGTATAAATATATTTTATCAAAATGAACATGAAACTAAATGAAAAATGGCATACTTATGCAAATTTCACCATTACACATAGGTTTGAGTACTTTAAGATGGAACCCATTATTATAATTTTGGAAAATTCATGTCAATACAATTTACTCTAACTCTAAACCAAGTACTTGTTTAAGTTCACACCAATAGATTAAATCAAGATTTTTAGCAAAGAATTTATTTTAAGGACTTTGTATTGTATCAATAAGCGTAAGGCATGTAAAAAATTCTTGTGAATTGTAGTCCATGCCAAAAGACCAAATCAAGACCTTCAATAAAGAGCTCATTTTTTAATAATTTTTTATCATATTAATAGGAGTGGGGCATGTAAGGTGTATATAGGCACCATATCACAAGATTAGAACTCAAAACTAAATACTTGTGAACTTGATTCCAAACCAAAAAACCAAATACTTTGATATTAGCATATTTTACCTTCTACATTGTTGTGATTGTAAGAATCATTTCATTTTATCTCAATGGAAGTGAGCTTCTACTACATAATGGTTGAATGATTGCCAATGATTATGTTTTCTTGCTTGGAGTCCCTTATTTTTTTGTGACTTAAAAAACCCTTCTTACAAACTTCTAAAAAATAATTTTCCCTTAAAACATATATGCTTAAAAAATATAAATCATAAATTTACTTCTAAAACTATAAAAAGATTTATGTTTATAAATACTTTGTTTATATATGAAATATAGATATACAATAGTTAATTTGTGTTGATGTTTAGATACATTCTAAATATCAATGCATTGCATAGAACATCAAACATAGAAAGTCTCATAAATGTGAGACCCTAAAATATAAGATAGTCTTTATGGTTAGAAGGATAGTTATTTATCTATTCTATCTAATTTAATTTAAATAGATAAAAAGGATAGTAGTTATTGGGAATAAAAGTTAAAATAAAATTAGGAGATGCATCAAAATAGGGAATTCTTGCTAGTCTCTCACATAGTATTTTGACACATTATTTAATATTTAATGAAAATTAAATTTAGAAATCATAGACATGTGAACTTAGAAAACCATTTATTCATAAACAATCATAGAAGGAGAATAGGTCCAATCACAACTTCTCATGTATTAATTACTTCAGTTTTTACATAGTAACATTAGACAAAAAAAAGCTATAAGTTCTAGACATGTAAACAAAGTTCACTTTGGGGCTTAGAAATAAGAAAACCAAGAAATTATTTACATACAAGGCACATTTAAGATGAATTTACAAAAATCAATCTCCTCCTAAAGAATGAGCCCAAGTTTATTTATATAGAAAAAGAGAGATAAGACCTAAGAAAAATGACAAGGATAAATGCCCTATTAGAAATGCATGACTTCTCATTAAAGAATCATAGGATCCTCAAGGTCTTTGAATTGAAATATTCAATGTATACAACCATAAGAATTCATGAATATCAATGATGGGGTAGTTGCATGCACAAAAATTGTGGCATAGTGATTAATGGCTTTAGATGTACTAATAGGCCCTATTGGAGATGTTCATGTTTTGAAAAATAATTTAATTTATTATTGCATTCCTTCTAAACATTCATGGAGTGTTGATAGGGTGATTAATGGTCAGTGGTTTTTCTTCCTTCTAGAGCTACTAAGTTTGACTTGGACTTTCATGGATTGTTAGATATGTTGAGGTGGCAAGATCAATGGTCATCACTTTTTATTTTTTGGATACAAGGTCTAATACCCTTTCAAGACTTCACTATTTCAAGACTTCACTATTTGATGTTTAGATTAAATCTAATGGTCCCATATTTTGTTGGCATTTAATTCTTACAACCAAGAATATAAAAGAAGTTGGTGAGCCTCATCAAGCTTTAATGGGTCAATTTTGGAGCCTTCAACCAATAAATCACTCTATCAAGCCCATGACTTACAATTTTCATCCAATGATAATGAAATGGAAAGATTGATGAATACCTAGGCTCATTCCATATTTTTAACTAAATTTATTAGCCATAAAAAAATAAAATAAAATTGTGTAACCTCTAAAACTTTAAAAACTTAAAAAATCATGTAATAAGCTTAAATTTCATAATAAAAAAGATAAAATTTAAATATAATGAAAAATTACAATTTATATTCAACTTATATTAATATTTTCAAATTTATCACATCTTACTTGATAAATAATTTAATTAAAGAGGGAGTCCAAATAAAAAAAAATAAGATTAGTTTGATAATATATATTTCCAAATTTATCACCTCTTATTTTGGTTTAGGTTAAAAGAATGAATCCTAATCAAACAACTATGAAAAATTTCATAAACCCCATGAGTGTTTTTCCTTCATCTTAGATTCACAATAATAGTTATTTATTTTAGCTTTTGGTTTTTCAAGCTTGGATTCTATTAGTGTTTTCTTTTCTTGAATGCATAATTAGAACTTGCACCCATAGAAAGTTCAAGGGATACATTAATAATAAATTAAATGTAAAATTTAAATGTTTTTAATAATATGTATAATTAATTAGTTATATAACAATATAAACATATACATGTTTTGATTATAAATATGAATTTTAATTTTACAAATATCTATTGTATCATATAATTAGATGTAGATGTTATTCAACAAATTTTAAAATTTTGTTGAATTTTCTCATATTTTTGAAACAATTAGATTTATTTGAAGAATTTAAATAGTCACATGTCATTATATGATAATATCATAGAATTGATTGTGGCTAAATTGATTCTCTTCAATTTAAAATTAGGATTAGTGTCTATTTTGCATTGATCAAAGTTCCATAAGAGTGTCATTTTGTCTTTGTAAGTCATATTATACTTTGTAGCTTCTCTTTTAAATTCTTGTCATTCGTATGCATTAAAAAAATGTTGTTAGATAAAAAAATAATAATTTTTAACCATTTTATTACACATGTAAATATAGTAATAAAAAACCAAATTCTTGAGAAGGAGGTTAAATCTTCTATTTTTCCTTTTTTGATCATCGATTGTCCACCTATATAAGATAAACTTGTAATTAATCAATTTTATTATTTTTTCTCTTTTAAAAAAGAGGATAATTAAAATTTTAGAACTTTAAGAGAACTTGTGCAAATAATTATATGTATACTTGAATATTTTATTATGAGAGCAATTGCACACAAGCTTCTTCTTTCTTTCTAATAATTTTCTATGGACTTTTCATTTTGGAATAGTGGTCAAAAGAGAATACATAGTCTCTATAAGTAGGTCTTTTATTGATTTGACTCTAGACATTATTGTAAATATGAGACCTTGTCTTTCATTTTATCAATATTGATTGTGGCTTTATTTAGTGTAAGGCCTTGTGATTTGTGTGTAGTAATAGCCCATACCATGGATAATGGTATTTGTCTATGATTTCCTCGTGATATAGGTTGTAATGGTATATTTTTTGGGTTTATTTCATCCTATAGTGGACCATTATAGTTATCAAATATTATTCTAATGTATGCTAACAATTCTAGTGGTTTAGATTTGATGGGATATCCAATATCTTTCACCTCTCCAAGAGATCCATTTACAATTCCAAATTGGATCTATAAGTTTTTTGTGAGCATAACGCATTTAAATATTGGGCATTATATAAACAACTACTAACACAACTATTGAAAATGCTCAACTACTGGGTCCTCTCCCCCAAGGAGAGTGGGGTGATAGCTGAAGGAGAGGGAGATAAAATGAAAGAGAGGAAAAAATGTGGGTACATGATAGAGATGTGAAATAAAGAAGAAAATTAAGAGGAAGAGAGTTTGAAAAAGAGCAATGAGTGTGGGGAAGAGATGAAAGAATTGGATAGCACAGAGAGGAGATGTAGTGCCTAGATAATGTAATGTAATTTTCATGAAAATCGAATAAATGAAGTATTTTGATTTAAACCAATTTTTAAATTGACACACGTAATTGCCAATTTTTGATTTTATCGACCATGGTGTCTTGTGTAATATATGTGTTGTGAGTTTGAGTATGAATATGGAAGGGTTTGTTTTTCTTCTTCATCAGATTGTCACCTTATTAAATCTAAATATTATTTTTAATGTAACAATAATATATTAAATTTGTATCATATGTTTATTACAGTTGTATGTGATGCATAGATAAATTTGTCCATAATAAGTGTCAATTGGGTCAAGGACTCCTATAGGAGCTATAAAAATGTTACCAAAGAAAATTATTGTTGGGCGATTACTTCACATAACCTACTATCAATTTTTAATAGTATTTTTATTAGCATAAGAATTAAGCTTTCTTACGAGTGCTAAGGGGAATGTGTTTACTCTTAGCCATGTGCTATTATTAGTCAACCATGTGATTTTTCAATCTAGTTTGAAATTAAGTAGTTACATGCCTATTTTTACACGCCACTATTTTTAGATGACATTGTTACACTATATGTACTTCATATTGTGAGTTGATTTATTATTCCATTTAACATTTTGTTTCCATTTTCTATGTTTTCAATCTCATAGTAGGAGTATGTGCATGAATTTTTTTTATTTATTGCATGAAAAGCATGTGTAGAGGTCATGGATCAATTCAAGGTTGTATTGAGAGTGATCTGCATGTGTTGAGTGTTGAGGGCCATCTATAGAGCATTCACAACCACTTTATGTCAAACACATGTGTGTGAAATCCTAATATACTCTTCTCCACTAGAGACAAATGTAGATTCACTGTTTTACCCTTGATTGAAGATGGATTTATCTCTTAGTTGACTCTTTTGCTAAGGTGCAAACCTATAGAAATTTTTTTATCTACACATTGGGTCAATCTTTGTGAAGTTGTGAAAATATTTTTATTCACATTGGGAATGTTTTTCTATCTACACATTAGTAAAACAATTTAGAGACATAGGATACTTTTTGTGAAGATTTTTGATCTTATCTTTTGTAGATTGCAATGTTAATTTTTTTTTCTGTGGTCCTTCATTACATGTGCATGCAAGCCACAAATTTGGTTGCATGTGAGAGAGAGTTTGCAAAGGTCTTGATTCATTGCCTTAGTAGCCTAATTGAGAAAAGATCAATTATAATCTTTTTTGGTCTCTTCGCATGATCTCAAACAGGTTGAAAGGTACTTTTTGTAGGCTACAAGTGGAGACCAAAAGTTTTTCCATACCCCTATTGCATGCAAAGGTCATGAAGCTTAATACTTGCTTTTTTTTATTTGTGCAAATTGTCACTCTTTTGTAAGCTATAATTGTGTGTTGTGATATTTGTGACTCATATCATGCATGTAAAGGGCGCAAAGTGATTATTACATATGAAGAGTGAAATTATTGCATATATGTAGAGCTTCCCCTAATGTCTAATTAACTGATGTATATTATCATACATACTGTATAACAGACCTATAGATCCCTAAATTAAGCAGTTCATCATTCAAGAGACGAATTCATTAAATTATCAACTAGGGACATGTAGAATTTAGATGATGCTAGCACCATATATGCATTCAAGAATCCTAGACATCCTATATTGACTGAGTATAGGTGATTGAACAAGGATAAAATCATCAAAAGATTTTAATTAAAAATAAATCCTACCTACAAAATAGGGTAAGCAAATACTAATAAATATTAACTACTACGAGTACTTATTACTTATGATTGTAATTGATAATTGTTTATGCTACAACATGTTCTAATTCAACTAATCATTCAAAAGTCCAAAAAAAATGTAGCATTCAATATAATATAAGCTAGAAACTATAAACAAGAAATTATAGTGTATAATCTAATGAATTATCTAAACTAATGTGGCTCTACAGTACCTCAAGTGGCACTTGCTTGAGCTACTGTATCCACATGATCTTCTTCAATTACTTAACTCAAGGAAACACCCAAAAACATCTTCTTTATTATATTCTAATCATACATAGAGTTCTAAAAAAAATGTAACAAAATCTTCAATTCAATCTAATACATGCAAAGATCTAGTTTTTGGACTTCTCAACAAAATACCCTTCTATATAGGGTCTCTGGGAGTCCACTTATTTGAAAACTATAAATAAACTAAAAGTAGATGTCTACTCTCCCATGAAAATTGGAAGAGGACTAGAGTTCCTTTAACATAAAATAATAACTAGTAAGAACAAGAGTGTAAAAGTTGAATAAGGACTCTGCACTATTTAAGATAATCGTTATAAACTGGAAACATGTCCTAACAGAGCAACCCTTATTATAATGGTTATTCCTTATTAGAATAGACTCCTTTCTACTCCATAATTTATTAAAAAGATGGAGTGACACTTGGCCATCCATGATCTCATCCTCAAATCATCATCTTCATCTCATTCTGAAAATATTCTCATGTTGTAGCAAATTAACTCCTCTAGCTATATTGAATTGTCATCCTTTTGTTGCAGGTTGAGAGGCCTTTTGCTGTGGGTTGACAAATTCTTCACTACAAAGGTTAGACCTTATTTTTTTAAGGCATTTCATTGTTATCGACTATGATTAAACATGAAATTATAGTAAACTCACAGACATTCAAAGTTCACACACACATTCATTAATATAATATATATCACCTTCAAATGACTTGAAATGCTTAAAGTGCATCAACAGGTTTGGTAATTTCTTGGAGTTTAACAAAAATAAGATAAAAACATACAACTGCAACAAGGAAATTGGACATTCTTTTGGCTCATCACATATAATGGTGAAGGCTATTGTATGTGAGGAGCTACAAGTTCTTTTAACAGGTCGTTGATTGCAAGCAACCATTCAACCATAAAATTAAATCTAAAATTAGCACTTGACAACCATTTGGTAGTCAAATTAAAACTAGGAGTGGAGATTGTTGTGACTCAAATCTTCAGTTTGCCAAAATAAAAAACCTACAAATTGTCAAGTCTCGATGGTTCCTAATGGGATAGGACCCCCTGACAAAATAAAAGGAAAATGAATAGTGAATGAAATAAGGTGTTTGGTGGCTCCCTAGGAACTCAAAACCATTGGTTCCCAATTCTCAGTCTTGGCTTAGGCTATGATAGAGTGCTAAGGACTTCTTGTACATGTGGTGGTAATTCCTTATGGACATGTAGCCACCAATAAGGAAGGAATATATGTACGTGGGTAGGTGGTGGAGGTTTCAAATGGAGGTGAATTTATCAAAAAGGATGGAGATATGCTAGTGTTTTTTGGTTCTTGATAAGTGTGAAGGTGTTGATAAAAGGTGTACTAAGGCTCAAGTAGATTCATTTTAGTACATTTGGGCACCAATAGACCTATGTGTTATGTTTGAATCGAGCGGCCACCATCTACTTGTAGTAATGGTGGTGTCTTACCTCCCAACCGGCTAAATATAATTGTTGTGCTCATCTTGTAATCTGCATCACTCATTTTGGGCATGATCTGTCCTCCACTATGAATTTTGGTGCTACTACAATGGTGTGATTTATGATTTCAAGGACAAATTACTTTAATAGGTTTTCTTCATCATTCAATCATTGGACAATATAAGCAGAGAAGAGCATAGGAATATTCGAAAGGGGAAAACTTATGGAATATCCATTATAGAGGTAATTAAAGAAGGGTAAAGGTTTTGACATACTATTATTGAAATGTTGTAATATTATTTTTCAGTTTTATGTCTCCATTGATGTATGCACAAACTAAAAAATTATATCATGTTGGATTTTTTTCTTCAACAAACTTGTTGCTGTGATTGTAATCATCATTATAGGAAATTGATAAAGTTTTAAATCTATTACGTGTGTTGTGATTGTGTGGTTGTATATGATTTCAGGTAGATCAATGATGGATAACTAAGTAGATGAGGTTTAAATTGATATTTTTTAATTCTCAATAAGTAGATCACTTACATTTTTTCATCTCTCCTTTGTTGTTTCTTCTTGTTAATTGTGACTTTATTGCCTAGAATAGGCACCGATTTCTTATATGTGTTATAATCACTTACACAAACAAAATCATAAAGATTATTTATTTTTAGTTTCATTTTGTGTTCATGATATCGTTGTATGTAGGGAGTGAAGAAGGTGATTTTTTATGAATCATGGAACTCACACCACCTTACATTTGTTTCCAAGGTGTTATATCAATTATATAGGGGTTAGAGAGTTATTTTTCTTACCCCAGTGACAGTCTTAGGGGCTGAGTAGACAAGTTAGGTTCAAGTATCATCAAATTCATTGTTTCTTGTCATATGTGATTTTAGTATTGTTAAGGTATACCCCTAGGAATACCCTCCTGAGTTTAAGCTAAGCTCAAAGTGTAGAAGATAAAACCCACTCTTGTAGAGGTAGCTCAAAGTCCATAGTTTTATTAATAAATTTATTTCATTCATTTTTTGACAACCCTAGCCTTCTAGGTGAAATCTAGTTCTAGGAAATGGAGCAATGATTTTAAGACCTAATAGATTGGCACCATTAGTGGGGACACATAGCTATCAAAATTGTTTTACATCATTTGAAGAAGTCAAAATCTAAACAATTGTAGCTAATATTTTGGGTTGCATCAATAGATATAATTATTCTAGAAAATATTTTCTCCATCAGGGAGTGGTGACTCTGTTGTAAGAACCTAGTTTGAGTGAAATTTGTTTACCATGGATTAGAGAAGACAAAGAGATGATAAGCTTGCACAAATAAATAATGAAGGTAATGTAATAATCTAGTGTGGCAAATGGAAAACAAGGGATGGAAGTAGTTCATCTAAACAAAATGATTCAAAAAGAGTTGGTACCTTAGGTAGAGGTGACTATTTTATTGACTTAAGGGACTAATACAAGTATACTTTTGATGATTCAATAGATCAATTTTTTAGAAGGAGAAATATCAATGTTGATGAATTTGATATGAAGAGAAATAATAATGAAATGGGTCAAGTAGGTAGAGGTGGTCATAGAGATAATAGGAAACCTTCTCCTATTGGTTCCTTGTGGTTCATACCTTCCATTATGTTGATCAATAGATACCGAGTGAATATAGTGAATGAGAAAGAAAGACTCCAATTGAAGATCTATAATTGATTGATAGAGCTTGGTTAATAAGGTAGGAACTTCAAGATGAAATTAATTGATTGATTCAAGATTGTGCTCATGTTTCTTAGAAAAAAAATTAGAAAGTAGGTAATTTGATTAAATACAAAAAATGTGCATAACTAGCAAATACCCCAATAGAAAAATATAACTCAGAATGCAGGGGATAACTATTGCAGGCAACCTTTGAGATTTGCACTAGCTAGGAATTCATTGGTACCAAAGCGTAACATGCCCATTGCTCAACTCAATAATTTCTCCTATGTTTTACCACAATTTAATTTAAATTAAATTGCCAAACACATATGTAGCGATACAAATTTTCTTTTCAAAGCAAGATAATATGCACATTTGATAAAGAAATAATTCATCTTTCTCATTTCATTCAATGAAATGTACAATCTTTCCAAAGAAATGATTTCATAATAAGATATAAAATACATTTTCCATCTTTCAAAGAAATAGATACGAAATACATACATAGCTCATCTGAGCTTCATTGGCACTAGAAATACAAATGATCCAGGAAATCCCCCTTCAAATCTTGCTCACCGACTGAGAGGAGAAGCATCACTCAAGCACTTTTTTTTCATCCACGGACTTACTGTGGTCCCCTGCACATCTACCACATATGATAAGATGGCCCTACCCTTCGATGAAGAGCTTTAGTCCAAAAACCTCAAAATACTAGCCAATCCTGAGCTTGGTGTCATGTCCTACATAACTAGAACTTTACCATATAGTGTCTATATTCTACATGTATGAAAATCCCATACTAGCATGCTAAAAGGTAACACAATGAATTGACAGTGTAACCAATGGAAAATTACACCACTTTGGCCAAAGTATTCATCACCCCTAATTAGAAATGGACGTCACATGCTCATCCACCATACTAGCTCAATTTTTTATGACCATTCATATTCTATGCATAGGCTATCCCCTTCATTGGATTCAACCTAATCCCAGGAATAACCTATATACTCTTAAGTTCACTATGACTCATCTAGAAGGTTAAACAAGTGTTTCCAAAGCCTATCTTCACAAATTAGCTTTAGCTATATAGAATCCACTCTATTACAATCACTCCTTAATATGAAGTACATACAATCACTCAAGAAATAGAGATTCCAAGACTAAAAACAAGTAACTTTCAATTTTACATAGGTAGTAAATAACCTTTCCCTAATAACATATCACATTTTCTAATCAAAACAAGCAAAACATAGAATCTTTCAAAAGACATTCAAAGCATAAAAGAGTAAGATTCAACATGCCTATATATACAAAGCTCCAATTCGATCTAATTGGTTTTCAAGCTTAGTCTCCTTAATTTATCTTACAACTTAGCAACTATCACTTCCACTTTTCCCGAATACTCTCACAAAATCTCTCACTAAAACTCTTGCAAGACCTCTTTCTAAATTTCTCACATAAACTTAGAAGAATAGAGCAGTACTTTAGAAAATTAAAAAAAAAATGTAGATATGTGTCCTTTTAAGGAAAAGAATACCTTTATTTATACACAAAAATCAAAAACTAAAGGCTAGAAATAGGGCAATAGAATTGACACATCTCAGCTCAATTGGTTCGACTCAACAAGGTAAAGAAAAGGTAGAAAATTTACAAACAAAGACTCAACAATACTACATGTAACCAGTCAGTTCTATCATGGAGAGCAAGAATATCATTTAGATATGCAAGGTAATTATTCTCATAGGTTGACTCTCTCTTTGCTAGCTTCTATTTGACTAATTCGCTCATTCATATTTGACCTTCATCACTGGACAAAGCTCTCAAAACAAATTTCTAAAGGAATGCAATTATTCATAATTTGGTGCCACATAAACTTCATGCATGTTATTTTGGTGTTTCAGATAAAAGACCAAGTCAAAGCTTGTTAATGTGTTTCAAATTGCCTTCAAAACATTTGACTATTTCTTGTAAATCATTTCCACGCACCTCATATAGCACTACATGTATTTTTTAAAGCATGCTTAATACTTTATGAAATGCTCATAGCACTACCATATTGTGCACTATTCATTATTGTTGCACTTTACATTGATTATAATATGCGCTTTACTTTATAACATGTGCTTTAATATATAATCAACGCTATTTAAACATCATAATATATATAATATATGTACAATATACTTATATATATGCATATATATATAACATCATATGTTTTTTATATATGTATACATATGTACATATATATATATATATATATTTAAATTTTATGATAATAGAACGTGTCATTCGATATTCAAATGCATAAACTTATATTCATTTATTTCCAAATTAATATTGCACATGCATATATGCATATATATATTAATACACTTGTATGGACGTTGTCATCTTGTCAATACATACACGTATATCAATATATATATATATATATACCTATACATATATATATAACATTGCCTCCAAACAATTAAACATATACAATTGTAATAACATCGACTAACATATATACACAATATATATATATATATATATATATATATGTCGCCTTGTCCATTTGATGTTCCCATGTATATGGGTAATCTATCCATAAGCATGTGTAGATATGGCTATCTATGTATACTTATGTATGTCTTTACTCATGTGTATGAGTTCATCATAGACATGCATATATGTATGTACATATACATCCTATGTATATATCTCATCGATTAAATCATAAAGAACTACTTATAGAAACAAAGAAACTCAAACACTTAAATCAAGAATGTTTACACAATCAAACAAAAAACTCTCCTAATTCACAATCAACCAAACTAAGGAATCTTACCTTTTTCCCATAACTATTGTCTTGACTTAACCAATCTAAAAGTGAGTATGTGAAAGCTCAGTTAGGCTCATTAAGGGTTACCAAACCAAAAATATTCTCCTGAGTGATACTTCCCCTCCCTTTTGGAGGCGTGAATCTGTACCTGCAACCAACTTGACACATTTTCAATGGTAGTCATCCAATCACAAAACTATTATTTGCATTAAATAATCCATAGTCAGAATTAATACATATATAACATCAATTTGAACCAACCATTTATTCATTATATTTCCAATGATTCATATAAATAAAGTACTATCATATTTATTTCCATCAAGGTTACAAACACACACATATATGCAAGTATTTCATCTAGCTTGGTAATAGTAACTAGGTAAATACCCAACGGGGTGTAACATATTCCCCCCCTTGTGAATCATCGTCCTTGATGATCTTGAGTAGCATACATAGATATTAAGCATAAATTATAACACAAAAATATTGTTTTCAAGGACTCTCAAAAGAATGTAAAACATATGGAAACTTTTTTGCTATTTCAACATAATCTTCCCAAGTAGCAGAATCTTCTATGTATTGGTCCCACTAGACTTTGCACTACAAAACCTATTTGTTAGGTAAGTGAAGCTTACACATTTCGAGCACCTTAATGGGTTCAATTGTTACCACTCTTGGGTCTTGTACCTATAAAGCATTTCAATCAATGACATGATTATCACCTGGTATATAATTCTTTGGGTATGAGACATGAAAGACATTATGTATCCAGGCAAGTGGTAACACAATTCAGTAAGCAACATGGTTTACTTCCTCAAGAACCTCAAATGGACCTACATAGCATGGATCTAGTTTGGATAACTTTCCAAACTTGATGGAACTCTTTTGAGGTTTCACTCTCAACAACACCTTTTCCCGTACTTCAAATTTTTTGGGTACTTGCTTAGAATTTGCATAGCTTTTTTGCCTATCATTTCCTTCTACTAGCCTTTGCTTGATACTTCCAACTTTCTCTTCCATTTCTGACAACATCTCTAGTCCAAGACTTATCCTATCCTCAAGCTTATCCCAACTTATATGAGTTTGACATTTTCAACCATACAATGATTCAAAAGGAGCCATCTTAATCGTAGAATGATAGGAATTGTTATATGCAAACTCTACCAAAGGTAAGTAATCTTCCCACTTGTATTGTTGATCCATGCAATAAATTCTCAATAGGTCTTCTAGTACTTGGTTCACCATTTCAATTTTCCCATCCGTTTATGGATGATATACATAACTTATGTTCAATTGAGTTCCAAGTGAGGAAAATAAGGTTTTCTAGAACCTAGATGTCACATGAGCATCCTTGTTTTAAATAATCTTCTTAGGAATCCCATGTAATCTAAACACTTCTTAAGCAAATATTCAAGTTATGACAGGAGCTCCATCTATTAAATTTCCAAGAATAAAATGTGCTACTTTGGTAAGATTTTCCACTACCACCAAAATGACATTGTGCTTATTCCTTGACATAGGAAGACCTTGCACAAAGTCCATACTAATGACTTGCCACTTACTCTTAGGAACATCATGAGGATACAAAAGACCTATTGGGTGATGATGTTCAACTTTTTGGTGCAGGAGCACCCATGAGATTTTGGTTTGTCATTGTTTTGGTTTTGTGTCTCTCTTATGTAAAAGGTCATTTTGGATTATCTTAATTTTTTTAAGGGTCTAGATGAGGTCTTAGGAGGATAGGTGTGGTAAAGTTGTCAAAAATCTAAAAGTTTCTATATATGTGGTAAAAGTTGTCAATATTGTCAAAAAGTTGCAAATTGTGGAATTTGAAGAGTCACATGGTGAAAATGAAGGAATTAGAATGGTTGTAGTTTGAAAATTAGTTGTAAATGGTTGGTACATGTTTAAATATCCTTGGGGATGTCGAAACCAAGGTTGGTGGTTACAATTTTGAAGTTTAAGCAATAAAAAAATCTTTTATTTTCTACAAATCTGAATGTTGCAACACTGTTCTTTGATGTGGTACGGTACTGTACAAAAATTTGATGATATAAACATGATTGGGTGTGATAGAGGATTGAGTTATTTTTCATTTTCAATTGGTTTGGTAGATTTTCATTAAGTTTTATGTAAGTTATGATCAAATTGGTGACTGCCACTTCCAGATTTTTTCTGTAACTGGCCTGTTGCAGCATGTAGTACGAATTTGATACTCCATAACTTGATCTCAAAACAATTGGGATTGAAATAAATGTGAATATTATTTCTAATGCACTTTGTCTGATCAATTTTTGTCAATTTTGGAGAGAGATATTGCAATTTTGGAAAAAATAACTCAAAACTATCATAAACCCTAGGTAGGGTAACTAGTGACTTTCAAAATATGATCTGATGGTTTCCATGGTGGAGAATTCTAATTTTTTGTATGAGAATCTGAAATATTGTATATTACCATGCTCCAAAGTTTTAGAGTTCCATATTGAGGTTTGCACATGTTTTGATGATGCCCTAGGCTTGATTTTTCATATTTTAAGCTTAATTGGTAGAAGGATAGTCCATTTTTGAAGGATTCTATACAAAGTAACCTACCCTAATGTTGTATAAATTACAAATGGGTATTTAGAACTATCTTTACATTTTGGAGATCATGTATGCACTAAAATTTATGGCCAAAAAACTCAATTTGTTGCCCCCATATTTTAGGCTTTAAAGATTGAAGGCTTGTGAGCAAAAACCCACCAAGTGATGATTTAGGGTTTCAAGATTGATTGATTTAGTTTGTGTTGAAGTCATCCACCCCTGCTCTGCATCAAATTGGTATCAGAGCCTAAAAGGTCTATGAAAATAATTTTGGAGTTTGTGTTTTGTCTTTTTGCAAGTTGAAGCAAGAACCTGGATGCCAAAAGACTAGGTAGTGAAGAAAGGAGGAAACCTAGTTGAGGTATCATGAAGATAAGAAGAATCACGGTGAAAGATACTTGCTTGAGAAAGAAGAATGGACGTGTTGAGGATAATAGTCTGTGGAGACTTGCAGAGTAAGGAGGAACCAAGCGAGAAATGAGAGAAAGGAAAAGAGAAAAGTGAAATGAAGAA
The DNA here is from genome assembly GCA_007258455.2 of Sequoia sempervirens. NCBI lineage: Eukaryota > Viridiplantae > Streptophyta > Pinopsida > Cupressales > Cupressaceae > Sequoia > Sequoia sempervirens. The sequence goes on from VDFB02000003.1 coordinate 329,220,676, forward strand.
GAAAAATGAGAAGGAAGAACAAATGAATGTCCAACAAGAGATAATAGATTTGAGGAAAACCTTGGAGAAAATGAAATAAATTCAAGAAGAAATGGAAAAAAAATGGAACTTGAAATGCAATAGCTCCTTGAGAGAGAAAAACAAGAAAGTGGTTGGCATTAGCCAATAAGGAAGAAGGTTAAATGGCCTATCAAGAAGATTATTTTGAAGAGAAGAAGGAAAGAGAGGACATCAAGACCAGACATTAGGGATTCTTTGTTGATGATGGAAAAGAAAAATCCATCTGAGAAAGAGGAAGGTCATGAACCATAAGTGGGTTCTAGTGCTATGTTGGTGAGTGAAAAGGAGTTTGTACAAGCTAGAGAAAAGGAAAGGTCTATTGATTGTGCAAACCTTAAGGAGAGAGCAACATTGGATACCGTAGGTTTGGATGATAAGAATTGTATTATTGATTTTTAGTCCAAGCCCCTTTCAAACCTGAGAATAGATGGCATTGAAAAGGAAAGTAAAACTTGATATTTTCTCTTTCCCATTGAAGGTGAAGGATATACACTTTCATTGCATGCATTTCACAAGGAGATATTGAAGGCTAGTGATGATTTAATTCTTTTAGAGAGTAGTGCCATTGATCAAGAAATTATGTTTTCTATCCTAATGGTGAGAGATAAAGAAAGGAGACAAAATGCTTTTATTGTGATGGTAAACTTGAGGGATGAGAAGCCTAAGTTCAAAATGAAACAAGTCATTGAAGAAGAGCAAGGTGATATGGCACTGTATGCAATTTATCATGAAGAAAGGAAGAAATTGCAAGTTGGAGATGACAAATTCAAGAAAGGGGCAGATGTTACTATGTTGAGAAGGTCACCAAAAGAGTGTGAGAAGTAGGGTAATCAAGGTTGTTATCTGTTTTGTTCCAAGTTCTCAGCAGTTGTTTATTTTGCAAAGTTCACCTACCTATGCCACATGTTCAAGAAACCTCAAGTCAAGATGAAGCCACTATGGCACTATTTCAAAGAAGGTCATATGTAGGGGTCTATGCAAATCATGCAAGGGATTTCAAACCTGATTCTCAAGTTGCTACCTTCTATTCAAGCGGAGCTTGAATCTTTTCTTTGCCTGGGAGTATGGTGCACGAGCACCCATGATATTTTGGTTTGTCATTGTTTTGGTTTTGTGTATCTCTTATGTAATAAGGTCCTTTTGTATCATATTAATCTCTTTAAGGGTCTATATGAAGTCTTAGGAGGATAGGTGTGGTCAAGTTGTCAAAAATGTAAAAGTTGCTATATGTGGTAAAAATTGTCAATATTGTTAAGAAGTTGCAAATTGTGGAATTTGAATAGTCACATGGTGCAAATGAAGGAATTAGAATGGTTGTAGTTTAAAAATTAGTTGTAAATGGTTGGTAAATTTTTAAATAGCCTTGGGGAGGTCGAAACCAAGGTTGGTGGCTACAATTTTGAAGTTTAAGCAATAAATTCCTTTATTTTTTGTAAATCTGAACATTGCAACACTATTCTTTGATGTGGTATGGTAATGTACAGAATTTCATGATCTAAAAATTATTGGGTGTGATAGAGGATTGATTTAGCTTTCATTTTCAATTATTTTGGTTTATTTTCGTTAAGTTTTATGTAAGTTATGATCAAATTGGTGATTGCCACTTCCAGATTTTTTCTGTAACCAGCATGTTGCAACATGTGGTACGAATTTGATATTCCATATCTTGATCTAAAAACAATTTGGATTGAAATAAATGTGAATATAATTTCTAATTCACTTGGTCTCATCGATTTTTGTTGAGTTTGGAGAGAGATTGCAATTTTGGAAAAAACAGTTCAAAACTGTCATAAACCCTAAGCTAGGTAACTAGTGACTTTCAAAATATGGTTTCTCATGGTTTCCACGGTGGAGAATTCTAATTTTTCGTATGAGAATCTAAAATGTTGTATATTACCATGCTCCAAAGTTTTAGAGTTCCATATTGAGGTTTGCACGTGTTTTGATGATGCCCTAGGTTTGATTTTTCATATTTTAAGCTTAATTGGTAGAAGGATAGTCCATTTTTGAAGGATTCCATACAAAGTAACCTACCCTAATTTTGAGATATGTTGTATAAATTCCAAATGGGTATTTATATCTTTACATTTTGGAGATCATGTATGCATTGAAATTTATGGCCAAAAAACTCAATTTGTTGCCCCCATATTTTAGGCTTTAAAGATTGAAGGCTTGTGTGCAAAAACCCACCAAGTGATGGTTTAGGGTTTCAAGATTGATTGATTTAGTTTGTGTTGAAGTATTCCACCCTTGATCTTCATCACTTTCACCCTTTTTCACTCTAAGCATTTCACTACAAATCTAGCAGTGTCTCCTTTCATCCCTTTCCATAAATATAAGGCTTCACATCAGCCAACATCTTAGTCACGCATGGGTGTCTAGAGTATGGTGCTTCATGTACTTATTTCCACACCAAATTTCTTAATTCTTCAAAATTAGGCACATACATTATTCCCTTAAACCTTAGTTATCCATTAGGTTCAAAATGAAATCCTTCGTACCTTGCATCTTGCGGATTATCTGAGAGTAATTGCTTAATTTTCTCATAGTACTCATCACACTTAGATTTCTACAAAACTTTTCCCTTAAATTTGGTTTGAATGGATACCATTGAGGTGATATGCCTTCTATGACTTAGGGTATCAGCAACCCGATTCTCTTTTCCCTTGATATAATTGATATTGAAGTCAAAATCAGATATCAACTCTAACCACCTTTGTTATTGTGCATTTAGATTGGGTAGGGTAAATAAATAATTGATACCATGATGATCACTATTTAGTTCAAATGGCTTTCCCAATAGATAATGTCTCCACATCTGCAATACATGGACAATTGTTGCTAACTTTAAATTATGCGATGCATAATTTTTCTATAGGGCTTTAGATTTCTTATTCATAAGCTATGACTTGCCCTTCTTGCATCACTACTCCACCTAGATCCCTTCTCCTGACACATTCGAGATTAAGTGACGTCACCCTTCGGATCTAATACCTTCAATATCAGAGCTGGTCAACTTCTCCTTGAGTAGATCAAATTCCGCTCTACATTTTTTCGTCCACTCAAACTTCTTCCCTTTCCTTTCTAATGAAGTAATAGGAAAAGCTATCCTAGAAAAGTTTACAACGAACTTTCGATAGTAGACAGGAAAACCCATGAAACTTCTAACCTCTGATACATTCTTAGGTATTGGACATTCTAGCACCGCTTTTATTTTAGCTAGATCCATTGAAATTCCCTTAGCTGAAATCATGTGACCCATATATTGCACCTTCTTCTAAAAGAAAGTACACTTAGAAATTTTTCCATACAACTTATGTTCTCTTAATTGTTGGAGAACTATCTCTAAATGTTTACAATGATCCTCTTCATTCTTGGAATAAATGAGGATATCATCCTAGAATACCAAAAAAAAACTTATCTAAACAGTCCCTAAATACATTGCTCATCAGGTTCATAAATGGCGCAGGTGCATTAGTAAGTCCGAAAGGTAGGATTGTGAACTCATAATGCCTGTATCTAGTTCTAAAGGTAGTTTTGAAAATGTCTTCATCCTTGATTCTTGGTTGATGGTAACTTGACCGTAAATCAATTTTTAAAAACACAACCACTCCTCACATCTGATCGAAGAGATCATCGATACGTCGAAAAAATTACGTATTCTTTATTGTAGCTTTGTTAAGCATTCAATAATTAATACAAAAGAGTAGTGTACCATCCTTCTTCACAAAGATCACTGGCACTCCTTAGGGTGAAACACTGGGTCTTATCAATTTTGTAGTATTCATTCTATAGGGAACTTTGGATATAGGTTCAAATCCTGGAACTATGTCGATAGAGAAATCAAACACCCTTTTGGGAGGTAATCCAGGTAATTCATCTAGAAATACATCCACAATCTCCTTAAGATGGGATATTTCTCCATATCTATTTCTCTAGATTCCACCATTTCACCTTCTTCAACCACTTGAGAATCTTGCGGTTCACAATCCATGACATTATCTTGAGGAGTGACTTCCTTTAATTCTTCTATTTTAATTGCAAATAGTTGGCAACCTTTCTTTTTTTCCCTAAGCATTTGCATAGTAGAAGTCTGTTGCAACTTGATCTCTCTTGGTGTTCCTTGAATGTCACCCAATTACCTAGATCATCTAAACACTTTACTATTTTGGAATGATAATCTACTTCGACTCTATGTTTCCATAGCCAATTCATTCCTAGAATGACATCATAAGATCCTAGGGGTGCTACATACAAATTTACTTTAGTTGAGAAACTAGAAAGTTCTACACCGACTTCAAACAAGCATTGCTTCATTGTTTCTCTTGTCTGGTTTGCATACTCAACAACCCAAGAATTTTCCATAAATCCAACCTTTCTAGATATTTGATTAGCTACTCTAGGTGAAATAAAGTTTTATGTGGCTCTAGTATCAATAAGTATAGAAATAGGTATACCAAACAAAATACCTAGAGTTTCCATAGGTGTGACTTGATATTCTACTTTTCGATTGTCCAAGGCTACATGGATCTTCTACTGGAATGTAGTTCATTGTGGAGGAAGATAATTTTCGTGCATTTGAGATCCTAAAGGTTTTTTGGGGGCATTGAACAACATAATGATCCCCTCCGCAAGTAAAGCATCCTTTTACGGGTCCCTTCCATTTCATAGACTTGTCAAAATTACTAACATTTCCTCCAACATTATTGAAACTACTGTTGTTTCCTCGGTGATCTCTCCTTGGTTCATTCTAGTTGTTATGAGACCCCTTATCCCCTCACCTTTGATAATCTTGCACTCCATTAAAATTCTTTAAATCTTGATTAACTTGAGACCCATCAAACTTCTGTCAATTCTTATTCTCCTAGTGGATTGAGATGACTTTGAGCTTTTGCTCTTTCTTGTTTTCCTTTTCATATACTAGATCCATAGTGGCTGGACCATGTACACCCGCTTCACCACCTATTGAGCCATTTAGTCCCATGATGAAATTCCTAATTCAAAATCATTCATCCTTCCGGTACATTGGAATGTACTTCAAAAGATGAGTGAAATTTTCCCAATATTCATTCACTGACATATCACCTTGTTTCAAATTATAGAAATTAGTGAACTTTTGGTCATAAAAGAGTTGGGGTAGCCATATTTTCTAAAATATTTCAACAAACTCATTCCAAGTTAACTTTAGGGAACTAAGATCAAGTTCCATCTTTTTTTCCATCCACCAATTAGAGGCTTCTCTAGCTAACTAGAAGGCACCCCAAACAACTTTGGTGACCTTAGAATAGTTTATGATTTCAAAATATTTTTCCATTTGAATTAACCAAGCCTCAACCTCATCTCCACTGGTGCTTCCCTCAAATTTTGGCGGGGTAAATTTTCTCATATCCCTAGGAAACTCAATTGCCACACATTTTCTTTTGCTATTTTTAGATTTGGATTGAGATTCTTCTTTCCTATGTTGAATTGATTGATTATGGTCATGATAATTCTCTCCTTCATCCTCATTAGGTATTTCTTCCTCATCACTAATTGGGACTTCCTACTCTTCTTTTTCTTTTCCTTTCACTTCTTGTTCAATGTTTTCTATCCTTGCCCTAGTTTCATCCATGATGGCCAAAATGTGGTCCAGCTTGGTTTCGGTATTATCTAGACCTTGTCCAACATTTTGAATTTCTCCAAGGTTAGTCATTGTTCTCACTATCCTTTCAAGAAAAGGTTATACCTAAAGGTTCATCTATTTTTCTCACAAGTTTTGATATATAAAATAACTTTTCATTTATTTATAAGGATTTCAATATCCTTTCATTTACATTGATTGACTATTTAAGTAGTCAAGAGGAGAGTATCCATCAAATTCACTCTCAAATACATAGCTCAATGGGGTATACACCTCAAATTTTTGCTCATCTCTATCCCAAAAAGGATAGTATACCTCAAATTTATCTTTCGATACATAATTTCAAGGTACATAACCCTTTGACTCGCCACTTGAGGTTATAAAAATTATTTTAGCCATAGGTAAAACATGAGGGTCTCTAAACAACATTGCTGGACTAACGCTACATTTTGAGGGAATATCCCTAGAAAGTGATAATGAGTCAGATTTTTTCGAAGAGACATAAGGTAAATAGTTGAAGTTGGCATCATTTATTATCCTTCTCTTTTCTTGGCTAATTTGTAATAGAGAATGATTGTCTCGGTATCACTTAGCTAGATGGCGTTGTCATAGTTAGTTCCCTCTATGGTACGAACAAGGGCTTCCTTTTCCTTCTTGGCCCTTAGGTAGCGCTCATTCTTGGTTACTAACTTCCTTGCAATTAACTTGAGACACACCATCCTAGCACAAGAATTTCCAAACATTAGAATCATATAATGTTGGAAGGGAAAACATAGTGAGCACATAGGTTCTATAGCTGAACCTAGTAGCTTTGATACCATGTGTAACATGCCCATTGCTCAACTCAATAATTTCTCCTATATTTTACCACAAGTGAATTTAAACTAAATTTCCAAACACATAGTGATAAAAAATTTCTTTTCAAAGCAAGATAATATGCACATTTGATAAAGAAATAATTCATGTTTCTCATTGCATTCAATGAAATGTACAATCTTTCCAAAGAAATGATTCCATAAACAATATATAAAATGCATTTTCCATTTTTCAAAGAAATAGATACTAAATACATACATAGCTCATCTGAGCTTCATTGGCACCAGAAATACAAATGATCCAGGAAATCACCCTTCAAATCCTTGCTCACCAACTAAGAAAAGAAGCATCACTCAAGCACTTTTCCGCCATCCACAAACTTACTGCAGTCCCTCGCACATCTACCACATATGGTAAGATGGACCTACCCTTTGACGAAGAGCTTTGGTCTAGAAACCTAAAACTACTAGCCAATCCTGAGCTTGGTGTTGTGTCCTACATAACTAGAACTTTACCATATAGTGTTTATAGTCTATGTGTATGAAAATCCTAGACTAACATGCTAAAAGGTAACACAATGAACTGACAATGTAACCATTGGAAAATTACACCACTTTAGCCAAAGTATTCATCATGCCTAATTAGGAATGGATGTCACATGCTCATCCACCATACTAGCTTGATTTGTTATGACCATTCATATTTTATGCATAGGTTATCCCCTTCATTGGATTCAACCTTATCCCAGGAATAACCTATATACTCTTAAGTTCGCTATGACTCAACCAAAAGGTTAAACAAGTGTTTCCATAACCTATCTTCACAAATTAGCTTTAGCTATATAGAATCCACTCTATTGAAGTATTTAATAATTGATATTTACAATCACTCCTTAATATGGAGTATGTACAATCACTCAAGAAATAGAGATTCCAAGACTAAAAAAACAAGTAACTTTCAATTTCACATAGGTAGTAAATAACCTTTCCCTAATAACATATCACGTTTTCCAATCAAAACATAGTATCTTTCCAAAGACATCCAAATCATAAATGAGTAAGATTTAACATGCCTGTATATGCAAAGCTCCAATTCGATCTAATTGGTTTCCAAGCTTAGTCTCCTTAATTTAGCTTACAACTTAGCAACTATCACTTCCAATTTTCTCAAATACTCTCACAAAGTATCTCACTAAAAATCTTGCAAAAACTCTTTCTAAATCTCTCACAAAAACTTAGAAGAACAGAGCAATACTTCAAAAAAAATAGCAAAATGAAAATATGCGTCCTTTTGAGGTAAAGAATACCTCTATACACAAAAATCAACAATTAAAGGCTAGAAATAGGGTAATATAATTGACACTTCTTAGCTCAATTGGTTCGACTCAACAAGTTAAGGAAAAGGCGACAAATTTACAAACAAAGACTTAGCAATATTGCACAACCAGTCGCTTCTATCATGGGCAACAAAAATATCATTAAGATATGGAAGGTAGTTATTCTCATAGGTATACTATCTCTTTCCCAAATTCTATTTGACTAATTCACTCATTCATATTTGGCCTCCATCGCTCGACAGAGCTCTCAGAACAAACTTCTAAAGGAATACAATTATTCATAATTTGGCACCACATAAACTTCATGCATGCTATTTTGGTGTTTCGGATAAAAGACCAAGTCAAACCTTGTTAATGCATTTCAAATTTCCTTCAATATATTTGAATATGTCTTGCAAATCATTTCCACGTGCCTCACATAGTGCTGCATATATTTTGCTAAGCATGCTTAATACTTTATGAAATGCTCACAACATTGCTATATTGTGTGTTATTCATTATTGTCGTGCTTTACATTGTTTATGATATGCGCTTTACTTTATAACACGCACTTTAATATATAATCAACACTATTTAAACATGATAATATATATATATATAATATAGTATATGTTATATATATATATAACATCATATGTTATTATATATATGTATATATATATATTTAACTTTTACGATAATAGAATGTGTCATTCAATATTTGAATGCATAAACTTATATTCATTTATTTCCAAATTAATATCACACATGTATATCTATATATATATACACACATATATACATATGTGTATTTATAGATATATTAATACACTTGTATAGACGTTGTCATCTAGTCAATACATACACGCATAACAATATATATACCTATACATATATATATATATATAACATAACCTCCAAAAAATTAAACATATATAATTGCAAATAGCATCAACTGACATATATGGATTTTTAGTTGGATTGCAAGTTTGAGGTACTCAGTGTTGGTTAATGGTTCGTTTCATGGTTTTTTTGAGGTTTCCCATGGGCTTAGGCAGGGCAATCCTCTTTCCCCGTTTTTGTTCATAATCATGGCCGAAGCTCTTGGAAGATCCTTCTCCAAAGTTGTTTCAGTGGGAGAGTTAAAAGGGATACATTTCAAAAGTAGTAGATTCCCCCTATGACACATCAACAATTCGTTGACGATAATATGCTACTTGGTCAGGTTGGGATGAAGGAGGCACAAACTTTCAAAAGGATTTTGTCTGACTATTCTCGAGCTTCTGGGTAGGAGGTAAGCTTGGAAAAATATGATGTGTTTCTCTTTTTTACCGACCCTTCCTTGGAAAATCATATCCTTCAAGTTTTGAAGTTTCATAAAGGAAAGCTTCCATGTAAATATTTGGGCCTCCCATTGGCATTGGGCGTACAATCAAGCAAGTTGTGGGATCCGCTAATAGCAAAGGTTGAAAATAGGCTATCTTCTTGGAAAGGCAAGTAGCTTTCTTGGGCAGGAAGGTTAACGTTAATGAGGACAGTAGTGGTGGCTCTACCGATTTACATGCTTTCCTATCTCCCTTTGACTGGGGATGCTTGCACTAAGGTCAACCAAAAGATGAATTTCTTTTGGAAAATGTATGTTGGGCAAGATTTAAAATGGGTTAAAATTATGAAAGCTAAGTACTTGGAGGAAGGGGAGGCAAGATTTTTCACAACAAGACAACTCCCCAAAGGATCATGCATTTGGAATTTCATTTTTAGTTGCAGGGATTTGATCTCGAATTCACTCTCATGGGATGTCAGGGATGGAAATACGACTCTCTTTTGGGAAGATTCATGGGGTAGGTTTGGTAAGCTGGCAGAGAATGGTGATCTAAGGAATGTAAGGGAGGTTACTAAACTTTCCTGGGGATGTTGAGTGAAGGATTACTTGATCACTGAGCGAGTGGATGGCATGTTGAGTTAGAGATGGAAGGATCCTAGGCAATTGGCTCTCAACATTTCTGAAATTGAAATCTTTGAGGAAGTCCTAAAGCAGTGACCTCTTTGTATTAGGGATGAGAAGGATGTGCTTAGGTGGTGTGGTGTCGCTTCAAGTATCTATAGCACCAAGGAAGGATACAAAAAATTGGCAAAGCAACAGGAGCAAGTTCTGTCAATTCCAGATGATTTATGTTGGAATAGTAATTGCCTCCCCAAAGCTGGTATATTTTCATGGGTAGCCATTCAAGGAAGAGTGTTGATAGCTTTGGAATTTTTGGTCCCTCGAGGTGTGTGCTTTGTAAGGTGGCGGCAGAAACTAGCGATCATCTCTTCCTCAACTGTCCATTCACAACTAAGTGCTAGAATTGGTTGTGCACCAAACTCAACTTGTGCATTGCTCTGCCAAACAATATTATGAGTTGGTTCAGGGTAAAAGCAAGAAGTTGCGTCCACAAAGAGGGGAAGTATCAGCCAAAAAAAATCTCACAAAAAATTCGTACGTGTTATTAAAAAAATGCATGTGTTATGGTTCGGGTACCTGAGCCTAAAAAAACGCATATGCATTAAAAAATGTGTACACGTTATAATGCATATGCGTTTTATAACACGTACAAGTCATTTATTTAAAAAATTAAATACCTTTTAGAAATGCGTATGTGTTTTGTAATGTAAAATGCGTACGTGTTTTGTAACACAAAATGGATACGCATTTTAAAACGCGTATGTGTTTCTAAAAAATATATATATTTTTAAATAATCAATAAAATAAAGAACGCATATGCATTTTGTAACGTGTACACATTTTTAAAATTTTGAATTCCCAACCCACATGTTGCCTCAGTTTTAGGCTCGGGAAAGGCTTGACAACCTGACCCTTAGCCTTTGACCTGCAACTAAAAAAACTAAGACAGATTGAAGAATTTCCAACTTTGGCAATATGGCTGATAGAATTTTTTTTCTGAATCAATCTATAAAATTAAAACCCATTACAGAACATGATGTCTAGTTTCCAAATATATAATTTTTATTAAGATTGAATTATATTTGTTATTTTTTAATTAATTTCTAAGGAAACTAGTCCTTAAACTTGAAATATGAGGATTTTTTTGTTTTCTAATAACTATTTTTTGGTTAAGTTTCTTGTAAAAATTTTTATATGGCATCAATATTTAGACAATTCTCTACACAATGAAAAAAAATGATTTAAAAAATGTTTAGTTTAGGTCCAATTATGTTGTCCGTACATGTTGATTTTTAAAAATAGAAATTAAGACCAATACAAATTCAATAAAAAAAAATATTCAAAAAAAAATTACAAAAAAATTTCCTCATCAATCTTCATGTTGTTAGATATCTTTCCCAAAAAGGAATGAGAAAAATACTTTTATTTGGATCAAAAAGTGGTGTCCATACATGGTATGGTAAAAAATAGGGACTTTTAAAAAGTGGTTTTTATACATCCCTATCAAAATTTAATTTCTATCATTTGGGTATTTGAATAAATTACATATTTGGAAACTAGATTCAAAATACTAAATTTCATATTACTATTTTTTTTAAGATTCATTGTGTAAGTGCCTCAAATTTTCAGTCAAAGTGTGACAAATTCTGAAAAACAACAAAAACACCCACTTTTTGAGCTTTTTGTGGACCCAACTTTTTGCATCAGCCCTTCAAAAGTTGGCCAAAGTTGGGTGGCAAGTCTATGTTTGCTTGCTTGTGGTGGCTATGTTCGTCAATGCTTCTTTGGGAAGTCTGGAAAGAGCGAAATCAACAAATTTTTAAGGATGAGGCAATGTTTCTCCCGTCTTTTCTCAACAAAGTGGAAGCCTATATAGTGGAGTTAGCAAACTCGAGGGCGACCGGGAATGTTGGTTCAAACACCACTTTCTCCTGCTGGAATGCCAAGATGTTGAAGATTTGGAATGGCTTGAAGGTGCCTCTCTCTTCGGGCTCTAGGGGATCATCAAGCAAAGCGGGCCGAGAAGTAATTAATTGGAAACCTCCTGCCCAGGACCGGTATAAGCTAAACTTTGGCAGTGCTTCCAGAGGTAATCTTGGGTAGTTTGTCGCTAGTTGCATAATCAAAGACTAGAAAGGGGTGGTGGTGGGGAAGTTGGCTCATCCACTGGGTTGGGGAACAAATAATGTAGCAAAGCTCCAAGCGACACATATATGAATCAAATTATACAATGAGTTGGGGTTGAGGAACATGGTAATTGAGGGAGACTCTACAATCATTATAATGAGCTGGGGTTGAGGAAAGTGGTAATCGAGGGAGACTCTGCAATCATTATAAATGCCTTGAGATCGAGGCATCTTTAGAATTGGAAACTTGGCGCAATTATGGAAGTCACACTTTCTCTCCTAAACAAGTTTGAAAACTTTGAAATTAATCATATCCTTCAGGAAGGAAATACAGAGGCAGATTCTCTTGCAAATCTTGGAGCTAACAACACTCTCTTGAAAGAAATATCTACTAGCAGGAATAATTCTGGATGAGTGGCGTAGTGGGTGGTAGGTTGGGTACCACTCCATCTCCTGCATGCTTGCATGGAGTGGCCGGGTGATAGTTAGTTGGGTCTTTCGGTTGAGATGATACCACGGTTCTCAAGTGGCTTTGAGGAACTTTCCAGAGGGGCTATTATACATGATTGTTCATCGACATGGGTAGAAGTGCTTCGTCCTTCTAAGGACATTTTCCAGCCCAAACATATTTGTATCTGAGCATGTTGTGTTGGATTTCATTGCAGTAGGTGGTGGTTAAATCTTCAAAGCATAGTGGTGGTCTTTTGCATCTGCATTTTACAAGCTTTGTTCCTTGTTTGGCCATGAGTAGGTTCATTCTGTTGGTTTTGGCGAAGGAGTTGGAGACGAGCGACATGGATACATAAGTGCAATTGAAGAGCTCAAAGAAAAAAATGGCCTTCAAAGGCCCGGTTACTTCCCTTCAGTTGCAATGAATTATATGGCACCCAAATTATCTAACCTTTTTCGCGATAAAATGCATTGCTGGGAAAGGATTTATGGCAAATGCAGAGGGCTATCAGTTGGATTTTTACATCTCTTCTTGCGTCTTGGCTGGCTTACTTGAAACTGGGATTTCTAAAGCAGATTCGTGGGTGATTATGAGGAGGCTGTTTCGAAAGGACATGTTGGTGGGCCTAGATAAAGCTTTGGCTACTACTTTGTTGGGAAAGGGAATTCCTCGCCATTGCAATTTGGCTCTTTTGAACGACGTGAAGGAACTGGTAAAGTTCTTCCCCTTTCTACTGGATGTTAATGGTTTGGAATTGGTGGAGCATTGACACTTGGTAGTTGCTGGGGCATAATTCCGTAGGAAGAAAATTTGTCTGGCTCCAGTTGTAGACTCGTCTTGGAAATGAGAATTTTGTGTGTTCGCGCAACAGAATGTCTGGTAACTTGGGATTGGGTGGTGGGTGGGGTCAATGTCTTAGTTTAGGCTTTTGTTTCTAGTAGTTTGTTTAAAAAAATTTCTCTCTCAGTAGAAAGGGATAAGTATGTAAATTTTTTCTAGTAGTTTTGTCTCTGGTAGTATGTTCAAAGTGGGTGGTAATTTGGTATTCTAATATGGTTGCGTTCATGGGTGCTAATCTAGTAATTTCAGTTCAGTAGTGTAATGGGTTGTAAGTTTTTTGCTGGATGCCCAGGTCAGGCTTGAACACTGTATCACTGGTTTTTTGAAATCAATATGTCACTTTTTCCATTTGATGTTCCCATGCATATGGGTAATCCTCCCATAAGCATGCACAAAAATGTCTATCGACGTATACTTATGTACGTCTTTACTCATGTGTATGAGTTCATCGTAGACATGTATATGTACTCATGTAGATACAAAGAAACTCAAACACTTAAATCAAGAATGTTTACACAATCAAACCAAAACCTCTCCTAATTCACGAACAACCAAACTAAGGTATCTTACCTTTTTCCCGTAACTATTGGTTTGACTTGACTAATCTAAAAGTGAGTGTGCGAAAGCTCAGTTACACTCATTAAGGGTTACCAGACCAAAACTCTTCTCTTGAGTGATACTTCCCCTCCCTTCTAGAGGCTTGAACCTATGCCTACAACCAACTTCGCACATTTGCAATGGTTGTTATCCGATCACAAAACAATCATTTGCATTATATATTCCATAGTCAGAATTAATACATATATAACATCAATTTGAATCAACCATTTATTCATTATATTTCCAATGATTCATATAAACAAAGGACAATCATATTTATTTCCATCAAGGTTACAAACACACACATATATGTAAGTATTTCATTTAGCTTGGTAATAGTAACTAGGTAAATACACAACAGGTTGTAACACAAAGGGTATAGAAAATTAGACTTCTTTGGGATTCCAAAATTTTCCAATCCCATTCCTAGTGACAACAAAGGAAAAGTTCCAAAATTCCAAGGGAATAACATTGCAATTAGGGAAGAGCACTTGAGGTACTTCTTCAATATCACTGATGAATATGAGGTTGAAAATGAAGATGTGATGATAAAGTTGTTTGTTCATTCCTTGGAGAGTGCTAGGGAGTATTTTAAAAATCTTCTTGATAATAGTATTTCTTCTTGGGAATAATTCTTTGATGTTTTCATAATGCAATATGGGGATACAATTTGATCCTAAGTTTTCTATCCATGAGCTCACCACCATTAAGAAGAGCATTAATGAGATAGCAACTTAATTCAATAGTAGGTTCACCCTTTCCATGAGAAAGATACCCCAACATCTTAAGCACAATTATGATTTAATGTGTCTTGTGATTTATTGTGGTGAATTTGATTCTAAAATAGGACATTTTTTAAGGGATAAAAAGCCCCAAACCCTTAGGGAAGCACATGCTACAACCATAAACATTGAGAGTAATACGAGTGCATCCAATAAACAATTAAAAAGATTTGATGTGAAGTTATCACAATTGGATAGAGTTGCTATGAACAAACCCCTCTCAACTAAGGATAAATTAGATAATCTAATGGGTGCCATGGAGGAATTTTATTATAAGGTGCCATAGAATGAGAAGAGGTTGCCACTTCAAGGCACATCCACACATTTCAATGAAGGATAGAGGCTACATAATACGCCATATAGCACAAACTAGTCTAAGAGACCACAACAAGATAATAGAAGGCCTACTTAGAAAATGAAAAAAATATATAGAAGGATAAAGATGTGCTTAACCCTTTGACCAAAGAAACACTCAATTATCAATATGATAACATGTGGTGTGACTCTTATTTTCTTTGACATGATCCTCAACTACAAATATGCCTTTTACTTACTACACTACTAGCTTTAAATATTCATTAATTTATAGACATCAAATACCATTTTATGAGCTATATTGAACCCTAACAATAGGGACTCATACTCAACAATATTATTAGTATATCGAAAGGTCAAACTGAAGGAAAATTTATATTTTTTATTATTTGGAGATACCAAAATAATATTAGCATCATTAATTTCTCTCTCACAGGAACCGTAAAAGAACATGGTATAAATACCATCACTCACCTCCTTATCAACACGATGGAGTGAGCACATCTTTCGCAATCCCCACTTCATCATAGTAACTTATCATGTGATCGATACTTGTATCAAGTAGGTTTACCTCACTAGATGAATTGTATCAATCTTCAATGGTATCTAAGAACCTTAGTTCCCTGTGCAACTTTACGTTTTCACCTGATAATTTTTTTTTATATAATGTCCATCATGAAGAATTTATCCAAGTAAGTAGGCAACAAGAATTTTACATTAATCACCATTCCAAAGATATTCACTTCTCTTGAATCCATAGCAAAATATTTTCCATAGGAATTTGACACTTGTAGGCAAAATTCATTCATTACCTGAAATGGCATGGCATTGCTAGATGAAATTAAATCAAGCACACAATTATGGAGCAACCAATTGTTGATTATTAAAGTGGTATAAAAAGGGTCCACACTTAGCTAACTATTCACAACTGAAGCACTGAAGTATACTTCCATACTAAACTCTTTATCCACCTTTTGTTTTTGGTTTTACATCTCAAGCCCTATGCTTTGGGATTCTAAGAGCCTCAGACAAAGGAAACAAAATACTCATTTGGCTCAAAATCATTTCCATATCAATTAGAGTATACTTTGGTAGAGGTGAAATTGGTGCTACAGACACCATATTTACATTTGGTATGCATGAGGTCACTTGATTTGAGGAAGAAATGTCTACACTACTTTGTACCTCCTTCCTAGCATGAACATCTACAAGTGTGTGGCTTGTTGATGCCCGCTTGTTACTTTTAGGATCATTTAGATTGGTGGTATTATCTCAACTTATGGCCATACCATTTATTTGCATAGGTCATCCTTGAATCTTAGGAATGCACCTCTTCTTATTTTTTTGTTCAAACACTTTCCTCTTATCAATAATTTTTTGATCTAGGATACAATGTTTGTCATCAACATTCATTTTTTTCTTACCAATATTGATCCTTGAGACTACTATATATGGCTTATAGGATTGTTGTCCCTACAAAGGTATAATTCTATTTCTTAGATGATAACCATTCTATGCCTGCACGATTGTGACATTGGCAAGGGATTTTGATCAAAGTGATGAGCGGGCAACTAGTACTAATGCAAACCAAGTATACCTTCACATTGGAAAACTTAGTCACTCAAGCTAGGGTTGTGATGACACATTGTATCATTTTCATTATCATAAACCAATTTATCAAATTGGTCTATGTTTTCCTCATAGCACTTAGCACCACCCTCTTCATTTGTGAAATTTTCATCTCTACTTAAAGAGAAAAAAAAAACACAATTTAGGGGATCATGAGGGAGGAAACATGAATTACACCATAATTTATACTTTTAATACTTCACATTTTCTTTTCTTAAAGGGTCCAAGGTGTCTTTGTCTTGTTGTATGAGGTTCACATGTTTCGTAGCAGCTTGCTTATCATCTTGATGTGGTCTTTTTGATCAATCAATTTTGTATTGCATATTGTGTAATTTTTTTCATTCATTGAAATGTGTAGATGCGCCATGAGGTGGTATCCCCTTCTCATTTTGTGCCACCTTATAGGAAAAATATTTCATGGGTCCCATTAACTTATCTAATTTATCCTTAATTGAGAGGGGCTTACTCAATACAATCCTATCTAGTCGTGACAACTTCACATCAACCCTCTTCAATTATTTACCAGATTCCCTCATATTACTCTCAATATTTATGGTCATGGTATAAGTTTTTCCTAAGAGTCTGAGGGTTATTATGTCTCCAAAAATACCTTGTTTTAGAATTAAATGCACTGCAATATAATACAATACATGTAGATTCATTAGGTTTGATATGTTGGAGTACCTTTCTCATGGTGAGGATGAACCTTCTATTGAAGTTCATCACCATCTCATTGATTCTCTTCTTGACATTGGTGAGCTAATGGATAGTGAATTTTGGGTCAATCCTATCCCTATAATGCATTCTAAATATATCCATGAACTCCTCCTAAGAAGAAATGCTACTATCAAGAATATTCCTAAACCACTCTCGAGTACTCTCCTTTAAAGAATGCACAAACAACTTCATCATCACATTCTCATCTTCAATTTCATGTTCATTTGCAATGTTGATGAAATATCTTAGATGGTCTTCTCCCATGTGACTACATTGTTACCTTAAAGTTTTATAAATTTCCCTTTAATTTCATTTGGTATTGGATTTGGATAATTCAGGATGCCATAGAAGTCAAGTTTCTTGTACCTTTCTACTCCTAGAGGTTGCTATAATGGTGCAAACCTTTGAGCTTGTCTTTTGGGGTGATCCCCACATTATGGACTTACTGATTTTGGGGCACATTTTCAACAATCTACTAATTTCCTATCTACTGGTGAGCAACTCAGGCATGAGCATGGGTTAGCTGATCAATTGTATCTTGAATTTCTTGTCTTCTCTAGCTAACTTGGTCAATCATTTTCAATTCATCTAGGATTAGGTTTGTTTCATTATTATTTGTTGATCAACACCGTGGAAAGTTTGATCAAACTAGGATCTCTAGGAGCCAGTAGGTGAAGGTTTTTATTGGGTAACTTGATCTTGATTAGGCATGCCATATTTTTTGGTATCTATGTCTTCAAATTTACCAATGAACCCTCAATTTTTGGGTGTGGGTCTAGGGATGACCTTGATATTAGGAGCTTACCACTTTCTAGTGTAAACATTTTAGCACATGTCAAGGAGTCTTCACCATGATGATAGTTGGAGAAGTTACAAATTCAACACTTGTAGATTAGTTGAAAGATGCTTGACCATTTAATTTGGTAGGGACATGTTGAGAAGAAAACAAAAATTAGTAGTAATTGAGGGACGCTTATTACAAAAAATTCCATCAAGACATTGCTGATTGTTTAAAAACTTAATGTTTAATTTGAATAAATTATCCTTTATAATGCTTTCAACCCTATTATTACCTTTGATAAAGACATTTGTCTCAATAGGATGATGGTTATACATACTACAAGGTATACTTGAATATGATTATGATTGGTAGTATTCTCAAAATAAAAATTATTTTCTTGTACATAAAATTTGTCTAATCTATTTGACTTTTTTTCATCATTTTTATTGTTACATCATGTGAACTCTATGATTTTTCTATTATTTTTATTATTTTCATGGGGGTCAAATAATTTCAAAATATTTTTTTCTCTTAGCCAAAAGTATTGCTTATTACCTTTCTAGTTCATAGGGATTCCATCCACCTTATCTTTACTTTGTTCAATCATGTTGAATCCCTCTAGTTATCTAAGGGAATTTAGGTAAATAACAAACAATTCATTTCCAAAAATCAATTATTTCTTTGTAATCATTAGGTACATATATAAAGCATATGCCAAATTTTACATCATATTTTTCAACAATGGTCCACACCCCCTATTACAAGAAGAGTAGCTAGAATTGTTAACATATGTAGATCAGTTTTCTCACAAGGATGGTTGTGCCACATCTACCTTTAAATGATTGGAAGTATAAAATTTATAATTCTTTCAAACAAATTTTAATATATTTTCAAGTTGAAAATCAATTGCTTTAGTTTCTTACAATAGAAATAAATCTAATTTACTTTTTTTTTTGTTAAACACGATCTTCAAATTCATCTATTTTCAAGGAATTAAAATCTCCTTATATTCCAAATAATGTAGTTAATATTCATTGATAATTAAGAAAAGGGTTACAAGATATTTGATTTTTAAACAATCTATCAAAGCATTCAGGTAATTTTTCTTCTTTACCTTTTTTCTCAACATTATGTAAGTTTGTCCCTCTATTGATTTGCTTTTTTTTTCTTTTTCTTTTTCTTTTCTAAAACCATCCTTGTATGTTTCTTGCTCCACCAATTCCTCATGAAACATAGAATTAGTTTACAATTTGTCACACTATTTCACTTTATATTATAGTCAATATTAATCTAGAACCAATTCAATTGAACTTTTAGGCCTAAAGTATTAGCAACATTGGATGAAAAATTAATTTTTTGGCTTGTGTCAATTTGTTAGCAAGAAAATTTTCTTTTAATTTGCCTAAGAGAAGTGTTGGTCTATGGAGTTTGATCATGCTCCGACGTTAATATTTTGGCCACTTTAGCAACCATGTTTTCCCACCAAATTAATTAATAGGGGAGTGCAAAGGGTGAAGCCCCTCTTGCAAGTTCTAGGGGGGTTATCCCCTCAGTGGGGGCTTGGGGGTAGATCCCACAGTGGGGGTATGAGGGAAACAACCCTGAAGTAAAAATCACCCATTTCTATTAAAGAAATTTTATAAATATTTTTGGTTGGAAATTAGTTTTGCAACTACCCAAACTAAACAATTTCTTGCTGCAAAGGTGACTTGAGTCACATGAGAAGTTGAATTTTCTCACAGTAATCTATGTGCAAATGAAAGTTGGAAAGTCATAGTTTTGTGAAGAGAACTTGCAATAGAGAGAATGATTCAGATTAGTGAACACACAACAATGCGTGGGTGTGGGTGTGTGTGTTGAGTTGTGAACACACAACAACAATAGTTGTGCATAGAGAAAAAAATATGAAGGTGTTTAAATTGCACACAATAGGGGATATTGAACATGTTGGTTAATATAATTTGTATCTTTGCTATATAGCTAACAAAATTGGATAGTTGTTTGTGGACGTAGCCCATATTGGGTAAACCACATTAAAAAAATTATCTTTTGCAATTCACTTTTGTTCTTTATTTTTGTATCTGCATTTATAATTGGTCTATTTTATTGCTAAATCTTGTTGGAAAAACCCAACAACAAGCTCTTGAGTATTTTTTTGGCATGACAAGAAGATCTAATGAAAATCCCACATTATTATCTTTCTCTTTAATCATCTAGGTAACTTCAATAATCTAACAATCCTCATACATATCTCCAACACTATTTTTATTTGAAATATACTTTAATTTCTTCCTTACTAATCATCATAGTATTATCATCCTAAACAATATTTTTTACATATCTTTTGTTTGGCTAAGTTTAATGGATTTTCTTTTATTATTCATTTTATTAAATGTATATTTATTCCCTTTTGATAAGTTAACAATTATATGACAAAAAAAATGGCACTCTTCTTTTTAATGGGAAGCAAGCATTGAGCTTGCATAAACACTCAATTTCACACTAGTATATAAAGTTTCCCTATTGAAATTCAATTTAATCTAGAATCTAAATCCTAGCATTTAGGGAAAGGAGGATTCTAGCATTGATATGGGGAAAAAAATTACATTTGAGATGGATCATTCTTGACAATAACCCTCGTGGGTATAGAATAGGCTAATATATCCTCATGAGAAGCTTTAGGAGACCAAGGAATGGTTTTAAAACTTGATTTCTTAATATTCTAAAACTCTTTACTTAAAACCCATTTTTACATTTTGTGATTTTTAAAAAAATATAACAAATAATTCTCTTCAGATCATTCTACAAAATGAGATATAAATGCCTAGAATTTTCCCTATAAATTAAATAACCAATCATAAAAGAAAAAATCTTGACAGACGTGTCACTTTATCCATAGAAGCAAGAAAAATAACAACATTCTTTATTCTATTTTCTTCCTTGTCCAATTGCAGGTTATTCTTCTTCTTTATTTTGGCCACCATCTCGAAATTTATTCTCATGTTGAATGAGAAACCAAAGCTGGTAATCACGAAGCGGATGGCACTACACAGTGGTTTGGCGCGAGTTAGGGCCTGCGTGCCCTAGCTCGTCTTGGTTCTTGTGTCCCTACTCTGTGTTCATGTCGTTTCCATTGCTTTCTGGGGGGAGGGTTTGATTGTTTGCAGGGGTGCGCTGGTTGGATAGGGGATTTCAAACTTTTTTGGTTTGTGGATGGGCATTTTCTGCATTTTTTCCGTGCTGGTGTGTTGCAGACTGAAACTGTGGGTCTCCTGCCCCATCTCTCTCTCTTTTTTGGTGGGGTTTGTGCTATTTGGTTAATGGAGAATCGTGGTCTTGCTTTTTTCTCAGGTTTCCTCTGGGGATTTGGAGATGGTAGAGCCATCTTCTTCACTGCATATCAATGTTAAGGATCAGACAGGTAAACCCCAATCTGGGGAAGGGGTCTCCTCTTCAAAAGGGTTGTTTTGAATTAAAAAAAGTAAATAGATGTTTGGAGAGATCTGAGGATTGACCAGTTTTGGTTATTCAACCTGAGAAAGTTTCAGAGGATGTTGAATACTGGTGCAATCATTCCCTTATTTTCAAATTTTTGGGCCTTCGTCTTTCTCTACCTGTGCTGGAATCCTAGGCACGTCGGGTTTGGAACCTAGAAGGAGATATGGAGATTCTTTTAGCGGCTAATAACTATTTTCTGGTTATCTTTTCAAGCACGTCGGATAGGAATAGGGCTTTTGAAGGAGCCCATTATTTCTTTAACCGGGTGGGGCTCTTCATTAAGCCTTGTCACATGAGCTTCAACTCTGCTGAGGAGATCCCCTCGCGGGTACCTGTGTGGGTTTGATTTCCGAGGCTTGTTTTGGAATTCTAGAGGGAAGACATTCTTTATTCAATCTCTTTGCTTCTTGGAAAACCTGTGGGTTCGGCTACACAAACTCAAGATCATAAGGTAATTTCTTTTGCACGTATTTGTGTAGAAGTTGATTTAAATAATCCGTTACCAGATTCTATGGAGATTTGCATGTGTTCATTCTCTTGGATCCAATAGCTAGATTACGAGACCCTACCATTTAGATGTAGAATTTGTCATGAATATGGTCATTTACATCGCAGATGTCCCTAAAATAAATCTTCCCCCTTGGCTACCTCTGGGCCTCCTAGGGAGGACAAGGGGAAGGCTCCTTTGTCAGATGGACCGATAGACAAGGAAGGATTTATTCCAATTAAGTCTCGTAACAAAGGCAACGGAAAGAAGAGAACCTGGATGGATAAACATAATGATGGCACTTTTAACAGGTTTGATGCTCTTGATGACTTGGTCCAAGAGGAAGGAATTCTAGTTGAGCTCTCTTCTGGGGCTAAGGGTCAGCAACAGGTCTAGGATGAGGATGCATAGAAAGAGGATCATATTTTATGTCTAGGGGACCAACAGGTTGGACAGATGGCAATGGATTTTCCTTCTCAACTTTAGGATATCAGAGATATCCAAGGGTCACAAGTTCTGAAGGGTTCAGTTGTGTTGGCTCTTGATCCTCCTGCTACTAAGGGGACCTCAGATTCTATGAAGGGTAACAAAGCTTCTCATGCCCTAGGCCTACTATAGAAATCCTTTAAAAAGGGGCCTCTAGACAAACTGTCAAGGAGTGGAAGGAAGACTGATCAAGAGAAGGTCAAGATTATGGGTGATACATTGGTTGAGTCTGGGTCTGTGAAACCCATCGATTCCCATTTCTCTCACCCCCATAAATGATCATTTTATCATGGAATGTAAGGGGGTTGAACAACATCCCTAGATGAAAGGTTGTTCACAGATTAATTGAATCTCAGTCTCCTGATATGGTCTTTATTCAGGAAACCAAGCTTACAGTGGATGGTTTGGCTAATTGTGCCCCACGTATCTGGCCCCAGGGCTTTTGGAAGGGGGTAGGTGCTCAGGGAAGTTCAAGGGGGGTGTCTTGCTTCTGGAACCTGAGGCAGGTTTCTCCCTTATGGTGGATTTCTAGCTGGTCTTCCATTTCTATGGTCGCCTCTAGTTTTGAGACTGGAGAAAGGTGTCTTTTATCCAATATTTATGCTCCTACTAATTTTTTAGGTAAGTCACATCTTTGGGCTCACATCAGTTTCATCCAGTCCTTGGACCCATTTCTCCCATGGATTATGGTTGGTGATTTTAATGATGTTACTAGTTTGGATGAAAAACGTGGTGGGTTAGCCAGGCTGGACCCTTCTTCAAAATTGCTCAAAGATAATATTGGTTTCCTGAATCTCATTGATGTGAAGCCAACTAATGGTGTATTTACTTGGAATAATAGGAGGTGGGGGGTTGAGGCTATTTTTGAAAGGCTTGATAGATTTTTGGTTTCTTGCTATTGGATGCACAACAGGTGGTCCACTAGTTCAAAAATTCTTGATTGGAGGGGCTCCAATCACTGGCCTATCAAGTTCTCTGCCACCTCATATGGGGTTACCAAAAACCCTTCTTTCAAATTTTAGTTGATGTGGTTAAGAGATCAATCTCTATAGGATCTTATGGTGGATTGGTGGTATGAAGGGGTGCCTGCCCATGGTACGACCATGTTTAATTTTAGTAAGAGGCTTCAACATGTGAAATATAGGCTTAAGAGGTGGAATAATCAATGTTTTGGGAACTTGTATGCTTAGAAGATTGCTGCTCAGTCCAAGTTGGATAATATCACTTGCCAGATTAAGGACCAAGGGTTGACCTCTGATCTGAGTAAAGCTGAGTCCTTGGATCTTAAGGGATTAGAAGAGTGCAAGCTTCGGGAGGAGATTTTCTAGAAGCAGAAATATCGTGTTGATTGGCTTCAGGAGGGGGATAGGAACACTGCATTTTTTCATAACTCGGTTAAGGCTCAGAGGCAGGGGAATTCTATCTCCTCTCTGGTTTCTCCAGAAGGGAATCAACTCTCTTCCTGTGAAGAAATTTCCAGGGAAGCTACCAGGTATTTTTCAAATCTGTTTACTAGGGAGGATCTTGCAGCTAGGGATGAAGAGAGGGCTATCTTGGATTATATTCCCACCCTGGTCTCTGCTGAGATGAATGTGGTTCTTTTGCGAACTATCTTGTTACCTGAATTGGAGAAAGTTGTGTTGAATATGAAAAAAGGTAAGGCTCCTGGCCTAGATGGGTTTCTGATTGAGTTCTTTCAGGAATTCTAGGAAATAATAAAGCTTGATCTTCTCGATGTGGTTTAGGAATCACATAGGAACAAACAAATGCTTAATTCTTTAAATTCTACTTTTTTAGCTCTCATACCTAAGAAGGAGGGGGCTAATCATTTGGATCAATTTAGGCCTATTTCTCTATGTAATGTTGTCTACAAGATCATCACCAAATTGATTTCTAAGAGACTCAAACCACTCCTTTGTACTTTGATATCTGCTGAGCGGGGTGGTTTTGTTGAAGGAAGACAAATTTTGGATGGTGTTGTGATAGAAGACGGTCTTGGAAGATTTATTAAATCTCAAGTGAGGTGGGGTCTTATCCAAGGTTGGAGTTGGAACAATAATCTTTCTCCTTACTCTCATCTTCAGTTTGTAGATGATACTAGGTTGATGGGCATGGCTAGAATTAGTGAGGCAATGAACTTCAAGAGAGCTTAGACATCTATTTGAAAGCTTCAGGTCAGAGTGTTAATGATGATAAACCTTCCATTTATTTCTTTAATACTCCTCGGCTTATTCAGAACAGGATTGCTAGGATCCTTAGATTTCATATCGGTTCTCTTCCCTTGATGTACCTTGGGATTCCTTTGGCTTTGGGATCTTAATGTAGAGATTACTGGCAGAGGACTTTGGATAAATTCCAAAGTAAGGTTAGTCACTGGACTTACAGATGGCTATCTTCTGCTGGGAGAGTGGTTCTCCTAAAAACTATGGTGCAGTCTCTCCCCATTTATAGGTGTTGTGTACAGATTCCCCCTTCCACCTTTGTGAGAGAATTTGATGCTCTATCTCAAAAATTCCTTTGGTCAGGCAACCTTCTATCCTCAAAGTGGAGTTTAGTCAAGTGGGATTCTGTCTACAAGCCGAAGCATGCTGGGGGCCTTGGTCTTAGGTTTGTGGATCTTGTTGTCACGACCTTGGTGGCCAAGCTATACTGGAGGTGGTGTAATAATCAAGATCAGGATTGGGCCAAGATTCTTGCCCACAAGTATCTTCCAGGTGTTGATAGCCAAGATGTGTCATGACTTGCTTTGTTGGGAAAAAGATATTGTATTTGGGATACTCTTAAAAAGAGAGATCGGCTTGTTAAGGATGGTCTCTTCTGGATCTATAATAGAGGCTTTGATGCTTTGTTTTGGCAGGACTCTTGGGATGGCCGCCCTCCCATTTTTTCTAGCTTCCCTCAGCTTCAGCCTCTCTGCCATATTTTTACTGATGCTGGGTGGATTAAGGTGGAGCATTTTAAAACAGTCAAGCATATTAGTCAGGTGGAGGTGACTTGCTGGAAGGATCCTCAGGAGTGGCCCATGGGTGGTTCTAATGAGGATCATGTTGATCTGACTAAAGTCTTGGAGGGTAGGTTTTGTAGCCCCCTTAATGAGAGGGACACTTTGGCTTGGAGTCCTTTCCCAAAAGATAAATTTACTATTGCTCAAGGCTATGCTATGCTAGACAAGAACTTGTTTGGTCCTGCTGAGGTGCCTTGGTCGAAGAAGGTATGGAACAAATTTTCCTGGCCCAAATGCAATTTTTTCTTATGGTTGGTTGCTTAGAAGAAATGCCTCACTTGGGAGAATCTTCGCAAGTGAGGTTTTTAGGGACCTTCTGTTTGCTTCCTTTGTCTGCACAGTGAGGAATGTACTTCCCATTTGTTCTTTCTCTGCCCTTTTTCTAGAGAGATATGGCACATGTGGTGGGAGGCTTGGCATCATGGTTGTATTCATGCTACCTCCCTAATAGAATTTTGGGAGAGGTTGGGCAAGCCTCTAGCGAAGAATTCTTTCCTACAGGTGGCCTAGGCTATTGGGCCTATTTTGATTCTTTGGAACCGTTGGCTGGAAAGGAATCGTAGAGTTTTTTGTGGCTCCAAATTAGGAGGCTTTCAATTGTGGAAGAAGATAATTAGCAGGCTTCAGGAGACTATTTCTGCTAAGTGTGATATGTCTGAAAATATTGATCTTGGTGATTATGCTATTATGAGGAATTTGAACTTGGGGGATAGTAGAAGGGGATGCATTGCTGGAAAAAGGCCCCAACATGTCAAGCAACGGGTTTTCCATTATGGGAGGTGGACACCTCCCTCGGTTGGGGTCCTGAAGATTAATACAGATGGTTCTTCTCGTGGGATCCCTGGACATGCTGGTATTGGGGGTATAGGTAGAGGTAATGATGGTGGTGCAGTTTTTTTTCTCTATTTACAAAGGACAACACTCTAATAATCTAATGGAGGCCCTTGCTATTAAGATTGCAGTTGAGAGAGGATGCTCTTTAGGCTAGAGGAGGATTATCTATGAGTCAGATTCTTAGATTTTTGTGGATATGCTGAACAACCAAAGTTTGGATGATGTTGGTTGGAAATTAGCCTCAATGGTCAAACAGATTCTAAGTTTATGCAATTCCTTGGATTTTGTCTCCTTTTGTCATATCCCTAGAGAATGGAACAGAGTGGCTGACTGCTTGGTGAAGTGGTCCTTTGAGAAGGTGGATGGCTGGGATATTAGTGGAAGGGATGAGTTACCTTCTGATTATCTTGGGACCCTGGAGAGGTTATTATTGGAAGACATGAATATGTAGTGTTGTTGTTGGTTTTCTTTTTTGGTTGTGTTCCTGGTTTGGTGGGCCTTTGGCCTTTGGTCTGTATCTTGGATTTGATTGAATAAATTTTTACCCCTTCTCTTTTAAAAAAAAAGAAATTTTGGACACCATCTCTAGTATGTCCTTTGATTATAACCTCAAATCTAGTTGTCTCAAACACTGCTTCTACATCCTTGACATTAAGAATATCTATAATGTGTTGCCCATTCCACTACTTTCCCCACCTTCTATGTATAACATTCCTATCTTTTTTTATTGGACCTACATGTCATCAAGGCTATCTACTACAAGGAAACAAACCCAAAAGTGGTACACCACCATCCCATCTCACACATACAACCATCTACTTGAAATAAATGCAAAACACTAGATGGTGGTAACAATCACCAATTTTAAACTTTAAATTAAAAAGAACAACGACTCAATAAATATAAAGCCAAAAAATTGAAAGATAACAAAACAAAACCCAAAGATCGACCATAACATACAAAATCAACAACTTAAAAGAGAATTTGGACTAAAAATACCAAGCATAACAAAGAGTACTAATTGAAGTCAATTCTAGCTAGAGGAGCATCTTGTTGGAATTGGGTCTCAATCTCATAGTCTGGAACCTCTGAAAGAGAAAAGTTGGTGTGACATCCTTATTGTCTGGCTGACTAGCAGTTGTGCAACCTTGTGGAATGCTCAAGCCGTTGAGACCTTGTTACTGTCATGCCAACTGAAGCTATCGCTGTGACTTGTGGTGTTCGGTGTAACCCTTTGCTGAGTGGGTTGGTCTGGCCAACAATTATTCACTAGAAGATATCAGGGTGATGTGGAGACTCGGCAAGATCTCTTGCTAATAGTCGATTCTCTCACCAATAGGTATACACTCAAATTCATTGGGGAGACCCTTGGCCGAAAGGCTTGCTTCGGTATGATGTCTCAATGAATAGCAGAAGTCTTGCTAACAGAGCTATGTATGTTTATTATCAGGTGTCTTCGGTGAGACTCCTAGTGACTGAAGTCATCGGCGAGAGGTGTGAACATTTGGTAAGAACTCTTAGCAACGGATGTGGTCTCGCCAATAGGTATGTTGCTTCGGTATGATCTCTTGGCGATAGCGATAGTCTCGCTAATAGGAATGCTGGTGTCTATGTGACTTTGGAACTACGGTATGACCTCTCGCCGACTAGCGATTGTCTTGGCGATAGCGCTACATGTGATGGATATCAGTATGATGTCTTGGTGACAAGGGGAAGTCCAAGTGATAGTTTGTGAACTCAGTATAACGTCATGCCGATGGTGAGGACTCTTGGCGATAACTACAATCGGGTCTTGTGGCATCAGGGAGACACGGTTAGTGTCTCACCGACATGCAAACATAGGTTGAATGTTGTTGACCAATTGGAAGACTATCCCACATGGTGTGTCTTCGACCAATCAGAGAAGCCGAATGGGAACCATTGGAAGTTAGTCTATTGTGGCCATTTTGTGAGGAAGTTCAACAGACAGGGACGTCAAAGATATACTCTATAATTGCAGATGAGGTTTTGTTCAATCAATAGTTGGACGATCAGTGGGATGAACAGTTCGATGTGTGGTCAGTGTTTGTGAATTCAATTATGAGAGCATTGTAACTTGAATGTTCTGTACAAGGTTGATCAAGGATTATGCTGTTGTAAATTTGACATTAGAAAGATAAGTCTGATCTTTGTATGCAATTTCCATTACTGTAATACAAAGTGGGTTTTCTTGGTGTGGTGGATTTTTCTCCCATAAGGGTTTTCCCACATAAATCTGGTGCTCATCTGTGTATGATTGTTTCTCTATTTCTGCTATTTCTTTCAAGTGTATCTTAATTGGACTGTAATTGAAAAATTTAAAAGCACCTCTGCATTCTTCCCTGAGGTTTTGACGTTAGGAGAGTTGTTTTTGCACCTTAGCTTTCCTTACAAGTGGTATCAAATCCTGGCCAGTTGTGTTATCCTTGTGGGTACGTTGGGTTTTTTGTGTCAATTCTGTTTCAGTGAGATTCTTGTAGAAGTTTGGTAATTTGAATTACAGGTCAAGATGGCAAGCACGTCAGGAAAGATTGAAATTGAGAAATTCAATGGCAGCAATTTTGAGTTGTGGAAACTTAAAATGGAAGATCTGTTGGTTGATCGTGATCTTTGGATTGTTGTGTCTAGAACAAAGCCTACAGGCATGAAGGAAGAGGATTGGGACCTTGTAGATAGAAAATCAAAGGGGCTGATAAGGCTTTGTTTAGCAGACTCTATTCTTTTGAATGTTCATGAAGAAAAGACTGCATCTTCCTTGTGGAAAAGACTGGCAGCTATTTATCAGGGCAAGTCCTTGGTGAATAAATTGTTCTTGAGGAAGAAGCTGTACACTTTGAGAATGCCAGAAGGAGGATCTATTGCTGATCATTTGAATGCATTCAACATGCTGATTACATAGTTAACAACTGTGGGTGTGAAGATTTCTGAAGGATCGTTGTATGTTGTTATTATGTTCTTTTCCAGATTCTTGGGATCACCTACTGATAGCTATTGGGAGTACGACATCCAATTTTAAGATAGAAGATGTTGCTTCTTTGTTATCGAAAGAGATGAGAAGAAAATATTCTAAGATGGCGAAGGAGGCTCTTGCTGTTAGAGGCAGATCGAAAGAAAAAGGCAAGAAGAAGGACAAGAAGTCCAAATCCAAATCAGAAGGGAGATCAAAGTCTCCTAGCAAGAAGTCCAAGGTGAAGTGCTAGAATTGTGGGCAAACTGGTCATGTCCGAAAGGATTGTAAAAAGGAGAAGAAGAAGAAGAAGAAGAAGAATTCCGATAATGATTCTTCTCAGAGTGATGCAAACACCTTCATTACAGCTTTGGCTACATAGGTGTTAGCTCTCAAAAACACAGGTTGAATGCCTCAAGAGGCTACCAATCTCCTGATATGCTTTAGGGTAACAGACAAGGTCAAGAAGACTCAACCTTCTACTCTTTAGGTGCTGCAAAACCTGGGCGGGTGTACCTCTCTTGAACAATGCAGGCTTATCTTATGATTATCCTTCTGAAATGCTTTGTCCACAATGGAAGATGACAGTGAACAAATGAAAGGAAACTTGATAGCAATCTTCTGATCTAAATCCTAAAAGCCTAATTAACAGATATAAAGAGATTGAATGAATTCAAATAATGAAATTGCAGAGACCAGTGCCTTGTTGGGTATGCGGAGTCAAATGAAACAGAAGTGGACAACTTATTCTGGTAGAAAACTAAATTGCAAGCATATGATCTATTCATAACTTGTATAAACAATGCAAGATTACAACTACTGATCTCTTCTTTAATAATCCAGATGAATCTTCCTTATTACTATGATCAACAAAAGGATTCAATCTCTACTTGAGAGAACCAGTTAATTAACCACACAAATGCAACAAATATGCACAGATAAACTAAAAGTAAACTTGTTACATCAATTTAAACAACCAGAAAGAATCAACTTGGAGACAGCTTCAGCAATACTTTTCAATAAGTTCAACATACAATTGACACTAGAAATAACCTGCCACACTAGTTGATTTTCATTGAATTCACCATTTTGAAAACATGCACATAGTCTCTGATAAGAGAAAATTATTCTACTGTAGCCATTCCTAATCTACTGTATGTAATCTAAAATCTGATGATGTTCAATTACAATCCAAGGGCATATTTATACCCAGCATTAAGAAAATAAAACATATTGAAAAATCATGTCGGCCCTCCATAGAATTCAGGCTCAAAATCATGTCAGCCTTAACAACATTTAGAAATCTTCATATGTCAGTCCTCAATGTATAAATCTTAATTAATCATCTATAGAGGCAATCACCCAGACAACCCTGCAAGTATGCCGAAGGCAATAATAACGTTGATCCCTGCTACCCGTGTTCACTATTCTTCGTGCTTTGCTGTGACCACCAAATTGCTACGCCAAAGACAAGAAGCATCTTTTGTTCCTTTGCATTTCGCTATAGCCTTCTGCTATCGGTGAGATGTCACATAGATTTGATTATATTTTTCCAATACATACTTTTCTTTACATGCTTTCCTGTCGCTGAGACATACCGATATCTCTCGCCGATGAACACCTTTGGCCTTGATCATATTTGCTGTAACTCATCCGGGTCAGGGAAACCTCACATAGACTGCACTTGCTATACCGAAAGTCATAGGAATACACCATATCACCAAGAGAGCTCTGATCTCACACCGACATCCCTTAGTTTTGTTCGCAGTCTCCGTAACACCTCTGACATCAGCAAGACCTCTTGTAGATTCTATTTGCTTCACCGGAAGTCTCCATTCACAAGACTTAGTCGGCAAGACCAATCGGATTCGTGGAGACTCTACTCCGAAGCCAAAACCTTTTGCCGATAAGTTAATTCCTCTACCACTGTTCGGCGAGACAAAAGGATATCGCTATAACCATATGCCAAAAACAACCCGCTATGCAGAAGTGAGTTCCCACATGCTGTTCGGTGAGACCATAAGAGTTCGCCATGATAGTATGCCGACACTGCAACTTAAGCTGATGTAGCTTCATCCTTCGATCGGTGTGACACACTGCGTTCGATAAGAGCTTTCACCAAGGACCAAACATACGCCGATATGAATCAACCTTTGTCACCGAGACCCAGAAGAACTCATGTCGAACAATACCTACAAGAAAAATTTGATCACCGTGACAATTGCAAACGTCTTGCCGATAGGCAACACAGATGTTTGCAGGCAGGAAAATGAATTGGGGAGATAGTCAAGGACCTATGCCGATAGGCACCAGAATGTACAGAATGTATGAATCGATGGAACATATGATGCAATATGGTAAAATATGGGCAAAAAATGCTCAAGAAGGAAATTATTTGGAAAATTATGAATGAAAACCTATGTAAAAATATCAGATTTTTACAGTTCTAACAGTGGCTCTGTCTAGGGATGAATGATAGTTAGATCATTGCAAGGATCCAGAAGCTTTGGATGAGCAGACCAGACCAAACACAAAATGAGCAAAATGGAAATGGGCAAGAAGCATGACATAATGGATGCAAAATGAATGCAATATGGAAGTGGACCAAAACCCTAAACTACTGTGCATGGAAAATAATTTTAAAGAGGATAAGAGAGAGTTGTCCATGCACTGGCAACCCTTAATCCTCTGTGTTTCAACTTCACCTGTTCCGAGCTGTTACAATCTGAAACTCAAACCATTTTCCCCTGTCAAATACCTAGTTTTCTCTTGAGTTCATCAGATTCCTCCTAAGATATTCATGCAATCTTTCCTGTCACTGTTATTGCAAGTTTTTAGAAAATCATCATGCTCAGCTTGGACCAAATTCCCTTCATCATACTGTAATTCAAAATCTCCATCATCATGGGACAAACCCCTGTTATCTTCAACATAGAAAATATATGCATAATCAATGCAAAAATCCTTATTGTCTTTCTTACTGTTATGCATTATGAAACATTCTCTCAGCTGTATTGAGAATTCATCATTAAAGTGCTTTTCTTGAGAACCAAAAAATTCTATCATATCAATATTGTCTGAAACAAACAAAAATGAAACCTTTTGCACCACTTCAGTATCACCATTTGGGGACAATACTTGGTTATAACTCACATCTCCAATATCAAGCATATATGAACCAATCAAAGCTGTACCTCTATCATCCTTAGTATGCAAATAAATGTCTCTTCCATATGAATTAGAAATTTCAAAATCACATACCTCATCCTGAATGGACACAAACTTTTGATCAACATCGAAGGTTTCACCATCATTCCAAGAAATGCACTGGGAATCATAAAAATCTTTACACAAAGATCTTTCACTGTCAAAACAAATGTAAGCTGGACACAAATATTCAAGATCACCTTCATGTGCACATCCCTGGTATTTAGGAATTAACAAATCTAAAATCTGTCCATTACTGAGCGAACAAGTCTCAAAATTTTCATCACTACAGTTGTATTTTTCATTTTTATCATCATCAAAGAGAGGTCCAAAATCATCAGAGAAAGAGAAAATAGGAACATTACCAGCATAGTCACTTGTTCCATAATTTGACACATCACTTTGTTTGTCTAAAAATATCTTTTCCTTATCATCAAATGGATCTAAAAATACCTGAAATTTATTCTTGGGCATACCTTGAGAAAACATCATCTGATCCTCTTTCAAAACTTCATCATGCAATGGGCCAGAAATTTTTTGGAAACCATTCTCAAATTTACAAACCTCCTCTTCATCGAATGTATCTTCATAGCTTTCAACAACAGCTGGAGGTATTGTACATTTACTATCAACATTTCCCATTGCCTCTTCATCCTGATCTTCATAAGAGGTAGAAGAATCCTCTTGCTGCATATCAAAATCCACAGGTGCATCTTCAAAATCTGAATATTCATTGGATCCCTCACAATACACACTACTTTCCCTGTCACAATCTATTATGCAAGAGAGATATCCTGTACCTTCATCTTCATTATGCAAGCTATCACAGGAATCATACTGACTTGCACATATCCCATCTTCTATTGGATGCATTGATTGATCAATTTCTCTATATTCATCAGAAATACAATCATTGGAATCCATATTGATAGTGTTCCCATACCCTATCTCCTCCATGGCATCAATGAACCTATTCAAGTGACCACATGCACGCTGTATTGACGACCATGACCAATAAGCTGATTCAGGCTTCCATACTTTTATGAACTGTGCAACAAAAAAGGGTCTTGTAGGCTTACAGTCAAGAGGTAATTGCATGAAGACACATATCATCCTATTGTACAAAGAAGTCAAATCTTCTCCTTCATACTTCCTTATGCCAAGAAATGCATCCAAAATATTTATGACATATTCATCAGCATTAGATTGTTGGTTCTGATACATACCTTGCTGCAAATTCTGAGTTTCTTGAATCTCCAATAACCCATGGGAAGCCCAATTTGGTGCAGATAGATCTCCATATTCCTTGAGAAATTGATCTTAAAATCCTTGGAGAGATTTAATAGAAGCTACCGGTAGGCTATTGAACCAATCCCTAGCATCATCAATAAGTGACATCATGAACATTCTCATGTGTAAATCCTCATATGGCATATCCAAACCCTCAATGAAATCATTGAAGCTCCTCAAGTGATCCTTAGCAGTGATTGTTACTCCCTGTAAACTTAGGGACAAGGCTTCTCCAATTCATATCCATTGAGTAAGGGTATTGCTGAAGCCCTCTCAGATCGAATTGTTTGATCATTGTTCTGTACAGATGGGGAGGGAAAGGTGGGTACATATTCTGTTGTGCATGATATGCACTGTATCCATTGTAGAAATCTCCAATTGTATTATCAGACGCCTGAGGGGCCCAATAACTTCTTGCATTTCTGTAATTGTTCGTTCCATATACAAATTCCATTCTTCATCAAATTGTTTCCAAATTCGCCACCTACTTTTCCAAAAGTAGGAAAATGATTATTTCTGATCTATTCCCCAGCGGAATCACTCTTTCTGAAACTTCTCAAAATATATCTTTCTTTTCAATGACTCTATATGATGGCCTTCAACCGAATCTTTTGATGTATTTCCCAGCAAAGTCGCCAATTTGTTAGCTCTCAAAAATACAAGCTGAATGCCTCAAGAGGCTTCCAATCTCCTAATACACTTTAGGGTAACAGACAAGGTCAAGAAGACTCAACCTTCTACTCTTTAGGTGCTGCAAAACCTGGGCGGGTGTACCTCTCTTGAACAATGCAGGCTTATCTTATGATTATCCTTCTGAAATGCTTTGTCCACAATGGCAGATGACAGTGAACAAATGAAAGCAAACTTGATAGCAATCTTCTGATCTAAATCCTAAAAGCCTAATTAACAGATATAAAGAAATTGAATGAATTCAAATAATGAAATTGCAGAGACCAGTGCCTTGTTGGGTATGCAGAGTCAAATGAAATAGAAGTGGACAACTTATTATGGTAGAAAACCAAATTGCAGACATATGATTTGTTCATAACTTGTATAAACAATGCAAGATTACAACTACTGAGCTCTTCTTTAATAATCCAGATGAATCTTCCTGATTACTGTGATCAACAAAAGGATTTAATCTCTACTTGAGAGAACCAGTTAACTAACCACACAAATGTAGCAAATATGCATAGATAAACTAAAAGTAAACTTGTTACATCAATTTAAACAACCAGAAAGAATCAACTTGGAGACAACTTCAGCAATACTTTTCAATAAGTTCAACATACAATTGACACCAGAAATAACCTGCCACACTAGCTGATTTTCATTGAATTCGCCATTTTGAAAACATGCACATAGTCTCTGATAAGAGAAAATTATTCTACTGTAGCCATTCCTAATCTACTGTATGTAATCTAAAATCTGATGATGTTCAATTACAATCCAGGGGCATATTTATACCCAGCATTAAGAAAATAAAACATATTGAAAAATCATGTCGGCCCTCCATAGAATTCGGGCTCAAAATCATGTCGGCCTCAACAACATTTAGAAATATTCATATGTCGGCCCTCAATGTATAAATCTTAATTAATCATCTATAGAGGCAATCACCCAGACAACCCTGCAGGTATGCTGAAGGCAATAATAACGTTGATCCCTACTGCCCGTGTTCACTATTCTTTGTGCTTTGCCGTGACCACCAGATTTCTACGCCGAAGACAAGAAGCATCTTTTGTTCCTTTGTGTTTCACTATAGCCTTCTGCTATCGGTGAGATGCCACATAGATTTGATTATATTTTGCCGATACATACTTTTCCTTACGTGCTTTCCTGTCGCTGAGACATACCGATATCTCTCGCTGATGAACACCTTTGGCCTCGATCATATTCGCTGTAACTCATCCGGGTCGGGGAAACCTCACATAGACTGCACTTGCTATACCGAAAGTCATAGGAATACACCATATCGCCAAGAGAGCTCTGATCTCACACCGACATCCCTTAGTTTTGTTCGCAGTCGCCGTAACACCTCTAACATCGGCAAGACCTCTTGTAGATTCTATTTGCTTCACCGGAAGTCTCCATTCACAAGACTTAGTCGGCAAGACCAATTGGATTCGCGGAGACTCTACTCCGAAGACAAGACCTTTTGCCGATAAGTTAATTCCTCTACCATTGTTCGACGAGACAAAAGGATATCGCTATAACCATATGCCGAAAATAACCCATTATGCCGAAGTGAGTTCCCACATGTTGTTCGGTGGGATGATAAGAGTTTTCCATGACAGTATGCCGACACCGCAACTTAAGCCGATGTAGCTTCATCCTCTGGTCGGTGTGACACACTGCGTTCAGTAAGAGCTTTCACCGAGGACCAAACACACGCCGATATGAATCAACCTTTGTCATCGAGACCTAGAAGAACTCATGCCGAACGATACCTGCAAGAAAAATTTGATCACCGTGACAATTGCAAACGTCTTGCCGATAGGCAACACAGACGTTTGCAGGCAGGAAAACGAATCGGGGAGACAGTCAAGGACCTATGTCGATAGGCACCAGAATGTACAAAATGTATGAATCGATGGAACATATGATGCAATATGGTAAAATATGGGCAGAAAATGCTCAAGAAGGCAATTATTTGGAAAATTATGAATGAAAACCTATGTAAAAATATTAGATTTTTACAGTTCTAACAGCAGGCATCAGATGATGTCTAGCTGATTGATTCTGGAGCATCTTTCCACATGACATCTCATAGAGATTGGTTCATGAAGTATGAAAAATACGATGGTGGAAAGGTGTATTTGGAAAGTGATTCATCATTGGAAATTGTTGGTCGTGGAAGAGTCATAATTCAATTCCTTGATGGAAGAGTTAAGGGAATCAATGATGTAATGCATATACCAGGTCTGGCTCAAAATTTACTTTCTGTTAGTAAGCTGAATGATATTGGAGTGCAAGTCACATTCTTTGGAAATGGCTGCAAGATGACTAGAGGCTCAATGGTGCTAGAAAGAGGTGCTCGTATTGGTACCTTGTATAAGCTGGATGCACATGTTGTTCAATGCAATAGTGTCTCTGTAATGTCACAGAAAGCTACTCATGGAGGAAAAGAGGAAAAAGTTTTTGATGGTGTAAACTCTATGGAAGTTAAAGTTCCAGGAGAAAAGACTATTCTCTAGCATCATAGGCTGGGCCACATTGGAGAGAAAAGTTTAAAAACCTGGTTGAGGGGCTTGATGATTGTAACCTCAAATTCAAGTTTTATGAACATTGTATATATGGAAAACAACATCATGTTTCATTTTATTCCAGTCCTCAAAAATATTTTGGTTTGCTTGATTATATACATTCTGATGTTTTTGGTCTAGTGAATGTTCCTTCTTTGTCTAAGTCAAGGTACTATGTATCGTTCATTGATGATTATTTAAGAAGAGAATTTGTTTATTTTTTAAAAGTAAATCAGAAGTGTTCAATCGGTTTAAGGAATTTAAAAACCTTGTAGAAAATTAGACTAGAAGAAATATAAAATGTTTAAGGACTGATAATGGCGGTGAATTTTGTTTTGATGAATTCAAGAGGTACTGTAAAGATCATGGGATTAAAAGACATAAAACTACACCTTACACTCCACAGCAAAATGGAGTTGCAGAAAGGTTCAACATGACTGTGATGGAAAGAGTACGAAGTATGCTGAGCAGTGCTTGGCTTGGAGGAGAAGTTTTGGGTTGAGGCAGTTGCTACAACATGTTACTTGATAAACTGTTCTCCTAATTCTGCTCTTGTTGAGAAAACACCTTTGGAAGCATGGTCTGGAAAGAAGCCCTCTCCGAGACACATTCGAAGTCTTTGGCTGTGAGGCATATGCACATGTGTCGAATGAGAAAATATCTAAATTGGAGAACAAGGCTATCAAATGTATTTTTATTGGTTATAGTGTTGGCATAAAAGGATACAAGCTTTGGAATCCCGATACAAAGAAGGTTCTATATAGCAGAAGTGCTATCTTTCGTGAGTTGAAGCCTTCTACCTTGGATCTACAGTCAGAGAGAAAATCAGAAAACAAAAAGTATGTAGTTGAAATTCCTTCAACACCAGATAAAGAGGAATTCAAAATTCAAAATGTACCTAAAACTGAGGAGAGCTCAAGTAGTTCTAAGAGTTCTGATGAAGAAGAACAACCTCAGCCTCAGCAAGTGAGGAGGTCAAGTCATGAAAGAAAGTAACCTGATAGGTATGGGTTTTCTTTGATAGATTCTACTTGTTCCTATGCTTTAATTTCTAGCATTGATGAGCCTAGAATTGTGAAAGAGGCATTTAGAATGTCTGATTCAAACTCTTGGTTGGAAGCCATGAATGAAGAAATGGCATCATTACAAAAGAATGATACTTGGAGTTTGGTGCCCTTGCCTGAAGGCAGAAAAGCTGTGGGCTGCAAATGGGTATTTAAAAAGAAAATAGGTCTGGATGGCAGTGTGGAAAAATATAAGGCGAGGGTTGGTTGCGAAGTGTTATTCCCAGGTAGAGGGAATTGATTATGGGGAAAATTTTCCTATAGCTAAGATGATGTCCATTAGATTTCTTTTTGTCACTTGCAGCAGTGTATGACTTAGAGATTGAACAGATGGATGTGAAGACAACATTTCTTCATGGTGATCTTGAAGAAGAAATTTATATGTCCCAGCCTGAGCACTTTGTGGTGAAAGGTAAAGAAAAATTGGTTTGCAAGTTGAAAAAATCTCTGTATGGATTAAAGCAGGTCTCCTAGAATGTGGTACCGAAGTTTGACACTTTTTTGTCATTGGGATTTGTAAGATCAAAATCTAATCATTGTGTGTATTACAAAGCTGAAAGTGATCAAGTTCTTATTATTGCTCTCTATGTTGATGATATGATGTTCATAGGCAATAGTAAGTTAATGATTTCTGATCTTAAGTCTCAGTTGTCTGCAAAGTTCAAAATGAAAGATCTTGGTGCAGCAAGGGATATTTTGGGAATGGAAATAACCAGGGATAGGAATAGTAGAAAACTTTGGCTCAATCAAAGTAAGTATATCAAGACTATTCTAGAGAGATTTTGTATGACTGATTGCAAGAAGCTAGTTGTTCCAATTTTGTAGGGAACAAACAATATGTTGACGACTGTCCAAAATCTCCTATTGAGGTGGAGGACATGACCAGTGTGCCTTATGCTAGTGCAATTGGCAGTCTTATGTATTCAATGGTCTGTACAAGGCTAGACATTGCCCAAGCAGTGGGAGTACTTAGTCGATTTATGGCTAATCTTGGAAGGACACATTGGGATGCTGTGAAAAGAGTTTTTAGATATTTGAAGGGCACTTTGAATATGCTTTGTGTTACCATGGGAACTTGGTTGAATCATAGAGGACTCTCAGTATTCGAGGCTATGTGGATTCTGATTGGGTAAGGGACATTGAATGCAGAAGATCCACTAGTGGATATATTTTCATGATGAATGGTGGTGCAGTGAGTTGGATGAGTAAGCGACAGGTTGTAGTCACTTTGTCCACTACAGAGGTAGAATACATGGCAGCAACACATGCCTGTAAAGAAGCAATTTGGCTAAAACATTTGTGTTCTAACATTGGTTTTGATGCAGGGAAAATAACAATTTACTGTGACAGTCAGAGTGCTATTTGTTTGGCAAAGAATCCTACTTTCCATGCCAGGACGAAACATATAGATCTACAGTATCATTTTGTACGAGATATGGTGGAGGATGGAAAGGTCTCTTTAGAAAAAGTGGATACCCTGGAGAATTTTGCAGATGCATTGATGAAGCTAGCGAGCACAGACAAGTTCAGGTGGTGTGCCAGTTCGATGGGCCTAAATGCCCATGAATTTCAGTAGTTTTGTTGTGCTCTGGAGGTGCCCGTATGATCTTCGTCAAGTGGGAGATTGTTGGAATTTGTGTGTCTCAATATCACAGGCTGGAACCTTTGAAAGAGAAAAGTCGGTGTGACATCCTTATTATCTGGACGACTAGCAGTTGTGCAACCTTGTGGAATGCTCAGGTCGTTGAGACCTTGTTACTGTCATGCCAACAATTATTCACTAGAAGATATCGGGGTGACATGGAGACTCGGCAAGATCTCTTGCCGATAGGTATACACTCGAAGTCATCGGGGAGACCCTTGGCCGAAAGGCTTGCTTTGGTATGATGTCTCAACGAATAGCGGAAGTCTTGCCGATAGAGTTACGCGTGTTTGTTATTGGGTGTCTTCGGTGAGACTCCTGGTGACTGAAGTCATTGACGAGAGGTGTGAAAATTGGGTATTAACTCTTAGCGATGGATGTGGTCTCACTGATAGGTACGTTGCTTCGATATGATCTCCTGGCGATAGCAATAGTCTCACTGATAGGAATGTTGGTGTCTATGTGACTTTGGAACTATGGTATGACCTCTCGCCGACTAGCGATTGTCTTGGCGATAGCGCTACATGTGATGGATATCAGTATGATGTCTTGGTGACAAGGGAAAGTCCGAGCGACAGTTTGTGAACTCAGTATAACATCATGCCGATGGTGAGGACTCTTGGTGATAACTACAATTGGGTCTTGTGGCATCGGGGAGACACGGTTAGTGTCTCACCGACATGCAAACACAGGTTGAACGTTGATGACCAATTGGAAGACTATCCTACGTGGTGTGTCTTCGACCAATCAGAGAAGCCGAATGGGAATAGTTGGAAGTTAGTCTGTTGTGGCCGTTCTGTGAGGAAGTTCAACAGACAGGGACGACAAGGATATACTCTGTAATTGCAGATGAGGTTCTGTTCGATCAACAGTTGGACGATCAGTGGGATGAATAGTTCGATGTGTGGTCAGTGTTTGTGAATACAATTCTGAGAGCATTGTAACTTGAATGTTCTATACAAGGTTGATCAAGGATTATGCTGTTGTAAATTTGACATCAGAAAGATAAGTCTGATCTTTGTATGTAATTTCCATTACTGTAATACAAAGGGGCTTTTCTTGGTGTGGTGGGTTTTTCTCCCGTAAGGGTTTTCCCACGTAAATATGGTGTTCATCTGTGTATGATTGTTTCTCTGTTTCTGCTATTTCTTTCAAGTGTATCTTAATTGGACTATAATTGAAAAGTTTAAAAGCACCTATGCATTCTTCCCTGAGGTTTTGACGTTAGGAGAGTTATTTCCGCACCTTAGCTTTCCTTACACATCTCTTAGCTCAAAAATGGAGATTCACCATTCCTCTACCTCACCAACCTTTGAGCTCCTCCATTCTCTTCTCCCTTTTTTTACACATATAAATATGGTTAAAAAATTACAATTTAACTACTGCTTAAAATAAATAGAAAAATAAAAAAAGAATGAGACCACTACAATGGAAGATTCAATAGTTGCCATAAGATTTTTTTAAAAACTTCTACAAATTATTTATAAAGATAAATACTAGTAGTTTTTTAAGTTGTACACAACAACCCAGATATTGCTCTTGGTTAATATAATTTATATCTTGGTCGGATAATTAATAAAATTGGATAGTTTTTTGAGGACATAGTTGTAGAGGAGGGGGACCAACCACACCAAGACTCTAGGTCACAAAGAGCTGAGAGTAGAAGGCTGCCCTAATCTACCTCAAGTTGGACAAGTGCTTGATGCTAGGGATAGAGAATGAAGAGAATTATTAGTGCTTATGTCACTCTACTAGCTGATAGTTAGGTTTGGACTAAGCAAGCAAGTTTTAAGAACCTAGACTGTACCTCATACACCTCTCTGCTAGAGGACAATAGTGCAGAACAAGGATTACAACGCGACGTGCTAGCGTCTCACAAGTGTGTTGGTGTCTGTACAGATAGAAAGTGCCAAGATAGTCAAGGATACTAAAGACCTACTAACAAATTAGGTATTGGATTTTTCTAGTGATGATAAAAGCAGGAAATGAAAAAATAACAGAAATGATGAGAGAGATGGTATGAAAATGATAAGAGAAAAGGTGGTGAAGATTCAAATCACGAAAAGTCTAGTTCTCCTGCAAGCTCCACACAAATGAGTACCTACACAAAAAAAAGAAGGGAAAAATGTTGGGGTTGTTTCGAGGCTTGCTACAATCAAACCCTCGTTTTGGTGTTTCCACCTCCATAGACAACTAGATAGACAAAGAAATGGAAATATGATAAGAAAAAGTATGTTGGAAAGGAAAATACTGAATGCTATGAGAAACACTATGCTACTCAAATCCAACAACAATGTAAGGGTAAGCAAAAAAATACCACCCTCGACCAGAGGAACTTAAGGCCAATGAGAGGGGAATGCAAGTCTACAACCATGGAAAAGTTGATGTGGCCGCAACGACACCGAAGGGAGTCTCGTAAGACACAAAGTTGCAGCTTCTATGGTAGATGTGAAGAATGTTGTGATGTTGGAATAACGAAGCCAATAATGCAGCAAGTAGCTCAAGAATGTGAGAATTGTCAAGAAAATTGGTCAAGAATTGTGTCAAGTATGAAGAAGATGAGATGAATGTGAAAGATAGGAATTTGAAGGTGAGTTTGAGAGGGAAAGATCCATTCAAAGGTTGGAAGGAAGGTGCAGATGTGTTACACTTCAGCCCCAATGACAAACATAACACCTCTGTAGATTCCAAAGGCAAGAATCTTGTTAGGACGACAACACGCCGTGTAGATGTCTGCATGCTTCGTGCACGTCCACAACAGAAATTCCTCCACTGACACTAAAAGAAAGCACCAAGTGGATAGAGTTCGGATGGGTGATGTGGAATTACATGATCAGATTTTATTTTTCTAAGGTGAAGGTTGTAAAAGGGGAATTTGCAAGGGGGTGCAAATTCACTCCTATACATTTTTCCCTAACTTTAGCAAACATGAGTGCCAATGAGTGTTCAGTAAAGTAGGTCAAAAAAGTTTCAAGAAAATATACCTGAATTGTCAGGGAAGTAGACTACAATTTGGCGTACTTGA
The DNA here is from genome assembly GCA_007258455.2 of Sequoia sempervirens. Classification (NCBI taxonomy): domain Eukaryota; kingdom Viridiplantae; phylum Streptophyta; class Pinopsida; order Cupressales; family Cupressaceae; genus Sequoia; species Sequoia sempervirens. The sequence continues at coordinate 329,263,420 of VDFB02000003.1, forward strand.
AAGCGCAAAGCAGAAAAATGGCTCCACAAGTACTCTCTCTTGAGGAGGATTGAACAAAGTGCACCAGAGGCCTGCAAACCAATAGTGAACATATCCCATAGGATGTAAGTGCTTTGCAAGTCCTCAGACTTGCAAAGAAGGAACTCCCAGGTACTCTCTCTTGAAGGAAGCCCAATGTGTGGGACTCCACAGAGTCAAATTAGAAAGTAGCTTCATAGGTGCACCTACGAAGCAACATGTTAATCCATAGAAAAAACATGTTAGAAAACAAAAAGCCACGCAAGCAAGCAAGCAAATAGTCAAAATTTGAAGGAAGAGCTTTCAAAGGGGCCCCTTGGGAACCCTTCAAAAGAAAAGGGGTCCACTAAAGGGACACGCTATTTGAAAGTGCAATGGTATTTTTCATAAATCAATTCAACATTAAGGAATACTTTTGAAAGATTTCACTTCATCAAGGAATTTGAAAGGAAGAAAGCCCCCTCACAAGGGGAAGGTCAGAACTTCGCTCACAAGAGAAGGTGCTCCCCCCTCAGAGGAAAATTTCTCAAATTATTTCTTTACTAACCTATGATGAATGAAAAGTATTCTGCTAGGGACCCTTGTTGAGAAATGTGATTTGTGAAAACTATTTTGAAAAGTTAAAGATAAAGATTTTCAAGAAAAGATTTGTTGGCCACCGAATGCATTTTCTAAAAATTAAAGCGATATGAGAGTCCCCCCTTAGGATGGTGTTGCTTAATGTAGAGGCACATGGCATCCTAAGGAGAGAAAAGAAAGAATGAAGAAGTGATGTTGTGGCTCGTGAAACATAATGAGATGTAACTGTGGCAATGTTGTTGCACACACGGGGGACAACACATGAGCACCACAACATCATGAAACAAGCAAAAGAGATAGATGCAAAGAAAGGAGAGACAATAACATAATGAACAAGAGATAGGGGCAATATGATATTTCAAGGTCAAAGCTGCTCATAAATATAGATAGATAAGTATAATAATATATAGATGAACTATCATCAACCCCCTATTATATCAGATCATGTGAAGAAGGCATACTAAGGAAAAATGAAAATAAAAAATTGGGTCAACATGGAAGGGAGGCCTAAATTCTCCCAACACTTTGCATTGTCCCCAATTTTCAAAAATCAATACATGACAAAGAGAAGAAGTTTTACGACAAAAAAACACTCATGTATCTAAGTTCCTACAAGGGTGACGAGGGTCATCTAGGAACATATAACACAAGCACAGGGGAACACAATACACACACACATACAATCTAATCTCTAGATAAAGAAGAGGCACCCCCTAGTCCTCATCAACCAAGAGGTCATCATTCTCCCAGTCCAGATCATTGTAAGGGGAGGGCGAACAAGATTGCAAGGGAAGAATATCGAGGGGGTACCTTCTGACCCTCTTGCAACAAGAGCCAAGGAAGAAGGCCCCTTGAGGTCTTCTCCACTCAGTTCATGTGGAGTGAATGTCATCAATTTTATGAAAAATCCGATAGGGCCAGGACCTCATTCACAGAGTTAAACATGCACTATACATGACTGTCATGTGTCAACTCAATGAGTGAGGGAGGTGGCACTCAAGATCCACTTCTAGGCTCACCAAAAGACTCGGGAGAAATGATGAACTATGGGGACTCTGGGGCCTCCTCCATCACTAAGAGGACACAAGCCAATGCATAACCACCCTTCAAAGAATGAGAACCCTTCTTTCAACCACCATTGCTAGCAACGTCATCCTCCATATTTTGCTTCATTAGAGGATATAAGATCCCCATAGATGAAGCAGAGGGTGTGAAGGAAGAGGAGAAAACCACGACAGACACCACCAAGGTATTTGACATGTCCACAGGTTTCAAAAATAGTGGGATTTCCAAAAGGGACATCAAAAGGGGAGGCTCAATCGAAGGAGCAATGAATACCTGGACCCTCTTCGGTTGAGGATCATTCATGCTCATAAGGGGAGCCAAAAGGAGAACTGAGGCTGAGCCAATTGAAGCAGAGAGGGAAAAAGGGGAGGAAACAACAAAAAATGCCAAAGCAGAAGCTACTGGCTCCTCTTTCTTCTTTTGCAAGGTGGCCTACTCAACAGCTAGAGCCTTTCTCTGACTCTTGCGCTCATGCAAGAGATGGTTTCTACAACTCTGGGAGATAGAGGTTGCAGCCTGAGAAGGGATGGAAGGCTCCTGATCAACCATTGGAGTATCCATCACAACCATTTCTAGCGGAGGGAGGGACCCCTAGACAAAAAAAAGAGGAAGAGATGGAGAGGATGATGGAACAACATCAGGGGAAGCAAGCTCGAGTGTCTCAACAACACGCCTCTTCCCATTCACTACCTTATAGGTAGGAGTAGTAGGAGGCCGTGGAGGTTGAAACATAGAGGATGCTCCATGGGGACCCTTCCCCTTACCATACAAAATGGGTTGAGGCATTGTGGGTAAGATGGGAAGTTCAAATGTTGGACGCTTGGGCTTTCACCAAGCAAGCACCATCAGACTCCCCAACAAGTGCATAGGAGTGGAGGTCGATGATGCCATAGTAGGGTGAGAGGAAGTGACAGGCAGAATAGCAGAAGAAGAACCCTGAGCATGGGAAGGCTTTCCCTTCCCTTTCAAGAGGAAGAGACAACTTTCGGCTATGCCACAAGAGGAGTCAATTTCAATTATGCTTTGCCCCCGATTTTATACTTTACATAATTCTGGTAAAGTAGGTATGTTCTAGGAGGAAGTACACCAACCGAGGTGGGCCAAAAATGATCCAAGGAATAACCCCTATGGGATACCAATGGCTGATACCCAGTGTCATGCATGGCGTGGATGACACCTTTGTGAGAGAACTTTAGACATTTGTTAATAACAAAAGTGATTATGTTCATGGAAGCTAGCTAAGGGATGCCAACTTCAACCTGAATAGATCAGGTTCCAAAATGACATTGAAAGTTGTATCCATAGCCTTAGGTCCTACTAGGAAGAAAAGAGTTATAGAGCCATACAAAGCAAGAGAGACCATCATGCACACGTATAGTAGATTTAATCTTCTCATATTCCTCCCTTTGTAATGAATTTAACCATAAATTTTCCTCCATAATAACATTCACTCGATTCGCAGGGTCCACAAGGACTCCCGTCATGATGTTTCCATTTACGTGAGCAAGAATGTATAGGGGAGAGGGTTTGTTATTCAAAGGAAAATCCTATAAGGTGAAAGTAACATCTGGCAAGCCAGTTGTAGGCTAAGGGGGAGGAGTAGGAGTAAACAATACCACATTTATGTATGTCAAGGCCTTATGAGAAGCATCAAAAGGATCAATAAACAAGTTCACAGAGAGACAGAAATGGGTCCATATAAATCTACAACTCACTATTTGTCTTTGCCACTAACTTATTTGTGTTTTGCTTCTTTTCATTGAGACAGATGGTACTATCGTTGATGCAATCTTGTATCTCATGACGTAGACACATGCAATGTTCAATATCATGCCCATGGACATGATGGTACTAGAAAATCATGTTTCCATCATACCAATTAGGATAAGGCTCCTTCAAAGGTCAAATATTTTTGAATGTTATAATATTATCCTCCAATAACTTTTGTAGAATAGAAGAATAAGATCTAGATAGTTTTGTAAACTTTTTGTTGCACTTGAAGCCCTAATCATTAGTCATGGCAACTACATTTGCAATAGACTTTCCTTTTTCCTGAAATGGACATTATAGATTTTCCTTCAGAACAAAAGTGCGAGGAGAATGCCCTGAATTGAACCACCATTTGTTGGTACTCCTGCAATGTAGGACACAAATGTGTGAAAGAGGGATATTTCATCAACGAAAATTTCTCCTACCAAGCTTGTTGCAGGTTGCCTATGAATACCTTTTGCATGTCTGAGTTAGGCAGTGGGTTTGAGATTTTTGAAAAGAGTGCTTGGTATCGCGCAATAAAATTAGTTATCTTCTCATGCTCTTCCTGCTTACATCGGACAAGATCCGAGAAGGTCATCTTCAGACTAATGTTAGCTTGGAATTTTCAAAGAAACTGATTGACGAGCTAGTCGAATGAGAATATAGAATTTTCAGGCAAGGAAGTACCACTCAAGTGTTGTATCCTTGAGAGATCAAGGGAAAAGATATTCCATTAGGGTGTCATGGTGAAATAAATTTGTATACATCGCATTAAAAGTGGATACGTGTCTGCAGATATCCTTTACCACCATCCTTTTCAAACTTAGGAATTTCCATTCCTTGAGGGAAAGGAGTGCTCAAAATTATCACCAAAAATATACTATGTCAGGAGAAGGGCTGAAAGATAGGCTAGGAAGAGGCCTGAGAAAAATTCACCAATTGGTTTTGCATTTGATCCATATTTTGTGGGAGAGCATTCATGATAGGGTTTGAAGATGACAAAGGTCCAATGGAACCTACCCCAGAACCACCACCACCAAAACCTCCTCTAGAACCACCTCTGAAGCCACCGCTGGAACCAATATCTAGGCCACCAGCGTGGCCTCCACCAGAGCCACCACCATGGCCTCCAACAAATCCACCATTTCTAGTGCCACCACCACTCATTCCACTGGAGCCCCCACCACCAGGGGTAGTAGGAGGGGTGAAGCTGAAACTAAGAGGTATTCTACTCGCCTTGATTATGTGGGATGTTTGAGGAGTAGAGGAAAAACTGATCGAAGGGCCTATTTCAGCCATGTATACAGACGTGGTAGGCATCGAGACACCTACTTGTCTCCCATAGGCATCGAGCACCATCCCTCAGGTAGTACCCGATCTAGGTTATACAAAGGGATGAATGCTTCTGTTAGATCGGTGAGGTCACCTAAGAATTCTATGCCCATCTTATCTTTTCCTAACATGTATCTCACCTCATTAACAAGCCTAGCATCCCTTTCCATATTCGGTGCTTTCTCTAAATGATTCTTGAGGTCTAACAACCTCCTATCTAATGCCATAAGGTTCTCTACAGGAATGTGCACAACATCATCCTCATCCACATACGGAGCTATAGGGGATGTTGGAGGAGTGGGTACATGGGTGGTCTCGTCAACGAAATCCATCTCGCCTATTGAAACCTCCTCTTGAGGAAAATGACTAGTAGTAAAGCCTGTGGTAAAACCAGTAGTAAAGTCGGAAATGATCTTCATCTTTTCCATTTTCAAGTGTTGCGTGCTTCTTCTGACAATGTACCCGTAGGTTGTAGACTGGGTTGTGATGCTCATAAAACCCCACAACACCCAAGCCTACAATGGTCGCCGAGTGTGAGGGAAAAAGTATCAACACAAAGAAATGGATAGACATTGTTCATGTCGGGTTCACCAAAATGTAGAGGGGGACCAACCACACTAAGGCTCCAGGTCATGATGAGCTGAGAGTAAAGACTTCCCTAATCTACCTCAAGTTGGACAAGTTTTTGATGCTAGGGATAGAGAATGAAGAGCACTCTTAGTGCTTATGTCACTCTACTAGCCTGAGAGTTAGGTTTGGACTAAGCGAGCAGGATTTAGGAACCTAGATTGTACCTCAGACAGTTCTTTGCCAGAGGACAACATAGAATAGGGACCACAACGTGACACGCTAGCGTCTCATAGGTGTGTTGGCCTATGTATAGACAAAAAGTGCTGACACAATCAAAGATACTAAAGACCTACTAATAACTTAGGTATTGGATTTTGCTAGTGATGATAAAAGAAGGAAATAACAAAATAACAGAAATGGCGAGAGAGATGGTATGAAAATGATAAGAGAAAAGGTGGTGAAGATTCAACTCACGAAAATTTCAATTCTCCAACAAGCTCCACACGAATGAGTACCTACACAAAATGGGAAAGGTGTTGCAACTTGTGTCACCCTTGGTCTCCTTGGCTTGGGCCAGTGTGATGCTTGGGTTCATGACATGGCTTAACTGCCTCTTGTAGATCTTGTATAAATCTGGCAATTGTATCAAGCATTAATAGGTTGATCTTTTGGTGCAATGACAACCACCAATGTAACAATCGATATCAGATCTAAGGTCGTAGGTTCAAACCCATCACTTGTGTTGGGGGGGATTGTTGCAAGGTTTCACCCTTGTTCTCCTCAGCATGGGCTAGCACAATGATTGGGTTCATGACATGGCTTAACCACCTCTTGTGGATCTTGTATAAATCTGGCAGCTGTATCGAGCATTAATAGATCGATATTTTGGTGCAATAACAACTGCCAATGTAATAGAAGGGGAAAATGTTGGGGTTGTTTCGGGGCTTGATATAGTCAAACCCTTATTTTGGTGTTTCCACCTCCATAGACAACCAGATATATAAAGAAAGTATGCTAGAAAGGAAAATACTGAATGCTACTAGAAACACTATGCTACTCAAATCCAACAACAATGTAAGGGTAAGAAAAACAATACCACCCTCGACCAAAGGCACTCAAGGCCAATGAGAGTCTACAACTGTGGCAAAGTTGATGTGGCCGCAGTGATGCCGAAGGGAGTCTCACAAGAAACCAAGTTACAACTCTGTGGTAGATGTGAAGAATGTTGTAATGTTGGAATAGCAAAGCCAATAGTGTAGTAAGTAGCTCAAGAATGTGATAATTTTCAAGAAAATTGGTCAAGAATTGTGTCAAGTATGAAGAAGATGAGATGAATGTGAAAGATAGGAATTTGAAGGTGAGTTTGAGAGAGAAAGAGCCGTTCAAAGGTTGGAAGGAAGGTGCAAATAAGTTACACTTCTCCCCTAATGGAAAACATAATGCCTCTGTAGATTCTGGAGGCAGGATTCTTTTCAATACAACAACACGCCACATAGACGCCCATGCACTGTGTGCTTGTCCCTGACATATATTCCTCCACTGACACTAAAAACAAGCGCCAAGTGGATGGAGTTCGGATGGGTGATGTGGAATTCCATGGTCATATTTGATTTTTCTAAGGTGAAGGATGTAAAAGGGGAATTTGCAAGTGGGGTGCAAATTCACTCCTATACAGTAGCCCACATTGGGTAAACCACATTAAAAAAACCATCTCGACAGTTCACTTTTTGTTCTTTATTTCTATATTTGTATTTATAATTGGTTTATTTTATTGCTAAATCTTGCTTGGAAATCCCAACAACAAGCTCTTGAGCATTTTTTTTTGGTATGGCAAGAGGATCTAATGCAAATCCCACATTATTATCTTTCTCTTTAATCATCTAGGTAACTTCAATAATCTAACAATCCTCATACATATCTCCAACACTATTTTTATTTGAAATATACTTCAATTTCTTCCTTACTAATCATTACAATATTATCATCCTAAACAATATTTTTACACATCTTTTGTTTGGTGAAGTTTAGTGGATTTTATTTTATTATTCATTTTATTATACATGTAGATTTTTTCCCTTTTGATAAGTTAACAGTTATATGACAAAAAATTTGGTACCCTTCTTTTTACATAGGAAGCAAACATTGAGCTCAAGAATAAACACTCAATTTCACACTAGTATATAAATTTTCCCGATTGAAATTCAATTTAATCTAGAATCTAAATCCTAGCATTTAGGGAAAGGAGGATTCTAGCATTCATATGGATATACAAATTACATTTGAGGTGGAACATTCTTGACAATAGCCCTCCTGGGTATAAAATAGGCTAATATATCCTCATGAGAAGCTTTAGGAGGCCAAGGAATGGTTTTGAAACTTGATTAAATCTTAATATTCTAAAACTCTTTACTTAAAGCCCTTTTTTACATTTTGTGATTTTTTAAAAATATAATAAATAATCTCCTTTGGATCATTCTACAAAATGAGATATAAATGCCTAGTATTTTCCACATGCATTAAATAACCAATCATAAAAGAAAATATCTTGATGAAAGTGTCACTTTATCCATAAAAGCAAGAAAAGTAGCAACATTCTTTAATCTGTTTTCTTCCTTTTCAATAGCTTCTACCATCTCTTCATTAAGATCAACTTGAAAAATTCTTGGAAAAAGGAGGTACTTACTATCTTATCCAATTGTGGGTTCTTCTTCTTCTTTATGTTGGCCACCATCTCTAGTATCTCCTCTATTTCTAACCTCAAATCTAGTTGTCTCCAACACTGCTTCTACATCCTTGACATTAAGAATATCTTTATAATATTTGTTGCCCATTCCACTAGTTTCCCCACCTTTTATGTATAACAGTCCTATCTTTTTTTATTGTCTACATATTGTCAAGGCTATCTACTACAAGGCAATAGACCCCAAAGTGGTACATTGCCACCCCATCTCACATATACAACCATCTACTTGAAATAAATGCAAAAATCTATAGTGGTAACAATCACGAGTTTTAAATTTTAAATTAAAAAGAATGATGATCAATAAAGCCAAAAAATTGAAAGATAACAAAACAAAACCCAAAGATCGAACATAACATACAAAATCAACATCTTGGAAGAGAATTTGGACTAAAAACACTAAGCTTAACAAAGAGCACTAATTGAAGTCAATTCTAGCAAGATGAGCATCTCTTAGCTCAGAAACGATGGATGACCGTTCCTCTCCCTCACCAACCTTTGAGCTCCTGCATTCTCTTCTCTCTCTTTTCACACACATGTAAATATGGTTAAGAAATTACAATTTAATTACTGCTTAAAATAAATAGAAAAATTAAAAAACCATGGGACCACTATGGTGGAAGATTCAATAGTTTCTATAAGAATTATTTTTAAAACTTTTACAAATTATTTGTAAAGCTAAATAATAGTAGTTGTTATGTTTCTACTTTTAAAATGAGAGAAAAAAACACATCCATTTTCACAAATCTATCAAAAAACACCAAAACATATATTGACATGTAAGACAATCAATAATACTTTGCTTCAATGCCAAAACATATAGTGACATGTAAGAAAATCAATAATACATGCTTCAATATCAATGTTCTGATCTAGCTTTTATTGACAAAAGAATAAACCATGACATTAAACTTTTAACACGCTTACAAAAATTCAACTTAAAATAAAAAATTAAAATACAACTTAGAATAAGAAATTAAAGTGCATAACTACTGAATCTTCTTCCCTTAATTTGAAGAAAAGCTTGTGGATTTTAACCTCGCCATTAATTTGCAATTTAATAAGCTATTATTCAACTATAATGCGACCTTCCAATATGGCCTGTTATTTTGGCTTTTCAAGCCTCATGAATTTGTCAAAATTATTAATTCTTATTACCTCTTTGCAATATTTAAAGGATTGATAAATACTCGATCTATATATATATTCTTGTATGTACGTAAATATCTACATACATATGTATTTATACGCAATGAGTATTATATACATCGACTATCGATTATTATCAAGTTGTGTATATACATGCTCATTTACTTTTACATATAAATATATACGTGTGTACGTATTTATACATACACACACATATAGATATATATATATAAACAGTTAAACCATTTAATCTTAAAGCATTCTCACATACCATAATATACACATTATCACTTCCATATGTGAATATCATAATGACAACATCAATACTAAATCCACTTTGATTATAATGATATATATATTTATATACGATCAATATGTTAATAATAAGTATCAATAATCCGATAGCCTTCTATAAGCAAACCGACTTGACTCTACTTAGATTTACGTAGCCAAAAGACACAACTTAAGATCAACTTACTCAATTACGACAATATCCAAAACCCAACCTACACACAATCAACAAACTCAGATGGCTTTACTATTTAGTTCTTATCCGCACCCTTCTCTTGGGTGATACTCCCCCTCATCCATTAGAGACACAAAATCCAAAATTGTATATCTGCATGGAAAAAAAACACATAGTTAGCCATATCATTTATATTGCATCCATTTCATTGAATATTCATCAATATTTCCATAAAATACATAAAACCATTGCATCTCAAATAATTCATCATAACATTCAACTATCAAATATTCATAGTCACATAGATCCACATTGCATTTAATATAAAGTGAAAATTAAATGGTAATTCATGGATGGGGTGTAACAACTAATCATCACAATATTATCATCCTAAATAATATTTTTTACACATCTTCTATTTGGCTAGGTTTAGTGGATTTTCTTTTATTATTCATTTTATTAAATGCAGATTTTATTCCCTTTTGATAAGTTAACAATTATATGACAAAAAAATCAGAACCCTTCTTTTTACATAGGAAGCAAGCATTGAGCTTGCATAAACACTCAATTTCACACTAGTATATAAAGTTTCCCAATTGAAATTCAATTTAATCTAGAATCTAAATCCTAGCATTTAGGGAAAGGAGAATTCGAGCATTCATATGGGAATACAAATTACATTTGAGGTGGAACATTCTTGACAATAACTCTCCTGAGTATAGAATAGGCTAATATATCCTCATGAGAAGATTTAGGAGACCATAAATGGTTTTGAAACTTGATTTCTTAATATTCTAAGACTCTTTACTTAAAACCATTTTTTACATTTTGCTATTTTTGAAAAATATAACAAATAATCCCCTTTGGATCATTCTACAAAATGAGATATAAATGCCTAGTATTTTCGCCATAAATTAAATAACCAATCATAAAAGAAAAAATCTTGATGGAAGTGTCACTTTATCCATACAAGCAAGAAAAATAACTTCAAAAAACCATTTTTTACATTTTGTTATTTTTGAAAAATATAACAAATAATCCCCTTTGGATCATTCTACAAAATGAGATATAAATGCCTAGTATTTTCCCCATAAATTAAATAACCAATCATAAAAGAAAAAATCTTGATGGAAGTGTCACTTTATCCATACAAGCAAGAAAAATAACTTCAAATCTAGTTGTCTCCAACATCGCTTCTACATCCTCAACATTAAGAATATCTTTATAATATTTGTTGCCCATTCCACTACTTTCCCTACCTTCTATGTATAACATTCCTATCTTTTTTTATTGTCTACACGTCGTGCTAGCTATCTACTACAAGGCACCAAACTTGAAATTGGTACACCACCACCCCATATCACACATACAACCATCTACTTGAAATAAATGCAAAACACTATGGTGGTAACAATCACCAATTTTAAATTTTAAATTAAAAAGAACAATGACTCCGTAGATATAAAGCCACAAAATTGAAAGATAACAAAACCAAACCCAAAGATTGACCATAACATACATAATCAACAACTTAAAAGAGAATTTGGACTAAAAATACCAAGCATAACAAAGAGCACTAATTGGAGTCAATTCTAACTAGAGGAGCATCTCTTAGCTCAGAAATGGAGGATGACCCTCCCTCTCCCTCATCAATCTTTGAGCTCGTCCATGCTCTTCTCCCTTTTTTCACACATATAAATATGTTAAAAAATTACAATTTAACTAATGCTTAAAATAAATAGAAAAATAAAAAAACCATGGGACCACTATGGTCGAAGATTCAACAGTTTCCATAAGAATTGTTTTTAAAACTTTTACAAATTATTTATAAAGCTAAATACTAGTAGTTGTTATGTTTCTACTTTTAAAATGAGACAAAAAATATCCACTTTCACAAATTTACCAAAGAAACAACAAAACATATAGTGACACATAAGACAATCAATAATACATGCCTCAATGCCAATGTTTTGATCTAACTTTTATCGACTAATGAATAGATCATGATTTTAAACTTTTAACACTGCTTACAAAAATTCAACTTAAAATAAGAAATAAGAAATTAAAATGAAACTTAGAATAAGAAATTAAAGTGCATAACTACTGAATCCTCTTCCCTTAATGTGAAAAAAAAGCTCTTTAAAAATTTAAATAATACCCACATCACATGAAAAATTATACCATACTGACTGCCGGCCAAAGTCTCGTTTCATACCTTAAAACAATACAATACAGAATTAGAAAGCAGTAAAAACATGAGAATTATGATTGATGATGACAGCTGCAAGATTGAGAACCTGCTAAGCATGACATTATTTCTTGCCGAAAAACTCATAGTATTTATACTAACTAGGTAGGTAATTAACTAGCAGCTCTGCACATGCTGACACAACCAGTCTGATTTGGAATCTGATTCTGTACAACCTGAGGCTGTCTTTCCTTATACATACCAACAATTCCATATACATATTATTCTGTATATTCTGAATAAATTCATCCCAAGCTCCACTATCCCCGCTACAACTCTAACTCTGTGCAAGTGCCCACCTGGGCAACATGACATACTCAATATACTATGTACATAATAGACAGAAGCTACCTAATCCCTCTCAGTGTTTTCAGGTCATTGAATGCATTCTGGAGAATCGGGATTTCTTGGTGGGTGGTTTGAGGGCCTCGGACTTGTGAAGAATCGACCACATGACGTGCACGTCCTCGTAGCTGCAAGATCGGACCTCACTGTACAGCTTCCATAGTCCTGCACCTGTTATACATCATAATCCACTTATTCTCATAATCTACATAAATTTAAAAATAGAAAAATATCTTTTACTGAATTCCACTCTGGTACACCCGGCCTGTCAACTGGAATGTGACTTCAATTCATTTTTCTAAATTATGAACTACGTTATTTATGAAGTTAATGTAATGTCAATCCCCAAGCAATTGTTTCTGATAATGAATGGCTGAATCTAAATGTGATCCAAAACATTGATCCAAAAAATATACATTTAAAATCAAAAGTAATCATACAATTCTTAAACTCATGCCAACTAAGACTGCAACTGCAATTGCTTACCGTTAGGAGTGAGAACTCAAAGATTTTAAAATGATAAAAGAGAATCAAAATCCCAAAAGACACTGCCTCCAACGAATTCTATCAAATGGGTTTTTTAAATTTGATATAACAACTGGCTGCACTTATTAGGCACGCACTTTTCATATTGTTGTCTTTTGAAACAGAAGACATATTTATATTAAACACTTTTGCATGTGCAAGAGATGATAGGATAATGGGAAGCTGTCTCCTCTCTGAGACTAGTATCTCTAAACTTCAAGTCATACCATTTTCCAACTAAAAAATATATCTAGCTGTGATAAAAAAAATCTAATTTTAGATTTGTATGTATTAAGGAATCTTTTCTTCCATTTTTCCAAGTGTAATCAGATGAGAATACATTAGAAAGCCTATCTAGTGATCTAAAATTAGATTTTAGATTTGTACATATTAAAGAAAAAAATTCTATTTTTCCAATTTAATTCAGTATAGATGCCAACGCAAAGCAATTTTGCTTCTTGGAATGTAAAAACCAGGTACAAAAGCTTGTAGTTTATTGTACAGACAGACCCAATTTGAGATATGAGACCTTGCGAAGCAATTCTTTTCTATTTGTTTTTATATTGTATATAATTTTGTGAAGAAGCTGAGAAGGATACAGAACCTTCACAATACATTAACCTTCTACATACAATTGGATTCTACTAAAAGAGGCAAGGCTATCCTGCAGCCCAAATGAGGGAATTCAATGCAACTCTTTTTATAGTACTTTCATCCTGAATGCATCCAGGGGTAGGCAAGGAGCCTGCACCAGTGCATCAGTCAATCTTATACTGTTAATCTACAATCTACTTTAGAGGTTCCAACAAACTATAGTAAGTGAAATTAAGTGTATATACATTCAAAGTTAAAATAATATCTGTTACCTCCCACAATTTTGAAGAATGACCACAGAAAAAAGTGAGAAACATAGAAAATGGAAAGATTGTTTGCTAAATATTTGATAGGAGAACATGAACCTTAGATAGAAACTTCTTGGCTTCATGAACCATAGATAGAAACATCTTAAGCTGAAAGCCAAAAACTAAAAGATATCAATTTAACCAATATACCAAATCTGAGTTAAGATAAGTTTCTATTTGTGAATACTGTCAGCGAGAAAGCCACAATATAGAGTCATTACCATTAACTTGACACAGTCAGTTTCCACCATTCCCACTGAATTATTCATATAAACTTGATAAGGCCATTCTGATATAAATTATTAGATAATGCTGCATGTAAGATTTTCTTTTTCAATTTTGAGAAAAACAAACTATTTCATAAATTGTTTTATCTAATCTTGCATGTAAGATTTTCTACAACATTGCAACCATTCCTGTGAAATATGAGAACAGCCATTTATTTCATTCAATTTTTTCTGCAATCCTGCATGTAAGATTGCCCACACCATTAGAACTCTGAACTTAGAAATTTGAGAACACAAATTTGGCCCATTTAAATTTTGGACAATTCTGTACGTAATACAATCTGCTGACAATTGGGTTAAGTTTCTTTCCATCACAACAAGTTCAATTGATCCTAAACAGAAAATCTAAACAGTACCATTATCTCCAAAACTGAAATCAAATAACAATCCACAAGCAAATTTAAAGGAAAATCTAAGCAGCACCACCATTACCTCTAGTTTTGTTGCGCTTGCAGGGCCTGTTGAAGGTAAGAGACCATGCTCTTCTGATGGGAGTGGCAATCCTGCGAAGCAATGGCCATAAAGTCCCGGCCATTATGAATTCTTGAGGCCTGTAAATATTATGGAAGCAAATTGAAGGGCGATCTTTGTTCGGTGAAGCCCCTCAAGTAGCACCCCTGTTTTGTTAGGAGGCATTTGAAAATGGGGACAAAAGGCAAGCGAAGACGGTGGGGTGCGGGTGCAGGTGTTTTGTCATGGGAAAGTGGAACTGACCCCCACAAATGGAGGGGGTTGTATCCCTTCGCTTGGAATGGGGAGAAACAGGAGTGACACGTGGGCAGTCAGCCATGAAAGTGTAGGATGAAAGCCATTTCCGATGTTTAATGCCTCGAGAACGCAGCAACGTGGGGTACATGGCGAGGGGGAGGTGGCACCATTCCTCCCCTTTCCTCGCCAGGGCTCCATTGCTCTCTTAAATAAAAGCTTCAACAAAACAAAATTAAAATAGATTCCATGTGTTTTCTCTCTATATTTATGGAGATAGGAAATAGAGTAGCACTTAAAGAGTCAATAGTAAATTATATTAAAATGTTAAATCATTGCTTTAGTTTTATTGGCTACATTTCACTTTTGACTCTTGAATTAGGAATATTAAAAGCTCATCTTTTGTTTAATTCTAATCAAAGAGTTGGGAAATGATAAATTAAAATGTTGTTTTTAAAAAGGTAAGTGTATTTAGTTCTCCAATCATATGGGTGTTGAAGATATATAGAATCAATTTGTTATAATACATATGGTTGATTTCATTGGTGTTTCCATTGTCTTAAATTCTATGTTGACCCACAATCATATATGGATTAATTCTAAGTGGCTTAAGGTTGATGTTGAGGAGTGTAAAACTATTCTTGGAAGCATGGATTTGATCGATGAGATGGTAGACTTGTGTGATCTAATTCATTAGATTCCCTAATGTTTGTTGGCATGTAAGGATTTGTTGTATTTAAAAATGCCTTGGGGAAGCTATCAAATTATGAGGGTTAAATTCTCCTTGGTCAAACCCCTTGATAGATTGGCTTTACAACCTTGGGCTAATAATCAAAGAAAGCAAACTCAAATATGCAATGACCTATATGTTAACTTTGATGTTGATGCATTCTTTTTAACGCTTCAATTGAAGTGTTTTAATGTTAAATGCTTCTTGTAATACAAATGATCTAAGATTATTCTTTAATGTTTCTTTATGTTCTTGGATAATGTTTATGTTGGGATTACCCGTGTGCAATTGTGGTATGGGCCTCCTTAATTTTATATATCAAGGGTTTGGCATGGAGGATGTATTATGCAAGTTAAAAATAAGGTTACTCTACTTGAATTTTCTTAGGCTTAAGGGAGAAGTTTATCTACTCAAGTAGTTGAGATTAATACAACTTATGGTCTCTTTGGAGGGATTTTTTCATCTAAAAGAGTTTTGTCGACACATATATATGATGGTTTTTGTGTTTCTTAGTTTTAATACCTTGAGCCATATTTTATTTTATTCTTATGGTTTAATCACATGTTTAATTATATTTATATTTATATTCAACATTTGGTATCAAAGCTATGAGTTGATTAGATAGGCAGATGCCTTTTGTGGAATGTCGAGAGTTTTTTATGGTTAAAGTGGGAGTATTTGTTGTAGTGGTTTTGCAAATCCATGTGTGGTTGAGACCATGACAAGCACACCTCATTTAGAGATTGAAAAGTTTAATGAATTTGGTTATAAATTATGGAAAATAAAAATGAATTGTCTCTAGAAGGAAAAGGATCAATGGAGAGTTATGGTTGAGAAGAAAAATCCTATAGAAAAAATTAGATGAAGATTGAAAGAAACTCGATAAGAAAGCTAGAGGAACCATATTGTTATGTCTCTCTAGTTCCATTCTCTTGAATGTTTCAAAATAGCTATCACATTCGACTTGTGGAAGAGACTAGGTGAAATATATCAAACCAAATGTTTGCTAAATTAAGTTTTATTTGAAACAAAAGAAATTATTTAAAAACAAAAGGAGACTCATTGCTAAGCATTTAAATGCATTTAATCTTATTTTAAATCAATTATGATCTATTGATGTTAAGATTGACGAAGAGGATAGATTTATTTTAATATTTTGTTCTTTATTTTAATCTTGATCTAGTAAGGGGGGGACATTTAACGGCTTCAAAGGGAATTCCTTTTAGAACTAACTTTACTCTCTCTACACTAAGATAAACTAGCAAAATTATGTTTTCTTAAATCTAACTTAATTATCCTTTTATACAAAATTTACAATAATAGAGATTACAAATTACATCATAAAATGTCCAATTATAGAAAACTAGGAAAAATAACTCTTTACAAAAGAGAAATTATAACTTTATTCAAATAGAAATCAAAAGTGTTGATCATAAGGAACCTACTATTCTTTTCTAGAAGCCTCTACCTCAAAAACCAAAATGGTGCACATATATGCCCTCACATTGTGTTGTTATCTAGTCCAAACACAAAAGGAAAAGTACTACCATGTACATATGTACCTCTAGTACACACAAAATACAAAAAAGATAAGTTCAGTGTATGAATAATTCTAGGAATAACAAAGATAACAACAAACAATCTATTTACAGAATTAAATAAAAAAAATTGTCACATACCCATAAAACTAGACCCTTCCACATGGACATTGCATGGAGAATTAAACAAATAAATATAATAAACTTGACTATCAAAGAGGATGAAGGATACAACTGCAATAAAGAGGTGAAGGTGCATGCTTGACTAAGAAGGGGTCACACCATTAATAAGCATGACATCCCTATCCACGGATGGTAAAATTGTGTAGGTTGTGTGGAACAATAGACACATGCGTTTCCTTGATACCATCACAACTCCTACCTTGGGGAATACATGCACTATTTTGGAGAAAAATACAAGCAACATAGAAAGAAAATATAGAGGGAGGGCGTTGATTGAAGAGATTGGGAATTATGGAGAGTTTAGAAAGGAATTTGGAGTCCAAATATGTTAGGAAGACCACAACAAGGTTATATGCCTTCAAATATCAAGCCAAATCAAGGAGCTCATATTCTACACCACCTTCTATGCAACAATGAGAAGGGAAATTTTATGGAAAAAATGGTGGGATGTTGACAAAGAGAGTGTAGTAAGGAAGGATAAATAGAGCTACATGGTTAGGTAAGTAGTTTTAATATTTTCAAACATTATATACCACTATTTTTGGGTTTGGGCATACAAATTTATAGTTTGGATAGATAATATAAAGATATTTCTACCACTACCCATCCTTCATGAATTTGTTGCAAACTCAAAGTGTCATATATCATCTTTCTAGCACTAAGTACAATATGAAGTGTATTATAGTTCCTTTGTGATTATATATTATATTTGTATACACTATATCTTTATTCATGTATGCATATGTCCATATTCTTATGGTCAACATATATTTGCATGTGTAACCAATTATATAAAGTGTGTGTATGTTCCTATGTACAATTTATACTTTGAATATATGTAGAGGCCAGTCAAATTTGATAGAGAAAAAAATAGAAATCAAGACCTGAAAATTATTCTTTAAGATAAGGTTACATTATCAAACAAAATACATCCTAGTGCCTAACATCTTTAGGCAATGCCAACGATGTTCACATTGGGGCATTAATATTGTGATTATATGTTCTTGCATTATTGTAATCATATCATAAGTATTACTTAGTAGATAGATGATTGAAATTTACCTTCTCAAAAAAGTAGAGTTTTCCTTAAGATTGGAGGAAAATAAATAAATAATAGTATTATCACAATAATGCTAAAAGGAATATATAAATCTCCTAATTTCACTTCTAAAAACTAAGGGTTATTATATTACTATGGTATTAAACAATCTAATGATGCATATGTAATATTTTGTGTAATCATAGTTCAATACATATTGATAAATATATTATCACTATGTAAGGAGCATTAATAATGTTTGGCACCTTTGTGCCCAATACTAAAAGCATCAAATATTTGTACATGAAATACTAGGTCTTGGCATTTGATCATTTCAAGCATAAAAATGAGAAATCCTAAATATAGAAATATAAATTGCTTATGCAAGAAGGATGTTATTATGTGTTGTGGTGGGAGCATTGTAACAATATTCTAACCATTTTTACCCTATACTCTAATATGGGTGGATGTATTTTTTATTAATTTTTTATGCAAAAATGTATGACTATGGATTGGATTATGGAAATGCTCCTTATAATACACTTTTATAGTCTAAAGTATGTCATTTAAGATAATTGTATGTTAATGTCGTGAACCTAAGTATATAGATTGTTGATAATTGGGACCATCCTATGTAGAGGTAACTAAAGAACCTTGATCTCAGTAATTATCACCTTAGCATGCTAAACTAATTCATTCAAGGGTAAAATCACATACCGTTGTGATTTATTTCACTACATGATTTTCCTTGGTTAAGCTAGTCCCTAACTTTAAGAAAAATCTATGTCAAGGTTGGGAATCCTATAGAAGAATGTTTCCTTACAATTGAATAAGAAACTACAATTAAGAATATAATTCTAAGGACTACATTAAAATTACATTACCATGATTATTAGCAATAGTTAAAGAAAAATGATGTCCATGATGTAAATTTTATTCTATCGGGTTACCCTCATACATGAATGTTTAATGGGTTCCTCATTATTATAATATAATGGTTCAAGATATCAAGAACTAATACAATTGTGATAGCTTAGATTAACAAATTGTATCTTATGTTATCATGTTCTAATCCTAACTAGAACCCTATAATATAAACTATGTGGTATTATCATTCTAGGGTACCAATTGTTGCATGATATCCTTGATAGTTAATTGCAAGGGTTTTGGGATGATTATATTGAATTAAGATTAATATCAATGGGAGGTCAAAGTTGAGATTTTGATGTCCTTGTTGGAAGTTCCTTAATATAGGTTTACTATATGTGGACAAAGATTTTGGCACCCTAAATTTCTCTTGCACTTCTAGGATTTTTCACCTAAAAGGAGAGAAATGGGCCAAAATGGGCAATGTCTACACTCAAAATAAGTGCCATATGAATGAAACATGTCTAGATATAATGTTCTAAATGCAAATAATGGATAAAAGAGATTGGTTATTAAAGCAAAACTATTGAAATTTAGGATGTTTGAAAACACATTATGATATGCAAACATATGATAAACAACCTAGAAATGCAAACAAAACTAGATAGAAAGCTATGAAATAGAATGTGTACACTTGGAGGTTGAAAAAATATGGAATGAAGGTCTAGAATCCTAATAAAAACAATGTAGAAACCCACTAGGACACTTGTGCCAATCTGGGCGACTTAGTCCCAAATTTGGAAAAACTGGTTTGGAGCTCGTTTTGACCAAATGGGTATCCAAATCTACAAAAATCTTTGAAAAGTAGGTTCAGTGGGACTAATTTGCTGCTATTGGTGACTTAGTCCACTTCTAAATTTTTGAAAATTCAAAAGTGGAAACGAAAGCCCTCGATTTGCATTTAGGTTCTTGACAGGTGTCTGCTTCTAAAACTTTGATTTTCGGGCTTGGAAGTGACTTTTTATTGATATTTTGGCTTTGCAAGCAAGGAGAGGTCTTCAAAAATTCTTCAACCTAATCTTCAATGATCTTCAAACCCTCAAAGTGTCTAAATCTGTAAACACACAATGAAAGAGAAAGAAATGGTGACTGATAGGGCATGGGGATTTGCCTTGGTCAAACCCCTTTTTAGATAATTAAACCAAAATGAAGAAATGATGTAATGAAGCATGAAACAATGGAGTTAATACCTTTCCATGATGATTGATCTTGAATTTCTATAGCAAAAGATGAAGATTCTACCCTTGAATATCTTAGGAAGCTATCTTGATGACTTGGAATGATAAAACCCTAGCTTGTTTGACTTGAGAACATAATGAGTGATGAATGGATAATTAATGTATTATGAATTAGGGTTTAGAGGCTTGTATTTATAAGAAATTCACCTTATTTTCTTGTTAATTGGATCCCTAAGGCTGATATGAAAGAAAAATAAGCTTAAGCTCCAAAATTTCTGGCTCAAACCTCAAAAATAGGCCAAATTGGACTAAGTCACCATGCTAGGCGACTTAGTCCACCTGGAAAGGACTCATTCACCCAAATGGGTGACTTAGTCCCAGAGGAGCCCTTTTGACAGCTGGAATGTTGAGGAATGAGAAATTTTAGTTCTTATGTTGATTTCATCAGGTATTTGATCAAATTATGCATTGGGATGTACAATATGGGGTCATAGGGGCCTATTAATGATTATGTAAAGGTCAATTAGGGCTTGGGACACAAAATTCAATGTGAAAGTGTGATTAAATACACTTTACAACACTAAAATAGGGTCCACACAACCTATAGAGGCACATCTAATGTGAATGTGTAGGACACATTGCAACACTAGATTTAAGTTAAGTCTAATTCATAAGCCTTCTAGATTGATGTGCTAATGCCATTAAATACATTTTACATTGTTGAATTAAGGGAAAATGGGTTCATTAAGTCTAGAGAAGCTTGAAAGTCTTTTACAACACTTTACAACACCTTCACAAGACATCGTTAAATGAATTTTATTCAGCTTGCAAGGGTCTAAGACCTAGTGTGGATGTGTAAAACACCTAACAACACTAAATCAAGGCCTCAATAAGCTCAACTTATTGTTAATTATTCCCATATCAAGCAAAGTATACACGTTTTGGCGACACACTATATTGTGAGACTAGTTAAATATTTTCTTGTCTACTTTCATGTGTTAATGATTGAGGGGAATTATTAATGAAACCTTGATTATGGGTAACCTAGATACCTATGTATCTTTTGAGAGACCTTGTGAGGAAAACTATGTGTGAATTTGATCATATTTGGAAGCAAGTATGTAGACAGTGCTTAGGAAAATGATTCCTTGTGAGCTCAATTCCATAGGAGGAGTGTTTAGGGGGGATAAATCCAAGGTTGGGTTTTCTCCAAAAAAAATTTGACCCTCCCTTTTTATTAGGCTTCAAACTAAGGCTAAAATGGGTATTAGATGGTCATTAATGAGTTAAGGAAACAAAATAACTTGTATTTAATACATAATATGCTTCTAAATAGTAAGTTAAATGAAGTGAATGGCTTTGACTACTTTATAGTTGGTATTTTTCTATATGTACATGTTGATAGAAGACCATCTCATGTTGGTTCAATGTAATTCTTATGTGCTTGTGAAATTCAACTCCAAACCTATAATACTCTATGTATAGGCTTCTAAATCAATCATTTGTGATATACATGTCTAGGTCCACTTGACTAGTACTATGAATTTGATTATGTATGACCCCCATAAGTATGAACCTCTTGGGTATTTGAGCAGTGACAAGTAGTCATTGGACCATGTAAATGATTGATGCCTATGCTACTACAATGGATTAGCCAATATTCACTTAGTTCATAGAGGCAAAGGTTGCCAAGGGCTACCCTAGTTATGATCAAGAACAATTACATAGGTAGTAACCCTACAGTGTGGGTAATGATAACCAAAGTTAACCATTGTAAGGATTCACTAGTAGTCATATATATCATGGAAGTGATCAATGCTAAGTGATATCTGAGTTGTGAAGAATATAGCGACAATACCACTAAGGTCACAAGGTGGTATATATATTGGAAGCTACTTGTTCTTAGGTGTATAGACTTGTTAAGGTGATTGAATTTTGAATGCACCGGGTTGAATAGGTTCACTACTTGTGGAAATTTCAATTGTGCCTATATGACTCTTGGGATGGAGGGTGGACCCCCAGTATAGTATGGGATACACCAAATCCTCTTCCTAGTCATATGATGGTGTTTCAAGTAGTATGGGATTCCTTCCATCATCATGATAGGTGCAAAATATTGAGGAAAAGGATGGACCCATAGTGCAGTGTGCCATGCACTAACATTCCTTTTTTTATCTAGGATGTGATAAAAGGGTTGGTGTTAGTCACTCATTGTGTATTTGTGTAAAAGGTCTTGAGTTTTGTACATATTCTTATTTATGCCCTTTCCAAAGATTGTATTATTTTCATAAATTAAAATTGATTTGGAAAAGGATGGGACCCACAATATAGTATGGGATGCACCAACATTCCTTTTCCAAGTGAGATTTGTCTATAGGCTTATGTGATTGCGAACTAGGTAGTGGGATGTTGCATGCAATAGGTTGTATCCATATCCACTTTACCAATTGATCTTTATGTGAACATGTGATGTATTTTGTGGATCATTCGCATTGGATATATGTGATGTATGCTTTATATTTTATACTTTTGATGTACATATGATCTATCCACAATTGTACTTGTGATGTATATATGAGTCAGTCACTATTGTACTTGTGATGTTTGTATGAGCTAGCCATTATTGTACTTGTGATGTGTAAGATCTAGTCACATTGTGTATGTGTGATGTATGCTCAATACAATCACTATGTATGATCTTGGTATTATGAAATGATATGACCCCTATATGAATTTGTGTTTTTGTACACTAATGTTTGGTATGGAACTAGAACTTGTTGGAGAATTGTTACCATTCTATGATAATTTGACTAAGTTGACAACTTACACTTGATTATTAGTCAAGAGTTAAAAAGTTATATTATAGATATCATACAAGATGAGAGAATGAACTCCCTCTAACAATGATGTGTGAATTACAAAGCCTTTGATTTCCCAAAGGGGATACACAGGTAGGGTCATCACGAATGAACCCTCAAGTTTTAGTTTTAGGTCTAGGGATGAAACTAATTGTGAGAGCTTAATAATTTTAAGTGTTTACATATAAGCACTTGGATGGAGAATTTTTAAAATTATCTCTTCTAATTTAGAGGGAAAATGCTTGGTTGGTTAAGTTGGTAGTTGTTGTGAATTGAATTTCAAAAATTTAGCTATTGAGGGGAGAATTTGAAAAAATTAAAAGGTACAAGAAAGGGGTTGAAAAATATATTACCAATATGTGTTTCTCTTTCAATGAAAATGATGCAATACAAAGATTTCACCAACTCAACTTCTTTGCAACTTAATTCCACAAGGCTTAAAGACACCAAAATACCAAAACATGGTTCCAACTTTACTAGACCCTAATACACCTTTAAACATCTTGATTTTGACAGAAACAAAGCAATAACACTTTCTTACAACATTGTTTTATCATACTTTCAATTGCTTGCACCCATGACACCAATTGCTTGTAGTATTCCACAATAGCAAAATCGGGTATATCTTTTGACCTTGATTGAATCTCCAAAGAAAAAATACATTTTTAGGAACCCATTACAGCCTTATTAAACATATTCCAAACTTAGGTAATGTTGTTTTGAAAAGGACATCATAAAAATGATTGTATCGTAGCAATTAAGCCCCAAATAGGTCTAATTTACAAAGCAAGTACCAACACATTAACTCCAAAAACCCAAATAACCATGGAAAATCTTTTATCAGATCATAAAAATCTAGAATCAACAGATTTTTGATCACTTATACCCTTTTAAAGGCCACAAAACACAAAACCCTGTTTTAGGCTTGACAATGCTCAAATGAGTGAGGGTTTATTGAAAGTATGCATACCCAACCTACAAACACCTTTAAAATGATTCAAACATCTTGAAATATGTATGATCATGCTATTCCAATCATCTCCCAAGGTTTATCACTTGGTTTTCACAAAACCCTAGCCTTGTGGCTCTTGAATTTGCCCCAAAATCACTCTTTTCCAGCCTAGGGCCTCCTTGAAACCTTATCAAAAATTAACATAGACCCCTGCAACTTTGGAATCTCAAAGACCAAGTTAAAACAGACTTCCAAATCAAAAATCATGAGTTTATACTAGTTAAAATGAGATTTATGCATTTTTTTGTGCTTGCTGCCCCTAGTTCAGAATTTTCAAGTTGCCTGTAAAGAAATTAACATATCTTTTGCATAACTCAATGAAATGGGATGATACCAATTGAATTAGAAACTAGATTCAAAATAATTTCATCTCCAATCAAATAGAAGTGGGTTTTCTATCTGTACATGGCTGTATGTAATGGCCTGCAAACAGAGAAAATGCTAGAAATGCACAAAAATCAGCTTTGTTTCTTATTCAATCCTTCCTTAAAACCACACTTCTGCCTTTACAACGATGTAAATGGACTTTTTAAAGGATTTAAAACTTCCCCAACGTGATAAACTACTTCAACTACCTTTTAAACTCCATATGACCCTTCATATTCCTCTTTTGTTTGCCCTTTTTGCAAATTTTACATTGACAACTTTTACATTGTTTTGACAACTTTTGCAATATTTGAAAAATGAACTTAAAATGACTCCCTAGGACCCATAACATCATAAATGTGGCCTCTTGGGCCTTATTACATCATTAGGACATCAACCTTAAACTAAAAATCTAAAGTTGCCTCATGGAGGCATGGACTCTATTAGGTGCTCCTGCACCAGAAAAACATGCAAACAAGAAGGAAATTAAAATTGTTTTTGGTGCTTGTTTGAGGGGCTTGGATTATTCAAACCCTTGTTTTGGTCTTTTGGCCTCCATTAAAGCCTATATTTTTATAATATTTGAAAGATTAATGGAAAATTTATATGAATGAAATATTAAAAAACCTAAACAAACTATTCTAGCACTCAAGATTTTACATATAAGAACTAGAAGTTCAAACAAGGAGAGAGGGAACAATATTGCAAGAAAAAAATCACTTGGAAGCTTGTAAAAACTCCCAATAAGAGTTTTTTTGCCTTGATCTTATTATTCTTCACAATCTTATGAAGATAATAAATACAAAATATTTGAAGAGATCACATGCACAAAGCTAGTATGGTTGTATAGCTTGCTAAAAAATGGTAGAGTTTCTTCTTCCAGGTTGTAAAAATGAGAATTAGGAGTGAAAAATCTAATTGAGAGACCAAAGAGGAAGTTTGAAATTATTTTTGTATTACAATCGCATGCAAAAGTGTTACTGTCCAATGTATTAGTGGGAAGGTAACATTTGAAAACAATCACTAAATCACAATTTTTTTCAAGAATTTTGCACATTTTTCTCTCGTCTGGAAAAATTCAAACTCAAAAACTTAGATCATCATAGAAAATGCCAAAAATATAGAATTCTAGTGCTAACATTTATAATTGAGATGTTTTTGTATCAAAGAGTTGAAGTGAGGACATTATGAAATGTAAAATTACAAGGGTGTGCAATTTTTGACACCACATTTTGCCCCCATTTTAACAAGCATATAATCTACACTAAATATGCATGCTAATGTAAATAAAGAAATAAAAAATTACCTAGGGATATTTTAGAGAATCCAAAATCATAAAGAGGGGTGAATATGACCCAAGAAAGAAGACCTACAAAACAACTAACAAATCTTGCACATGACATGAATGTTATACAAAAAATTCACTGAGCAAACATGTTAGCTGAAAGTATACTAACTAGCAAATACAACATGTATGAGAGAAAATAACAGTAAAAATAGTTACACAGAGTAAAAGTACAAAAACAAACCCTCAAGAGAAGAGGAGAAAGAATGAGAATTAATAAGATACAAAGATGTATTTTTTAATGATGTGTTGCTAGAAGGAATACCAGATATTGCTAGAAAGTTGCATTATGCTAGAGTATATGCAATACTTTTAATCAACCATGGACACTACAAGATGCATTGTAGAATGGACATGGAAAGAGGCAAGACATATGAGGATCCATAAGATAGCAAGATACATTATGGTAGGTGGTTAATATGCTACCATCATTGTAGAGAGTGCAAAAATTAGCAATGCTCTATAGATTACAAAGGTGAGATATGTGCAAAATATTTATGTGATGCAAAGAACACAAGTTATTTTAAGGAAAGAGAGGGAAAATAGAGGAATATGATTAACATATAAAATACCTTCATGGATGGTTAGCATGAAACATTTAACATTGTGCCCATGGGATGGCATCACACAATGTAGGGATGTCACCTAAAATATAAATCACTTGAAATACACACACAATGGGATCCACATAATTAGGGTAAATATATATATATATATATATATATATATATATATATATATATATATATATATATATATATATATATATATATATATATATATATATAATCATGTATATTAGACGAGGGAGGAGTTAAAAATCCATCATTCCTCAAGTTTTTTAGAACTACAAGTACAAAGGAAGAAATAAATAAGTAAAACTAGCAATTGCATCTTGGTGTGCAATGGGTACGCGGAAGAGGTATAGGAGGTTAATCAAGGATTATTAGTATTATTATTGAAATATTATATTATTATTATTATTATAGATTTTTATTATAAAATAATATTATTATATATTTTTTTATTTTTTTTACTATTATATTATTATTATTTTAGTAATATAACAAGTTTGGATTATGTTACATTATTATATTAATGATTGGATTATGTATTATATTATATTATATTATATTACATAATATAATTATATTTGTAATATAATATTTAATTATATTATATTTATATTAAATAATATTATATGATATAAATATTTATTATATTATGTTATTATATTGTAGTATATTATAATAACATTTATTATTATATTATTATATATTATATTATATTATATTTATATTATTATTATATTGTATTATATCTTATTGCTAATTGAATGGGTTTGGATTATGGACCAATTTTTAGAATAAGGGTTGAAATCAAATAAGTATTATATATTGTTAGTTTTATATTATTATTGTTATATATTTTTATTATATAATAGTATTAAAATATTATTAATATTCAAATTATTATACTATTCATAATATTGTATTATTACTTTGATATCACTATTATAATATTCTAATTATTATAATATTATATTATTCTTATTATTAAATTATTTCCATTATTATATTATTATATTAATATGATTTTTTTAATATTTTACTTAATAAATTATCATTATCTTTAATATTATATTATTAATTAAATATTATGAATTTTAATATTAAATTATTAAATTACTATTTTATTATTATTATTCTAATGTTATAATGTTATATTATATTATTTATATTATTATTATTATTTTTGGTAAGTGCTACAGAGGGGTAGCTCCCTATATATTATTTATACTATATTATTATTATATTATATTATTATAATATTTAATATTATACTATATTTATCTTAATATTAAATATATGATCTTTATATCACATTATATTATATTATTATTTGAATATTATATAAATATCATATATTTAATATTAAGATAATTATTTTTATATTATATTATACTAATATATAATATATCATATGTTATTATATTATATTTGTATTTTATAATATTATATTTACATTTATATTTATTATATGATATTTATATCATATTATATTATATTATCTAAATATTGTACTATTATTTTTATACTATATTATATAAATATTTATTATATATTAAATATTTTATTTTATTTATAATATTATAATTTGTTTTTTATTATATTAACTATAATTATATATTAATTAGAGTAAATTAATTAGGGTAAAGATGTTGTAATGTTAAAACCTATATGTGTTCATTATTATGATCTTGGCCGTAATTTTATTTTAACAAAACCCTGGTGAAACCTTATTTTCACAAATTGGAGAAGTGAAAGGTCAACCAGCGTAGAAGTGTTTGGAGGAGCGGAAACGGTTCGGGGAAAGCAGCTAAAAACGGCCAAAAAACAGCCGAAAAATTTATGAACGCTATGCTTTTATAGGTCGCCTCGTACACGCGGGTTAAAAAAAATACAGCACACGATGACTGCTACGCTTTTATAGGTCGCCTGGTACACGCGGGTTAAAAAAAATACAGCAAACGATAAATATAAAATGACCATAAATATAAAACGGCGACGAAAATGATAGGAAGTAATGAACGTTCAGGATTAATTTAACCGTATTGCATTGTCTTTACTGATTTCTTCACCGTTGATTTCAGTTATTAGCTTGCAATTTTCAAATAGGACACGCCTTCGGCGTAAAAAATGAGTCAACATGGAAGAGACCTAAATTCCTCAACATTTTGCATCATCCACAAAATTCAAAAATTAATAAAAAAATAATAATAATTACGCCGAGAGGCATTTATTATATCGAGAGACGTTTAACAATGGAATTACGCTGAGAGGCGTTTAACAATGGAAGCAAAGGGAGCGTGTACATAAAAACTCCCTGTTGACGTGCATTTGGCGGTTGCATGAGAGGTCGGCTGATTCTGAGAGCACTTATGGTAGGCATCTTATTTAGTAAGGACATGGGGATTTATTACCCACTCTTCCTGATCAGCGACTATTTCTCCTTTCTGACAGGGAGTCTCTATTTGGAGGGCAGCGACCGATGACAGTTACAACATGCTGGGCAAC
This sequence comes from Sequoia sempervirens, assembly GCA_007258455.2. NCBI lineage: Eukaryota > Viridiplantae > Streptophyta > Pinopsida > Cupressales > Cupressaceae > Sequoia > Sequoia sempervirens. The sequence continues at coordinate 329,292,356 of VDFB02000003.1, forward strand.
TTTTCTGTATTCTGGGCGACTGGCCCTTATAAAAGAAACAAATTATATGTGAAAGGAGGATGGAAAATAGTAGATATAGGATGGAGAAAAGTAGCAGATATAGGATGGAAAGGAGGAACAAGAACAGTACATCAGGAGCCATGTGGAGGTTAAGTTGAATCATTGTTTTGCCGGCACATGGGAGTGTGCCATCAAGACAAAATCGTTGGAAGCTAATTTTTTTGAGTAAATATTGAGGTTTGTAGCTGGGCTATGAGCTTGTAAGTTGAAATTTGAATTCTATTTCATAATTTTTGAGTTCATTGTTCCATCCTATTGCTAGGCTGCGTGCCTGAAATTAATTGTAATGAAAATTTTGAATCTTAATTTTGTGTGTTGTCATTCCTCGTTGTTGTTGAATTAATTTTAGGATCATGCTGTCCCAAGGTTGTAATGTGTGTGCATGAATTCATCAATATTTGGAAAACTATTTTAGGGGTATCATTAAGCAAAATAAAATAAAATGCTACAAGATTAAAAATTGGAGGAATGTTCGTCTTAAGTTTAGCTTTACTTCACAGAATTAAAATTTTAGCTTTCGGGTAGCTTAAAACTATTTATGTTTCTACCACCAATTTATAGTGCTAAAAAGACAAATGTGATGAATAGAGCAAATGTAGGATTTATGGTACAACCATAACATAAATTTTATTTGGAAAAATTTAATCTTATGGTGGATATTTAAATTGTATTGTCCTTTTATTTTGTTGCTATTTATTTCTTCTACCAGCGATTTGGAGGAAATATCGAGGACATGTTTTTCTTTTATTGGTGATGATTACATGTTCTTTTTTGAATTGACTTAAAAACTATTTGGTTGATCTCTTGACAGGTTCATTTTGTTCTCTTTGAAGCACCCACTTGGAAGGCATGGTAGAAAAAGCAAATGAGTTTTTTCAACAAGCTTAAATGTATAGTCAATAAAGGAAGCACAAGATTGCTAAAGTAGAGTGTCACCTCACTGATCACAAGAAAATCCAAGTTATTTTTATGGTTTGGTTATTAGGTTGAGGTCCATCGTTTTGGCATCAATATGGCTGTTGGATCATAGGCTACATATTTATTAGTTTTCCAACCTTATCTACATCTTTTTCCACTTGTTTTGAGTCCTTTATGTTTTTGCCATTTTTTATGTTTGCATTTATTTTTCCACATTTGTTATTAGTTACTGGTTTATTTGGAGAAATAAAATCCAATTTTCCAATGAAAATGCAAGTTCTATTGTGTTTATTTATGATTTTAGTTGTATTTATTTGTTACTTCAATTATAGGCTTAGTGGAATGTGGTGGAGTAGTGAGGTAGAAGAATTTGGTATAACTCTGTAGCCTTCACTTATGGTACATTCCAACAATTCTTGATAGCCATGTTTGTGTTGGGCACATGGTAGTATTTTCATCACCATTTAATGCACCATAACAGTCAAGACACCACCATGTCTATCCACTATTAAATATTTATTTTTAAAATTATTTTAAGGACTATCAAATAGGGTTAGGGTGAAGATTAGGATTAGGGTTCATATAGGGTTAACCTTAACCTTAACCCCAACCCATATTCTATCTCTAACCCTAACCCTACCTCTAATCTTAACCTTGATCCTAACCTTATCCCCAACCCTAACTCTAATTCAAGCACTAACCTAACCCTAACTAATATTTTATTCTAACCCTAACCCTAACCTTCCCCAACCCTAACCCTAACCATTAATCTAACTCTAAACCTAATACTAACCCAAACCATGACACTAACCCTAACAATATCACTAATCCTAATTCTACCTCTAACCCTATTTGTAACCCTAATTCTATCTCTAACCATAACACTAACTCTAACTCTAATTGTAATCATAATTGTAACTCAAACTCTAACACTAACACTAAACTTAAGCATAACCCTATTACTAACTGTAATTTTATCTCTAGCCCTATCCCTAACCATAATTCTATTTCTAACCCTAACCTTAACCCTAACCCTAACACTAACACTAACCTATCCCTAGCTACCCTAAATCTAACTTTATCCCTAACCATAACTCTAACCCTAATTATATTTATAATCCTTATCCTAGCCATAACTCTAATACTAACCCTAACCCTAATTATAATTATTTCCCTAACCCTAACTCTATCCCCAACCCTACCTCTAATTTTAACCCTAACCCTAACCCTACTCATAATTTTAATTTGTTTATAACCCTCACACTAACAATAAATCTAAACCAAACCCTAACCCTAACCTCATCCCTAACCATTATCCTAACCCTAACCTTTATTCTAATTCTAACCCTACCCCAATCCTTATCCTAACCCTATCCCTAATCCTAAATCTAATTCTAACCCTAACCCTATCTACAACCCTTACTCTAATTTTGATTCTAGTTCCATAACCCTATCCCTAACCCTAATTATAATCATAATCCTAACCCTAATTAATTTAATATTTTACATGTGTTGTGAATGCTACTAGAATATATATATTTAATTAATAATATATATAAAATATGTCAAGAGATATCCTTCTCTAGGCGCCTATTTTTTAATCAATTTGACACATAAAAGTGCATAGGCGCCTTGAGAAGGATATCTCTCGGCGTATTATATATATATATTAATTAAATATATATATGCTAGTGTATATACAAATAGAAGAATGTCGTAAAATTTTCGTCTACCTTGTAGTCATGTACCTACAAGGGTATCATAGCTTCTAAGAGAGATTACCAAACATAAACAAGCATGTACGAGGATCACAAAACAAATAGGCAAACATTTCAAATCTAAATATATGGAGATACTACTCTAATGGTCTTTATCAAATAAGATATTGTTCTCCCAATCTTGATCATATGGAGAGGAAATATGAGCTTGCAAAGGAAGAATGTGACAGGACTTGTCAAAAATTTTGTCATTCCATGACTTTGTCTATAAATTTTGAGCATTCTGGTAGTCATTTGTTGGCTAGGGTTTGTTAAAACTTTGTGTTTAGGGTTCCCTAATGTTTAAAACCCTTCTTAAACCCTAATAGTCAAGTTCCTTGGATTTTCTTTCTATCCACTCATTAAATTGTAATAGTCAGTTCCTAGTCATATTAGTCATGACTTATGCCTTTGAAGTTGTTGTTCCACTGACCCTTTGTTCCTAGTTCATCTGGTTGCATGTGCTTTTAAATATTCATAAAAATTCATTTTCACAGGTCTTTGAAATATTTTATCATATGCCTAAAGTCCTTTCCCTAGACCTTCTAAAGTTCAAATTTATATCTAATTATTTCATCGGCCTAGTAAGTGGATCCCTTTTAAGTCATAACTTAACACACATGATTTAAAATGTTGTAAGTTACTTGTTGGGTGGGGTTCATGCCGCCAAGTGTTTACTATTTATTGGTTCCGCCAACCTGTGTTGAATATTTTTATTCTTTAAAAATTGTTCGCAAAACCATGGGAGGGTGTCATGCGTCCAATCTCTGCAAAGGTTTATGGTGGGCTTATGGTAGACCCAAGATCCTAAGGCTACCAAGGTGCCACATGGCATGATCTAGACCATTCCCCACCATTATGTGGGAAACCCTTTAAGAAGACTTTTGTTGACCATGGAAATGTGGGATGCTGCCACATGGTAGGTTTTTAGCCATTTGATGAAGAAATGTAAGATGTTGATAAATTTTGTTAAGTGTTGCAGGCATAATAAGGAGATTAACTGGTGCACATGTTGGGACACATGGCATGATCCAGAGGCTTTCTTCCATTCACTAGGCCTCGATCTGCCAATCCAATACATGACTGTGGAAACATGGGGAGGTGACATGTGGACTTCGTTAACATGTTCAAAGATTGGGGGGCCTTGCTAACTTGTAAAGAAACATCCACATGGAAAAGTACTATTGGCATGTGCTTTTTTCAAAGCTAGTCAATCTTTTTCAACCTACGTGACTTCATCTGAGTCGTTCGATCAAATTGATTGATTGGAGATCAATGCCTAAAATTTAAAATATCATAACAGGTAGTTGCAACTATGCTAGCTTGCACAAGATGAAAATTAATGGTGGAAAAGACACCATAGCCCTAAAATTGAATATTTTTTCCATAAAATCTAGATTTAACGCATAATTGCAAATCACCAAAGCATTCAGAGCATAAAGAGATCAAGTTTGGAAAATTTACAAGCTTCTAGTATTTGCAATTAGGGTTTCCTCATCCATGAACCTATAAGTGAAATTTTGCTTATATCTTGCTCAATTCCTTGCAAATTTCCTATAGTTGCTAGATGTTGAGTTTAAATTGCTTCCTTGGGCTTATTCTAAGCTTGAAATTTGCTACTTTCCTGTGAATTATTCATGCTTGCCATAGTTTTATTCTAGTTATTTTGTGAGCCCTAAAACCATCCAAAAAACCCTAGTTTTTTCATAATCCTTAGTAAAATGGCACCACCATGATCACAAGCTTATGCCTCAAACCTAGAGCGATCCCTACATGATGACATTCTAGCTCAATTACCTAGTTCTAGCAATCTTAAAGTCAAGGTGCAAGGCCCTAGGGTAGACAAGGGTTTTATTGATACATATTATGGAATCAAAGATGTTAAATTGACCTTGTCAAGGTGGGAAGTGTTCAAGTACTATTATGGAAAGAGAAATTCCCACATTCCCACATGTAATGTATGGAGGCTTGACCTTGGATAGCTAGTTGTTCCTAATATTTTCCCAAATTTTGATTTGCTGAAAGCAATGGAAACGAATTATGATGATACAATTAGGAACATAAGGACTTCAATGGGTGGGATTTTGGTAAAATTATATAGAGAGTCAATTGCAGAGGTCTTTCAACTCAATCCCTTTCTAAACAAACCCATTGACTTGGTTGATTCCAAGAAACAATATGAGAAGAATAGAAGCACATACAGAGCCTTATTGTTGCCAAGATTTAGGGTTAAGGACCCTCATCGAAAGATTGTCAAAATATCTCTAATTGAGAAAGAGCCTTTTCAAGTGGACAGTTTTGAGGGGTACTTTTCAAATACATATCATTCACTTGTCAAGTATTAGGGTTTGCTCCACTTGAGAAGATGCCAGTTGAATTCATGTTTATGGTAGTTGATATTCAAAACCTAATGGTTAATGACAAGTTTTACTTTGCAACATACATATCTAAGGCCATCGATAAGGGATTGGTTAGCATTAAGAAGGGAGAGAAGGGAGTGAAAATTTGGTGGTATTCACTCCTCTACCACATGCTTCTATATAGGGGAAGGAAGGATTTTGGTCTTGAAATGTAGCTCAAACTTAAAGATGAAAATGGTGAGGACCTCCCAGTCCAAGTGTGGACACACTTATTGGATAGGTATTACCAAAAATAAAGTTATGTGCCTTTCACCAATCTTTTTTATTCCAAGATTATGTACTGTTTAAAAGGTTAGATATTGAGAATCCCAACAGAACTCCATGATTTCTTAAGGCTAACAAAAAGAAAAACTAAGCTAGGGATTAGCCACAATTGGGGAGATATTATTGCTCACTCTGATTGTACTATATTGAGAGTGTATGGATGCCCCTTATCACCCCATGTTCTACCAAGGTGTGTTCCATTAAGAATTGGATTTTTAAAGGTAATGTGGTAGTTGTCTCATGTTGAGGAAGCCCACTTGTCCAATCAGAGAAAGGGCTCATGCTTTCCTTTTCTCATTATATTTTCTAATTTTTCCATGAACAAGGATGGGTGGAAACAAATTCCTGATCACTTCAAGCCACATAGGATGAGACCCACAAGAGAAAGTAACCATAGGGGTACATACTAGTTTAGAATTTTCCATTCCAAACTTCTTCAACATTTCCTTGACATATTTTGATTCTGAAATGAAAATACATTTATCTATCTAATTGATTTGTAGCCCAAGGAAGAAATTCATTTCCCCAAACATAAGACATTTCAAACTCTTTCTGCATCTCCTCTACAAATTTCTTACACATATCTTCATTTCCTCCAAAAATTATGTCATCAACATATACAACCACAATCAAAATTTGATCTTTTTCAACTTTGAAATAAAGATTACTATCTGTGGTACCTTTATTTTTTGAATCCTTGTTGTAACAAGTACCTGTCCAACCTTGCATACCAAGCTATGGGAGCTTTCTTCAATCCATATAATTCCTTCTTCAATATGTAGACCATATCCAATTTATCTAATAATTAAAATCCTTCTAGTTGTTCTATGTATACCTCTTTTTCCAATTCTTCATTCAAGAAAGCGTACTTCATATCCATTTGATAAACTTTGAAATCCTTATGTGTTGCAAAATCCAAAAATATTTTGATAGCTTCTATACTTGCCACTGGAGCAAATGTCTCCTCAAAGTCTATTCCTTCTACTTGTGAGTAGCCTTTACACAGAATTATTTCCTTGATTCTTACCACTTCTCCACTCTCATTCAGTTTGTTCTTGAATACCCACTTAGTTCCAATTACATTCTTCTTTGTTAGTCTTGGGACTGCATTAATTCTTCTTCCATTGCTTTGATCAATACTCATCCTTGCATGCTTCATTCACTGTTTTTGGTTCAACTTCAGAAAGTAAACATAAATTTACCTATTCTTTAGTAGCTTTCCTTCTTATCAGTACACCTTTGCTCTTATCACCAATAATTTGTTCTTTGGAATGATTCTTTTTCAAATACTTAGGTGTTTTAGGAATCTTTTCTGAAGCTTCTTCCTCTTCAATCTGCACTTATTTTTCCTTGGCTTTTTCTTCTTCTCTGCAAGAAGACTCATTTGATTCATATCCATCTATCACTGTTGAATTCTTTTGTAGGTCTTCATCAACCTTGAAACTTGCACTCTCAACAATATTTCTTAGCCTCTTGTTCTAGCAGTGGTAAGCATTGCTTTTAGTAGAATATCCAAGGAAGATACCTTCATCAAATCTTGCATCAAAATTCCCTTAGTTTTCTTCATCTCTTTTGATGTAGCATTTGCTTCCAAATACTTTGAAGTATTTTATAGTAGGAATCATTCCATACCATAGCTCATAAGGAGTCTTTGTGGTGTTTTCTCTTGCTTTCACTATGTTAATTATATAAACAACAATACAAATTTCTTCTCTCCAATAGACTTCCAGTAGATTTGCTTCTTTCATCATTGTCCTTGCAGCTTTTTGAATAGTCTTATTCTTTCTTTCAACCACTCCATTTTGCTGAGGAGTCATAGGGGCAAATAAATGCCTCTTTATTCCATGATTCTCACAAAAGACATTGAACTCATTGGAGGTGAACTCTCCACCTCTGTCAGATCTCAAATATTTTATTTTCATATCCATTTCATTCTCAACCATAACTTTGAATTCTTTAAACTTGTCTAGGGATTTTGATTTTTTCTTGAGAAAATTAACCTATGTCATTCTAGAATAATCATCAATTAATAGCATGAAATACATGTCACCTTGAAGACTTCTTACTCTGGTTGGACCACAAAGATATGTATGTACCAATTCCAACTATGTGCAACATAAATCCCCTAGTCTAAAATGCAAAACGAGCGAAATGTAAGCAAATGGAAACACAACAACACCTCAAGATTGACCTAGTTGAACTTGAACAAAGAAAAGATAAAAACAACTTATTTACCTTGCCCAAGTTGATCGGTTGGTTAGACTTGTTGATAACTTGATTTGTGTGCTCCTAGATTGATTTCGACAACATAACAACTTGTTGTAGCTTGATTTGGATGCAAGGATGGATGATAATGGCTATGGTTGCAAAGGTTTGGCTATGAAGATAGTGGGAAAGCTTTGGAATGATTAGGCTTGCTAGAGAATGAGATAGCTTGGAAGAGAGTGTGTTTGAATGCTTAGGATTAGGGTTGGATGAGAAGAGATTGTGAAGAATGCAAGAAGGAGAGAGAAAAAATGGCTACATGTTAGCCATTTAACTTAGGAAGATCAAATGGACAGTGCAGATTGAAAGAGGGAAAAAGATCAAGCGCTAAGATGAAGAGTTGACTAAATGAATTAAAAATTCCTTTTTAATGTGCATGGGGATGATAAAATAAATTAAATATTTTGTAGAAACCTTGGATGAACATAATGGAATTTAAAATTCCATTGGAAAGGACATGGGGATTGTAAATGGAATTAAAAATTCCATGAGAAGACCTTGGGAAGACAAAAATGAATTAAAAATTACTTGGGAGATGAGAGAGTTATTAAAATTTCCTCAAAAGGAACTTGGGAAGACAAAAAGGAATTAAAATTCCTTGGGGGATGGGGAGAGTTGACCAAAGGGGTTGATTAGACTAGCTAATCAATGATTAGAGGATAGTTAGGTGGCTAATGAGGATTAAGAGCCAACTTGCAAAAGTTAGAGGATGTGACACATCCTAATCATGGATTAGACATGTGCACACCCCTAGTGATGGGATTAGGATTAGGTGGATGGATGGGAGATAAAGGGAAATAAATAAATTATTTATTTAATTCTTTGAAGGAAAGGAATAAAGGGGTAAGGTATTTAAATATTTAACTAAATACCTTAGGGATTTAGAGGACTTTATGGGTATTAATTAAATAATAGTAATATTACTTAATTAATGCAAATAAGATAATATTTAGATGAAAAGGGATAAATTTGGACAAATGTAAGTGTCAAAATTTAGGTGTCTACATTTTTCCCCTCTTTGAGATGATGCTATGAAGTAGCATCATTTCAAAGAAGATTAAAAGATAGCACCAGGAAGAAGATGATTAGATTGGGGAAGATACCCCAGTCATCAAAGGAGTGACTAGGAAGAAGGATGGGAGTGAAGATGAATAATAGGGATTGAGGATGCACCCTCGAGAGGACATGCAGGTTCAAGAGAACACGGGTGCACTCTCAAAATGGATGAGACTATGAAATGGTATATGAGGAAGATGGTGCAAAGTGATGGATAAGCGATGATGATAAATGATAGGAGATTGGGAAGCAAAAATGGATTTAAGGACAAAGGTGATGTTGCCTCAATCGAGATACAAGCCAAAATGGGTTGATGATGGATGGAGTGTTCGATGAGGGAATGGTATATCCCAAAACAACATGAGGATAGGGAAGGATACATCCCGATGATGAAAGTGTTGATGATGAGGGAAGGATGCATCCCAATGATGATGATTAGAGTGTTGTTGATGAGGGAAGGATACATCCCAAAACAACACAAAAGGATAGGGAAGGATACATCCCAATGATGATGATGATGATGATGATGAAAGGATCAAGGCTTGTAGCAAGGCTAGGAACAAGACCAATAATGTCATTAGATGATTTGTGCTAGATTTAATGGATGAGGATTGGATTGAGATGTGAGATGGATGAAAAGAATGAAAATGATGGAGGAAAAGATGCTTAGAATAACCAATCTATATTATTCTAAGAAGATTGAAGAGATGATGATATGATGAGGGTGCTTAGAATAACCAATCCATATTATTATAAGAAGATTGAAGATATGATGAAGTGATGAGGATGAAGAAAGTGAAGGGGTTAAAATGGATAAGATAGAGAGATGAGGAAAGTGATGAAGGATGAATGGATAATAACCAAATCAAGTAGGTTAATTATTATGCATTATGTTGCCATGTAATGAGCACTAAGTTTGATATAGCATGAGATACTATGCACCAGGGTATGAAGAACCAAGGTGACATCGTACCACATGCATGGGACTGACACAACAAATAAAAGGTTAGTCTAACATCCCAAAGTCATGGGGGCTTTGGTAGGGCCAATGTTGGAAAACCACAAACACAAAAGGATGCCTCAACATAACACAAGACCATAGGGATCTTGGTGGGTACTATGAGGGACAACCAAGAAGACAAAAACAAACAAAAGATGAAGATATGCCCCTATGTTTACCAGTCAAAGAAAATCGTGATATGATGGATCAAGGCGACCCCGACGAGGTATGATAGGAAGCTAAAATGATAAACAAAATGCCAAAAGCATCAAAATATCACAATCAATTTCAAACATCCTTTGCCATAGGATCAAAAGGTGGATGGGATTGATGTGATCTAACGAGGAAGGATGCATCTTGTTAAGACCAAATATGGAGACTAAACTAGGTGATTGACATGATGCAGGATATTCAAAACTAATTGAACCTCATGATTCTAGTGGATCTTGCTTGTTAAGAACCAACTAGATAGGGACATACTTGATGACACGACACAAGATACAAGACACAAGACCGACACACCCTAAAGACCTAGGGGCTTGGGGGCCGATCAAAGATTAGCCTTTCCTACGTGAAAGTGTAGAGCCCTCATAGTTCAATAAAAGACCATGGATAAAAGTGGAAAGAGGATGATGGAGACGATGATGAACGGAAAATAATGGATGGAAAAAATCCCCAAAGGTGAATCAAATGATTGACCTTTCCTACATGAAAATGCAGGGGCAACATAGTTCGACAAAAATTTGATGACCGACCATGGATAAAGGATGATGATATGACCATGATAAGTGGATAAAATGATATAACCAATATGATCAGAAAAGATAAACCTGGTGGATAAGATAGGATGATGGTGATCACGTGTAGCTCAGGGATGGGATAGTTTTCCAAATCATCGAAAGATGAATTAGGAAGATGATATGATGAAGAGATGAGTGATGAGAAGTGACAGAAGATTGGAAAGATGTGCAAAAGAAGTGGGAGTGATGACGATGAGATAGATGGCATTTGATTGCATGGGGAGAAGCCTATAGCTAGATACCAATGACAAGGGATTATGAGATGGGATGAGGATAGGGATGAATGGATAGGGAAATAAGGATGGGGGATGGAAGGGATTCGATGATGGATGGATAGGAAGATAAGGATGGGGAGATGGAAGGAATTTTTGGATGGGCAAGGAGATAAGGATGGAGAGATGAAAAGAATTTTGGGATGGGTAAGAAGATAAGGATGGGGAGATGGAAGGGATTTTTTGGATGGATAAAGAGATAAGGATGGGGAGATGGAAGGGATGATAGGATCAATGAATGATGTCTTCAAGGACCATGGCACAAAGAAGGAGATGCTCCACTCTAAATGTCATGTATGATGAGGTCGAAGGGATGGAAGATAGAGGGATGGACAAATAAGGGAGTGAAATGGATATGGATAGGATGCATTGATAAGGAAGGGAGATTGATGGTAGCATGACGGGGGGACAAGAAAGGTAGATGGATGTGGATAAGGATTAGGATAGTAGATAGGTGAGGGGAATATATGCCAAGACGTTTCCAAAGCATGTATATATGTTTTCCCCTATCTATATCAAGATCACAAGGAAGATGGAGGGATTGGGATAAATTGGATATGACAGGCAGGATGCGTAAGATAGGTGGGAAATGCAAATCCCCTAGCCTAAAATGCAAAGTGGATGAAATGTGTGCAGCGTAAATCCCCTAGTCTAAAATGAAAAATAGATGAAATTCAAGAAAAGGGAAACACAACAACACCTCAATATTGACCTAGTTGAACTTGAACAAAGAAAAGATAAAAATAAGTTATTTACCTTGCCCAAGTTGATCGGTTGGTTGGCCTTGTTGATAGCTTGATTTGTGTGCTCCTAGATCAATTTCGGCAGCATAACGACTTGTTGTAGCTTGATTTGGATGCAAGGATATTTAATAATGGCTATGGTTGCAAGGGTTTGTCTATGGATATAGTGTGAAAGCTTGAGAATGACTAGGGTTGCTAGAGAATGAGAAAGCTTGGTAGAGAGTGTGGTTGAATGCTTAGGATTAGGGTTGGATGAGAAGAGATTGTGAAGAATGCAAGAAGGAGAGAGCTTGGATGTGCATGAGATGGTTAGGGTTGCAAAAATGGCTAAGTGTTAGTCATTTAGCAAGGGAGATTCAAAATGGAGGGTGAAGATGGATGAAGGGGATGCAGTTGCCCCCAAGTGCAGAAGTAAACTGGATGGGGGATTTACACATGACGTATGTTTTCCAGGTTTTCATCATGGTACTTATCCAAGGCACTTGTTTCCCAAGTTTTCACCATTGGACGAATTATTTCTCTTTACTATTTTTTTTTTACTTTTTTACTTTTTGGATAGTATGCAGATGGAGGTGGATAAGGATATGGATGTGGATAAGTGGATTTAGAAGGTACGCAATAGGGAGATGGATGAAGGACTCAAGCATCAAGTTCTATATGAGGTATTAAGAGCCCATATGTGAAGTGACTATTGGATGTTGGTACAACCTTATTAGGATGGATGGATTATGCAAAAGAATGGATTAAAGGGATTTGATGTGGGAGATATGTGGGATAATGGATGGGATGTTGGAAAGTGTATAGATGGAATGATGAGGTAGGTGTGTGATGGGGTAATGAGTTCAGGACCAACATTGGCACATATGGTGGTGGATGTGAAAGGATATGAGGATTAATGGACGAAGAATGTGGGGATAATGGAGGAAATGGGATAGTGAATCTTGGGACATAAGGACTTAAAATAGATTTAGGATATGGAGGGTGTTTATGATTAGCTTTTGGATTAGCAACTTTGGATGTTGTTACAAATTTTTCATTTGAAGGCACTGCATCTTTTTTCTTTGGGATCCACATGGTTTTGATTTTTGCTTTGGTGGGCCTTTGTGGCCTGTGGGTTTGATTTGGACTTTGGATTTTACTTTTCTTTTCTTCATCATTCCTTTTTAAGGGGACATGAGGAGCTTTAGATTCATGTGGATGTTTAGATTTATTCATTTTTACTTTGGCATCCAAAGTGCTTCCAATAGCAATGGGATGGGTGTAAGGAGATGGATGATGTGGAGGAAACATGAATGGAGTGATAGAGGTAGGATTTTGAGGATGATATGTGGATGGAGGATGTGTAGATATGTGCCTTTGTTGATCCTGGTTGGGGAGCATGAGATTGGGATGTTTATGATGGGTGACATGGATAGGTGATGGATGGATAAAAGGAGGAATAAGATGAGATGGAAGATGTGATTTTGGGATATAAGGGCCCAAAATGGACCTAGTACCTAGAGGATGTGTGATGGTGGATGGAGGGACATAAGCACCTAAGATAGATGGAGTAGATGAAGGATGGGAGATGGTGGATGGAGGGACATAAGGACCCAAAATGGATTCAAAAGTCGAAGGAGGAATATGGATGGTTGTTTTGAGGTGATATGATGGAGGGGGGGTGGTGGAAAATGGTTTAGTGGAGTGATGGGAAGAGCCTATTATTCTTTTGGAGGAGGCTCGCTTAGGATGTATAGAGGTTGTACCAACATTTTTGGATTGTGAGTCTTGAGAGATATATCCATGACCTTGTGTATGCAAATTTTCTTTGACATGGATGGGCTCTAAAATACCTTGCTCATGAAGACCTAAACCTTTTCCTTGATAGTTCATGATCTTGAGCATCTGCTCTATGGTAGGATGCTTGTTATTTTGGAAGAATGATGTAAGTTCATTATTAGGTGGAGGAGGATGGGTGGCATATATGCTCAATTCCTCTTCTGCAAGGAAACCACCATGGAAAAATGTAAGAGTACCAAGGGGATATAAAAGTGGTGTGGGGATAGTAGGGTTAGGCAATGATAGAGGATCATGAGATGGAGATGATGGGATAGCAACATCGTGATTGGGAGGAGAGTGGTAAGGTATTAGGAGATGGATTAGGTGATATGATAGGATCTGGATTTTTGGTCGTGGGTGATAAGGGCTCATGCGCTAGAGTGATTAGATCTTGAGTGACAAAGGGATCATGGGATGAATTGGATGAAGGACTATGATCTTGAGGTGGACTGGATGGGATGGCAGGATCTTCATTTAGAGAAGGGGATATGTTGGTATTCTTTGGATTAAGCTCTTGGCATGACTCATCTTGTGTGGGTGGCATGATGATGGAGTGTTGGAGGGACTCTTCAAGTGAGGGGGTGGAAGGATGGAGGATTCATGAAGTTCATGGGAATGGTTTTCAGTGATACTAGGAGTGGAAGGAGTGGATTGGATTTGAGTGTCGTGGATGGATTGGGTTGATCTAGGAGTAGAAGATGGTGATTGGGTTTGGTTATCTTCGATGGGTTTGACAGATCTAGGAGTAGAAGATGGTGATTGGGTTTGGTTATCTTCAATGGGTTTGACGGATCTCAAAGTAGGAGATGAGAGTTCAATGGATTTGGTGGGTTTGACAGTTTCAATGGTTTGAGTGGTGCTAGGAGTGGTAATAGTAATGATAGGTGTAGGATGGAGAAGGGTTTCATCGCTAGTGACTGTAGATGATGGATTGGGATGGCATGGCTCCACGACTTGAAGATGTGGATTTGGGGATGTATTCTTTGTCATGAGTCCTTGGATGACTTTTGGAGTGAGAATCGTGTAGATTCTAGGCTTAGCTAGAGTGATGGGAATAGACGAAGGATTATGGGTTGGTGGACTAGGATTAGATGGAGGAATGGGATTGGATGGAAGACTAAGAGTAGGTGAGGGTGAAATCACAATACTATGTCTCACTTTTTGCCAAAGATGGACATTCACATCAATATTTTTAACTGAATCTTCATCTTCTGAGACCTATAGTAGCTAAACCATTAAGAATTTGAAGATTACATGAACTAGTGATTTGTGCCAATTTGTGTGTAGATTCTAAATTATTTTTTTCAAACTGTTTGAAATAAATCATGAATATTTCAACATCTTTAATAACTGGTTTTAGACATAAAACAACATTTTTAGAAAGTAACGTTTGTGTTGTACAACATAATTTTTTTTCTATAAAAGATTAAATTCTAATTTTTGAAATATAGATTCTCAACATCAATATCTAGGGAAAGGATATTTTTTCATAATTTTTTGTTGCATATCTTTTTTAAAATTTATTTTTGAAGTCACTGTAACTATAATTTTTACATACGTGTGTGTCGTATAACCTAACATTTTGTGTATATATCGAAATCCATTTTTTCTTTTTTTGGGTGAAACAAGGACATCAATACCTAGGGAATGGGTATTTTTTGAATTTTTTTTACAATGGTTTACTATTTTTCCACCTTTGCACAACAAAGAGCTTGATGTTCAAAGAAAAACCTATGTTTAGTAAAAAAATAAAACTTAAATACATGATAAAATGAAAATATATCAAGCCTATACTTGTTGGAAAGCTTGTTTTGAGGGCTACAATATTGAAAAATATAATTTTTAAATGATGTTATTTAATCCCTCAAAAGGTAATGAAAAATGGTTTTTTGCCAACATTTTGATAGTTGTAAAGTAGACTCCATTGTAGGTATGATTTAATACTGGAGGGGTTCTATCCAATGGGGTTTGATCTAAGGGGGTCTTACCTATCCCTCTTCAATTAAAACCCTTTATATGGGGCCTCTCAAGACTTAAATTATTAGTTTTTCTAAAAAACGGTGATTTCAGGAAAAAATCAGCACATCCCAAAAGTGAGACACAGTATTGTGGCAGCACCTATGGAGGATTAGGATTGGTGGGGGGATCAATATTAGATGGAGGGTTAAGGTAAGAATATTGTGATAGCAGACTAGAATAGGAAGACATGGATGGTGGATTGATGTTGGAGAAAGTAGATGGGGAATTAAGATAGGAATATTGGGATGGTGGATTAAGATGGGAATATTGGGATGGTGAATTAGGATACGAGGACATGGATAGTGGATTAGGACAAGAGGATATGGGTGGTGTATTAGGACAAGAGGATGTGGGTGGTGGATTGTAATAAAGATATTGGGACAAAAGATTAGGATGGGAAGATTGAGATGGTGGATTGAGATAGGAGGACGTGGATGGTGGATTAAGATAGGAAGATGTGGATGTTGGATTAGGATAGGTTAATGTGGGTGTAGGATTAAGATAAGAAGGTGTGGATGTAGGATTAGGATGGGGAGAATGGTAAGGAGGATTAGGATAGTGGTACATGGATGGGGGATTGTAATAGGAGTATTGGGATGGTAGATTAGGATAGGAAGATTGGGATGGTAGATTGGGATAAGAGGATGTGGATGTTGGATAAGAGAAAGATGTAGATGAAGGACATGATGAATATGCAGATGGGGAAGATAATGGATATCCCTTGTCAAAGGTAGCATAAGGATTGCTAGTAGGTGTGGATGAAGGCATAATGGGATAGCTTGGGGGGTGATTAGATTTTGGAAAGAGGTTGGGGAAAGCTTACTAGAAATGATAGAATCAAGGGGATCTGTGTCATATACCTCTTGATCAACAAGACTCTCGTTATTGTCATCAACATAATTAGGATTCCCTTTGAATAATATTTTTGGTTGCATTGGTGAAGAATATGATTCATGATGTTAGATGAGATGGATATGGATTGAAAGATGGGAATAGATGATTAGAAGGAAAGAAAAGATGATGAAAAGATAAATAGGATGGATTGGAAGAAGATGGAAGAAGGGATCTTAAGATTTGTTTCGATATCAAAAGATCTTGGATGTAGATGGAATAAAGCTTAGATCGGGATTTAGATTAAGCTTAGGTTGGGATTGGATTAAAACTCAGATTAGGATTGGATTGAGGCTCAAATTAGGATGATTGGAGGATACAACGGGATTGATTCTACATGAAGTTCAAGGGTTTAACTAGATGATGTAAGGTACTGACAATTGGATTAAAGGACAAATAAATGATTATGACACTGAATCCACCTTGAGATGGAAGCAGATTGATTAGGCCAAAGATAATGACTGACTCAAGATGGATGGCAATCTTGAGCAGATGTGGATGATGACGATTGGATTCAGAAACCTAAGCCAATTCAGATAATAACCATCTAAAATGGAGTTTAGGTGGTTTGGATAGAGAAAATGATGATGGATGTGTCTATATGATTTGGAAGATGAACGGATGACCTTTGGAGAATGTAGATGAACCAAAGTGGAGATTACAGAAGGGGATAAAAATGTTTCAATCATGAAAAATGACTAGGAAAATGAAAAGGTTTTAGGGGCCCAATGGATTAACTCTCTGGATTTTATATAGCAACTTCGCCTAAATAGGTCACATAATCACCAAAATAGTGAGCAGATTCACCTAAACAAAGAGCAGACTCACCCAAGTAGAATGTAGGGTCACCCAAATAGGGTACAAGGTCACCCAAACAGGGTGAAGGGTCACCTAAACGACAAGAATATTTTCCCAAATAGGTGACAGGGTCGCCCAAACAGTAGGCAGTTTCGCTCAAACACGTGACAAGGTCACCTAAATAGCAGGCAGATTCGCCTATTTCCTGAACAGTATGGTTTCACACAAAAATGGGATTGCCTAGACTTACCTAAATCCAAAAATGGTTAAACAACTTGACAAATGAGGAAAAGGACAACTCTGACGGGGGAAACGAACTCTCCAAACAGGGAAACAGACTCTCCTAACAAAGAAACAGACTCTCCGAGTGCATAAACGAATTCGACGAATAGGGAAGCGGACCCACCAAATGGCAAAACAAAATCAAAGAATGGCCAAAGGGATTGACTGAACAAATGAACAAATTGATTGAGAGGATGAACAAATTGAATGAACGAAGTAATTGAACGAAAAGTGGGATTGGCTGAACGGAAGGTGGGATTGGCTTAACGAAAGGTGAGATTGGTTGAACGGACAATGGGATTGGCTAAATGGAAGGCGGGATTGGTTGAACAAACATCGAGATTGGCTAAACAGAAGGTGGGATTGGTTGAATGGACAGCAGGATTGGCTAAACAGAAGGCGAGATTGGCTGAACAGAAGGTGGGATTGGCTAAACGGACAACGAGATTGGCTGAACAAAAGGAAAGATTGGCTAAATGGAAAGTGGGATTGGCTTAATGGAAGGCGGGATTGGTTGAACAAAAGGCAGGATTAGCTGAACGAAAGGAATGATTGGATGAATGGAAGGTAGGATTGGCTGAATGGATAGCGAGATTGGCTGAACGGAAGGCGAGATTAGTTGAACGGATAGCAAGATTAGCTAAAAAAAAGGTGGGATTGGTTGAATGGACAATAGGATTGGCTAAAGGGTAGGCGAGATTGGCTAAAGGGAAGGTGGGATTGGCTAAACAGAAGACGGGATTGGCTGAACGGATAGTGGGATTGACTAAACAAAAGGCAGGATTGGTTGAATAGATAATGAGATTGGCTAAAGGGAAGGCAAGATTGGCTAGAGGGAAGGAAGGATTGGCTAAACAAAAGGCAGGATTGGTTGAACAGACAATGGGATTGGCTAAACGAAAGTTGGGATCAACTGAACGGACAACGAGATTGGCTAAAGGGAAGGTGGGATTGGTTAAATGGAAGGTGAGATTAGCTAAACTGAAGGAAATATTGGCTAAACGAAAGGCGGGTTTGGCTGAATGGACAACGAGATTGGCTAAACAGAAGGTGGGATTGGCTGAACGGATAGTGGGATTGGCTAAAGGGAAGGCAGGATTGGATAAAGGGAAGGCAAGATTGGCTAAAGGGAAGGAAGGATTGGCTAAACAAATAGTGGGATTGGCTAAATGGAAGGCAGGATTGGTTGAACGAAAGGAAATATTGGTTGAATGGACAGTGAGATTGGCTAAACAGAAAGCGAGATTGGTTAAATGGAAGCCGAGATTGGCTAAACGAAAGGCAAGATTGGTTGTTTCTAAAGCAGATTCGCCTAAACATGCAACAAGATCACCTGTTTCCATGGAATGGGTGAATATGATGGTTCAGGAGGCTGACAGGGGACTGAAACAACAAGCACAATCGCCCAAAGATGAAGTAGGTTCACCCAAAATAGTGGAAAAATTGCCCCTTTTGATGAAATAGGCAAATGTGATGGCTTGTTTGATAGAATGACTCAAACAGATAGAAAAATTGCCCCTTTAGGTATCAGGCTCACCCAAAACTATGGCATAATCACCCAAACAAGGTGCAGGCTCACCCATTCGATGGAGAATGGGAAATTTTGATAGAAACCAACTGAGAAATAACTCAGACAAAGGACAGGGTTGCCCCTGTCGATAATAGGTTCACCCCAAACAAAAGAAAATTCACCCCTGACAAAGGAAAACTCGCCCAAACGGCTGACTTGGACTAGATTGGATGAAAAATGGCTAACTGTGGCAAAGGACAAAATCACAACAAGCAATAAACAAAAGGAAAAGGTTGACTCGATCAAAAGGAAATGCACTAGTTTCACACAAAGCAGACAGTTTAAGCAACACAATCCTAGAATTAGTGAGAAGGGTATGGCCAACACAGTCCTTTATCTAGGCTAAACAAGGTGATCTAGGGAGTCCTTGATATACACACGGTACATGAGGCACAACTGTGAACACCAACATGTCACAGGTATGAGTCGGGAGCCCCAATGAGGTACTGGAAACTCATACCAACTCTTCACGTCTTATCTAGGTATCACCCTAGCTTTGACGCTTTGCCAGACATGACGTGACTGGATTGGGGTATAACTTTGGCTATCCCCCCTTTATATACCTCACCGATACACGTGGTTGGGATCGTCCCTTGGGGTGATGAAATCCCCAAGCAGGTCACTAAAAGAAGACACTAGACGTTTTCAGCTGGTCCCCAGGCTCACACAAAGTGCAAGGGGAGAGCTTGGGCATTCTAGTATATCCTGTGTAACACAAATGGACTAAAGTGGACTATAATTTCTCTTCACCCAGGATCACCAAATGGTGCAAGGGGATTGGATACGTTAATAGTCCACTTGACAAGCACAACAAACAAGTGTATTTGACCCCTCCCACTTAGTTCTATGTGTGTCTAACTAGTATGGAAAATAAGAAACAAACTATACTAACTATGCTAGGACCAATCATTCTGCAAGAAAATGTTAGTAGTTTGAACCTCCAACTTTGGACAAATGAGAAATAGTTGCACAAACGTTAATAAAAAGCAGACACACTCACAAACAAACAAGTTAGGGTGTTAGTACCTAAAAATGATAAGAAATGAATACTGA
Organism: Sequoia sempervirens; assembly: GCA_007258455.2. NCBI lineage: Eukaryota > Viridiplantae > Streptophyta > Pinopsida > Cupressales > Cupressaceae > Sequoia > Sequoia sempervirens. The sequence goes on from VDFB02000003.1 coordinate 329,312,342, forward strand.
AAATGAAGATTTAAATAAGTGTTTTACCTTAGAATCACCTTTGTTTGAGGAAAACTCACCTGTTTAGGGTGCAAAATCGCCTATATAGGGTGAAAAATTGCTTGTTTAGGGTGGAAAATCACCTATTTAAGGTGCACAATTGCCTATTTAGGGTGTAGAATCGCCTATTTAGGGTGCAGAATTGCCTATTTAGGGTGCATAATCGCCTATTTAGGGTGCAAAATCACCTGTTTAGGGTGCAGAATCACCTGTTTAGGGTGCAAAATCCCTGTTTAGGGTGCAAAATCACATGTTTAGGGTGCAGAATTGCATGTTTAGGGTGCAGAATCGACTGTTTCAGAGGCAGGCTAACTTAAGTCAAGAGCAAGGTCGCTTGTTTGAGAATCAGGGAGCAGATTTGCCCCTATTTGATAGATGGGTGAATCTGCAAGTGCAGATTCACCTCAATTGAAGGTAGGCTCACTTGTTCTAATGGCAGAATCGCCCCTATTACTGCAGAATCGCCTATTCTAGTAGTAAAATATCCTCTATGTAACCTGAACATGCAAAACTTCAAACAACAAAGAACATAAAAAGAGTAGACCCATTTGTGGGTCCCACCGAGCATGCCAAAAATGTGTGCAACGTAAATCCCCTAGTCTAAAATGCAAAACGGATGAAATGCAAGCAAAGGGAAACACAACAACACCTCAAGATTGACCTAGTTGAACTTGAACAAAGAAAAGATAAAAACAACTTATTTACCTCAAGCCTAAGTTGATCGGTTGGTTGGCCTTGTTGATAACTTGATTTAACTTGATTTGTGTGCTCCTAGATCAATTTCGACAACATAACAGCTTGTTGTAGCTTGATTTGGATGCAATGATAGATGATAATGGCTATGGTTGCAGGGTTTGGCTATGGAGATAGTGTGAAAGCTTGAGAATGATTAGGGTTGCTAGAGAATGATAGAGCTTGGTAGAGAGTGTGTTTGAATGCTTAGGATTATGGCTGGATGAGAAGAGATTGTGAAGAATGCAAGGAGAGAGACGAAATGGCTACATGTTAGCCATTTAACCTAGGAAGATCAAATGGACGGTGGAGATTAAAAGAGGGAAAAAGATCAAGGGCTAAGATGAAGAGTTGACTAAAGGAATTAAAAATTCCTTTTTAATGTGCATGGGGATGATAAAAGAAATTAAATATTCCTTAGAAACCTTGGATGAACAAAATGGAATTTAAAATTCCATTGGAAAGGACATGGGGATTGTAAATGGAATTAAAAATTCCATGAGAAGACCTTGGGAAGACAAAAAGGAATTAAAAATTCCTTTGGAGATGAGAGAGGAATTAAAAATTCCTCAAAATGACCTTGGGAAGACAAAAATGAATTAAAAATTCCTTGGGGGATGGGGAGAGTTGACCAAAGAGGTTGATCAGACTAGCTAATCAATGATTAGAGGATAGTTAGGTGGCGAATGAGGATTAAGAGCCAACTTTCAAAAGTTGGAGGATGTGACACATCCTAATCATGGATTAGACATGTGCACACCCCTAATGATGGGATTAGGAGGTGGATTAGGATTAGGTGGATGGATGGGAGATAAAGGGAATTAAATAAATGAATTATTTATTTAATTCCTTGAAGGAAAGGAATAAAGGGGTAAGGTATTTAAATATTTAACTAAATACCTTAGGGATTTAGAGGACTTTAAGGGCATTAATTAAATAATAGTAATATTACTTAATTAATGCAAATAAGATAATATTTAGATGAAAAGGGATAAATTTGGACAAATGTAAGTGTCCAAATTTAGGTGTCTACACCAACAGTCTAGTAGAAGATTGTTCTTTGACTTTGAAGCTTCTTCTTGCTTGCATTTTAACTTGGTATTCCTCATAAATAGCATTGATAGGCTTTGTAATATTTGGAAAATCTCTCACATCTTGAATTGAGCTTATTCTTATTATGCTATCAAAATTGATGTGACACATTCTTCTATTTCATAACCAACTCTCATTGATCTAAGTCATGAAATAGTGACCATCAACACCTTTGAGCTAATAGACATTTCCATCTATCCTTCTAGAAAAAATCATAGTTTTGGATCCTTTTTTGATCTCACAACCATCATCCTAAAACATAAGATTGTATCCCTTGCTACACATTTGTCCAAAATTTAACAGGTTATGTTGTAAACCCTTAACTTAAATAGCATCAGCAATTGTATTCTTTCCATCAAAACTGATTGAACCTTTTCCACATATCTTAGCAGATGTATCATCACCAAATCTAACTAGTCCTCCTTAATATTTTTTAAGTTTAAGAAACTTACTCTTGTCACTAGTCATATGATTAGAGCATCCATTATCAATGGTCTAGTAGTTCTTCTCCTATCTAGCATGAAAGGAATACACTAAAGTTCCTTCAATTTAGCACTTGCTTCTGGAGCCCTTTCCTTCACACATCTCTCAGAGTTAGAAGAATTAATTTCATCTTTTAAAGTGATGAAAAAGAATTCACCATCCCCATCATCTCCATAATCAAATTCATCATCAGATATACTTGCATCTTCTCTAATATAATAACTTTTCTTAATAATCTTACCTTTATTCTCCCTATTCTTGTTATTCAAAGCTCTATTTGGACATCTAGAAGCATAATGACCTATTTTTCCACAACTGAAACATTTGAAAAGAAACTTACCACTGTACTTTCTAATACCCTTTTTCATTCTTCTTATAAAGTTAGTTTCCACATCATCAAGATCCTCCTGACCTGATTCCACTATCTTCTCTGATTTGTCAGCCTTAAAAGCAGTCTTAACTTTTGCACTACTTGTACCAAATTCTCTCATTTAAAAAATAGTTAAAGATCCATACAACAAATCTCTAGTATATTGATTCAAATTTGTAATTCTTCAATAGCAGAAACTTTATGACTATAAGCTTTAGGAAGAGTTCTAAGAACCTTCTTTACCACTTCTTCTTTCAATTCTCCACCAAGACCTTTGATATCATTGACAACTTCATCCACCTTTTGCAAGTAGCTTGTGATGTTTTCATCTTTAGAAATTGATAGAGTCTCAAACATGATCCTCAAATTATGTATCTTATCTTGTTTGATCTTATCATCTCCTTCATAAATGCTCTCTAACTTTACCCAAATTTCTCTAGCAGCTTTTAGATTCATAACTTTCACCAATTCATAACTAGCAAGACCAAGAGAAACCAAAAAATATTCCATCTTTCTCTTCTAAAATGCATAAGTTGATATTTAGGTGTCGACCTAATTTGAATAATTTTTAAATGTAACAAATAGTTGCCAACCATGGAGAAGCTTTTTGAGGTTGAGGTTGATATAAATAAGAGTAATGTTGTTGTAATATGAAAGAGAGAGACAAGATAGATGTGAGATCAATGCGAGTGATGTATGAGATGTGAATTTGAGCAGAGCAGTGCAAAATTCAAAGTATTGGATTCCTAAAGGAAGTGAGTTGAAGTCATCTGAAATCTTTCATACAAGGATGTAAAAGTATTGGAGATTTTGTGGTGGATTCCTTGTTGCATTAAGAAGTTGTTCTTTGTGCAACATTTATCTTCTATCTTCTTGTGTTCTTTCTATGGCAGTGAGCCCTTGTACTAGTTTTGTAATTACTTATATTGTGAGCTAATCCTCACCGTGGTTTTTACCTCATTGGGTTTTCCACGTAAATTTAGTTTTCTCTTGTTTATGGTGTTGTTATTTCAATTTTTGTTATCTACATTTCATGTTTAATCATTTTAATAGAATAAGGTTTTAATGAATGCATGTGGATTTGATTACTATTGAGGGTTTTGATGTTTTAATTTTCTACAACTGATTCACCCCCCCTCTCAGTTGTCTTCTTCATTCAACAATTAGTATCAAAGTAAGGTTCCTTGGAAAAGATCTTAACTGCTTGAGGTAGATCCAGGATGGTGAATCAAATTGATTTCCCTAGATTTGATGGAACAAACTCTACATTCTGGAAGAAAAAGATGGAATGATATCTAGAAGCTCATGGATTTAAAATTGAAAAGGAAATAAATAATCAATATGTTGCACCTTCAAATGGTCCAAGCACAAGTGATGACATCAAGGCACATCAAATAAATGGTAAGGAAAGATTTATTCTGATGAATAGTCTTTCAAATTCTGAATTGGTTAAAGTTATGAATCTTAAGACTGCTAAAGATGTTTGGGAAAAGCTTGAAAGTATTTATGAAGGAGATAACAAGTTCAAACAAGCAAAGTTGCAAAATTTGAAGGTACAATTTGAGACTATGTAAATGTCTGAAGATGAAACAATTTCAACCTACATGCAGAGAGTTGATGAACTAGTGAGTACTATGAGAGGTCTTGGTGCAAAGTTAAAGAACCTAGGGTGGTAAAGAAAGTTCTCAGGACTCTTCTTGATTCATATAGTGAAAAGGTATCTGCTATTGAGGAAGTTAAAAATTTTAATACTTATTCTAGAGATCGCTTCATTTGTACACTAACTTCATTTGAAATGAGAAAGTTTGGTTTGAAAAAAGGTACAAAATTGGAGACTACTTTTAAGGCTAAAAAATCAGAAAAGATTGAAGATTCAAATGGAGATGATCTTGATGATGTGGAAGCTAACTTTGTGTAGTGTAGGAAAAAGTATCCCTTTTTCACACTTAATTTGGGAAATATAAATATTAAAATAAACTAAATTATGCCTTAATTTAGTGTTGTAATATGTATTTTACATATTCACATTAATTTTAGGAAATTTTAATTAAAATGGACTTAATTGTGCCTTATTTATGGTGTTGTAAGGTGTACCTTTACACTTTCACACTAATCTAGGGCTTTATTAATTAATTGAGCTTAATTTCCCTTAATTGACCCCTTTAATTCAAATACAAGCCTAATTAATTACATTTTCCAAAGAGGAAACCCGACATTCATAAATGCCATGACATAACACTCATCCTTGAAGAATGTGTGTCCTAGGTAAGTGACCTAGGACCCATTCGCCATAGGGTGAATGGGTCCTCACTTAGACCTAGGAAACACCCTTTGTGGTATGTTTTTGGAAGTATTTTAACATTTTCAAATCCATAATTCAATGTTGGCTTGTGATATTTAAATTTTGGGTATTAAGGTAACTTACATATAAATATAAGTTTATTTCACTATATTTCATGTAGAATTTCAAGAGAGCATCCTATATTTTCAAGTGTTCAATTTCTAAGGAAATGTTTATGATAAAGATTATTGACAAGAGCATTCAAGAGAGGATTTCTTCATCATTTGCTGCAACAACCAAGATCCAAGCATTATCTCAAAGTTATGTGGATTCATGCATGTTTTTGGATCTAATATGTTGATGTAGGTTTCATGATTCAATCAAGCATTCAAAGTATCATTTCAAGAAAATATTCAAAGTCAAGATCCACATCCATTGAAGACATTTCATGCAAGTTGCAGACCTCCATTATCAAAGGTTCATTCAAGGGTTTGGTGAGTTGTGACATAGAGTGGTTCATTCATCATTCCTTTCATGATTTTATTCATTTCAAGGTTTAATTACCAAAACAAGGTTTGACCAAGGAAAACACCCATTCACCTAGCAAAACAACATTTTTCTCTCTTGATGTGTGTTTGCAAATTTTAGGTGGAAGATCTATTGAAGAAAAAAAATTGCAAAGTTTTCAAAGTTGCATTTGTAAATTGACCTACAAATTTATTTCTAGTTTTCTGACTATGAGATTCAGGAATCTAGGAGTGTAGACACAGGAGAACAAAACCCAAAAACAGATTTTTAGGAGCCCTAACCAAGATCCATTCGCCATAGGGTGAATGAGTCCTTAATTAGCCTTCAAAAAGCACTTTTTGTGAGAGGTATGCAAGATTTTACTCTTCCATATTCTCCCTAAAGTTTGTAGGTTCCATTAGTTTTATGTTCAATCTTCTAAATGCACTTTATAAATCAAATTCAGAGTTTAATTGCTATTTTTAATCTTTCTCCCCTTGAGTGTTGTTTGACTCATACCCTTGTCCTAACACAAAAAGGGAAATAAGTAGATTCACACTTTGATTTGATTCACCTCAAGGTTGACAGTCATTTCATAATGTGGATCTCATTTCCTAATGAAAGTAGAAGAATAGGACGGCCCCTTTTCCCTCTTTAGATCCACTTTTCTATTTTTTTAAATTCCCCCATCCTATTTTTTCTATGTTTCATTTTGGTGAACTTGACCTTGTACAACAACATTTCTGAAAATTGGAGTCCTTTTAACCCTAGATCTAAGTTTTTCAATAGATTGCATTAGGTTTGCATTAGTTGCATTACATTTAGGGTTCTTTAAATCTTGCATTAGCTTGCATTGCATATAGGGGTTTAAATTTGTATTTTTGCATTATTTAAATTTTAAAAAAATCAAAAATTTGCATGCATATCACATTGATTTTGTAGTGCTTGCATATTAGTTTACTTTTTATCATTCATATTAAAAAATTGATTCAAAATTGCATTTCAAAAAGTGTCATATAGTTCATCATTTTTCCTGCATTTCACTTGCATTTAAACATCAAATTCTAGAAAATTTTGCTATAGAAGTTACAGTCTGAGACCTAAAACAGAGAACACATCTAATCACTTTGAAATTGTATTTTTCAATTTAAAAAAAATTGTACAAGGACCCATTCACCCCTGGGCGAATGAGTCCTTGGAGGCCTACAAAAACCAACTTTTTGGAGCTTTTTGTGGTTTTCTACACTTTCTAGGCCTTCTGGTAACCTATAGTATTAGTCTGGAAAGTTTCAAAAAATTTGTTTTATGCATCTAGGTCTAAACATCCATTTAGTGTAGTCATTTTTAAAACCATTCCAAAATAATTTCAGTAGGAAATAAATCATCAGATCTGTAAGAAAATTGTTTACATATTGGAGCATTGCATAAGTGTGATAGATTACTTTTCACAATGTCAGTATCTTTCCTTTCCAAGTTTGCCAAGAAAAATGCATTAACAAGCTTGTTAGTCATGAGAGTCTCTTATTGAAAGAGATTAAGCTTGTTGACATATTCCATACTACCACATTTCCCATCATCCCCTCATCCCCTAATATCTCTCCTATTTGTGAGAATGTGTTAGTGAAAGAGGATGTAGGCATAGATAATCATGATAATCATAGTTGATCTTCTCCTAATATCTCTCCTACTTGTGATAAAGGTATTTTGGTGTTAGAAGATGCACCCATTGAGAGTCATGATAATGTTGAAAAATCCTCTTCTAACAAAACTCCTACTTGGAAAGATATTATGGCACAAGAGAATGAGACCTTAGTGAAAAAGGATGAAATCATGGACAATCATGACAATCAAATTTGTTTCTCTCCTAGTATCTCTCCTATTTGTGAAGAAGATAGCTTGGTGTTAGAAGATACACTCATTGAGAGTCATGATATTCTTGTTTCTCCCTCTCCTAATGCTTCTCCCACTTGGGAAATTCTACTTGAACAAAAGGATCCAATCATTGGTAAGAATTCTTCTCTTGATTCCTCCCTTATTTGTGATGATGTCACTTTACAAAATATAACTATGGAATGTGAACAACATCTTATTTGCTCCTCTCCTAAAAGATCTTCTACTAGGGAAGATATCATGATGCAAGAAAATGCCAACATTGGCACATATCTTTCAAGCAATAGTGATGTGGCTTCCTTAGATGAAGATGATGAAATGAAATTAGAATCCCCTTCACTAAGAGATCATGAAAATAAGGATAAGTTTGTTGAGGTTATGAACATTAGAACTCCCTTGAGTCCTCTAATTCTTATACCTCCTACAAATACTTTAATTATTAGACCACATAAGCCTCAAATTTTCATCTATCCCCCCTCAAAAAAACCACAAGTTCAAAATAAACATGTGCTTATCTTAGAACCACCTACAAGGAAACTTGATAATGATAATGTTTCATAGTAACCAAGTTACAACACCGTTGCTCATACATATAACACTAGAAACAATCCACAACCAAGAAAAGAAACTCCAACATCCCTCCCATTTCCTCAACCTATCTTGCCTAGTGCTCCTTGTTTTCCCTCACATAATGGAAAGGAGTATGATCTTTTTGAACAACTTAAAAAAACTCCTATTAAGATATCCTTATGGGATCTTATTCAAGCCTCACCTAGTTATCATAGTATGCTTCAAAATGCATTGCAACAAGTTGTGGTTCCCACTAGTTCCAACCTGAATGATATAGTAGCCCTAATTCAAGAAATGAATGAAGACACTGTTTTCCACCAATGTGAGTTACCTCCTTTGGAAGTGAAAAACCAAAATGAAGTTGTCACGATAATATCTAAGATTAATATGTGGAAGATAAAATGAACTCTCATTTACAATGGTTCAACACTTAATGTGTGTAGTATAAACCTTCTTGATAAGATCAAAGTAGAAAAAATAAAAATTCAACTTGATTCTTTATCTATTTGTGGGTTTGATAATGTAGGAAAACAACCACTTAGTATCATCACATTACCTATTAAAGTTGGAAAGGTTACATTGAAAAATCATATTTATGTTATGCCTCATTATCTTTCATCTAATATTCTCTTGGGTATACCTTGGATTCATTCAATGAATAGGGTGCCTTATACTCTTCATAGTAAAATGAAGTATGTCTACAACAAAAAAGTGTATACGATCAAATTTGACCCTAAACCAGAAAGTATTTTGACCATTGAGAAAGGAAAGGAAAATCCTTTGAAAACACTGACACCAACTACACATGTGGAACTCGTGCAAGAGAAAGAAAAAGAGAAGCATATTGAAGAAGTTAAAAAGTTCTTGGAAGATGATTGGAGTTCCTTAGATTTGACACCTACATTCATGGGAGAATACAAGATCATAACAAAAGAGTTTGAAAAGGGAAAAGAAAAAGTGGTAATGTCAACACAAAATTTGAAAGCATCCACCTCAACCACTTTAGAAGAAGAAGAAAATTACACAACAAACTTTGATGAAGTTGATTATGAACAACCACTAAATCCAAAAGAAATTAAAATGCTTTATGGAAGAGGTTATGAACTTATGAAACAACTTGGGTATAGTGGAAAAGGATGTGGTGCTAGAGAAAAAGGTATATGTGTCCTGATAGAGCATAATACATAAGAAATGACTAGTGGTATTGGTTATTGTCCCTCGAAAGAAACAAACAAGACTTCACTCAATAGCAACACTATTACAAAAGATTACTCTAAACCAAATTTAACCTTGGTGCATCCCAAACTAATATAAACTAGTGGTCTTGGTTATTGTCCTTTGAAAGAGATGAAAGAATTAAAGAAATCTTTGCTTAATATCAATGTCATCATGCAAAACACTAACGATTGGAGTTCGTTATATTTTACACCCTCCTTTCAAAGAGAGTATAAAATCTCGCGATCTAAAGAGTCTTGTGTAAGTATGACACCTTGTACTAAGCAAGAGATATCTTAGTCGCAAAATAAAGAAACATCTTGTACTATTGATCAAGAGAGTATCTTGTCGATACTCCTCCAAGATGATTTGATATCTCTTTCGCAGACGAAGCTAGAAGTGCAGAGGAGGAAGAGGACAGAACCATGATGGATACGACTGAATTGTTAACCATATCCATAGGTTTTGGGAAGGGCTAAATATCTAGAATGTACATCAACAAAGGTGGCTCCACCGAAGGAGCGATAAACACTTGTACTTGATTAGGGTTAGGTGCTTTCACACTTGCAACGGGAGCCCCAAACAGATCAAGTAGGAGAGACACAACAGAAGAAGAGGAAGACAATGCTGCAAAGGGCCCTAAAGCGGGGCTAGTCAATTCTTCCTCCTTTTGTTGTGAAGTGGCCTACTCAGACAGGAGAGCCTTTCACCGACGCTTGCGCTCTCGCACAAGGCAGTTCCTATGACTCTTAGTGTTAGAATTTGTAGCTTGTGAAAGGAAAGGAGTTTCTTGCTCAACCATAGGGATGTCCACTACGGCTGTTTTGAGCAGAGGAATGGGTTCCTATGCAGGAGCAGGGGGAGCAGGCTGAGGAGTGACAAGAGGAGTCGACTCAAGAGCCTCAATAGTGGGCCTCTTTCCACTCACAACATTAGGAGCAGGAGTAGTAGGAGGCCACGGTGGTCGATACAAGGAGGAATCTCTTCGATGGATATTATTCCTTTCATACCGAATGGGTCTAGGCTCCATCAACAGAACAGGAAGCTCGAACGCAGGACGCTTTGGCTTTTGACAAGTGGGCATCGAAGGGTTCTCCTACAAATGAGGAGCAGAACCTGAGGGTACCACAGTTGAGTGACAAGAAGCCTCAGGCTAGACAGTGGAAGAGGAAGAAGGAGGATCATGAGACCACTTCTCTTCTTTCCTCTTTTAGGCCTTAACAGCATCATTGTCAGCCTTCAAGCAGGCCCTATGTGAAATAGCATAAGGCGAGGGAGGGTATCTCACTTTCGGCCTCAGACATCCTTTCTTATAATTCTGATATGTCTTATGTAAAAGGTTCATCCTAGGTGGAAGGGGACCCATGGGCATAGGCCACAAGTGATCTAGGGAGTAGCTACCATGTACGACCGATAGTCGATAGCCGGTGTCGTGGATCACATGTACAGAACCTCTGTGGATAAACTTTAGACACTTATGCACAACAGAGGGTACTGCATTCATTGCTACTAACTAGGGAATACCTAACTTTACGTGGAAGAGTTTGGACCCAGGAATGATATCAAACAAGAGCTTCACAGTCTTAGGTCTGACCAAGATTGATAAGGAAATGCTACCTAAAGGGGGTAAAAAAAGGTCGTCGTGTGTTTGAATGAAAATTTCTTTCAAGAGCATCATATCCATCCTTATGTAAAAATTTTATAAGCATGATCTCCTTCGTTATTATGTTCACCTATGATGTCGAATCAATGAGAACAATGGCTACAATGTTTCCATTGATCCATGCAGGAATATAGAGGGGAGATGGTTCCTTATTAAAGCCCGCTGGCAAGTCTTCTGAAGTAAAGGTTATACCAACACTTTTATCTATAGGCTGCTCGGAGGGGATGGTTTGATGCAAGAATGATTCCATGACTCACACTAGATAGTGCTTTCACAGAATCCCTAAAGGTTAATGGATAAGATGGTGACCCAATTAAGGTTTTGTCGTGCAATACCTTTGGATCCTTCCAACTATGACACCTAGGGGTTGCAGGTTGGGTTGCAAGGTGACAGCCTTACAACACTCACACCTACAACACTCCTAGAGTACGAGGAAAGGAATTGTCAGTATCATGAAAATGGAACCAAAATGGTTCACGTTAGGTTCACAAAAAATTTAAGAGAGGGGGACCACCGCATGCAAGACCCCAAGTCATGGAGGGTCAAGACGCGAGAGGCTTCCCTAACTTACCTCAGCTAAGTGTATGTTTAGGGTATGAGGACGAGAATGATGAGGACTTTTAGGTTCCTACAAACACTCTACAATATGAGTTTCAATGTGGGGCTAGGTGATTCAATCTTTAGGTCCAACTCTACACCTCAGGGAGCTCTCTACTCGAGGACGTCAATGCAAACTTCAGACGATAGCGTGGCGCGCTGGCATCTCAGAAACGCATTGTAGTTCATACGACCAGATAACAACCAAGATGAGGTTAAACACACTAAGACAACTTATCAGCCTAGCTTAACTACTTTTAGGAGGACAAAATAACACTATGAAATATGAAAAGTATAAGTGAAGGTGATAGAATGAGTATACCAAAGCCAAGGTGATGAAGACAATCTTGTAGAAGACCCTGTTTGCCATCTAGCTCCTCAAAATGCATCCACCTACACACAACAAGAAAGAGAATGTTGGGGGGTGGTTGTATAGGGGTCCACCTTAGTCAGACCCTTGTTTAGGTGTTCCCACCTCTACGGACAACCAAAGGAAGGAAGATAAATAAATGATAAAACACAAGCACTACAAAATAGTGTTATGCTACTCAACCAAATGATAGAGGAGAGGAGATGGAAGCTTACCACCTCCACCAAGAGCACTCAAGGCTGCTTGGGGGAGAAATGAGAGGAAATCAAGCCTTTGTTGCAATGGCGTGGTCCCAAACTTGCTCTATTGATGTGATGGAGTGTGATATTGCTACTATGGAATGCTTGGAATGCTAGAATGCAAGTGCAAGATGAGCTTGAAGTGATGTAGAGTTCTTCCAATCTTCATCCAACTTCTCATCCAACCTCTAAAGTAAGTTCAAAGGCTGATTATGAAGGGATGAGAGAGAAAACAACCATATTCGGTTCGGGTGGCCAAAGGAGGCGTTACAACTTCACTACCAATGGGAAGAGTAATGCCTCTACTGGCTCAGTCGTAGGAATCTACCAGGGACGTAAGCATGCCGCGCAGACATCTACGTGTCGCATGAGTGTCCCCGATAGAAACACCTCCACCAACACACAAATTAGGCACCAAGTGGACTGCCATTAGTGGGCTTAAGTAAATTAAGCCTCTGACTTAGGTTTTCTAAAGTGTAATAAGGAAAAAAGGGGAATTGCACCTAGGGTGCAAATTCACTCTTATACATTTTTCCCCCACTTTAGCTAGCACAAGTACTGATGAGTGCTTGATAAAGTAGATAAAGAAGAGAGTAGGGTTAGAAAAGTATACCTAAACTGTCAAGGATGTAGACCGCAATTTGGCGAACCTGAAGATGTAGTAAAAAAAAAGGACTCCATAGCTACTCGAAACTATGAAGTTGGAACAACAAAGCGCCTTACACGCCCACAAACCTACAAGGAGGAAACCCCCAAGATCTCTCACATGGAGGAAGCCCCAAGGAAGCAGACTCCACAGAGTCAGGAAGTGGTGACATGTCTACCCACATATAGAACATGTAAAAAGCAGTGACACATCCACCCGCAGATAGAGTGTGTCTAAAGCATCAATATGTTTACCCACAAATAGAATGTATCTAAAATCAGCGACACATCTACCCATAGATAGAACACATCTAAAAAGTAGTGACATGTCTACCCACAGATAGAACATGTCTAAAGATCAGTCAGTAACATAGACTGAGAAACTTTCAAAGGGATCCCTTGGGAACCCTTAAAAAAGAGAGGGGTCCACTCAAGGGACACATTGTTTGAAATAGTAAGGTCTAGCCAGGCTGCCCCCAAGCTAGATGCGAAAGGACGAATGGATTGATTCTAGTTAGGCCGCCCCCAAGGTAGACATGCAAGAGTCCATTCGTTACAAAAGCTTTTGAAGAAAGGGTCCTTGAGGAACCTGCCGTGAAAGAGGGGGTCCACTCAAGGGACATCTTCAAAATTCACCACCCTAGAGCGATTTGTCATCAAGGGATCCTTTCGAAAGATGTTCACTTCATCAAGGAATTCAAAAGGAAGGTCATGCCCCCACACAAGGGGAAGTCAAAATAGTTCCCACTTCGGAGGAAGGTCTTCAAGTCCTTTCTTTATGAACCTATGATGAAGGAAACAAATTTTGTTAGGGTTCCAAGTCGAGAATGTGCTTCCAAGGAAAAGGTGTTGTGAAGACTTCCAAGAAAAGATTCGTTGGTGGAAAATTCATTTTCTAAAATTTGAAGTGTTAAAAGAACATTGTCACACATAGGAGGGACAACTCAAGCAAAGAAGGGAGAAAGATAAAGAGGAAACAAAAATCACAAACAAAGGGCACAGGGGGATTTGGTTTAGCAGGGTTAGATTTGTTTGAGCTCATATAATAGTAGGTAATCATAATGCAAGGAAAAAGATCATCAATCCCCAACCAGATCAAGAAGAATGCACAACAAACAAAGTAAAAATAAAAAATTGGGTCAACATGGAAGGGAAGCCTAAATGCCCCCAATGCTTTGCATCGTCTCCAATTTACTAAAAATCAAGCACAAACATGGAAGAATGAAGGTAAAAATAAAAGAAGGTTTATGACACAAAAACCATGCTTGTATCCAAGTACCAACAAGGGTAATGAAGGTCATCCAGGCACGCATATCATGGGTATGGGGGAACACATCACAAGACATGCACACACGCAGACAAGATTAAGAAAAAGGGGGTCTCCACCTAACACTACTCAGCCAAGAGGTCATCTGCTTCCCAATCCAAATCTTTGTAAGGAGAAGGAGGACGAGCCTGCAAAGGTGGAATGTTAAGAGGAGAGGCATCCTACCCTCCCACAACAAGGGCCAAGGAAGAGGGCCCCTCAAGGTCCTCTCCATCGAGCTCTTATGGAGTCAGAGTCAGCGATTTTGCGAAGATCGTTGATAGGCTTAGGACTTCATCCATAGAGTTAAACATTCACCCCATGGAAGCACCATGTCTTGCTTCGGTGGATGGGACGGGTTGTGCCTAAGATCCACTACTAGGCTCACCAAGTGATTCGGGAGTGATGACAAACTCAGGAGAGGTTGGGACTGGTTCTGTCACAAGGACAAAACAGGTCATCACAGGGCCATCTTGTGAAGGTGGGCTCTTCCTATGTCCTTTATCGTGAGAAGGACTATCCCCTACCTTATTCTTCATAGGAGGAGATGAAATTCCCACAGACAAAGCTAGAAATGCAAAGGAGGAAGAGGACAGAAACGCGATGGATACGATTGAAGTCTTAACTATATCCATGGGTTTTTGGAAGGGCTAAATATCTGGAACGGACATCAGCAAAGGTGGCTCCACTGAAGGAGCAGTAAAAACTTGTACCCGATTAGGGTTAGGTGCTTTTGCACTCACAATGGGAGCCAAGGTACGAATTAGGCAAGAGAGACACAATAGGAGAAGAGGAAGATGATGTTGCAGAGGTCCCTGAAGTGGGGGTGGTTGATTCTTCCTCCTTTTTTTATGAAATGGCCTGCTCATCCAGGAGAGCCTTTCACCGGTGCTTAAGCTCTCCCGCAAGGCGGTTCCTATGACTCTTAGTGTTAGCAGCCACAACTTGCGAAGGGACAGGAGTTTCTTGGTCAACCATAGGGACGTCCACTATGGCCATTTCGGGTGGAGGAATGGGTTCTTGTGCAAGAGCAGGGAGAGCAGGCTAAGGAGTGATGAGAGGAGTTGACTCGAGAGCCTCAATAGTGGGCCTCTTTCTACTTACTTCCTTAGGAGCAGGAGCAGTAGGAGGCCGCGGTGGTCAAGAAAAGGAGGACTCTCTTCAAGGGATCTTCTTCCTTTCATACTAAATGGGTCTAGGCTTCATCGGAAGAACAAGAAGCTTGAACACGAGACACTTGGGCTTTCACCAAGTCAACACCGAAGGGTTCTCCTACAAACAAGGAGCAGAACCTGAGGGTACCACAACTGAGCAAGAAGAAGCGTCAGGATGGGCAGCAAAAGAGGAAGGAGGATCATGAGACCGCTTCTCTTCTTTCCTCTTTCGACCCTTAACAACATTACTGTCAGCCTTCAAGCAGGCCCCATGTGAAATAGCATAAGGCGAGGGAGGGTATCTCACTTTTGGCCTCAAACATCCTTTCTTATAATTCTAATATGTCTTATGTAAAAGGTTTGTCTTAGACGGAAGGGGACCCATAGGCACAGGCCACGGGGGATCTAAGGAGTAGCTGCCATGTGCAACCAACAGTCGATAGCCAGTGTCATGGATCACATGTACGGAACCTCCATGGATAAAATTTAGACACTTATGCACAACAAAGGGTACCACATTCATCACTACTAACCAGGGGATACCTAACTTTATGCAGAAGAGTTTGAACCCAAGAATGATATCAAACAAGAGCTTCGCGGTCTTAGGTCCGACCAAGACTGACAGGGAAATGCTACCTAAATGGGGTACAAAAAGGTCGTCATGTGTGGGAATGAAACTTTCAGGAGCATCATATCCATCCTTATGTAAAAAATTTATAAGCATGATCTCCTTTGTTATTATGTTCACTTGTGAAGTCGGATCAACGAGAACACCGACTACGATGTTTCCATTGATTCGTGCAGGAATATAGAGGGGAGATGGTTCCTTATTAAAGCCCATTGGCAGGTCCTGTGAAGTAAAGGTTATACCAACACTTTTCTTTACAAGTTGCTTGAAGGGGATGGTTTGATGCAGGAATGAAGCCATGATGCACACTAGATAGTGCTTTCACAGATTCCCTAAAGGTTCATGGATAAAATGGTGACCCCATTAAGGTTTTGTCATGCAATACCTTTGGATCCTTCCAACTACCCCACCTAGGGGTCGCAAGTTGGGTTGCAAGGCGACAGCCTTACAACACTCACACCTACAACACTCCTAAAGTACGAGGAAAGGAACTGTCAGTATCACGAAAATAGAACTAAAATGGTTCACGTCAGGTTCACCAAAAATGTAAGAGAGGAGGACCACCGCATGCAAAACCCCAGGTCATAGAGGGTCGAGACGCGAGAGGTTGCCCTAACCTACCTCAACTAAGTGTATTTTTAGGGTATGAGGATGAGAATGATGAGGACTTTTAGGGTCTTATGAACACTCTACAATCCAATTTTCACTGTGAAGCTAGGAGAGTCGATCTTTAGGTCCAACTCTGCACCTTAGGGAGCTCCCTTCCCAAGGAATTCAGCATGGACTTCAGACAACAGCACAATGCACTATAGTCTGTATAGCCAGACGATAGCCAAGACAAGGTTAAACAACCTGAGATGACTTATTAGTGTAAGGAAAGCTAGATGCTGAAACAACTCTCATAACATCAAAACCTTAGGGAAGAATGCAGATATACTCTTAATTTTTGAATTACAGTTCAATTAAGATGCACTTTGAAAAAAATAGCAGAAACAAAGAATTAGACAAATATAGATGAACACTAGATTTATGTGGGGAAACCCTTACGGGAGAAAAACCCACCACACCAAGAGAAGTCACTTTGTATTACAGTAACAAATAATTACATACAGAGTTCTAGCTTATCTTTCTGATGCTAGATTACAGTAGCTTTCACAATGACCAATCTTGTACAGGAACCTTCAAGTTACAATCTTTACATAATAGAAATCACTCTAATACAATTCGAACTGTTCACACAATTGTTCTTTGAACCAACCAAACCCACAAGCATCTGCAACTTCAAACTATATTCATGTCATTCCCTGTATATCGAGCTTCTTCTCAGAACTGCTACAACGAACTGCCTTCTAACGGTTCCCATTCAACTCCTCTGATTGGTCCACGAGACGCCACATAGGAAAGTCTCACTCAGTCAAACAACTTCAAGTTGTGTTGGCATATCGGTGAGACACTAACTGTGTCTCCCCGATGCCAAAACAATCAACATTCAATATCGCCAAGACTCCTTACAGTCGATGAGAGTCATATTGCTATTCACAAGTCACAACGACTTCAATTTTCCATTCGGCAAGACTATCGCTCTTCGGTGAGACCACATATCGATATCCTAAGTCACACTGAAGAGTCATACCATCAGAAAAACATTTCACTCTCGCCAAGATCTCATACCGGGTTCTCAAGTCATACCGCCAATAGACTTCTTCATTGCTAAGACATTCAACTATTGCTAAGAGGTTTCATCAAGCTATCTTATGTTACTCCGGAGTGCTCATCTATCGCCAAGACATACATCCTTCACTGAGACTTTACTCCAAGATCCTTATGTTACATTGAGCATCGAACGGTCGGCAAGACTTCTATCCATCGCTAAGAGTTCTTAGTGAACCCTTAGTGTTACCCCGATGCCTCCAAGTGTGTCCCCATCGGCGAGACCTTCATCGGTCGCTGGGACTTCTTCTTGAGACCTTTGAGTTACCCCAAATAAATACGGTCGGTGTGACATTCCCATATCGGTAAGACTTCTTACCGTTAGTATTCCTTTTCGGCCAAGTCTCCCCAATGACTTCAAACTAAACGTTGATGGTGAGACAAAAACACATCACCCAGACTTCATACCGAAACATTCATGTCACCACGAAGACTTCAAGAGTATCCCCATCGGCGAGACCTTCCATTGTCGTTGGGACTTCTTCCCGAGTGTTCAAGTCACCCTGAAGCCCCTGGTTGCTATGAGTCTCCTCAACGCCCGATTGAATGGTCTGTCGGCCAGAGATCTCCACGCGGTAAGAGGTCACAACAAATGCTTCTTGTCACAGCGATAGTTCATTCGGCAAGACACCAACCTTGTCTCAGCAACTTGGAACTGTTAAACAAGATTCAAGCTGCTAGTTGGCCAAACATTAAAGATGTCACTCCGACTTGGCTCCAATAGAGGTTACATCCTGTGATGATTTAGGCATATATTTCCAACAATCTCCCACTTGATGAAGATCACATAGGCACCTCCAGAGCACAACAAAACTTACTGAAAATCATGGGCACTAAGGCCCATTGAACTGGCACACCACCTAAACTTGTCTGTGCTCACTAGCTTTTCCAATGCATCTGCAATATTCTCTAGAGTATCAACTTTTTCCAAACTAACCTTTCCATCCTCCACCATATCTTGTACAAAGTGGTACTGTACATCTATATGTTTCATCCTGGCATGGAAAGTAGGATTCTATGCCAGACAAATTGCACTCTAATTGTCACAGAAAATAGTTATTTTCCCTGCATCAAAACCAATGTTAGAACACAAATGTTTTGACCAAACTGCTTCTTTACAAGCATGTGTAGCTGCCATGTATTCAGCCTATGTAGTGGACAAAGCGACTACAGTCTACCGCTTACTCATCCAACTCACTGCACCACCATTTAACATGAAAATGTATCCACTGGTGGACCTTCTGCTGTCAATGTCCCCTGCCCAATCAGAATTCACATAGCCTCGAATACTAAGAGTCCTCTATGATTCAACTAAGTTCCCATGGTAACACAAAGCAAAATCTGAAGTGCACTTCAGATATCTGAAAACTCTTTTCACAGCATCCCAATGTGTCCTTCTAGGATTAGCCATAAATTGACTAAGAACTCCCACAACTTGGGAAATGTCTGGCCTTGTACAGACCATTGCATACATAAGACTACCAACCGCACTAGCATAGGGTACACTGGTCATGTCCTCCATCTTAGTAGGATATTTTGGACAGTCTTCAACATATAGCTTCATTCCCTGCAGGACTGGAACAACTAGCTGCTTGCAATCATTCATGCAAAATCTCTCTAGAATAGTCTTGATATACTTACTCTGGAGCCAAATTTTTCTACTATTCCTGTCCCTGGTTATCTCCATCCCCAGAATATACCTTGTTGCACCAAGATCTTTCATTTCGAACTTAGCAGACAACTGAGACTTAAGATCAGAAATCATTAGCTTACTATTGCCTATGAACAACATATCATCAACATAGAGAGCAATAATAAGAATTTGATCACTTTCAACTTTATAATAAACACAATGATCATATTTTTATCTCACAAATCCCAAAGACAATACAAAAGTATCAAATTTCTAGTACCACATTCTAGGTGACTGTTTTAACCCATATAGAGACTTTTCAACTTGCAAACCTATTTCTCTTTACCTTTTTCAACAAAGTGCTCAGGCTGGGACATGTAAATATCTTCTTCAAGATCACCATGAAGAAATGTTGTCTTCACATCCATCTGTTTGACCTCTAAGTCATACGCTGTTGCAAGTGACAAAATAAATCTGATAGATGTCAGCTTAGCTACAAGAGAAAAATTTTCCCCATAATCAATTCCCTCTACCTGGGAATAACCCTTCGCAACCAATCTTGCCTTGTACTTTTCTACACTACCATCCAGACCAATCTTATTTTTAAATACCCATTTGCAGCCCACAACTTTTCTGCCTTGAAGCAAGGGCACCAAACTCTAGGTTTCATTCTTTTCTAATGATGTCATTTCTTCATTCATGGCTTCCATTCAAGATTTTGAATCAGACATTTTAAATGCCTCTTTTATAGTCCTAGGCTCATCAGTGCTAGAAATCAAAGCATAGGCACAAGTAGAATCTATCAAAGAGAACCCATACCTATCAGGTTGTTTTCTTTCAAAGGTTGACCTCCTCACTTGCTGAGGCCGAGGTTCTTCTTCTTCTTTA
This sequence comes from Sequoia sempervirens, assembly GCA_007258455.2. Taxonomy (NCBI): domain Eukaryota; kingdom Viridiplantae; phylum Streptophyta; class Pinopsida; order Cupressales; family Cupressaceae; genus Sequoia; species Sequoia sempervirens. The sequence continues at coordinate 329,332,354 of VDFB02000003.1, forward strand.
GAACTTTCAGAACTACTTGAGCTCTCCTCAATTTTAGGTACAATTTGAATTTTCAATTCCTCTTTCTCTAGTGTAGGAGGAATTACAATTACATCCTTATTGTTTTCTAACTTTGTCTCTGACTATAGATCCAAGGTAGAAGGCTTCAGCTCACGAAAGATTACACTTCTACTGTATACAACCTTCTCCGTATCAGGATTCCAAAGCTTGTATCCTTTTATGCTAGTTCTATAGCCAATAAAAATACATTTGACAGCCTTGTTCTCCAACTTAGATCTTTTCTCATACGGCACATGAGCATATGTCTCACAGCCAAAAACACGAATATGTCTTAATGAGGGCTTCTTACCAAACCACGCTTCCAGAGGAGTTTTCTCAACAAGAGCAAAATTTGGAGAATGATTAATCAAGTAACATGCAGTAGCAACAACCTCAACCCAGAACTTCTCCTCCAAGCTAGCACTACTCAACATACTTCGTGCTCTCCCCATCATGTCCTATTGAACCTTTCTGCAACTCCATTTTTTGTGGAGTATAAGGTGTATTCTTATGTCTTTTAATCCCATGGTCTTTACAATACCTCTCAAAATCATCAGAACAAAATTCACCGCCATTATCAGTCCTTAAGCATTTAATTTTTCTTCCAATCTAATTTTCTACAAGGTTCTTAAATTCCTTAAATCGACTGAATACTTCTGATTTACTTTTCAGAAAATAAATAAATGGTCTTCTTGAATAATCATCAATAAACGATACATAGTACCTTGACTTAGACAAAGAAGAAACATTCACTAGACCAAATACATCAGAATGAATATAATCTAGCAAACCAGAAGATTTATGAGGACTGGAATAAAAAGAAACATGGTGCTGCTTTCCATATATACAGTGTTCACAAAATTCAAATTCAAGGTTACAATCTTCAAGCCCCTCAACTAGGTTTTTATTCTTCAAGGTTTTTAAACCTTTCTCTCCAATGTGGCCTAGCCTATGATGCCAGAGCATAGTCTTTTCTGGCAGAAGTTTAACTTCCATAGAGTTTACACAATTAGGAATATTTCCCTCTTTACCTCCATGAGTAGCTTTCTGTGACTTTACAGAGACACTGTTACATTGAACAGCCTATGCATCTAGCTTGTACAAGGTACCAATACGGCACCCCTTGCTAGCACCATTGAGCCTCTAGTCATCTTGCAGCCATTTCCAGAGAACGTGACTTGTACTCCAATATCATTCAGCTTACGGACAACAAATTTTGAGCCAGACCTGGTATATGCATAACATCCTTGATTCCCTTCACTCTGCCATCGGGGAATTGGATTCTGACTCTTCCATGACCAACAATCTCTAAAGTTGAATCACTTTCCAAGTACACCTTTCCACCATCATATTCTTCATACTTTGTGAACCAGTCTCTATGAGATGTCATGTGGAAAGATGCTCTAGAATCAATCAACCAGACATCATCTGATGCCTGTAGCCAAGGCTGCAATGAAGGCATCTCCATCACTGTGAGAAAAATCATTGTCGGAAGAATACTTCTTCTTCTTCTTCTCTCCTCTTTACAATCCTTTCGACATGACCAGGTTGCCCACGGTTCCAACATTTCACCTTGGACTTCTTGCCAAGAGACTTTGATCTCCCTCTAATTTTGATTTAGATTTCTTGTCCTTCTTTCCTTTCTCCTTTGACCTTCCTCTAACAGCAAGGGCCTCCTTCATCTCAAGATTTCCTTCTCATTTCTTGATAACAAAGAAGCAACAAAATCTTCCATCTTGAAACTAGATGTTGTACTCCCAATAGCCATCACCAGGTGATCCCATGAATCTGGAAAAATACAATATCAGATGCAACATCCTCTTCATCAATTTTCACACCAATAGATGTTAACTATGCAATCAACATATTGAATGCATTCAAATGATTAGCAATAGACCCTCCTTCCTACATTCTCAAAGTGTATAACTTCTTCCTCAGGAATAGTTTATTCACCATGGACTTCCCCTAATAAATAGATGCCAGTCTCTTCCACAAGGAAGATGCAGTCTTCTCTTCGTGCACATTCAGAAGAACAGAGTCTGCCAAACAGAGCCTTATCAGCCCCTTAGACTTTCTATTTGCAAGGTCCCAATCTTCTTGCTTCATCCCTGTAGGTTTAGTTTCAGACACAACAAGCCACAGATCATGATCCACTAAGAGATCCTCCATTTTGAGTTTCCACAACTCAAAATTGCTGCCATTGAACTTCTCTATTTCAATCTTTCCTGACGTGCTAGCCATCTCAATCTGTAATTAGAAATTGACAAACTTCTACAAGACTCCCACTGAACGGAAATTGACACAAAAAACCCAATGTACCCACAAGGATAACACAACTGGCCAGGCTATGATACCACTTGTAAGGAAAGTTAGATGCGGAAACAACTCTCCTAACATCAAAACCTCAAGGAAGAATGTAGATATACTCTTAATTTTTGAATTATAGTTCAATTAAGATGCACTTTGAAATAAATAGCAGAAACAGAGAATTAGACAAATACAGATGAACACCAGATTTACGTGGGAAAACCCTTACAAGAGAAAAACCCACCACACCAAGAGAAGTCACTTTGTATTACAGTAATAAATAATTACATACAGAGTTCTGACTTATCTTTCTGATGCCAGATTACAGCAACTTTCACAATGACCAATCTTGTACAGGAACCTTCAAGTTACAATCTTTACATAATAGAAATCACTCTGATACAATTCGAACTATTCACACAATTGTTCTTCGAACCAACCGAACCCACAAGCATCTGCAACTTCAAACTATATTCATGTCGTTCCCTGTCTGTCGAGCTTCTTCTCAAAACTGCTACAACGAACTGCCTTCCAATGGTTCCCATTCAGCTCCTCTGATTGGTCCATGAGACGCCACATAGGAAATTCTCACTCGGTCAAACAGCTTCAAGTTGTGTTGGCATATCGGTGAGACACTGACCATGTCTCCCCTATGCCAACACAGTCAACATTCGATATCACCAAGACTCCTTACAATCGACGAGAGTCATATCGCTATTCACAAGTCACAACGACTTCAATTTTCCTTTCAGCAAGACTATCGCTCTTCGGTGAGACCACATATCGATATCCTAAGTCACACTGAAGAGTCATACTGTCGGAAAAACATTTCGCTCTTGCCAAGACCTCATATCGGGTTCTCAAGTCATACCGATAATAGACTTCTTCATCGCTAAGAAATTCAACTATTGCCAAGAGGTTTCATCGAGCTATCTTATGTTACTTTGAAGTGCTCATCTATCGCCAAGACATACGTCCTTCAGTGAGACTTTACTCTGAGATCCTTATGTTACATCGAGCACTGAATGGTCAGCAAGACTTTTGTCCATCGCTAAGAGTTCTTAGCGAACCCTTAGTGTTACCCCGATGCCTCCAAGTGTGTCCCCATCGGTGAGACCTTCATCGGTCACTGGGACTTCTTCCCGAGACCTTTGAGTTACCCCGAATAAATATGGTTGGTGTGACATTCCCATATTAGTAAGACTTCTTACCGATAGTATTCCTTTTCAGCCAAGTCTCCCCAATGACTTCAAACTAAACACTGTCGGCGAGACAAAAACATATCGCCCAGACTTCATACCAAAACATTCATGTCACCACGAAGACTTCAAGAGTATCCTCGTCGGCGAGACCTTCCATTGTCGCTGGGACTTCTTTCTGAGTGTTCAAGTCACCTCAAAGCCCCCGGTTGCTATGAGTCTCCCTGACGACCGATTGAATGGCCTGTCGGCCAGAGATCTCCATGCAGTAAGAGGTCACAACAAATGCTTCTTGTTACAGCGATAGTTCATTCGGCAAGACACCAACCTTGTCTCAATGACTTGGAACTGTTCAACAAGATTCAAGCTGCTAGTCAGCCAGACATTAAAGATGTCACTCCGACTTGGCTCCAATAGAGGTTACAGCCTGTGATGATTTAGGCATATATTTCCAACAATCAGCCTAGCTTAACTACTTTTAGGAGGACAAAATAACACTATGAAATATGAAAAGTATAAGCAAAGGTGATATAACAAGTTTACTAAAGCCAAGGTGATGAAGACAATCTCGTAGAAGACCCTATTCGCTAGCTAGCTCCTTGAAATGCATCCACCTACACACAACAAGAAAGAGAATGTTGGGGGTGGTTGTATAGGGGTCTGCCTCAGTCAAACCCCCATTTAGGCATTCCCACCTCCACGGATAGCCAAAGGAAGGAATATAAAGAAATGTTAAAACACAAGCACTACAAAAATAGTACTATGCTACTCAACCAAATGATAGAGGAGAGGAGGGGGAAGCTTACCACCTCCACGAAGAGAACTCAAGGTTGCTTGGGGGAGAAATGAGAGGAACTCAAGCCTCTACTACAAGGTGTGGTCCCAAACTTGCTCTACCAATGTGATGGAGTGTCATATTGCTCCTATGGAATGCTTGGAATGCTAGAATGTGAGTGCAAGATGAGCTTGAAGTGATGTAGAGTTCTTCCAATCTTTATCCAACTTCTCATCCAACCTCTAAAGCAAGTTCAAAGGCTGATTATGAAGGGATGAGAAAGAAAATGGTCATAGTTGGGTCAGGTGGCTGAAGGAGGTGTTACAACTTCTCTACCAATGGGAAGAGTAACGCCTCTGCTAGCGTAGCCACAAGAATCTGCTAGGGATGTAAGTGCTTCATGAACGTCTACACACCGCGCGGGCATCACATATAGAAATGCCTCCACTGACACACAAAACAGGCACCAAGTGGACTGCCATCAACGGGCTTAAGTAAATTAAGCCTCTGACTTAGGTTTTCTAAAGTGTAATAAGGCAAAAATGGGAATTGCACCTAGGGTGAAAATTGACTCTTATATAGGACCCCTCTTGACTACTTTAGTGCAAGTTTGATGCAAGTTCATCCTCTCACTAAAGTGGGGGCTAAATGTAGTGTAGGAAAAAGTATCCCTTTTTCATACTTAATTTGGGAAATATAGATATTAAAATAAGCTAAATTATGCCTTAATTTAGTGTTATAATATGTATTTTACATATTCACATTTTAAGTTTAGGGCCTTTTAATTAACATAGACTTAATTGTGTCTTATTTATGATGTTGTAAGGTGTACCTTTACACTTTCACACTAATCTAGGGCTTTATTAATTAATTGAGCATAATTTCCCTTAATTGGCCCCTTTAATTCAAATCCAAGCCTAATTAATTACATTTTTTGAAGAGAAAACCCAACATTCATAAATGCCATGACATAACACTCATCCTTGAAGAATGTGTGTCTTAGGTAAGTGACATAGGAACCATTCACCATAGGGTGAATTGGTCCTCACTTGGACCTAAGACCCCCCCTTTTTGGTATTTTAACATTTTCAAATCCATAATTCAATGTCAGCTTGTGATATTTAAATTTTGGGATATTAAGGTAACTTACATATAAATATAAGGTTATTTCACTATGTTTCGCCTAGAATTTCAAGAGAGCATCCTAGATTTTCAAGTGTTCAATTTCTAAGGAATTTTTTATGATAAAGATTATTGTCAAGAGCATTCAAGAGAGGATTTCTTCATCATTGTTGCAGCAATCAAGATCCAAGCATTATTTCCAAGTTATGTGGATTCATGCATGTTTTTGGAGCTAACATGTTGATGTAGGTTTCGTGATTCAATCAAGCATTCAAATTATCATTTCAAGAAAATATTTAAAGTCAAGATCCACATCCATTGAAGTCGTCTCATGCAAGTTGCAGACCTCCATTATCAAACGTTCATCCAAGGGTTTGGTGAGTTGTGACATAGAGTGGTTCATTCATCATTCCTTTCATACTTTTATTCATTTCAATGTTTAATTACCAAAATGGGGTTTGACCAAGGTAAACCCCCATTCACCTAACAAAACAAAAAATTTCTCTCTTGATGTGTGTTTGCAGATTTTAGGTGGAAGATCTATTGAAGAACAAAAATTGCAAAGTTTTCAAAGTTTCATTTGTTGTCACCATTCTTGCAAAATCACATAAATTGACGTAAATAAATTATTTCTAGCTTTTTGACTATGAGATTCGGGAATCTGGGAGTGTAGACACAAGAGAACAAAACCCATAAATATATTTTTAGGAGCCCTAGTTAGGAGCCAAGAGCCATAGGGAAAATGATTCCTCAATTAGCCTTGAAAAAGTACTTTTTTTGAGAGGTACGCAAGATTTATCCCTTCCAAATTCTCCCTAAAGTCTGTAGGTTCCATCAGTTTTATGTTTAAGCTTTTAAATGCACTTTATAGATCACAATTTGGAGTTTATTTGCTATTTTTAATCTTTCTCCCCAGAGTGTCATTTGACTCATACCCCTGTCCTAACACATAAAGGAAAATCGGTAGATTCACACTTTGATTTGATTCACCTCAAGGTTGATAGTAATTTCATAGTGTGGATCTCATTTCCTAATGAAAGTAGAAGAATAGGACCCCTTTTCCCTCTTTGGATCCACTTTTCCATTTTGGGAAATTCCCCTATCCTATTTTTTCTATGTTTCACTTTGTAAGAAGGATGAAAAAGGGCATTGGTAAGTACAAAGGTAAACTACATTTCAAATGTTTTAGCTATGGAAATGTAGGTTATTATGTTTCTAGATGTTCAAACAGAGTTGTGAACAATAACAATATGGAGAATAAAGGAAATATGATTAAAAGAAGTTACTATTTCAAAGAAGATGCTGGTATTTATGATGATGAATCTAATTATGGTGATTTTGATGATAATGAATGCTTGTTCTTGGTTATAAAAGAAGAATCTAGTTTTGGTAACTCTAAAAGTTGTGTGAAGGAAAGTGTTTTGGAGAAGAAGGATAAGATTGAAGGTACTTTGGTTTCTAATTTTCATGTCAAAGAATATTAGAATTACAGGTTTGTTGATAGTGGCTTCACTAATCACATGACTGAAGAAAAAATTCAGTTTTTTAAACTTGAAAGGTATGATGGAGGACTAGTTAATTTTGGAGATGATTCAGGAGCTAATATTTTTGGAATAGGCTCAATCAGTTTTGATGGAAAGCATAATATTGAAGATGTTGACTATGTTAAGGGTTTAAGGCATAATAGTTTGAGTGTTGAAAAAATGTGCAGCAAAGGATATAATTTGTGTTTAAGGATGAAACACGTGAGATTAGAAAAGGGTCTGGAACTATGATTGCTACTAGTGAGAGGACTAATGGAAGCATGTGTCACATGAATTTTGATAATTTGGTGAGAATCAGTTCAACTCATCCAGTGAGAGACCTACCAAGTATCACAAAGAGTCTCAATGTTGTTTGCAAGAATTGTCAATTTGGAAAGCAAGTAAGGATTAGTTTCAAAGGAAATGAACAATATGCTACCGAACTACTAGAATTAATTCATACAAATATTTTTGGTCTTACAAGGGTGAGAAGTCTTCAAGGTGACAATAATTTTATGCTTTTGATTGACAATTACTCTAGAATGATATGGGCTACTTTTCTTAGAGAAAAATATGATGCATTAGATAGATTCAAAGAATTTAGATCTATGGTTGAGAATGAAATGAATGTGAAAGTAAAATGTTTGAGGTTTGATAGAGGTGTAGAATTCACCTCCAATGAGTTTAACATGTTTTGTGAAGTTCATGGAATAAAGAGGCACGTGTTTGTCCCTAGAACTCCTCAGTAAAATGGAGTGGTTGAAAGGAAAAACCAGACTATTTAAGAAGTTGCTAGAACTATAACAAAAGAAGAAAATCTACCAGAAGTCTACTGGAGAGAATCAATTCATACTGCTATTAGAGTTCAAGCTAAACCTAACAACTCAAAGACTCCCTATCAGTTATGGTATGGAAGGATTCCTACTGTAAAGTACTTTAGAGTATTTGAAAGAAAATGTTACATTAGGAGAGATGAAGAAAACTTAGGAAAGTTTAATGCAAGGTCTAATGAAGGTATCTTCCTTGGATATTCTACTAAAATAAAAGCTTACAGATGTTACAAAAAAAGGCTGAGAAATTGTTGAAAATGCAAATGTTAAAGTTGATGAAAATTTGTAGAATTCAATTGCAGTAGATGGTGGTGCATTCTTTCTTGGATGTACATTGGTTTCATGGTTAAGTAAAAAGAAAGATTCAGTTTCCTTATCCACTATAGAGGCAGAGTATATTGCAACAACATTATATTGTACACAAGTTTTATGGATGAAATAGACATTGAAGGATATTAGAGTAGTATATGATGAGCCTATTTCTATCTTTTGTGATAATAGAAGTGTAATTAAATTTTCAAATAATCCAGTGATGCATTCAAGGACAAAGAACATATCAATTAGGTATCACTTTCTAAGAGGGAAGGTTATGGAGAATGAGGTAAAACTTGAGTATGTACCTACAAAGGATCATATTGCTAACATATTTACTAAGGATACCATTGTCAAGAGGATTGCACCCTAGATGCTAAGCTTGAAGCTCAAAAATACTGTGAAACATGGAAACACCTTCAAGCCTATGGGTATGCTCATAGCGAAGATAAATCTCCAGATTGTGGGCTGATTCTCTTTTGATCTCCTAGAATCTATTGAATTATGTGGGAAAGGGGAGAAAATATAATCTATTAAACAGAAGGAAACTTGAATGGTAAACTACTTCTAGGAGGTGATGCACCGAAAAAAACTAATATTCTCAAAAATATAATAACATAACTCAACTCGGGCACCTTGATCATAAAAATATTTCACTAAATGGCTTTGTTTAACCTTTTCTTACTAAGGAAAATAGGGTTTTCACAAATTAAGAGAAAAGATAAACTTAAGAGAACAATTAACGACCTATGATAAACTACTATTGTGTACATGCATTAGTAAATGAGACATAAATTTAAAGGTTTTTTTATTTAAAACACATTAAACTTGCATAAAATCATTTATAAGATACAAAACACCAAAAATTGAAAAGGTAAACTCTACTTCTATTGAATATCATGAAGGAAAATTCTATAAAATTTTAAAATATCTACTAAAAATAAAGTACTACTGTATATTAATCAACTATAAAATGAGTTACAAGATAATCTCTTTGTAGAATGCAAAGGCAGAAAACAAGAACTGAGAAAAAAATTGTCTTTTTTCAATATATACAAAAATAACTCCAAGAGTTAGGAGGTGGCAGAAGCAACTAACTAGAAGTGAAAAATATCTCACAAATATATCCTCATGAAAAAAGATAAAAACCTATAAAAAGAGGAGTCATAATTCAAGCAATTTGAGAAAAAATAGGCTCAAATTGACTGTCATCATAGGTTTGACTGAAATTAACCCCACTTTCACTCCTCCAACTGAATTTAGAACTAAAAACTCCATATTTGAACTACACTTGTGACTTTGCATGATTTGATCTTCAAAATCACTTCAGTCACAAGGCATGCTTTCTCTCTTTCATGGCGAATTTCTAAAACAAATACTTAATAATTGTTTAGAATTCAATATGCATGCAAAAAGGGATTTTCAAAAGTTTTTTTTTTTAAATAATTATAAAACCCCTTATCACTCCCAAGCCTCAACATATTTCTCACAGGTCCCCTTTGATGATTAGGTTGATTGACTTAAAAGTGAAGACCGTAGGCCTAATAATGTTAAATGATTTTTGTTTAAAAGATGGTAAAAAAGCCCACTCATCGAATTAGGGCATCGAGTCAAAAGCATTGAAACCCTAATCATTCCCATTTTTCATTTCTTCACTTTCACTCTCTTGTGTGCCGCCATGCTACTAGTAGGGGGTTTTAATAGCTCAAACCTATTAATATTCAATTCCTTCTGTCGAAATTCTTAAAGGCTCCTACAAAAAACTGCATGGTAAGTTATTTATTGTCTCAAAATTGGAAATTGTCCTCCATTTCAAAAGCCTTTTGAGCCTTCTTGGTCGTCACCATGACATTTTTTCTGATGAATTCTCTGGTGTCTTCATTGTTGATGTCAATTATTATTTTGAGGCTGATACTAGATAGCTTTCTGAAACTTTCACCATGGGGTTTGAATGTCTCCTTCCACAACAACAATAGGTAATATTTCATCATTTGAATCTCCACAATCTCTCTCTTTTTCTGTTGATAGAAGCTCAACTTGAGCATGATAATGAATGTATTTTCTTTGCTCTTGCATTCTGTGAAAGAAACATGGAAACCTCTGTACATTTTCTCCATTGGAGGTTGCGGCCATACCTCATGCTCCTCTTATTTTTGAGTGTTTTCCATGTTTGCACAAGCTTGAATACTCCTTTATTTTTTGCATTTGTGGTTTCTAAAAGAGACTCCCATGTCGCCACTGGAGAATACAACTGGGTTTTTTTTTTTCCTGAAAAAGATAAAAGAGATTATTTTTTTTTGTTTTTCCTAAGAGAAGCAAAATAAAATACTCCTGTATGCAAGGTCGTGACCATGATGGGTAGGGTTTGGGTATTTTATTTTTTTCTTTTTTGTAAAAACAAAAAAACCATTTGTATGTTCTATGGTTGCAACCTCTTTACCATAATATTTTTAGAAAGAATGGCCTTTCCTTCCTCTTGCTTTTGCATTCTTTTTTTTCTCAATATGTGTAAAGAAAAGGAAAGGAGAACTTATTTAAAAGCTTCTATAGAAAACTCTCTCATTGGAAATGGCTTTCTGGGTCTTATTTTTTTGCTAAGAATCTAAAGTTCTTTGCTCTTGTACCAAAAATGGAGCTCTCTTTCTATATAAAATGCTCATTTCCTATGAGAGGTTGTGAGTTTTGAACATTCTTGTAGGTCGTGGGTTTTGAACTCATGTTGTGCAAGTTGTTGGCAGGAGACACTGCAATTATGTTTTGGTCTTGTCATCGATGGCAACCCTAGTTAGTAATTGGATATACATGACATCATTTGCTTATACTAGCAGTCAGATTATGGACAGACAGGTAGAACAGAGCATCTGATAGTTTGGTGTTCAACAATTCATGTGTAGATTTCCAGTTGTTATTCTGAGTTGTGGATCTCACGAAAGGTTCATCAGTATATTTCTTGTGTTATCCAAAAATATTAGTTCCTAGTACCAAGTCATGTGCAAGTTTGGAGATTCGATTGATACTTCTCTATTCATCAGTATTTTGGGGCCGACTCAGTTGATATAATGTGTTGTAGATATTCAAGGAATGATTATTTGGATATTTTTTTGTTCATTCATCTTGATTTGGGTTTGAGCTAAGTTGTGGCCGACCGTTGTGGATGTGCTTTGGATAATTCTTAAGATTTGAGCCGACAGTTGCTAATATTTTCAAGTTTTGTTGAAGCCAACTTGTTGCAATTAAATTACTAGTCATGGATATATATGTATGATCTATTATATCATTTTATGATGTATGTGTGGTGTGGCAATGTGTATTGTGAATATCAGAAGGTTGTTAGAGCGATTTATGCATAGTTTCATTTGCACATAAAGAATTTGTTGTACGAGTCAGAGCAGAAGTTCATTATTAGTCAAAAGGACAAAAGATCGACATATGAACCTAATTGGAACTGTAATCAAGCATTTGTAGATGTTATTCTTTCAATTCATTTTCTTGGATCTAATCCAAATCTCTGTAAGGCAGTGTGCCTTCGTATTTTGAGCAGTGAGCTCTAGGCATTGAGCTTGAATTCAAGTACATTCCCATATTGTAAAATTCTTTTTGAGTATACTTAGATTATATTGTGGATTGGCCATCCACCGTGGTTTTTCCCCTAATAGGGTTTCCACATAAAATCCTTGTGTTATGGTGTTGTGGTTATTTGCTTTTTTTTCTGCATATATCTTTTGGTTGAATGTTTTAAGTGGATTAATGATCAAAATAATAAAGTTATTTTTTGCAGAACATTGATTCACCCCCCTCTCAGTGTTGCTTGTTTCCAACAATTAGTATTAGAGCTAGTTCCTCGAAAGAAGTCTAACAGCTTGGGGAGATCTTGGAAAGTGTTTTCAATGGATACAAGCAATCTTCAACAACTTATGGTGGCCCTGGATGATCTTGACCAGTCAAAATATGAGAACCGGGAACTGCAGGAAAATCTTGAGAATGCAAAAAAAATCATCCTATCATTAAAAGACAAAATCAATGAATCAAGGGAGAAAAGAAAGGAATTATGTGATTAGCTCAAGCAGAAGACCAGAAGCATGGAAAATGAACAACTTAGTCATTCCTTAAAGGAGAAAACATAAGAGTGTGAAAATTTTTCCAGAGAAAATGTTTCCCTGAAGCTTGAGATGGAATCCATCATAATGAAAATGACCAAGGAGGTTGAAGGTAAAAATAATAATGAAGAAAATCTTGCTCCATCCTTGAAAGAAAAATCTGAACAATGCAGTCGATTGGACAATGAATTGGAACAATCTAAGAATAATGAGGAAGTGCTTGAAAAATAGCTTGATGATCTCATAAATGAACTTACTGCAACAAATGAGTACAAGGATAAATTCAAAACAAGCTCAGCCAAACTTGATGAACTGATTAAAATTCAAAGGACTGATGGTGACAGGCGAGATCTTGGATATGAAGAAGGAGAAAGTTTCGGATCTGGAAAAAATAAATCCGGACAAGGGATATTTAGGCAAGGAAATTAGATGAATGGAGCTAGAAGGAATCCAGTAAGACAACCAAATGCTCAAAGATTCAATGGATACTATTTTGTTTGCAACAAAGTTGGTCATATGGCTTCTCAATGTAGGAGTAGGATGAACACAAGTGGACCATCATTCTCAGGTCAGTGCTTTAATTGCTATAAGTATGGTCATAATTCAAGTAAATGTAGAGTTGTGATGAATAAATTTCATAGAGATATCAGATGATATGCATGCAATAGACTTGAGCATATTGCTAACCAATGCAGATCAAGACAAAATCAGTGGAATAGTTGGTCTGAATAGAGAAATGTTGTGTGTTACAACTACAACAAATTTGGTCATATTCCCAGATTCTATTGGAACAGGAGAGATCCAGTAAGATAGAATGCATAGCAGGATGTCAAAGGAAAAGGGAAAGTTACTATAGATGTGATCAGGAGGAAAATGCAAAAGAAATGGGTGAAAAAGAATCCCTATGTTGAAGGAAATGCGTCAGCACCAGAATCTACTTCTGGTAATTCCTCTAGGAATTAGTTTTAGGCCCTTGGCCTAGGGGGAGTTGTCAGAAAAATTCTTTAACCCCCTGTAGGCAATTGGTACTAGAATGTGGACCAGTCTAGTAGGTGGATCAATGCTTTTCAAATGTTGCTCAACCGATTTGAGAAGGTATTATACAGTATAGAAAATCCACAAAAGAATTATCTAGCTCAATGCATAAAAATAGAGTAACCAAATGAATTAGGGTAAAGGCATTTATTTTGAAAAAAGGGTTAGATGTGCGAATGATAAAAAACCACTTTTATCCTTCATTTTTCAATTTACATTTTGGAGGAAAGCAGTTTGAAGAGCCCTAGAGTGAACCTTGTTGAATTGTGGAGAGATTCAAAGCATGGAGAAGAATCTACGATCAAAATTCGATCTAATGGAAAGGTATTTATCAAAAATCCTATGAATTTATGAATTTGCAATCATGTCCACTCCTCTGGTAGTTGAATTCAAGGACAGACTTCGTCCTAAATTCAAATGGCATCCCTATAAGTCTGTTGAGACCGAGCCCTTAGGAGTGTTTTCATTTGTATTATATGGAGTATTGCATACAGAAGATATTAGGGCTTATATACATGCCAATATTGAAGAATTAGGAATCTCTCAATTAATGAATTTGTATTCCCATCATATAATTGGAGAGGATTTTATTGTAAAGCCATAATTTCAAACCCTAGAAGAGAAGATGTTTGTGCAGTTTGTGAGATTTCCCATATTTGAGGAAAATGAATGGGTTAGATACATTTTGAGCCGTGTTCATGACAAGTTCATGTGGCTAAATATGCCCTTCAAGATCACAAAAGAGGCTATATGTGCAGTCACGGGTCTAAATTCCACCGATAGACTTCCAGCCTTGAAATCTGTGAAGAATGAGAAGGTTACAGAGGCAACAGGTGCAAAATTGGATAGAAGGGAAATGACAATAGAAGATATTTCTGAAGTGGATGTAAAATTTGCAACAATGGTCATTTGATACAAGATATACTATTCTAGTCGGGATAATTTTGTATCTGGTACGACCATCTATGCAACTTATGAAATGGTAAAGAAAAATGCAAAATATGACCTATGTGAGCTGCTTAGAAGTCAGTTCATAGAGAATCTGAGAAAAATCAAGAAAGACAAGAAGAATACTTTCAAATATGGTAATCTGCTATTGTGTCTATTTTTCTATTTCATGGATGAGGTTCCGGGTGTTGGAATAGTACATTGGCAAAATGATGTGCCTATAGTTGTTTAGATAAGGAACATGTTGTTTGGAATTGGTGATCATCAGGTCAGGAATACTACCCTCTCAAGGTACTTCAAAAACTTCCAAAATATGATGCATGTTAGGGAAAGAATTCCCACACTTCAATTGTGGAATAGTACAAAGATACTATCTACTTCATGGTGGATATTGATCAATGTCATATGGAAGCTATTAATCCTAGAACAATATGGATCATGCCTATGAGATACAAAGTAGAGGAGAACATCTTGAAGATGTATGTAGAACACTTGTTGAATTCACCTATGGATCAGGGAGAAGAGAGGTTTGGAAATTATGCAGATAAAAGTATGCAGGTTCATGAGGAATTGAGAAAACCCATGATAGTCAAGAAAGTAAGAAAAGAGACAGAAGTTTTTGTAGAAAGGATGGGCTTACCTGTAGAAGCTTTGAGAGAAGCAAGAAGGAGGAGATATGAGGCATAAGTAGTAGAAGTGAAAGAAAAAATAGAGTATGCTAGTCCTAGTACATCCTCTACCCGCACTAGATCTACAAGGAGTTCCCTTGCAGCCAAGCCAACTCAAGACAAGCCTTCTGGTAAAAGGAATAAGAATAAAAGTACAAGAACATATAAACCTGTTTCAGAAGATGAGGAAATAGAATTAGAAGAAGTTTTGAGAGAAGTAAAAGCTACTGAAACTTGGGCTATTGAGTTAAACAAGAGAAAATCTTCTGACAAAGAAGAAAAAGCAAAGAAGGAAAAAGTTGATAAACCCGGTATGTCAATTGAGGAAGTTGAGAATGCAGTTGTCAAGGACGGTAATCTCAAGCCTCTCTATAAATTGTATGAAAATTTTGATGAATCGGGTCAAAGAGTTCTTGAAGAAGCCACAATAAAAATATGAAAAATTTCAATAAATTTCTTGTTGAGATTATGTTTGGCTTACCCAAGAATCTATATGATATTTTGGATGCAAGAAGATTATGTGCTAGAATAGAAGAAGATAATTTGAGGAAGAGAGTTCTTGCAGATTTATGTCCAGAAATTCCAATTGAAGAGATGGATTCACTCCTTGAAAAGGCTAAAAAGGATTTTAAGAGCAAGAAAAGGGTGAATAAACTTATGATTGGTGAAATTGATGTTGTTGGTGAAAACAAGGAGATTCTAAAAGAGTTTCTATCAAAGAATAAGATTAATGTTGAGGAAATGTTTACTGAAGATGTTTCGGAAGTAAATGCAGATGCTAAGGATTTTTAGATTCCTCCTAATGTGGAAAATATAGAGACACCTATGGAAACTGAATTCCTATGGTGGTATTAGCTGAGGAGAAGAAGGTACAAAATGAAGAGGTTGAAGTGCCTAAAAGAAATCCAAAAAGATTCTCTAAAGAACCCAAGTCTGAAGAAGAAAAATCTCAAGTTAAGGAGATCAGAGTGGATACAAGAGACACTACCAAGATAGTGAAGAGATCTCTGATGGAGCATCAAGAAGGTCTTGATCTTGAATTGGATGAAAGCTCAATCAATCTATCCACTTTGTCCCCAATTCACATGATGAAAGTCACATCAATTGCTCAAGCTAAGGCCAGTGAGAAGATTCTAAAGTCTCGCATAGAGGATAGTGAATTGCTAAGTCTTGCATCTAGAGTTCTACAGAAATTAATGCCTACTCATGTCATGGATCCATCTAGTTCCTCTTTCGGTGAGTTAAAGAAGCTCATAAATGTTTTAAGTACTCAATTCGAGTCTCTTGGGAAATTTGCTGAGGATAAAGTGCAAAAAGAGTTTAATGGTAAAATACTTAGTTGGCTGAAGGAAGTGATTGTAAAGGATAAGAATTTGTTAGCCACCTACATGAAGAACATTGAAGGTTCCATATATGAAGCTGGAAACGCCTATAAGGAATGTTTGGTTTTATCCAAGTTTACTGAAGGTAATGAGAAAAAGGTGAAGGATCTTGAAAATCAATTGGCTATCATTTTTTATACTTTTGATCCATTAGCTAGTGGTGTTGTTCAGCAAGAAATTCAAGTAACATCTCTACTTGACAAAATAAGATGCTTGAAGAGTGAAAATGATAGGATTGTTGGGAGAGTAAGTGAGCTCAGAGGACTAATTAGTCTGAAGATTGAGATAATGGTGAGTGCTTTGAAGGAAGCGAAAGTTGTTGTGGCAGTTAGTGACCCAGAGAATCTTGATTCTGTAGAAGCTCAATCTTACTTACTATGTGGTCACATAACAGTTTTGGAGAGTCTCAAAAAAGGTTTGCAACGGCAATTTAAGAGTGTTGAAGCAATATTTTGTAGATATTTTCAAACTTTTGTAAGTTACAAGTTCATGCCTGTACAGTTTTGGAATTCTATTTCGTTTCCCCAGTTTTTTCCATTGATTTCAAAAGGGGAGAAGTGTATAGTGAAAAATTTATAGTCATAAGGGGAATTGTTTTTTTGAGCTGATTGAAGTTTCTTTTTGAAGTTTTGAAGTGGTAGTGTAATTCATGTTGGTTTTGATCTAACACTTAGTTATTTTTCACTAAGTGTTGCCATCAATGCCAAAGGGGGAGATTGTTGGCAAGAGACTACAATTATGTTATGATGTTGTCATTTATGGAAACCCTAGTCGGTAATTGGATCCACATGACATCATTTGCTTATACCGACAGTCAGATTGTGGACAGTCAAGTAGAAAAAAGCATCTGACAGTTTGGTGTTCAATGATTCATGTGCAGATTTCTATTTGTTATTTTGAGTTGTGGATCTCATGAAAGGTTCATCAGTATATTTCTTGTGTTATCCATAAATATTAGTACCTAGTACCAATTCATGTGCAAGTTTGGAGATCTGGTTGATACTTCTCTATTTATCAGTATTTTGGGGCTGACTCAGTTGATATAATGTGTTGCGGATATTCAAGGAATGATTATTTGGATATTTTTGTGTTTGCTCATCTTGATTTGGGTCTGAGCTAAGTTCTGGTTGATCGTTGTGGATGCGCATTAGATAATTCTTAAGATTTGAGCTGATAGTTGCTAATATTTTCAAGTTTTGTTGAAGCCAACTTGTTGCGATTAAATTGCTAGTCGTGGATATATATGTATGATCTATTATATCATTTTATGATTTATGTGTGGTGTGTTGATGTGTATTGCGAATATCAGAAAGGTGTTAGAATGATTTTATGCACAATTTCACTTGCGCATAAAGATTTTATTATGTGAGTCAAAGCATAGCAGAGCAGAAGTTTAGTATCAGTCAGAAGGATAGAAGATCGACATCTGAGCCCAATTGGAACTATAATCAAGCATTTGTAGATGCTATTCTTTCAATTCATTTTCTTGGATCTAATCCAAATCTCTGTAAGGTAGTATGCCTCCCTATTTTAAGCAGTGAGCTCTAGGCAGTGAGCCTGAATGCAAGTGCATTCCCATATTGTAAACTTCTTTTTCAATATACTCATATTATATTGTCGATTGGCCATCCACCATGGTTTTTCCCCTAACAGGGTTTCCACGTAAAATCCTTGTGTTATGGTGTTGTGGTTATTTGCTTTCTGTTTCTACATATATCTTTTGGTTGAATGCTTTAAGTGGGTTAATGATCATAATAATAAAGTTAATTTGTGCAGAACACCGATTCACCCCCCCTCTCATTGTTGCTTGTTTCCAACACAAGCTTTAAAATATTGGCTCAACCTTTGTGTATTCTTCATGATTTTCTAAATAGAAAACAAGACCAAACCCTTGATACTAAATGGAATAAACTCCTTTTGTAGGCCACTCCATGGATAGCATGATAATCAATGTATACTTTATTTGCATCTTCACTATTTGAAACTTGTCCTATAAGCTTTGTATGAAAGCTTGAAAATGGCACATGGTTGTTATTGCTGAATATAGCATCCATTATGTTCTCATGAAGGAAAAAATGATTTCACTTTTTCCACTTTGGTTTTATTTTTCCTTATTATTTGGTGGTACTGTCCCATGATATATGATTAAAAACATTGTTACCTTTATTCCAATTCGATCACCCAAAAGATTCACTATTTTACTATGGCTCCATGCTAGTTGTAGTTATTCTTAGCATGTATTTTTCCCATTTCTATGAAGGCTCTCTTGCATCTTATGCTATAAAAAAAATAGCTTCACTCTTTTCTTCTATTCCACTATTGTGAATTTTGCAATGAATGTTTGTTCACCATTTAACTTAGCATCCTTGTGAACAGTGCATTTTTCTATTGTTACTTATATGCAAGCATTGTTGTAAGATACCATGATGTATATGCATATGATGCATCCTCCATGTTAGCATTTCATGAACAAAACATTCCTTGCTTCCCCCATACATGTGAGAACTATTTATCACAACTCCTTTACTCTTGATAACTGTTCCTTTAATACATATACTTTAAACATAAACAACAGAAAATATGATGTAAAGTAGTAGTAAAAGTTATGAAACAAGGCAAAAACCTACTTGCAAACAAAACTCCTTTAATGGAAGATAATCCATTAAATTATGTTTTACACTTCATTTATCATTCAAATGAGCAATTGATCATTCATGATTTAATCCTTCAGTTGAGATGCTTCTTTTGAGCATTGTGAATGTGGTTCCTATCTCAATCCCCTCTTGAAATTAAGGGGGCAGCATGTTGGTCTCAACCCTTGTGGGAAGCCCATTTTTGCACCACATGCTATGTCTTCAAAAATGAACCAACAACATGATTTCTCCTATACATACATAGTGAACAAACATGTTAGATAAAAAAAGTGAATTTCAATGGTCCTCCTGATGATTAAATCCCATTTGATGATCTGACTTGGATTTCTGCACATATCTGATAATGACTAAATTGAATTGATACATCATACCTATAGGTTCTATGTCTATTGATAAAAAACATATGATGAGTTTTTATATCCTGAGCTCTAACAAATCTTTGAATCAACTGTAGGTGTATCTGAAGACTGATTACAAGAGGAGATGAAGATAAGAAGACCAAGCTAAAGATAGGAGGATCAACACCAACATTTCCAGGAAATAACGGATATGAATTCTCCTTATTTTTTTTCTTTTAATTAATCTTCAGATATATAGCTTTCACTTTTTCTTGTATCAATTCAATTCAGTCATTCCCATGGATTGTGTGGGACTTTTGAACATTTCTTGATCTTGTTGTATAAGACAACAAAATTGTATATATTTGCATTTCTAAATGAATGAAATACGGAATTACCATGCAACTTTTGTAATCTCTTTTTGTTGTAAAATATTGCAATATAAGAACTGAACTTCATTTGAAAACTTAAATGCAAATGATAATAACTTAGCAGAATTTCATTGTAATATCTTTCACCTTTGAAGTACTCATGTTTCAACTCAACCAAAATGAGTTGAATGTGAAATTTTGGTAACATTTCTGGTGATTTCCATTGAATTCTTACGTCCTAAGCATGCCAGATCAGTTTCCTTGATAACCCATTGGGCATGGAGTCGAAATATTCCCTTTTCATACTTATTGAAACCATTATAACTCAATTGTTTGGAACTATACAGTAGCAAAACAAAACATGAAAGAAACTAAACATGGCTCTATTTTGGACAGGGCCAATAAATAGTGCATCTGCACTTTATTGAAAAATAAAATAGAACTGAAATGAAATGTGCCATGACACTTATTAGCTAAAAACCACTACTCTACTATGTACATCTACAAACTTTTGATCCTCAATAGCACTGTTTGAGGTGAATCTCATTGACAGGGATTGGAAACACCTCTCTATCCAGCTTTGAGAGATGGAATGAATTATGTTCTTTACATTCTGTGATAATGTATAGGCCATCCCACATGGAATCAAATTTTGTGTGTTTACCAAGTCTTCTCTTGAGTTCATCCCGTTTAAATACTAGATCTCCCTTTTTGAATGTCCTTGGGATTGCTTTTCTATCAAATGTCCTTTTCATCTGAGGTTGATGAATATCCAAATTCATTAATGCCTCTTTCCTTATTTCTTCAAGCTCCATTAGTTGTGCAAACCTAATCTCCATACGTTCCTCTTCAAGAAAATCTAGTTCTTTGATCATGTTTAAGGTTGGCAGCTCAACTGAGATAGGAATCTTGGCCTCTTTACCATATGTCAGAACATAGAGAGAATTACCTACTGCTCTATTAGGTGTTATCCTATCAGCCCAAAGAGCTAACTTCAACTTATCATGTCAAGTCCTCTAATTTTCTTAGATTGTCTTTTTTATAATATTGATAAAGTTCCTGTTAGTGGACTTTGCCTGTCCATTACCCTGAGGGTAATAGTTTGAAGAAGTATTCAGATAAATATTGTTCTTAACTGACCAATCTGAAACTTTTAAACCTATGAATGCTAATGTGTTATCAAAAATGATTGAATCTTGGGTACCAAACCTAGAAACCAAATCTTGATAAAAATTCAAAATAAAAGTCTCATTTGCATCCTTCAATGCAACTGCTTCAGTCCACTTCGCAAAGTAATCAATACTTGTAAGTATCCATTTATGCCTAGCACTTTAAGGTGGGTTAATGGGACCAATGAAATCAATTTCCCACTTGCTAAAAGGATACTCTACTTGAATTGGATGCAGAGGCAGGGATGTAAGCTTCTGCTTTCCTGCGAACACTACACATTTATTACATTTTTTGACCCAGGTATGGGCATCTTTAAATAAATTAGGCCAATAATTCCTATCTCCCATTATCTTCAGGGCTATGATTCCTAGTGCAAAATGGCCCCCAAAGGGCCCATCATGAAATTCTTTTAGAATTTTCTCAATTTGTTCTAGTTGAAAACATCTGAGTAAAACACCATGAAAATCCCTTTTATACAAAATTCTATGAATTTCAGCATAAGGGATGGCTTGAAGGTTGTAATACCTTCATTTTGAATTTTCCAAACCTTCAAGATAGTCACCTGTGTGTAAGTAGTGGATCATTTAATGTACCCAATTTTTTGATGTAACTGGAACAACTTGTTCCCCGTTGTTGAGCATTCTTTCAACTTGTTGATCAACTAGTTTTTCTATTTTCTTTATTACTAGCAAGTTGTTCACATAGGCCTTTGCCTCTAACAATCTTGGTGACTTTAACATCAATGTCATACTCCATCACCTTTGTGATCCAGCCTGCTCTTTTATCATGAATGTCCTTGTTGAGCAGAAAATATGACTATTGAATGAGCAACCAACAACTGTATTTTGTTATTTGAAATCATATGCCTAAATTTCTTAAGGCTTCTTACTATAGGTAGTACATGCTTTTCTACAAATGAATATTTGACTTCATAATTATGCAGAACTTGACTAAAGAAAGCCACAAGTTGCTTTAATCCTTCTTCATTTTGCTAACAAAGCATGGCTAAAATTGTGTCAACACTCCCGAATGCATATAATATGAAATCATTATGAAATTTTGGGTTAATAAGAGTTGGGGCTGCACAAGTGTTTGTTTTATTTCTTCAAAACTACTCTTACCTTCCTTATTCCAACTAAATGGAATGTTCTTTTTTAGCATAGTTGTAAGTGGCTACAATAACATTGCAATGTTAGGAATGAACCTCCTAACAAAATTGATCCTACCTAGAAAGCTTTGCAGACCTTTCTTATGTGCAAGAAATGGTAAAGCTAGAATTGTTGTGATTCTTTCCAAATCAATGGTGATACCGTGCTTGAAATAATATGTCCAAGAAGCTTCCCCTCATGGATTCAAAAAATACTCTTCTTTGGATTTAGTGATACCTCGTACTCTCTACATCTTTCAAAGATCTACCTTAAATGAGAAAAATGTTTGTTAGCCTTTTTTGAAAATACAGTAATATCATCTAAATACACAAGAACAAACTTATTAATAAGGCCTTGGAAAGCCATGTCTATTTCTCTCTGAAAGGTTGCCCCTGCATTGGAAAAATTGAAGGGCATCTTTTTGTAAGTCATAGTACCCCACTTGGTAGTAAATGTTGTTTTGAGCTAGTCTTCTTCTTTTACCAAAATCTTGTTATACCCTGAATAACCATCTAGCAATGAGAATCTTTTTTGAGCCTAAAACAACCTGCAAAATCTACTCCACTGAAGGCAGCAGGTAATTATCTTTGAGAGAAGCTCTATTTAGATCACGGAAATCAACACACAACCTTATCTCTCCATTCTTTTTCCTAACAAGTACTAAGTTAGAAGCCCAAGATGTATGATTTATCATAAATATAATACTACCTTAAATTAGTTTATTCAATTTTGTCTTCATGAGATGCTCCAACTTGGGATTTAGAGGCCTTTATTTCTGCCTCTCTGGTTTTGCATTTGGCTCCAACTCAATAGTGTGTTCAAATAAATTAGGGTTTAAACCCTTTAAATCTCCATACTTCCAAGCAAAAACATCACTAAATCCTTGGAGAAGCAAGATAAAAGCTTGTTGTTCCTCTTTGGTATAGACTTTTCCAAGTTTGAGAAGCTTACCTTTGAATATTTCAATTGGTTCATAGTGCTCATGTTTCACTGTTATGCTTGATTTATCATTTCTAACCTGATCATCAGTGTTAAAAATAGATTATAAGGTTACCAAACCTTTGGGAAGCTTATTGGACTTTAATTGTAGAATTTGGTTATCATATTGTTGCTCAAGCTTTTGTTGGTTTCTGGCAGAAAACTTTGCTTCTTCCATTAGGAAATTGATAATTTGTTCATCACTATAAAAAACCTTCCAACTAATATTATTATCAGGTATAGATGGTCTCACAACCACTTTTACATATTATTGTACCTCAACATTATGTATATCGGTTTGTATATCAAATTGTGATCCTATGGTAGCAAGCTTATCTACTTCTTTATTCTGATTTTAGGAATATACAACAGATTGTAAGCATCAAATTCTTCAATTAAATCCCAATTTTTGTGCTTATACAACTTAAGCAAATCATTTTTAGTTACACTTAGATTTCTTACCTTATCTTTAATTAGTTCAGAATCACCGAAAACTTGAAGACACTTTATACCTTTCTTTCTAGCCCACTCTAGGCCATGAATTAATGCCTCATACTTAGTTGTATTGTTTGAGTAGCTAAAAGAAAAGTGAAGTGCAAAATAGTACCTCTCTCCATCAGGTTAAATTAGTATGGCTCCTCCACCAGCACCTACTTTATTTCTTGAACCATCAAAATACATCTTCCAAAGCTGATCACTTTGTTGTTCTAGTTGTTTTTCATCTTTGACTAGATTTGAAACAATTACATCAAGCTCCTGAGTCATGTAAATTCCCAAACCTACTTCATCCATGTGACTGAAAGGATCAACCTCATGATTCTCGTCTGCCCACTCATCTAAATTTATATTAGGTATGCCCTCAATAGGTACACTATGGTCTAGGGTCATGGATTGATCCTCCTAATCATGGATAGCTAGGTTTGCATTTATAGGATTTGCAACATAAGGCTCAATATGGTCTTTAGCTAGTGGTTTTGATTTTACGGTCACTCTAGTACCATCTCTAGTTCTAAAAAACATATGTGACCAATCTGATGAAAAATACCCACCCAACTTTGTTGTAAAATCTCTAGAAAGGCAAATGGAAAAGAAAGTTGGTAAATCAATGACATAAATATCCTGTGGGATTGAGAAGTTTGGAAAAGCATGTAACATAAGAGGTAGACTTTTAATCACTCCAACATACTTAATGGTTGTACCATCTAATTGGACTACCCCTTTAGACAATGGCTCATATATCAATCCTAACTTATCTACCAGTTTTTTGGGTAAAACAAAATTGGTTGCTCTTGAGTCAATCATGTAGTTATGTACTATACTATCACCAATAATCAAACTAACATAAATCAGAGGCGTCTTTACCTCTTGTGTTGGTTGTTCACTCTTGACTTCTAGACTATTTACAAAAATTCTAGTCTACTCTTTAGTAGACTCGTCTGATGTTGAAATTTTAGCTAAAGCTTCCTACAGTAAATCCTTTTATCCAAGAATGTGTAGTGCATCTAACATGGACATGCTGAATGTGGATTTTTTCATATGATCAACAATATTGAATGTTGGAAAACTCACCTTTTGTTGCACTTTGAGAATAGAAACTTCTGTTTGTGCTGGTAACAGTCGTGATTAAGTCTCTGGTTGTTCTTTAGTAGCTACAGCTTGTGCTCTTGGTAAAATATGAATGTTATGAGTTGTAGAAGGTTGAACATGCTCTTATTGGGATGTAGAAGTTTGATTTTTCTACTGACTAGCTTGTTGTTGGTCTTTATCTACTTGTTGTTCCTTAGAAACAACTTGTTGTCTTAGGTCAACAACTCTCTTTTTTGACCTCCTATTAGCTGCAATGGAGGTAGATGATTCATTTTTTCCTTGGACATGATTAACTCCACAAAATTCATTACCTTGTCAGTTCATCATGGCAACATCAAGGTCATTATATTGTGTTTGAAACTCTTGTTGATCATTATTCTCCTTTGTTGTATTTTCTAAAGCAGCATAGTTGCTCTGCACCATAAGATCCTGATTGACCACTCCATTCATGCAGGTAGCATTATTATGAGGCTAATTACATGGATAGAACCACACATATTCTTGTGCTATATTGTTCTGCATAGGTACAATCTCTTTCGAAGAATTAGCAACATTTTGATTATATGGTTGATTAGTCCTAGCATTAAAATTTCTCTTATGTCCTTGATAATTAGCCTGATAAGGTAGTTTATTTGCTTGAAACGGTACTTGGTAAGGTCTAAAATTCTGATTTTGTTGATTCTTGAGGCTCACTAAGTCATTGCTAATAGTTTGTAGCATTTTTTCCATTTCTTGTTGGGTACCTCTAATTTCCTTTTGGGCACCTCTAAGCTCCTGCAATTCTGAATGTGCTAGAACAACATTATTTTGAACAACTGCTTGAAATCATAATGCTGGAACAATAGGTAATGGGGAAATAGGCGGTACTTGGATAGGCATTAAAGGTTGAATATTAGGGAAAATAGGCATAGAAGGCCTTGGTGAAATTTTACCAACTTGAATGAGGTTATTTTCAGCTCTAATAGCAAAATCAAACACTGTAGGTAAAGTAACTCCACCCATAGATTGTTTCATTACAACAATATCACTATTTAATACTCTGAGATAATACAAGAATGCATGATTAGGTGAAGTTCTTATCATTGTTGGGATTTTGTTCTAGGTTCTTTAAAACCGAAAATTGAAATCAATCATCTTCTCCTATGGAGCTCTTTTAATGGTTGTCATTTGTTCAACAAGAGAAAGATGATCTAACTTATCTGAAAACTGTCTATTCAATCTATCTCCCAAATCATCCCATGTTGCAATGGAATTCACAAGTAAGCCTTTCAACCACTGGTGTTCTTTTCCTTTGAATGAAGCTGCTAGAATTCTTAACACCACATTTTCTTGTGTAACATGATGAACTCCACAAAGTGAAGCTACATCCCTTATATGCTCTATCAGTGTAGTTTGATCCTCATGAGTAAAGATATGCAGAATTTTAAGTGCAACTATCGGTATGACATCCTGTTGTTATAGATTCAATGGGTTGCCCCCATTGAATGGTACAAATGCATGTGATCTGGCCATCAGAGCGGTTGCCTGATCTCTCAGATTTAGGATCTGAAGTATTGGCACAGGATGTGCTGGAATTACTAGTACTAAGCTTGCAAACCCAAGACTAGGAGTAGAATGAGATCTCAGTGTTGAACATGATCTTGATTTGCTTAATCTCCTTCTTTTTGTTCTACCTTTTCTCTTAGGTGATGAAAGCTATAGGTATTCCAAGGGATCAACACCTCCTCTTGTCAAAACTCTTCTCATGTGTTGCTAGATCTGCACTAAAACCAAAAAAAATGGAGTCGCCAAATAAAAATTATAACCTCTGATAGGTAAAACACTGTTGTATGTTTGAAAACAACAACTTGAAAGCTTTGAATTATTTAGAGTCCCACCAGGTGTGCCAAAAAACTTTTGCCACACAAATTGCACCCTAGATGCTAAGCTTGAAGCTCAGCAACCTCGTGAAACATGGAAACACCTTCGAGCCTATGGGTACGCTCATAGCGAAGATGAATCTCCAGATTGTGGGCTAATCCTCTTTTGATCTCCTAGAATCTATTGACTTATGTGGGAAAAGGGGGAAATATTAATCTATTAAACATAAGGAAACTTGAATGGAAAACTACTTCTAGGAGGTGATGCACCAAAGAAAAATAATATGCAAACTTATTCACAACTAATATTCTCATAAATCTGTTAACACAACTCAACTCGGGCACCTTGATCACAAAAATATTTCACTAAAAGGATTTTTTTAC
Organism: Sequoia sempervirens; assembly: GCA_007258455.2. Taxonomy (NCBI): domain Eukaryota; kingdom Viridiplantae; phylum Streptophyta; class Pinopsida; order Cupressales; family Cupressaceae; genus Sequoia; species Sequoia sempervirens. The sequence goes on from VDFB02000003.1 coordinate 329,359,080, forward strand.
CCTTTTCTTACTAAGGAAGGCAAGGTTTTCACAAATTAGGAGAAAAGATAAACTTAAGAGCACAATCAATGAACTGTGATAAACTTCAATTATGTACATGCATCAGTAAATGAGACAAAAATTTAAAGGTTTCTGATTTAAAAAATATTAAACTTGCATCAAATCATTTAAAAGATACAAAACACCAGAAATTGGGAAGGTAAACTCTTCTTCTATTGAATATCCTTAAGGAAAACTCTACAAAATTTTAAACAATCTACTTAAAATAAAGTACTACTCTATATTAATCAACTATAAAATGAGTTACAAGATAATCTCTTTGCAGAATGCAAAGGCAGAAAACAAGAACTAAGAAAAAGACTAAGTATTTTTTCAATATATACGAAAATAACTCCAAGAGTTAGGAGGTGGAAAAAGAAGCTAACTGGAAGTGAAAAATATCTTGCAAATATCTCCTCACGAGCAAAGATAAAAACCCATAAAAAGGGGAGTTAGAACTTAAGCAAGTTGAGCAAAAATAGGCTCAAACTGACTGTCATCATAGGTTTGACTGAAATCTACCCCCCTTTCACTCCTCCAACGAAATTTAGAACTCAAAACTCCACAGTTGAACTACACTTGTGACTTTGCATGATTTGATCTTCAAAAGCACTTTAGTTACAAGGCATGCTTTCTCTCTTTCATGGTGAATTTCTAAAACAAATACTAAGGAAATATTAAACTTACACTTAATAATTGTTTAGAATACCATATGCATGCAAAAAGGGATTTTCAAAAAAAAAAATTGAAAAATAATTATAAAACCCCTTATAATTCCCAAGCCTCAATAGATTTCTCACATGTCCCCTTTGATGATTAGGTCGATTGACTTAAAATTCAAGACCATAGGTGTAATAATGTATAAATTATTTTTGTTTAAAAGATGGTAAAAAATCCCACTCATTAGATTAGGGCATCGAGTCAAAAGCATTGAAACCCTAATCATTCCCATTTTGCATTTCTTCACTTTCACTCTCTTTTGTGTTACCATGCTGCTGGTAGGGGGTTTTGATGGCTCGAACCTATTAATATTCAGCTGCTTTTGTTGAAATTCTTAAAGGCTCCTACAAAAAACTGTATGCTAAGTTATTTACTGTCAAAAAATTTTAAATTGTCCTCCATTTCAAAATCCTTTTGAACCCTCTTGGTCGTTGCCATGACATTTCTTCTGATGAATTCTCTAGTGTCTTCACTGTTGATTCCAATCATTATTTTGAGTTGATATTGGATAGCTCTCTAAAAATTTCACCATGGGATTTGAATGTATCCTTCCACAGCAACAATAGGTAAGATTTCATCATTTGAATCTCTGCACTGTCTCTCTTTTTCTATTGATAGAAGCTCAACTTGAGCATGATAATGAATGTATTTTCTTTGCTCTTACATTCTATGAAAGAAACATGGAAACCTCTATACATTTCCTCCATTGGAGGTTGCGGCCATACCTCGTGCTCCTCTTATTTCTGAGTGTTTTCAATGTTTGCACAAGCTTGAATACTCCTTTATTTTATGCATTTGTGGTTTCTAAAAGAGACTCCCATGTCACCATTGGAGAATAAAACTGGGTTTTATTTTTTTCTTGAAAAAGATAAAAGAGATTAATGTTGTTTGTTTTTCCTAAGAGAAGCAAAAGAAACTACTCCTGTATGCAAGGTCACGGCCATGATGGGTAGGGTTTGGGTATTTGATTTTTTCTTTTTTGTAGAAACAAAAAAACCCTTTGTATGTTCTATGGTTGTGGCCTCTTTACCATAATATTTTCATAAAGAATGGCATTTCCTTCCTCTTTCTTTTGCATTCATTTTTTTCTCAATATGTGTAAAGAAAAGGAAAGGAAAACTTATTTAAAAGCTTATGTAGAAAACCCTCTCATTAGAAATGGCTTTCTGGGATTATTTTTTTGCTAAGAATGTAAAGCTCTTTTCTCTTGTATCAAAAATGGAGCTCTCTTTCTATATAAAATGCTCATTTCCTATGAGAGGTCGTGAGTTTTTAACATTCTTTTAGGCCGTGGGTTTTAAATTCATGTTGTACAAGCTTTGAAATATTGGCTTGACCTTTGTGAATTCTTCATAATTTTTTGAATAGAAAACAAGACCAAACCCTTGATACTAAATGGAATAAACTCCTTATGTAGGCCACTCCTTGGATAGCATGATAATCAATGTATACTGTGTTTGCATCTTCACTGTTTGAAACTTGTCCTCTAAGATTTGTATGAAAGCTTGAAAATGGCACATGGTTGTTTTTGTTGAATATAGCCTCCATTATGTTCTCATGAAGGAAAAAAAGACTACACTTTTTCCACTTTGGTTGTATTATTCCTTATTATCTGGTGGTACTCTCCCAGGATATATGATTAAAAACATTGTTACCTTTATTCCAATGTGGTCACCTAGAACATTCATTGTTTTACAGTGGCTCCATGCTAGTTGTAGTTGTCCTTAGCATGTATTTTTTCCATTTCTATGAAGGATCTCTTGCATATTATGCTATGAAAAAAATAGATTCACTCTTTGTTGCTTTTCCACTATTGTGAATTTTTCAATGAATGCTTGTTCACCATTTCACTTAGCATCCTTGTGAACAATGCATTTTTTTGTTGTTACTTATATGCAAGCACTGTTGTAAGATACCATGATGTATATGCATATGATACATCCTCCATGTTAGCATTTCATGAACAAAACATTCATTGCTACCGCAATACATGTGAGCACTATTTATCACAGCTCCTTTACTCTTGATAATTGTTCCTTCAATACATATATACTTTAAACACACAAACAATAGAAAATATGATGTAAAGCAGTAGTAAAAGTTATGAAACAAGGTGAAAACCTGCTTGCAAATAAGACTCCTTTAATGGAAGATAATGCATTAAATTATATTTTGCACTTCATTTATCATTTAAATGAGTAATTGATCATTTATGATTTAATCCTTCAATTGAGATGCTTCTTTTGATCATTGTGAATGTGTTTCCTATCTCAATCCCCTCTTGAAATTAAGGGGGCAACATGTTGGGCTCAACCCTTGTGGGAAGCACATTTTGGCACAACATGCTATGATGTCTTCATAAGTGAATCAACAACATGATCAACACCAACATTCCCAGGCAATGACGGATATGAATTATCATTATGTGTTTTTCTTTTAATTAATCTTCAGATATATAGCTTGCACTTTGTCTTGTATCAATTCAATTTAGTCATTTTGACAACTTGTGTGGGAATTTTGAACATTTTTTTATCTTGTTGTATAAGACAACATTGTATACATTTGCATTTCTAAATGAATAAAATACAGAATTATCATGCAACTTTTGTAATTTCTTTTTGTTGTAAAATATTGTACAATAAGAATTGAACTTCATTTAAAAAAAATCCAAATGATAATAACTTAGCAGAATTTCATTGTAATACCTTTCACCTTTGAAGTACTCATGTTTCAGCTAAACCAAAATGAGTTGAATGTGAAATTTTGGTAACATTTCTATTGATTTCTGTTGAAAATTCTTACCTGCTCAGCATGCCAGATCAGTTGCCTTGATAATCCATTGGGCATGGAGTCAAAATCTTCCCTCCTCAAACTTCTTGAAACCACTATAACTTAGTTGTTTGGAACTATACAACAACAAAAAAATACATGAAAGAAACTAAACATGGCTCTATTTAGGATAGGGCCAACAAATAGTACATCTGCACTTTATTGAAAAATAAAATAGAACTGAAATGAAATGTGCCATGGCACTTATTAGCTAAAAACGGCTACTCTACTATGTACATCTGCAAACTTTTGATCCTCAATAGCACTATTTGAGGTGAATCCCATTGACATGTATTGGAAACACCTCTCCATCCAACTTTGAGAGCTGGAATGCATTATGTTGTTTGCATCCTTTGATAATGTATGGGCCATCCCACATGGCATCAAATTTTGCAACCCTAATCTCCATAGGTTCCTCTTCAAGAAAATCCAGTTCTTTGATCATGTTTAAGATAGACAGCTCAACTAAGATAGGAATCTTGGCCTCTTTACCATATGTCAGATCATAGGGTGAATTACGTGCTACTCTCTTAGTTGTTATCCTATCATCCCAAAGAGCTAACTTCAGCTTATCATGTCAAGTCCTCTAATTGTCTTGGATTGTCTTTATAGTCTTGATCAAGTTCTTGTTAGTGGACTCTGCTTGTCCATTACCTTAAGGGTAATAGTTTGAAGAAGTATTTAGATAAATATAGTTCTTAACTAACCAATCTAAAAAATGTAAACCTATTAATGTTAATGCATTATAAAAAATGATTGAATTTATGGTACCAAACTTGGAAACCAAGTCTTGATAAAATTTCAAAACAGAAATCTCATTTGCATCCTTCAATGCAACTGCTTTAGTCCACTTTGTAAAATAATTTTTAGCTGAAAGTATCCATTTATGCCCAACACTTGAAGGTGGATTAATGGGACCAATGAAATCAAGTCCCCACTTGCCGAAAGGCTGCTCTACTTGAATTGGATGCAGAGGCAAGGCTGCAAGCTTCTGCTTTCCTACAAACACTACACATTTATTACATTTTCTAACCCAGGTATGGGCATCTTTAGATAAATCAAGCCAATAATACCCAGCTCTCATTATCTTCAGGGTTGTGGTTTTTGGTGCAAAATGGCACCCAGAGGGCCCATCATGAAATTCTTTTAGAATTTTCTCAATTTGTTCCGGTTCAACACATCAGAGTAAACCACCATGAAAATACCTTTTATAGAAAATTCCATCAATTTCAGCATAAGGGATGGCTTGAATCCTATAATACCTTCATTTTGACTTGTCTAAACCTTCAAGATAGCCACTTGTCTATAAGTAGTGGATCATTTGTTGTATCTAATTTGCTGATGTAACTGGAACAACAACTTGTCCCTCGTTGTTGAGCATTATTTCAACTTGTTGATCAATTGGTTTGTTGTTTTCTTCATTACCAGCAAGTTGTTCACATAGGCCTTTTCCTCTAACAATCTTGGTGACTTTAATATCAATGTCATACTCCATCATCTTTTTTATCCAACTTGCTCTCTTATCATTAATGTCCTTGTTGAGCAGAAAATCTTTGACTGTTGAATGAGTAACTAGTAGTTGTATTTTGTTATTTGAAAGCATATACCTAAATTTCTTAAGGCTTCTTACTATAGCTAGTAAATTCTTTTCTACAAATGAATATTTGACTTCATAATCATGCATAACTAGACTAAAGAAAGCCACAGGTTATTCTAATCCTTCTTCATTTTGCTGACAAAGCATGGCTGAAATTGTGTCAACACTCCCAAATGCATATGATATGAAATCTTTATCAAAATTTGGGTTAATAAGAGTTGGGGCTGCTGCAAATGCCTCTTTGATTTCTTCAAAACTATTCTTACCTTCCCTAGTCCAGCTAAATGGAATGTTCTTTTCCAACATAGTTGTAAGTGGTTGCAATAGCACTGCAATGTTACGAATGAACCTCCTAACAAAATTGATCCTGCCTAGAAAGCTTTGTAGACCTTTCTTATTTGTAGGTAGTGGTAAAGCTAGAATTGTTGTGATTCTTTCCAGATCAATGGTGATACCGTGATTTGAAACAATATGCCCAAGAAGCTTCCCCTCATGTGGTGTAGGAGCACCAAGTCACTTTAGGTAAAATGGGTTAAGTGATAGGTTCTTGAATGTTTTGGGGTGTTTAAATGTAATAAGGCCATGATGAGGCCATTCATAAGATTTTGTGGTCATTTGAGTCATTTTGGGTCTAAAATGTAAAAGTTGCAAATCATGTCTAAAAGTTGTCAAGGTAGGTAAAATGTCATTTTCTTGTGTTAAGTTAGTGTCTTAGGTTGAATAAGGTCTAAATGGACCATTGGTAATGTTTTAGATGGTTAAGAGGGTCAGTTTGCAAATAATACAAAAAGTGTTAAATGTTGTCATCAAATAAATGCAAAAAGTGCAATTTTTTACTCCAACGGTCATGAGGAGTTTTGAAAATCAGTTGAGGGTGGTTGTGTTGGTTGTTCTTAGTGGGAGAAAGTTTAAAAAAGTGTAGAACATCGATGTAGAGTTTGGTTGGGTGGATTTGAAGGAAAAACCAATAAAATTATCTCTGTTTTCTAGAAAAAAAATTGTATCCTTCTTTATTTGCAAGCCTGTACGGTAAGGTACAGTCACAAGATTGTTCAAATTATTCATCAATCCTTTGGTGGCATGAGTTAATTGTAATTTTCATTTGGTTTGAAGGGGTCAAAGTGAATTTGTAAATTTTTACTCTTGTTTCCTTGAATCTACCCTATTTTGGGGTTTGTAAACAATCGACATGTACTAAGGACTATTTCACCAACTGTAATCTCTGTGACTAGTGAAATGGGTCCTATGGAGGAGGTTTAGTTGTAGGTAGGATTGGAATAAGCAAATTGTAAGGTTATGTGAGTGTTTGGATGACTATCCTAGGGAGTTTAAATGAGCTTATACCATGAAAATAAAGGTTTTGGCTTGGGGTTTGATGAAATCTTTGGGGACTGGTATTTCTTGACATTTTAAGCATGTGCGGACTTAGTGAGAGGTGTTTGAGTCAATGATAAGGACTGGTAAGGTCTAGGTGATGGTTTTTCAATAAACCCTAGGGTAAATTGGGAAAAGTTGTGGATTTGGTGATTACTCAGGTTGGTGAGTGCTACCCAATCATGTTTTGGGGCTTTTGGAATGTTTGTAGAGAACTTCCTTTATAATTATGACCTAATTGAGGTCTTGGAAAACATTATTCCATGTTTTTGTGAAGTTTGAGCCAAAGGAGTCCTATGTGGGGTTGATGTATGTTAAAGAAGATTGAAATGGGTGCTTGAAATGATGATTTGTGGTAGAGGTTGTTAAGGAATTTGGAGAGTTAAGTTGGGAAAAATAGGTCTGCTAACCTACTAGAGAGACTAGATGAACAAGTGAGAATAAGCTTGGATTGAGTTTTGTGAGAAGCAAAGTGGTTTGGGAATCCTTTGTATTGGGAAGGTGAGCTATTTTCCAACCTAGGTTGCTATAATCATGGATTGAAAAAATGCTCTTTTTTGGATTTAGTGACACCCCGTACTTTCTGCATCTTTCAAATATCTGCCTTAAATGAGAAAAATGCTTGTTAGCCTTTTTTGAAAATATAGTAATATCATCTAAATACAAAAGAAAAAACTTATTAATAAGGCCTTGGAAAGCCATGTCCATTTCTCTCTGAAAGGTTGCCCCTGCATTGGACAAATCAAAGGGCATCTTTTTGTAAGCCATAGTACCCCACTTGGTAGTAAAGGTTGTTTTGAACTGGTCTTCTTCTTTTACCAAAATATGGTTATACCCTAAATAACCATCCAACAATGAGAATTATTTTGAACCTGAAACAACCTGCAAAATCTGCTCCATTGAAGGCAGCGGGTAATGATCTTTGACAGAAGCTCTGTTTAAATCACATAAATCAACACACGACCTTATCTCTCCATTCCTTTTCCTAACAGGAACTAAGTTAGAAACCCAAGATGTATGCTTTATTAGAAAGATAATACTACCTTCAATCAATTTGTTCAATTATGTCTTCACGAGATGCTCCAACTTGGGATTTAGAAGCCTATGTTTTTGCCTCACTGGTTTTGCATTTGGCTCCAACTCAATAGTGTGTCGAGGTAACTCAGGGTTAAAACCCTTTGAATCTCCATACTTCCAAGCAAAAACATCACTGAATTCTTGGAAAAGCAAGATAAAAGCTTGATGTTCCTCTTTGGTATAGACTTTTCCAAGTTTGAGAAGCTTGCCTCTAAATATTTCAATTGGTTCATAGTGCTCCTGTTTCACTGTTATGCTAGATTTATCATTTCTAACCTTATCATCAGTGTTAAAAATAGATTCTAAGGTCACCAAACCTTTGGGAAGCTTAATGGACTTTAGTTGCAGAATTTGGTTATCATATTGTTGCTCAAGCTTTTGCTAGTTTCTAACAGAAAGCATCACTTTTTCCATTAGGAAATTGATCATTTGTTCATCACTATCAAAAACCCGCCAACTAATATTATTATCAGGTATAGATGGTCTCACAACCACTTTTACATATTGTTGTACCTCAACATTGTGTATATCAGTTGGTATATCAAATTGTGATCCTATGGCAGCAAGCTTATCTACTTTATTCTGATTTCTACAAATAGAGTGTAGATTGAAAGCATCAAATTCTTCAATTCAATCCCAAGTTTTTTGCTTATACAACTTAAGCAAATCATTTTTAGTTACACTTAGATTTCTTACCTGACTTGTTATTAGCTCAGAATCACCGAAAACTTGAAGACACTTTATACCTTTCTTTCTGGCCCAATCTAGGCCATGAATTAATGCCTCATACTCAGTTGTATTATTTGAGTAGTTGAAATAAAAATGAAGTGCTTAATAGTACATCTCTCCATCAGGTGAAATTAGCATGGCTCCTCCACTAGCACCTACTTTACTTCTTGAACCATCAAAATACAGCTTCCAAAGCTGATCACTTTTTTGTTCTGGTTATTTTTCATCTTTGACCAGATTTGGAATAATTACATCAAGCTCCTGAATCATGTAAATGCCCAAATCTACTTTATCCATGTGATTGAAAGGATCAACCTTGTGATTCTCAGCTTCCCACTCATCTAAATTTATATCAGGTATGCCCTCGATAGGTACACTAGGGTCTAGGGTTATGGATTGATCCTTCTAATAATGGATAGCTAGGTTTGCATTTATAGGATTTGCAACATGAGGCTCAATATGGTCTTTAGCCTCTTCTTTTGATTTTGCAGTCACTCTAGTACCATATCTAGTTCTGAAAAACATATGTGATCAATCTGATGACAAATACCCACCCAACTTTGTTGTAAAATCTCTAGAAAGGCAAATGGAAAAGAAAGGTGGTAAATCAATGACATAATATCATGTGGGATTGAGAAGTTTGGACAATAATGTAAGGTAAGAGAAAAAAATTTAATCACTCCAATAGACTTAATGGTTGTACCATCTAATTGGACTACCCCTTTAGACAATGGCTCATATACCAATCCTAACTTATCTACCAACTATTTGGGCATAACAGAACTGCTTGTTCTTGATTCAATCATGCAGTTATGTAATATACTATCACCAATAATCAAACTGACATAAAACAGAGGAGTCTTTACCTCTTGTGTTGGTTGTTCACTCTTGACTTCTATACTATTTGCAAAAACTCTAGTCTTCTCTTTAGTAGACTCATCTAAAATTGAAATTTTAGCTAAAGTTTCCAGTAGTAAATCCTTTTGTCCAAAAATGTGTAGTACATCTAATATGGACATTTTGACTATGGATTTTCTCATATGATCAACAATATTGAATGTTAGAAAACTCACCTTTTGTTGCACTTTGAGAACATTAGCTTCAGTTTGTGTTGGTAACGGTGTTTATTGATTCTTTGGCTATTCTTTAACAGCTACAGCTTGTGCTCTTGGAAAAATCTGAGTGTTCTGAGCTGTAGAAGGTTGAACATGCCCCTGTTGGGCTATAGAAGTTTGATTTTTCTATTGACCAACTTATTGTTGGTCTTTATCTGCTTGTTGTTCCTTAGAAATAGCTTGTTGTCTTAGGTCAACAACTCTCTTTTTTGACCTCGTAATAGTTGCAATGGAGGTAAATGACTAGTTCTGTCCTTGGACATGATTAACTCAACAAAATTCATTACTTTGCTAGTTCATCATGGCAACATCAAGGTCATTCTGTTGTGTTTGACTCTTGTTGATCATTATTCTCCTTTATTGTATTTTCTGAAGCAACATAGTTGCTATGCACCATAAGATCCTGATTGACCACTCCATTCATGTAGGTAGCATGATTATGAGGCTGATTACATGGATAGCACCACACATAATCTTTTGCTATATTTTTTTGCACAAGTACATTATCTTTTGAAGAGTTAGCAGCATCTTGATTATATGGTTGATTAAGCCTAGCATTAAAATTTCTCTTTTGTCCTTGATAATTAGCCTGATAAGTTGGTCTATTTTCCTAAAATGGTGCTTGGTAAGGTTTGAAATTCTTATTTTTCTGATTCTTGAGGCTCACTAAGTCATTGCTAATAGTTTGCAACAATTTTTCCATTTCTTGTTGGGTACCTCTAATTTCCTGTTGGGAACCTCTAAGCTCCTACAATTCTAAATGTGTTGTAACAATATAGTGCTATGCTTGAGGCTCTTGCATTGCTAATATTGGCAACAATCTTTCCATTTCTCATTGGGCACCTCTAAGCTCCTACAATTCTTGAGTTTCCTGCAATGTTGAATGTTCTGAATGGTACAATATAGTGTGTGTTTCATGCGTTAGTGTGCGAATAAGGTCTACCAGATGTTTTGGGTTAAAGTATTTGTTGGATCTCAGGTGGTTCAAGGTTTATTCTAGATCGCGTTTAGGGGAATTTTGTTGTCTAAAAGTTTTGGATTTATTTAAGGAAGTTTGTACTTAATGTTTTATGGTGTTTAGCACAAGTATTAGTCGACCTTGTGATAGAACTACATGCTTTTTGAGGTTTGTTAGGATTAATTTGAGTCCTTGATTAAGTATTTATATGGGTTTCCTTTGTTCCTATCCACCATGGGAATGTTTAGGTGCTGACCCAATATGAATTTGTAAATGTAACAGATATTTGTTGACCTCAGAGAAGGTTTTTGAGGTTGAGGTTGATATAAATAAGAGTAATTTTGTTGTAAGATGAAAGAGAGAGAAAAGATAGATGTGAGATCGATGTGATTATGTATGAGATGCGAATTTGAGCAGAGTAGTGTAAAATTCAAAGTATTGGATTCTTGAAGGCAGTGAGCTGAAGGCATCTGAAATATTTCATGCAAGGTTGCGAAAGTGTTGGAGCATTTGTGGTGGATTCCTTGTTGCACTGAGAAGTTGTTCTATGTGTAACATTTCTCTTCTATCTTATTTGCTTCTTTTTGTGGTAGTGAACCGCTTGGATGTGAGCCTTTTTGGATAGTGCGTTCTATTCTAGTAGTGAGCCCTTGTACCAATTTTGCAATTACTTATATTGTGAGCTAATCCTCACCGTGGTTTTTCCCTCATTAGGTTTTCCACATAAATATGGTGTTCTCTTGTGTATGGTGTTTATTTTAGTTTTTGTTATCTGCATTTCATGTTTAATCACTTTAACAAAATAAGGGTTTAATGAATGCATGTGGATCTGATTATTGTTGAGGGTTTTGATGTTTTAATTTTCTACAACTAATTCACCCCCTTCTTAGTTTTCTTGTTCATTCAACACATCAGAGACAACACCAAATCAACACCAACTGCACATCCTTGAAACAAACTCCTCCTACAGTTGACACCAATGACAACACCAAGGCTTATTGACATCAATGACAATACCAACTGCACATACTTGTAAAACTTTGGAAGTTTAATTTCTACTTAAATTTCAGCCATCTCAGCATGCGGAAAGCAGCCATAAAGACTCTTCAATCCAATCTTTAAATGTTCTTAAACTATTTTTGCATTATGGTCAATTAATAGAAGTTAGTTATTAGCATTATGGTAGTTTAATTTTGCATTAGTGAGGAGTCATTAATTTAAAATAGTGGAGAGCTAGTTGGTTGACTTTTTTTGTCTATAAAAACAAGAGCTTTGCATTGTATTGGGGTTGGTTACGAAGATAGAAAAAGGGCGTAGAGATTGTGTCATATTGTGCTCAAGTTTATAAAAATATAAAAATCAGTATAGTTTAGTTTGGAGCAGCATATTAGACGTTTGAAAATCATTTTCAAAGCAAGAAGAAAACTGAACAGGAAGGGAAGATTAGTGTTTTGAAAGCTAGAGTTTTCAAGGAGTGATTGGTAGCAATTTGAAAGTAGAACTATAGGCATGTTTTATACATTTCTAAACTAATTTTATTCTTGTTTCCAAGTTTGAGAAAAGATTGTTTGAATGTGAAAAGAAAGGGAAACGAATGAATTTTTTGAGAATGAATATTTTTAGTTGGGTGATAAGAGATAGAATGTTAATAACTTGTTAATGTTGAATCTGAAAATATATATAGTATGATACTATTTATGTATTATAAATGCATTCTAAAAATGTGTTAGAAGGTAATCCGCAATATGATTCGAAGATTGGAATAAAATTATTTATAATAAGAATATCTCCAAGAATGCTAAATAAGAATTCATAGTATGTTATACTACTTGAATATGAGCTGATAGGGTTTTGAGCATGTGTGATAGATGCTCACTAACTAGATATTATTACATGTCAGAAAACCCCATTATCTTCTTCTGTTCTTTTATTAACCCAACCTTTTGACGAGTATTTGGAAGTCTTAATTATTTTTTAAGAGGAAGTAATCCTCTAGTTGGATCAAACTATGTTGTTTATATGCATGTGTGACATGATGTCAATGATTTTTGAATGATCGTAGGTAGGTCAAGATGTTGGCATAAGAGTCAACTCTATTTTTCTAAATAACCTAATAATAGGTCAATGGTTAACCCTATGGGTTGTGTTAGGATTGAAAAAATTTCACCTAGTCTACATTCAATGCTTTTCAAACCCTAGTTCCAAAATTCCACTAAAAGAGTTCTAACCCTTGCACTATTCATTTTCCAGGTCCAAAATTCATGTTATATCTTTTCCCAAGACATCTTCCATCACACATTTAAGTTGTTACTGTAAATAGGGAAAAATTCAGATTTAATGTATTGAAAACAACAAATTAACTAAACCCTATCAAGCACCATGAAGCACAAACTAGAATGAAAATGCAAATAAACAAAGGAAATGCAAACCAATTTTCAAACTAAACTTGATTGACCTCCATGGCTCTTCTCCACCTGTATGAGAATGCAAGATTTTGAAGGTTGATTATTGGAGGAATGTTGGTTGCTCAATTTAGCAGCATAACATTGACATGGGGATGATAGATGAATGACAATAGATAGAAATGGATGAAAGACTCAAGAATGATTTTGACAGCATAAGGACACTTGAAGAATCAACCCCCCCAATGGCTTATGAGAGATTTTATTTATAGGAAATGTCTGATTTCGATTGACGGTTGAGATTGAATGTCAATAAGATGTCTAAATCAATGGCCAAAATTGAATGTTGTAGTATGGACTAGGGTTAGGTCAAAATTAGGGCAATGACAAGAAATGAATGGCTAAGATTGAATTATAAGATAATTCAATCAAGGGCTGAAATTAAATGAGATGTCAAGAGATAAGATTTGATTTGGAAGATAAGATTGCACGAACAAAGAGGTGATAGGAGAAATTAAATAATTAAAATTATTTAATTTAGGTGACCAATGAATAATTAAATAATTAAAATAATTATTTAATTATAGAAGAATATGACAAAAGTAATTATTTTAAATTAAATAATGATTTAATTCAAAATTCAAGAGAGTGGACCAAATTAAATAAATAAAATTTATTTAATTTATGAGAGAAGAGGCTAATGAATAATTAAATAATTAAAATAATTATTTAATTATAGTGGATAGTGGACAAAAATTAAATAAATAAGAATTTATTTAATTTTAGAAAGAAGAGGACTTAATTAGTGACGTAATTAAATAAATAAAATTTATTTAATTAATCAAGCAAGAAATAAAGATAGGAATGAATTAATTAAATAATTAATAGAAGAATTATGACTTTAGAAAATAATTAAATAATTACAAATTATTTAATTATGAAGAATGAAAGGGGAAATGATGGAGAATTTAGAAGTCGCAAGCCTAGGACAATTTTTAGTGTCTACAGTTACCCTAACTCATATCTTGTTTGAGTATTGTGGTGTTACAGTAGGAAGTTAGTAAGGAATGAACACCATCGAAGAGACTACAAATTATGGGAAAGAGTCACTTTAAGGTCCCTTCGATAAAATAAAAGAACATATAGCATCATCGATGAGACTATACCATATCGGTAGGACTTACCTTGGAGTCCCTTCAATAGTGTAGTTTGCATAAAAAGGGCATAAACTCATATCTGGGAGACTACACTACATTGGTGGGATTCAATTTAAATTCCCTTCGATAGAATGATTTGTATGAGATAGTGTGAGCATCATCAAAGACACAGTGACATGTCAAGAGGAGACAATTTTGAGTCCCTTCGATGAAGCCATGTGTATTAAAACAATAAAATTCACAGCCCCATATTTGAAAGTATCAATATGGCTAGATTGTAAATATGTTGAAGTAACAACAAAATGTCAAAGGGATAGTTTTTAGAGTCCCTTCGAAAACCCAACAAATAGAAAATACATATATTGGGGGAAAGCTATATATCGGCGAGAGATAATTAAGGGTCCTTTCGATAGAGCAATATATGTTGGAGACATGACATTTATTGAAGGTGAACCACCCCGAGATTAATATTATAATCCCATTGGCCAAAGTTGAAATTCGCAGATATAACAAAGTGACAAAGAAATATCGAAGAGATGGTGTAACGACAATCCAAGAAAAGGATCGAGGGGACTTCATGATATCGAAGGAAGAATTTTCCAAGTCCTTTCGATGTCCCAATAACAAATAATCATATCTAAGGGAGGTGTGAATATCGACAGGAATGAAGTGTTAGCCCCTTAAAAATCTAGAAAGACATGAAGACTATACCATTGAGGAGGTTATCGGGGAGACATACAGATATTGATAAGAAAGAATATTGGTCCCTCTGATGGAAGAAAGGGCACATGATTAACTTGTGAAATTCATTGAGAGGTTAGACTTGAGCATTCAGCAAAGATGCAGCATAGCAAAGGAACATCAGGCCAACGTCAACAGTCACCAAGTCACCTTGGATATTCCTCTTTTGTCTCTTTCTTGTATATGTGGCGGTCTTACATAGACTTGATGAGAGAAAAATATTGTAGAACATCATACCAAAGGGTCCACATATGAACAATTATTTTCTATAATGTGAATGGTCTTAAGCTTGTTGCTTCCTTCATTCCTATAAGAAGGAAACCAAGACCATGTGGAACCTCTCTTGGAGGCTGGGAATTGAATTTTGGAAAAGGACATTGAAAAGGCCTATTTTTTGAAGCATATCAATCGAATGTTGCTTTCTCCAATGTTTGAATTCTAGGTGTCAATTACTTTTTTAATATCATTGATAGAATTTTACCTGGTTGTCTCCATTTTGTTTTCTCCTTATTATTTAAATTAGCATATCAAGCATATGTCTAGTTTGTCAAAACACAATTCATGTTTTGTGTGATTTTTTTAATAGGGTTTCTTCAAGAAAGAATTAAATTCCTTTGAACAGGTCACAGTAATCTAGAGGATTCAATTGGATAAATAGAAGAACCTGATAAAAGATAATTTTGCATATTTATGCAAGTCATAAACAATATTATGCAAAGTAATTTGAGTTAGACCCAAAAGGAAGACACGTATCAATTTGAATTCTAACTTTGTTACCAAGAAAATGCACTGATCAATTCATTTTCTAAAACCATCCCTTGTATCATATTCTAAAATCCAATTTAGATTTTTTGTTGTAGGTGTGGAAGTACTTTTAGTTAGAAACTATAATTAAAAATCATATGCCACTTTGAAGTAGATTGAACAAGATGATTTAATTGAAAAAAATTCATAAAATTCACAATCTACTCAACATTCACCAATCAGTCTTGAGGATTTAACAATCGGTGGTGAACACAAGGTAATGCCCACCTAGGCATAGAAGAGCCTAAAGTGTATGGAATTACAATCATTTTGATTGATTGCATTTGTTGGCCAATTCACTTGTAAAACCCAATTATAAAGATTGGAATACTTTTAGGGTTTTGCAATCTACAAATTTGGGAACCAACAAATTGGCGACTCTACTGGGGATAAGTAATTATCATTGGGAAGAGTCAAGAATCAAAGGGTGAAAATAAAAAATTGAAATTTTATACCTAGATAGAGTTTTGTTGCAGTAGTGGTGAAGAGAGATGCAAATGACTTTGTTGTTGGACAAGACCCAAAAAATAAAATTCATTCCTCTCTAGAAGAGGTAGCGACTTTGTTTCAAGAACCTAGTGGAGGATACAAAGAAGTTTTAGATCTACATAATTTTTAGAAGAAGGGTCAGCAGCTGCTACAGTTGTTGTAGTTAATTCTATTCTAGTTTTCAAAATAGTTATGATATTCTGTGAGAAATATGTAGTAATAGGCTTATTTGAAAATATCTTAAGCTTGACATTGAGTTGTTTTATGTATTATCCTTGCTTGAGAGCCTATTGTAAGAGAAAAGGTCTAAAAGATGTGTGACTTTTTTTTTTGTGTGGAGGAACTGTAAAGTGATAAACAAGATGTATCATTTGTATAGTTATCCATGTTTGGTTCCAAGCACAATGATAGACAACAATGTCAACCACATACACAAAGAGAAGTGTTTTTCTTAGACAAATATAAACCATTGAACTTCAGTAATATCCAAAGCTACCTAAATCCTTATCCCTTTGAACTTAGAGATCATGTGCCTATGTTTCATGGAGAGGAATATGAATCAACTTATAGGCATGTACAACTATTTTGTGATTTTATTGAAGACTTTTAGATTTACGCAGAAGATGTCATTATGAAATTCTTTGTAAGGTCTTTGAAGGATAATGCAAGAGAATGGTATAGTGGCTTACCCATGCAAAGTATATCATCATGGTAATACTTCAAAAGGATGTTCTTGATTCAGTTTGATGATGATAATGAAAATTATACACAAACTTTTAGGCCTTGGTTTATTTCAACAAGTAATGAAATGGCGTATGTAAATGTGCAATATACATCAAAAGTTGATAGCAGTCTTCAAGGTGCAAATACCCTTCTATTCCAACTTACCCACATCAATACCTTGCACACCATAGTCAACCCCAAATTCATTATCAACAAAGTGCACACATTATTGACTCTATCATCCATATTCAAGAAATATTTACCATAAGGAAAGTAGAAGGTGAAACAGGTTATTCCTTGTTGAAAAGGATTTTGAATGCTTATACAAACATACCTGATAGCTTCAGACCTCATGAGTTTTTTCTAATTGACTTATTTTTTAATGTATATGAATTGGGTCCAAATTTTTGGTCTGAAAATGGGAAGCCCATTTGCCTAAGTCAAGTAGTTGAGTTGATCGACTATGTTGAAAAGAATAGGTATGGACATATATTTAGGGTGATATTTCATGATAATGCTTTTGGTTAGTCAAAGGATATGATAGGTGCACCTAAAAATGGTATGCGTAATAATCTGAGTGCATTTCATAATCAAACAATGGTGGTGCAGCCATTTATGCATTATCATAGCATTGATAATAATGAATTAGAAGTTGAAAGAAAAAGGGATAGTGTGCCCTGCAACAATGAAGAGGGTAATGATTGTAATCAGTCTACAAAGGATGGGTATGCAAGTAAAAATAATTGTGACTATTTTTTTGAAAGGTTGTTGGAAATTCAATCATATATGATAAGAGCAGTGTATGTTATGATGAATCCATTGAATATTCAGATTTTAATGATAAAAATAATAACACCATGGATTTTGATTTGCAACTAAGTGATGCTTGTATCTCCTATAGAGATCAAGAAGAAGTAGTGGAATATGTGAAAGAAGAAGCATGTTCACTCAACAGTGATAAATTTTCAGATTTATTGACCATGGAATATCAGAGGTATGTACATGAAAATGGTCATGAGGTTTTGTGCCTTGCTCAGATAAACTTTGACAATGATGATGTTCCTTTGGGTACTAAGTATGGCACATGTCCATTTGATTTTTCTTCCATAAATAAACAAGATAATTTGCAAGATAACAATGTTCATGAAGGATATCTTGATGACTCTTCTCACCAAAATGTAGAATTGTAGTTTCAAAATGAGCTAGTATATGAATGATTTTCTTTCCATATGTTGGAGGATTTTTTGCATACTTCTCATGGTTTGCAACAGTTTGATACCAGCTATGAGACAACATATGAGTTTTTTGATTTCTCAGTCTATCTAGGAAAAGCTTCAGTGAAACATGATGATGAAATAGACAATGTTAATTATTGCATTATGTATGAACATGTTTCATTAAAAGAATATGATGGATGTTTGTCACATGGTAATGGTATTTTTCAAATTGTGCTTGATTTTGAGATACAGTCGGATGGAAGTAATGTTGGTATGGGGAAATAAAATGATATGTTTTGGAATGCTACTGGTAATGTTTTTCTTTAGGCTTGCAGTGATAGTGCTTTCAAATTTGACCTGATCCAATCAGATGAAAATAAAGTGTATGATAGAGGAAAATAGAGGCTTTTCTTTTTTGGTGGCCTAGTGCCATTAGTTGTGGTGTGATTTTTCAAAATCATACTATTTCAGGGCAGAGAAAGAGTTTGACTCTTCTAGCCAATGGATAAGACACTCAGTCTACTTCCACCAGAGATTTGAATTCTTGTTATGCATGCAAGGGGCATACATCCCCAGTCAAAGCCACTATTGGAACCTTCATTTTTTTGGAAAATGTCATGAAGATTCATATTACTTGGAAAACATGGTGGGTGAGAATCAGGAATTTCCATTGCATGGACAATTTTTGAAACACTTATTTTCTTAAAGAAGATAAATTTCATTCACAGTAGTTTAGGGTTTTCCCAATTTTGGTTTTCTTTATTTTGTACAGTTTTGTGTTTTTGGTTTGCACCCTGAAGAAATTTTTTGGATTCTTGCAATGTCCAGTTAGCCATACATCCCCAACTAGAGCCATTGTTAGGACTAGAATTTTTTTACCTAGTCTAATTCAATGCTTGTCAAACCCTAGTTCCAAAAGTCCACTAAAAGAGTTATAACCCTTGCACTATTCATTTCCCAGGTCCAAAATTCATGTTATATCTTTTCCCAAGACATCTTCCATCATACATGTATGTTGTTACCCTAACTCGTGTCTTGTTTGAGTGTTGCAGTAGGAAGTCTGTAAGGCATGAACACCATTGAAGAGACTACAACTTATCGACAAGAGTCACTTTAAGGTCCCTTTGATAAAATAAAAGAACATAAAATACTATTGAAGAGACTATACCATATCGATAGGAGTTATCTTGGAGTCCCTTCTATAGTGTAGTTTGCATAAAAGGGGCATAAAATCTTATAGAGGAGACCACACTACATCGGTGGGAGTCAATTTAAAGTCCCTTCAATAGAACAATTTATATGAGATAGTGTGAGCATAATCGAAGACTTAGTGACATGTCAAGAGGAGACAATTTTGAGTCCCTTCAATGAAGTGGTGTATTAAAACAATAAAACTCACACCCTCGACTTTAAAAGTATCAATATGGCTAGCTTGTAAATATCTTGAAGTGACAACATAATGTTGAAGAGATAGTTTTTGAAGTCCCTCAGAAAGCCCAACAAACAAAAAATGCATATTGTATAGGAGCGAATTAGCACCCCTTGTAGAAATTCCCCTTTCACATACCCTCACCTTAGAAAATCAAATACAAAGGTGAAATTCCACATCAACCACCTACCTTCCATCCAACTAGCATTTTTCCTTTATGTCAATGAGAGAATATTTGTCGGGGATGAATGTGCAGCACGCAGATGTTTGTGTGTCATGTTGTCGTCCTTGATGGATTCCTGTATTTGAATTTTGTAGAGGCATTACACACCTAATTGGGGCCAAATTGTAACGTCTCTCTTCAAAAAACTGTCCTTAAAATTCCTTATTCCTTCTCATCCCACCCTCAAAAACATCCATTCTCACTTCATTTCATCCTCTAGACATTCATGTTCATCCTCTACACATTCAATCACTCTTTCTTAGCATTTTCATTCAGCTTATTCACTCTCAAGCAACATTCCAACACTTCATTGTGAGCATTGCAACAGATTTGAAGCTCCATCAACTCCACATTGCAAGTGTGAGGCCAGCCATAGAAGTGTGGGCACGGAGTCTTGCAAGACCTCCCTTCATCACCGTTGTGGATGTGGTGACTTTTCCAAGTCCATGCCTTGCATTCTCCTCCATTGGCTAGAGATATTTTGGGTGGAGGTGGTAATGCTTCACTCCTCTCCTTTGTGATTTGATAGAGTAGCATATTGTTTTGTAATTTTCATAGCAAGCTTTCTTTCTTTATTTTTGAATATTCTACTATGTTGCTTTTTGGTTGTCTGTGGAGGTGGAAACACCAAAATGGGGGTCTGACTGAGGTAGGCCTCTATACAGCCTCAACAATTTTCCCCTTCTTGCTTGTGTGTAGGTGGATGTGCACATGGAGCTAGCTGACAAATAGGTGTTTTTGTGAGATTATCTTCGTCACCCTATCCTTTATTTACTTGCTTTATCATCTTTGTCTCTATTTCTCATACTTTATCATTCTATTTTTCTTGTCACAAACAACTAGCTAGGTTGTCAATGATTTTTTAGGTAGTTTATACTATATTTCATGTTTTTGGTCGTACGAACGCTAGCGTGCCTAAGAGACACCAGCACACCGCACTGTCATCCTAGAACTGCATTGTCGTCTTCAGATAGAGAATCGTCTAAGGTACAATGCCAACTCCAAAAACCAACTCACCTAGCCTAAACCTAAACTCTGGGTCTATAGAGTGACAGAAGTACTCTATAGTGCTCTTCATTCTCAACCCCTATCCTTTTAGAGTGAGGTAAGTTAGGGAAGCTGATACAGGAGCATCCTCAATTCTTGGCAATCTTGCATCAACCAAAAATATTTTCCTTTCATTTTTGTTCTTGTTTTGTTCTTTCTCAGTTCATGTTTGTGGATTCATCATCTTTGCTCACTAGACCCTGTGGATCTTGGAGTACATCATCTACATGTTCATTTTCCTTATCAAAAAATTTGAGTGCGATTGGATCTTTTTCTGGCAAGTTATCGCTTCTGAAATTCTTGGCAGTTTCTTGAACCGGCATCAAAATAATTTCAAACTTTTCGGCCAGTTCGATCGTTGTGGATCATCCTCGTAACTTGTGGATCTTAACGGTGTGATTTTAATTGTTCTTGGGTGTGTCCCGGATCTTCATTTTAGGTCCACACTCCATCTTATGCACTTGTTGTGGAGTAATTCAAATTTGAGGCCGACCTATTCATGTGCACATTAAATTTTCTTTCCTTGGAGAATGTGATGATCTTTGGCCAACACAGATGTTCCAGAATTGAGGATATGTTATAAATCTTGTAATAGTCATTAGAATGGGGATTAAAGAAAAGATAGATAAGTTTGGTTTATATTTGTAATATTTTTCTCATATATAGGAGCACATTGGAATATTGTATTTTGGAACATGTATCAAGCCTGTGAGCCGAATATGTAAGCCCGGATGTTGTCGGTTGAATGTAACTGATATTTTCTATTAATGAAAATTTTTTAACCTGCATTTACCTCCATATTTTGTGTTGCTTTCATTGTGTTACTCCTGTTGCTCGGTCTGGATTGTTCTCTTTGAGGACCCTCCTACCATGGCTGCACCAAATTGGTATCAGAGCGAGTTTCGATCTGTGTGAGGTCGACAGAATTTCCAGAGTCCTATAAAAGATTTGTTGTGGGGTGGTGGACTATGGATCTGACCTGCAGCTACAGAGGACTATTGTAAAGATGGTTGGAAGAAGAAATGTTAGAGGAAATGGAGTGCATGGAAATGTAGACCAAGCTATAATGGTGATGCTAAGAGGAATTTTTGCTAGATTAGATGCAATTGAAACGGCCTAGAGAAGAGGTCGACCAGTTGATGATATAAGTGATGAAGAGGTAGAAGTTCAAGAAGAAGGAGGAAGAGAAGAGAAAAATGTCCTAGATCAAGGAGAAGAGAGGTTCATAAGAGCCCTAACCAAAGCAAATACAAAGCCACATTTCAATCCACCAGATTATACTGGTAAGTTGGATTCAAAAGAATTGCTTGATTGGATTATTGAGATGGAAAAATATTTTTAATTTGAAGGTACCACTGAAGATAAGAAGCTGAAATTTTCTTGTACAAAGTTGAGAGGACATGCATCACTATGGTGGGAACATTTATAGATAGATAGGAAAAGAAGAGGGAAATAAAAGATAAAATGTTGGGATCGGATGGTGAATAAGTTGAAGAAAATTTTTATGCATGTAGACTATTAGATCAGTTTGTTCTGAAAATTGCAAAATTTGAAGCAGAAAGATTCAAGTTTGACAAAGAATACTGAGGAATTTTATAAGTTGAATATCAAATATGGACATTCAGAGGAGGAAATTGAGCAAGTAGCCAGATATGTGAATGGTTTGAGGTTGTCTATACCTGATGAAATCAGTTTGATCAAGTTGCAGAATGTGGAAGAGGCATATCAGTGTGCCCTAAAGGCAGAAGAGAAGCTAAATAGGAAACATGAGCAGAGACAGAGAGGAAGAGGTGGAATATTTCAAAGAGAGAGAACTTTTGCTAGAGGAGGAAGAAGACATTTTCTGGATCAGAACAAGGATAAGGAGGTTAGTAAGAATGATAATACATATCAGAAAAGTGACATAAATTTATATAGAAGAGGAGGATACGGTGGTTACCAGAACAAAGGACATAGAAGAGATTATGGAGGACAAGAGAAAAGGGTATTCATAGGAACTTGTTATAAATGTGGTGGAGAAGGACATAGATCATTTGAATGTAATCAGGGAGAGACGAGCCGAAAGATAGAGAACGGAAGAAGAACATCCTTTGTTGAGGAAAATCATGTTGGATCATCTAACAAACCAGAAGAAGGAGAAGTGTTGGTAAACAAAAGAGTACGCAGTATGAGTGAGTTGGAGCAGGAACCGTAGCAGAGGAAGAATTTGTTTCGAACAAGATGTGAGGTAGCTAGTAAATGTTGCAAGGTGATAGTTGACAGTGGAAGTTATGAGAACCTGGTTTCTGAAGAGATGGTGACTAAGTTGAAGTTGGAGAGATTGAAGCACCTGAAGCCCTATCAGATAGCATGGATACAAGATAAACATAAGATTCTGGTAAGTGAACAATGTTTGATGAAATTGAAGATAGGAAATTACCATGATGAAGTTTTGTGTGATATCATGCCTATGGATATTTCATATTTTGTTGGGAAGGCCTTGGCAATATGATAGACAGGCTATTCATGATGGAAATAAGAATATGTACACCATTGTTGCTAATGGGATGAAGCAGATTTTGTTGCCATTGGAAGATGTTCCTACAGTTGAAGTTTGTATGAATGTTAGGGTTTTTCTAGTTGACGGAAGGAGATTCTATGATGGATTGAGACATGAGAATGTGTGTTATGCCTTAGTTCCTAAGAAGACTGAAGACTTGAAGCATGTGGAAGAACACCCAGAAGAGATAAAGGAGTTGCTGACAAAATGTGAGGAGATCATTTCAGATAATGTACCTGATGGATTACCATTTGTGAGGAGTATTAGAAATTGCATGGATCAGATTCCTAGACCTAGTTTTCCTAATAAAGTGGCACACTGGATGACGCCTATAGAGAATGAAGAGTTGAATAGGAAAGTGCAAGAATTGTTAATGAAAGGTTTGATCAAAGAAAGCTTAAGCCCTTGTGCAGTACCTATTGTATTGGCACCTAAGAAGGATGGAGAATGGAGAATGTGTACGGATTCAAGAGCCATAAATAAGATCACAGTGAATTATAGATTTCCTTTACCTCAGATGGATGACATTATGGATTGTTTGAGTGGAGCCAGATACTTTACAAAGATAGATTTGAAGAGTAGATATCATCATATCATAATTAGAGAAGGAGATGAGTGGAAAATAGCATTTAAGACAAATGAAGGATTGTATGAGTGGTTGGTGATGCCTTTTGGATTGAAAAATGCACCGAGTACTTTCATGAGATTGATGAATGAGGTATTGAAGAAATTATTGGGTAAGTTTGTGATTTTTTACTTGGATGACATCTTGATTTTCAGTAGGAGTAGAGGAGAACATTTGTTGCATATTAGACAAGTTTTGCAGAGGTTGAGAGAGGAGTAGTTATTGATAAACATTAAGAAATGTAGTTTCATGAAGGAGGAATTGGTATATATGGGATTTGTAATATCTATGGAAGGATTGAAGATGGATCCTGAGAAGGTTAGAGAAATTGTTGAGTGGCGAGAGGTAAGATCTTTTCATGGCTTGGCTAGTTTCTACTAAAATTTTATTAGGAATTTTAGTTCTATTTGTAGCCCTATGATAGAAACAATGAAAGGAGATAGGAAAAATTTTAGATGGAAATCTGGAGCAGATCGAAGTTTTGAATTGTTGAAGCAGAAGGTGACTGAGCAGTCTGTGTTGGCTTTACTGGATTTCACTAAGGTATTTCAAGTAGACTATGATGCAAGTGGGAATGCAATTGGAGCAGTGTTGAGTCAAGAAGGAAGACCTATAGCTTATTTCAGTGAGAAGTTGAATGATGCTAGGAGAATATATTCAATGTATGATCAGGAATTTTATGCTATAATTCAATCCTTGAAGAAGTGGAGACATTATTTGTTGCCTAAGGATTTTGTGTTGTACACGGATCATCAAGCATTGCAATATTTGAATAGTCAGGGTAAGTTGAATCAGAGACACATGAGATGGGTGGAATTCTTGCAGAGCTATACTTTTGTTTTGAAGCATAGGAGTGGGAAGTCAAATAGAGTTGTTGATGAATTGAGTAGGAGAAGGAATTTTCTGATAGAGATGAGAGTGGAGGTACTAGGCTTTGATGAATTGAAGAACTTGTATGAGGAAGACCCGGATTTTGCAGAACCTTGGAAAGCTTGTAAGGAACCAGTTTTTGAGGATAGAAGCTAGTGGTTGGATTATTTCATTCAGGAGGATATGTTGTTTAAAGGTAATCAATTGTGTATACCCTAGAGTTCAATAAGTGAAAACTTGGTGAAATAAAAGCATAGTGGAGGATTGGCATGACATTTTGGAATTGATAAGACAGTAGCATTGGTGAGTGAGAATTACTTTTGGCGATAGATTCATAAGGATGTCAAGAGATTTGTGTAGAGTTGTAGATTTTTTCAAGTTGCAAAAGGGAGTAGTCAGAATGTTGGGTTGTATAAGCCTTTGATAGTTCCAAAAACACCTTGGGAGGATATCAATATGAATTTCATACTTCGATTGCCGAAGACACAAAGAGGTAATGATTATGCATTTGTGGTGGTAAACAGATTTTCTAAGAGGGCACATTTTGTACCTTGTAGGAAGACAATACATTGAATGCATGTAACAAACTTATTTTTGAAGGAAGTGGTTAGATTGCATGGATTACCTAGGAGTATTGTTTCGGACAAAGATGTAAAGTTTGTTGGTTATTTTTGGAGGACACTTTGGAAGAAGTTGAAGACCGATTTGAAGTTTAGTTCTACATTTCACCGACAGACTGATGGACAGATGGAAGTAGTTAACAGGAGCTTGGGGAATTTGCTGAGATGTTTGGTTGGAGAGGAGACCGGAAGTTGGGACTTAGTCCTGGCACACGCAGAGTTTGCATACAATAATTCAGTGAACATGAGTACAGGGAAAACACCTTTTGAGATTGTTACTAGAATTCATCATAGAGGTATGTTGGAGTTAAGAGACATCAGTATGGAAGATAAAAGGAGTGCGGAAGCAGAGGAATTTGTAGAACATATAAAGAAAGTACATACTCAAGTGAAACAACAATTGGAAGACATGAACCAAAAGTATAAGGAGAAAGCAGATGAAAAGAGGAGACATAAGGAGTTCAAAGTTGGAGATAAGTGGTGGTATATTTGAGGAAGGAAAGATTTCCAGTTGGAACATACAACAAGATGAAGATGAGGAAGTTTGGACCTTGTAGGATCTTGAAGAAGTTTGACTCGGGAAATGCATATGAAGTGGAGTTACCGAAAGGTATGGGTATATCACCTATATTCAACATTGCAAACCTACATCAGTATTATGAAGCAAAATTCAGTGAGGATAGTACAATGGAATTGGAGAATCAATTTCCTAAACAACAGACAGATGAGATTGAGGAGATTTTGGATATTAGAGATGGGAGAAAGACTCACAGCAGACAGTATAAAGAATATCTTGTGAAGTGGAAAGGAAGATCAGTTGAGGATTCTTCGTGGATTCTCGGGCTAAGGTAGACCGTCTTGGTTTTCCTTTAGCCCCAGACAAAGTGAGGGACTCACTTTTCATTAACCCCAGATGTCTAATGCAAGAGCATCCTCGGTTCTTGGCAATCTTGCATCAACCAAAAATATTTTCCTTTTAGTTTTGTTCTTGTTTTGTTCTTTCTTAGTTCATGTTGGTGGATTCATCATCTTTGCTCACCAAACCATGTAGATCTTGGAGTACATCATCTACATATTCATTTTCCTTGTCCCAAGATTTGAGTGCGATTGGATCTTTTTTCAACAAGTTATCACTTTTGGAATTCTTGGCAGTTTCTTGAACTGGCATCAGAATAATTTAAAACTTTTCGGCCAGTTTGATCGTTGTGGATCATCCCCGTAACTTGTGGATCTTAACGGTGTGATTTTGATTGTTCCTAGGTGTGTTCCCGACCTTCATTTTAGGTCCACACTCCATCTTAAGCACATTTTGTGGAGTAATTCAAATTTGAGGCCGACCTATTCATGTGCACGTTACATTTTCTTTCCTTGGAGAATGTGATGATCTTTGGCCGACATGGATGTTCCAGAATTGTGGATATGCTATAAAGCTTTTAATAGATCATTAGAATGGAGAGTGAAGAAAAGATAGATAATTTTGGTTTAGATTTGTAAGATTCTTCTCGCATATAGGAGCACATTGGAATATTGTATTTTTGAACATGTATAAGGCCTGTGAACCGAATCTGTAAGCCTGAATGTTGCTGGCCAAATGTAACTGAGATTTTCTATTAATGAGAATGTTTTAACCTACATTTACCTCCATATTTCATGTTGCTTTCGTTGTGTTACTCCTATTCCACGGTCTGGATTGTTTTGTTTGAGGACCTCCTAACGTGGTTGCACCAGAATCCCTCCACTCTCGGCTCTCTATGACCTAGAGCCTTGGCGTGGTTGGTCCCCCTCTTTGACATTTTTGGTGAACCCGACGTGAATAATGTCTACCCATTTTTCTGTGTTGAGGCTTGTACCTCATGCCTTGAGATTGTTGTAACCCTGAGTGTTGTGAAGGTTTATGAGCATCATAACCCAATCCACAACTTATGGGTACATTTTTAGACAAAGTGTGTGACACTTACCGATGGAGAAGAGGAAGGTCACTTCTAGTTTTTCCTCCAATTTCTCCACTAGTTTAGCTAATGAATTTACCTTTGGTTTTCCTATGGGCTTCACTAACGATATGGGTTTCATAGAAGAGACAAATCACATTCCTAATCCTCCATCCTTTCCCACAACTTCGTCTGTGGATGAGGATGAGGCTGTGCATGTCCCTGCGAAAAACCTTTTGGCATTGGATAACAGGTTACTAGACCTTGTGCACCATTTGGAGAAAGCACCAAACATGGTGAGAGCTGCTAGGCTTACTAGTGAATTGAGACATTTTTTGGGAAAGGATCGGACAAGCATAGAATTCTTCCATGGCCTTGTCAATTTTACTAAGGCTTATGTCCCTTCGTATAGGCCTAGATTGAGTACCACCTGGGGAGAAGTGCTCGATACTTATGAAAGATAGATAGGAATTTCAATGCCCACTATGTTCGTCTGCATGGTTGAATCAAGGCCCTCGATTAGTGTCTCTTCTTCTCAAAATCCCCCCACTATCAAGGTGACTAAGACGCCCCTTGGGTTTAGTTTCATCCCTCTTACTGCCCTCGGTGGTGGAGGCTCTGGTGGAATGAGTGGCAGTGGTTCTGGTAGCAGAGGTGGCACTAGTATCGGTGGCTCTGGTGGAGGCCATGGAGGTGGATTTGGTAGTGGAGGTGGCTCTGATGGAGGCCCTACCAGTACTAGTGGCTCTGGCGGTGGTCACATCGGCGGCTCTGAAGGTGGTTCCAGAGGTGGTTCTGGAGGTGGTGGCTATGGAGGCTCCACTGGTCCTTTATCATCTATTGACCCTATTTTGAATGCCTTGCTTTAGAATATGGGACATATGCAAAACTAGCTGGCGAGTCTCTCTGAGGCCTCTGCCTAGCCTATCTTTTAGCCCTTTTTTTACATAGCCCATTGTCGGTAGCAATCCTAAGTACTCCCTTCCCACAAGGAATGGAGATTCCCAAATTTGAGAAATATGGTGGCAAAGGGGACCCACAAACGCATGTGTCTGCCTTTAATGCCATGTGTACAGACTTCTTCCATCACAATGCGTTGATGGAAAAATTATTTCCTTTATCTCTTAAGGATACAACACTCGAATGGTACTATTCCTTACCCAACAATTCCATTTTCTCATTTGATCAACTTGTGAATTAGTTTCTTTGATAGTTTCAAGCCAACATCGGACTGAATATGACCTTTTCAGATCTTGTCCAATGCAAGCAATGGGATAATGAGAAGATTATTGATTTTATAGCACAATATCAAGTGCTCTTTTCTCAAATCTCGTACTCGCTGCTCAATTCTAATGTGCAAAATATGTTCATAGGGAACCTATAGAGACCTTGGTAGGAAAATTTTGTCCTTATGAAATACCCTTCTTTCGTGCATCTGTGTGTGGCATTACAAGAGTATCAACAGATGGTAATTCAGTTAGGGGGATCCTCCTCGTGCTCCTATTCAGAAGGAAAATCCATTATATCAATCTCAGGGAAAGGCAAGGCTATTACGAATGTAGTAGCCACAACAAATGAAAATGACCTCAAACGCAACAGAAAGTTCACAAAGTTAGTGGAATCTTATTCTTCCATCTTATAGAAGTTGTTGAAGGATAATATCATTACCTTGAAGAATCCTCGACCCCTCAAGGAACCTTACCCTGATTGGTACGATGCAAATTCCTTTTTCTAGTACCATCAATTCAATGAACATGATACCGAACATTGTATGCACCTGTGTCATGAGATACAGGACCGCATCAAGGACGGTACTATTCATCTAGATGGGAGTAAACAAAATATGAATAAATTGGTGGTGAAAGCAAATAGTGAGTTGCAGATATACATGGACCCATTTCTGTCACATTCTGCTAACTTAATTATTGATCCCTTTGATTCTACCACTCATCCCGAAGCGTATGTTAACATGCTCACGATTGTTCCTTCCGTGTAGCCTGTGACTAGTTCACCAAATGTAATGTTCACCTTGCAAGATCTACCCTTGAACAACAAGCCCTCTCCCCTCTAAATTCTCACTTGTCTCAATGGGAACATTGTGATAGGGGTCTTAGTTGACCCTATGAGTCGAGTGAATGTCATTACTAAGGAGATGTTATGGTTGAATTCACTACAAAGGGATGAGTATGAAGAAGTAAAATCTACCATCTGTATACATGATGGCCTCTCTCTCAAGCCGTATGGCTCAACAACTCTTTCCATCCTAGTTGGACCTAGGACTTTGAACACAACTTTTGATGTTATCCCGAAATTTGATTTGTTCAGGGTGAAGTTAGGCATACCTTGGCTAGCTTCCATGAATGGAATC
The DNA here is from genome assembly GCA_007258455.2 of Sequoia sempervirens. Taxonomy (NCBI): domain Eukaryota; kingdom Viridiplantae; phylum Streptophyta; class Pinopsida; order Cupressales; family Cupressaceae; genus Sequoia; species Sequoia sempervirens. Next base: position 329,388,700 of record VDFB02000003.1, read on the forward strand.
GCTTTCGTCATTCATAAATGTCTTAAATTCTCCCATGAAGGTGGTGTGCACATCATGCATGCACATCATTTTTGGCCCGCCCCAAATCGGTTCGCTTCCCCCAAGAACAGACCTACTTTATCAAAATTATGTGAAGTATAAGACCGGGGGCAAAGGACAGCCAAATTTGACCCTTCCAGTAGTGCAACAACAAACTGCCACCTCTTCCCGGAAGGGAAAGGAGAGGTCTTCCTATCCTTAGGGTGCCTCTTCCACTCTTCTTTCTGAAGATGAGTTTTGGATGAATACTCTTCACTTTTATATGAGAAGTCTGATGGTGCCTGCTTGGTGCAAAGCTAAGATTAGGATATCAGACCTTCCTACCGTGCCTCTTAGACCTTGGCCCTACTTGTACATTAGAAGAAAGGGTCCTCATGGGGAATCCTCTATGTCTCAACCTCTATGGCCTCCCACTGCTCCTGCTTCTAAAGCAATGAATGGGAAGAGGCTTGTCGTCGAGGTGCTAGAGTTGACTCCCCCCATTGTATCTCAACCTATTCCTCCTGCTCCCATTCAGGAGTCTTGTCCCTCCACAGAAAATGGTTGTGATAGAAACCCTTATGGCTAAGTAGGATGCTTTTGTCCCTTCATAGCTCCCGACCTCTAGCTAAAAGAGTCATAGAAACCGCCTTGCGCATGAGCGCAAGTGCTAGAAAAAGGCTTTGGTAGTTGAGCGAGCCACTTTGTAGAAAAAGGAAGAGGAGATGACCACCCTTGCTTCATGGCCTCTTGATGCATCCTCCTCTCTTCTCCCCTCTACTTCCGTTCAGTCTAGTTCAGTCTCACTTCTGCTTCCGTTGTGAGTGTGAGTGTGTTTGACCCCAAAAAGGTGTAGGTGTTTATCGCTCCCTTGGCTGAGCCTCCCCTGTTGATGTCCCTTCCAGACATCCTACCATTCCCTAAACCCGTGGACATGCTAAATACCTTGGTGGTGTTTGTCATGGTTTTCTCCTCTTGCTTTGCACCTCTTTCCTTATTTGTGGGTATTTCACATCCCCCAATGAAGTAGAAGGTAGAGGTTGGACCTTCTAGCAATGGAGGGCATAAGAGGATCCCACCTTCTCTGAAGAGTGGTCCTACACTTGCTTGTTTTGTCCTAGTGACGGAGCAAGTCCTGGCCTCCCCTGAGTTTTTCACCACTCCCGAGTCACTCGGTGAGCCAAGTGGCGAATCTTGGGTGTCGTCCTCCCCATTTATTGAGGTACAACATGGCACTTCTATAAAGTGCATGTTTAACTCTTTGGATTAAGTCTTGGCCTTTTTGGTGATCTTCATGAAATCGCTGACCATAGCTCCACAAGAGTCAAGCGGAGAAGACCTTGCGGGGCCTTCTTCCTTAGCCCTTGTTGCAACAGGGTCAGAAGCACCTCCCCTTAATATTCCACCACTGTAGGCTCTCCTCCTTCCCCTTACAATGATCTAGATCAGGAAGTGGATGACCTCTTGGTCGATAAGTGTTAGGGGGAGGCCCCTTATTTATCTTTAGATTAGAAGTGTGTGTGTTGTGATGTGTTCCCCCATGCTCATGTTATGTGTTCCTATATGACCCTTGTCACCCTTTTTGGTGCTTGGATACAGAGTGATTTTGGGTTGTAAACCTTCTTCTATTTGTATCATCATTCTTCCTTTGTTATGTGCTTTGATTTTCGGAAAATTGGGGATGATGCAAAATGTTGGGGGAATTTAGGCTTCCCGTCCATGTTAACCCAATTTTTTATTTTACTTTTTCTTCTCGTGCATTCTTCACATGGTATGATATAGTAGGGGGTTGATGATAGTTCATTTATATACTATTACTATACTTATATATATTTATGAGCAGCTCTAACCCTGAAATATTAGATCACCCATGTGTCTCTTGTCCGTGTTATTTCTTTGTTGCTCTTTTATCTTTCTCTCTTCTTTTCTTGAGTGGTCCCTCGTATGTGTGACAAAATTCTTTTCAAAATGATTTAATTTTCAGAAAACGTATTCATTGCCAACGAATCTTTTCTTGAAAATCCTTTCAAGCTCTTTTCAAAAACCGTATTCTCATCTTGGACCCCTAGAGGAATGTATTTCCTTCATCATGGGTTTGCAAAGAAAGAACTTGAGAACTTTCCTCCAAGGTGGGAGTAGCTTTTCCTATAGGAGAAGCCTTGACCTTCCCCTCGTGAGGGGGCATCTTCTTCCTTTTGAATTCCTTGATGAAGTGAACATCTTTCAAAAGGATTTCTTGATGATGAATCGATTTGAGAAAAAATGTCTCTTTTTTCACTTTCAAACAACGCATCCCTTAATTTGACCCTCTTCTTTTGAAGGGTTCCTGAGGGACCCCTTTGAAATCCTTCCAATTTGTAGACTGTCTGCGTGACTGTCTATTTTCCTGTGTGGTGGTTGCTTCTTGTTTTCTGGCATGTTTTATTTGTGGATTAACATGTTGCTTTGCAGGTGTGCCTATGAAGCCACTTTCCAATTCGACTTTGTGGACTCCCCTTAAATCAGGCTTCCTTCATGAGAGATAACTTGGGGGTTTCCTTCTTGCAGTCTGTAGTCCTGTAAGGTGCTTATTTCACTGGGATTCCTTCATGAGAGAGAACTTGGGGGTGGCCTTCTTGCAGATCTACATACCTATAAGATGCTTTCATCCTATTGGATTTTTCCATCGTTGGTCTGAGGGCCTTCAATGTACTTCATGCAACTTCATAGTTCTACAGAGCTATGGATTCCTTTTGTTTGAAACTCCCCAAGGAGAGTACCTATGGAGTCCTTTGCCTGCCCTACACTTTCAAGTTCGCCAAATCACGGTCTTCTTCCTCGATGGTTCAGGTATACATTTCTAACCCTACTAACTCTTCGATCTACTTTATCAAATTCTCATCGATGTGTGCACTCACTAAAGTGGGGGAAAAATGTATAGGAGCAAATTTGCACCCCTTGTGCAAATTTCCCTTTCGCATACCCTCACCTTAGAAAATCAAATTTGAAGGAAAAATTTCACATCACCCACCTACCTTCCATCCACCTAGAATTTTTCCTTTGTATCACAGAGAGAATATTTGTCAGGGATGAATGTGTGGCACACAGATGTCTGCATGTCGCGCTTCCATCCCTAATAGATTCTTGTGTCTGAAGTTGGCTGAGGTGTTACACATCTGATTGGGGAAAAATTGTAATATCCCTCTTCGACCAAATGACCCAAAAATTTCTTATTCCTTCTCATCCCACCCTCAAAAACATTCATTCTCACTTCATTTCATCCTCTAGACATTAATTTTTATCCTCTACACATTCAATTACTCTTTCTTAGCATTTTCATTTAGCTTCTTCACTCTCAAGTAGCATTCCATCACTTCATTGTAAGCATTGTAGTAGATTTGAAGCTCCATCAACTCCACATTTCAAGTGTGAGGCAAGCCATAGAAGTGTGGGCTTAGAGTCTTGCGAGACCTCCCTTCATCACCGTTGCGGTTGTGGTGACTTTTCCAAGTCCATACCATGTATTCTCCTCCGTTGGCTAGTGAGATTTTGGGTGGAGGTGGTAACACTTCACTCCTATCCTTTGTGATTTGATAGAGTAGCATATTGTTTTTTAGTGTTCATAGGAAGCATTCTTTCTTTCTTTATCGCATATTCTACTTCGTTGCTTTCTGGTTGTCCATGGAGGTGGAAACACCAAAATGGGGGTCTGACTAAGGCAGGACCCTATACAGTCCCAACAATTTTCTCCTTCTTTCTTGTGTGTAAGTGGACGTGTGTGTGGAGCTAGTTGGTGAACAGGTGCTTTTGTGAGATTATCTTCATCACCCTAGCCTTTATTTACTTGCTTTATCAACTCTGTCTCTATTTCTCATACTTTCTTGTTTTGTTTTTCCTATCACAAACAACTAGTTAGGTTATCAGTGAGTTTTTAGGTAATTTGTATTGTATTTCATGTTTTTTGGTCATACAAATGCCAGCACCCCCAAGAGATGTTAGTGTTTCATACTGTCATCCAAGAATGGCATTGTCATCCTCGGATAGAGAGCTATCTAAGGTACAGTTCCAACTCTAAAAACCAGATCACCTAGCCTAAACCTAAACTCTAGGTCTGTAGAGTGATGTAAGTAGTATATAGTTCTCTTCATTCTCAATCCCTATACTTTTAGAGTGGGGTAAGTTAGGACAGCCCTCTGGTCTCAGTTCTCTGTGACCTAGAGCCTTGACGTGGTTGGTCCCCCTCTCTTACACATATATCGAGGGGAAATCTATATATCGACGAGAGATAATTAAGGATCCCTTTGGCAGAGCGATATCTGTTGGAGACATGTCATTTATTGAAGGTGAACCACCCAAGATTAATATTATAATCCTATTAGCCAAATTTGAAATGCGTAGATATATTGGAGTGAAAAAGAAATATCGAAGAGAGAGTGTAACAGTAGTCCAAGAAAAGGTTTGATGGGACTTCAGGATATCAAAGTAAGAATTTTCCAAGTCCTTTTGATGTCTTGATAACAAATAAGCATATCGAAGGGATGTGTGAATATCGACAGGAATGAAGTGTTAGTCCCTTCGGAATTTGGAAAGACATGAAGAGTATACCATTGAGGAGGTTATGGGGGAGACATATAGATATCAATAAGACAAAATATTGGTCCCTTTGAAGGAAGAAAGGGCACATGATTAACTTAATAAATTCGTCGAGAGGTTAGACTTGAGCGTTCATCGAAGATGCAACATCGCAAAGGAACATCAGACCGACATCAACAGTCATCAAGTCACCTTGGATATTCCTCTTTTGTCTCTTTCTTGTATATGTGGCAATCTTACATAGACTTGTTGAGAGAAAAATATTGCAAAATATCATACCAAACAGTGGGCATATGAACACTTAGTTTCTAGAATGTGAACGATCTAAAGCTTGTTGCTTCCTTCATTCCTTTAAGAAGGAAACCAATACCGTGGGGAACCTCTCTTGGAGGGGGAATTGAATTTGGGAAAGAACATTGTAAAGGCCTATTTTCTGAAGCATATCAATCGAATGTTGCTTTCTTTGGTGTCTAAATTCTAGGTGTCAATTACTTATTGAATATCATTGATAGAATTTTACCTAGTTGTCTCCATTTTTTTTTTCTCCTTATTATTTAAATTAGCATATCAAGCATATGTCTAATTTGTCAAAACACAATTCATGTTTTGTGTGATTTGTTTAATAGGGTTTCTTCAAGAAATAATTAAATTCTTTTGAATAGGTCATAGTAATCTAGAGGATTCAATTGGATAAATAAGAAGAACCTGATAAAAGATAATTTTGCATGTTTATGCAAGTCATAAATAGTATTGTACCAAGTAATTTGAGTTATACCCAAAAGGAAGACACATATCAATTTGAATTATGAATTTTTTACCTAGAAAAGGTACCAATCAATTCATTTTCCAAAACCGTACCTTGTATCATATTCTAAAATCCAATTTAGATTTTCTATTGTAGGTGTGGAAGTATTTGTAGTTGGAAAATATAATTCAAAATCATATGCCACTTTGAAGTAGATTGAACGAGATAATTTAATTGAAAAAATTGCATAAAATTCACAATTTGTTCAACATTCACCAATCAATCTCAAGGATTTAACAATCAGTGGTGAGCACAAGGTAATACCCACCTAGGTATAGCAATGCCTAAAGTGCAGGGAATTCCAATCATTTTTATTGATTCTATTTTTTGGCCAATTCACTTGTAAAACCCAATCATAAAGCTTGGCATACTTTTAGGGTTTTGCAATCTATAGATTTGGGAACCAACAAATTGGTGACTCTACTGGGGATAAGTGGTCATCATTGGGAAGAGTCAAGAATAAAAGGGTGAAAATCAAAAATTGAATTTTTAGACTTGGATAGAGTTTGTTGCAGTAGTGGTGAAGAGAGATGAAAATGACTTTGTTGTTGAAGACCCAGAAAATAAAATTCATTCCTCTCTAGAAGAGGTGGTGACTTTGTTTCAAGAACCTGGTGGAGGATACAAAGAAGTTCCATATCTACATAATTTTCAAAAGAAGGGTCAGCAGTTGCTACAGTTGTTGTAGGTACTTCTATTCTGGTTTTCAAAATAGTTATGATATTCTATGAGAAATATGCAGTAATAGGCTTATTTGAAAATATATTAAGCTCGACATTGAGTTGTTTTATGTATTATCCTTGCTTGAGAGCCTATTGTAAGAGAAAAGATCTAAAAGATGTGTGACTGCTATTTTTTATGTGGAAGAACTATAAAGTGATAAACAAGATGTATCATCTGTATAGTTATCCTTGTTTGGTTCCAAGCATAATGAATAGATAGCAATGTCAACCATATCCACAGCGAAAAGTGTTTGTCCTAGAAAAATATAAACCATTAAACTTTAGTAATAACCAAAGTTACCCAATTTTTTGTCCTTTAGAACTTAGAGATCATGTGCATATGTTTCATGCAGAGAAATATGAATCAGCTTAGAGGCATGTACAACTATTTTGTGATTTTATTGAAGACATTCAGATTTGTGCTTAAGATGTCATTATAAAATTCTTTGTAAGGTATTTGAAGGATAATGCAAGAGAATGGTATAGTGGATTACCCATGCAAAGTATATCTTCATGGGAAGATTTCAAAAGGCTATTCCTGAGTCAGTTTGATGACTATAATGAAAATTATACACAAACTTTTAGGCCTCAGTCTATTCTAGCAAGCAATGAAATGACATATGCAAATGTGCAATATAGATCAGAGGTTGACAGTAGTCTTCAAGGTGCAAATACCCCTATTGTTCCAACTTACCCATGTTGAGATAACGGTGTTGTACACCATTGCATAAAATAATTTATTATTATTGTAATTAAATATTTATTTAGTTGTGATACACCTTGGTGGTGTTGTTAATCACACCAGGTAATTATTTGGGGGGCCACTTGATGTTGTATTGTAACATTGTATTATTATTTAATTTGTGGGAGACGTGTGATAATAATTTAATATTGGGGAAAAATTAAATAATGTGATGTCTTAGTACCCATATTAAATAAGGGGTTAGTGTTTTTGTTTTCACATGGTTTTGTAATACATGGTTTCACCTTACCACTAGTTGTATTTTGTGTGAGCTTGTGCCTATAAAAGAAAACACATATGTAGTGGTTTAGGTTGGTTGAGTGGGTTGGCTATCATTATTGAGTGTTCTTGTGGAGTGCATTTATGAAGCATGGCATGGGATGTGTGGATTCATGCTTGGACATGTTAATGTTTTGAGCAGCTTCGGGTTCATCCTTCCAGCCACGAGTGAAGACATAATAAATGTAGCGTATCAGCTATTTATATGAGTCATTCATTTTGAACGCTTCTCTTGGCAACATTATAATTTCACTTCTAGCCGACCTTCTTTATGATTTGTATTGAATATTTATTATTGTATTCTGGCCGACCTTATAACATGAAGAGGTGCAACCTCTCTAATTTGTATATATACAAGGTTCATCCTTCCATTTATGATTATCAAGAAAGTGTGAATTATCTCTAAGCATGAATTTCTTCTAAGTGCGAATTTATTCAAGAGGCAAGTGACAAGTGTGAACTTCAAGTGTCAAGTGTGAATCTTCTTCAAGTGCTGAGTATGAAGTTTATCTAAAGCTGAGTGTGAACCTTATCAAGGGCAAGTTGTGAATATCCTTGAAGGATAATTTATACTGTTAGAAGTGCAGGTCTTTATCTGTCATTGTATCTGGTAAAGGTATAGATTTTTGGCTTTGTGTTCGGCCTCATTGTAAAGTGAATTGTTGTCACTGTTTATATAAATAAGAGAGATCTTTGTTGCTAGTTTTTCTCCCTCAAGAGGAGGGTTTTCCCAGGGTATCTGTTGTGTTATTTTGTCTTATTTGAATTAAGTTATGTGCATGCAAATCCGATCTTAAATTAACATGGTATCAGAGCAAGTTTGTGAGAGGATCCGATCAGATTTCATTGATTATTCAAAAGCAACAAATCATCTATAGGAGACTATAGGTCGCAGGAGTCATAACTAAGTAGATCATAGGAGACAGGTTTATTATGCTGACAGCCCAATAGGAGTTCAATGGCTCTAGTCTCTCCCTTCTGTATTGCCGTCAGTAAGAAACAAGTCTGAAGTGTGGAGTATGTGGCACATCAATCACTAGGCATTTAACCCTAAATCATCCTTGAGCAAAGGCGAAGGGTCTGGCCTAAAAATATTGTATCTATTAGCCCTTATTACTGTTGTGTATACAGATTTGTTCCAGCTCGGCATATCTCTGTCACCATGTATCTCCATATTTCAATTCTTCTATAGAGAAGCCTGAATCTTTTGGCAGTGTGACTTTACAATTGTGAGAAAAATAAAAGATGGAAGCATCTTCTCTTTTTCAACGTCACTTTGGAGATAGCATCCGCAGAATGTCTTTGATACTTTGCACATCAGGATCTTCATTAAATCTGTGAATCTAGGACCCTTGAAATTCCATCTTGGTAGGATGTGTTGAAGCTCTTCCTTGCTGGGTGATCTCATTGAAGTCTTCTTCATTCTTGGCACTGAAGAACTCACACTCAAATATGATCAAGTTATATTTGAAAAAGGCCAATAGCTTGAGAAGTGAGATCCAATTTCAGGTCCTACCAATTCGCAGAATTCAAAAGGAGTCTCGAGGGCAGAATGAGGCATGTTGCATAACCTAGTGGATTGCAGCTAGAAACGGAGTGCATTGTAAATTTGAACAGTCATAGGGCTTGTTCAAATTTAACCTTGCCATGGGTCTGTGTTCGAGTCATGAAGGTTGTGGATTGATCTGAGTGTAAGAGAAGCATATTGTGTTCAATAATTGCATTCATCAGAATATTAAAGAGATAAGTATTCTTTGTTGAAATCACCTTTCTAGTTTGAATTTCAGTTACTTCATTTAGTTGGATCTTAGGAAAGAGAGTTAGTGGTTTCTCTTGAATTGTGTTCCTAACATAAGATCCTTTGAAGATTTCATTTATTGTAAAGTTATTTCTGAAATAAAAAGAGAATTGAAATTTTGATGGTGATTAGTTGGTCACATCGATATCATTCTCTAATGCATAAACTGGGATAGAGCCTTGAACTCTTGGAGAGAGTTGGTTCTACATGCTAACTGCATAATGCATTCAAGAAATCTGTAGTTGTTCAGATTTTTTCTTGTTGTACTGAGTTTGGCACTCTCGAGAGGAATAAAAGATGGAAGAAAGAGTTATATCAAAATTATATAAAGATAAGTTTCTTTAGCCCTTCATTCTGATCTTTTGATATATTTCTCTTTAGGCTGATTTAATTATTCATGTTTTAATTTTATAAATTTTGTATTCTTGCTATAACTTGGAATAGTAAACCTTGTATGATTCTAGCCTTGATATTTCTTTGGATAGTTGTGAATTGTTGTAATCTCTCTCTATTGCCTTCAGGATAGCTCCAGAAGCAAGAAAGTGATGAGAGATTGCTTAGTGATGAAAAAGCTTGAGGAATCTTGTAAGGAAGTCATGCCGACCAAAGAAATGATCAAGCGTGAAGTCACAACTTGCAGCCATGAGACTGAGTTGGTGGCTAAAGGGAGTTCACTTCCAGAAGTCTTCTTTGCAATCTCTAAAGCAAGGATCAAGAGGGAGTTCAGTGACTCACTGAGAAGAAGTGAAGGTTGTAGTGTTGCAGGAATAAAGTGTTCTAAGAGGACAGCCCTATATCTCTACAAAAGCATATGCTGGAATTCATTCTCTAAGGCCAAGCATTGCAAGCAATCTTAGACGATGAGGTCAAAAGATTGATGCAAGTACTTAAAGATGCATATGAGAGCATTGAGAAGTACAAGGCAAGATTCATAGCTCATGGGTTTTCACAAAAAGAGGGAGTTGATTATGAAGAAACATTTGCTCCTGTTGCTCACTATTTTGAGGTACATGGGAGGAGCCACATGTTTGCAAGCTGAAGAAGGCCTTGTATGGCCTTAAGCAGGCTCCTCGTGCATGGTACGAAAGGATTGATCAGTACCTATCAAGTTTGGGCTTCTTGAAGAATGATGATGATTCAAATCTCTACTTCAAGGAATTGACTTCTGAATTTGAGATGAAGGACCTTGGGCTCATGCATTACTTCCTTGGCTTAGAAGTCTGGTAGAAACCAGATGGAATGATTCTAAGTCAAGGGAAGTACACCATTGATATACTTAAGAGATTTGGCATGATGGATTGCAAATCCATGCTACACCTATGGAGACCAATCTACATAAATTGAAGGAGGCTGCAGCTAGTTCAGATTTGGTGGATCCTACATTGTACAGACAGCTGATTGGATCCTTGATGTATCTAGTTAACACTAGACCTGATATTTTCTATGCAGTGAGTGCACTTAGCCAGTTTATGTGTGATCCGAGACAGATACATCTTGTTACATTAAACATATCCTGAGATACTTGTGTGGCATAGTTGGATATGGGTTGAGGTATACTTCAGACACAGACTTGGAGTTACATGGTTTCACTGATTTTGATTGGGCAGGTTGTGTCACAGATCGGAAGAGCACCTCTGTTGTTGCTTCAGTTTGGGTTCTGCTATGATTTCTTGGTGCAGTAGGAAGCAGTCATCTGTAGCATTGAGTACAGCAGAGGCTGAGTACATTGCAGCTTGTATGGCAACTCGAGAAGCAGTTTGGCATCGTAAGCTCCTTGCAGGATTGTTCAGACAATCAATGGAGCCTACTATTATTCATTGTGATAATCAGAGTTGTGTGAAGCTTTCTGTCAATCCTGTTTCATGACAGATCCAAGCATGTTGAGATCAAGTACCACTATATCAGAGATATGGTACTAAGGAAGGCTGTACAGTCAAGGTACATCAGCACTAATGAGCAGACGGTAGATATTCTCACCAAGCCTCTCGCCAGGATAAAGTTTGAGTACTTCCGAGATAAGCTTGGTATGGTGGAGAATTCAGCCTTGACTGAGTAAGAGTCTCAGTATCAGTGAAGCCTTGTTAATACATTTTCTTCTGAGACGGAAGAATTTGAGGTGCAAGTCCTTGTTAATACATTTTCTTCTGAGACGGAAGAATTTGAGGTGCAAGTCCTTGTTAATACATTTTCTTCTGAGACGGAAGAATTTGAGGTGCAAGTCCTTGTTAATACATTTTCTTCTGAGACGGAAGAATTTGAGGTGCAAGTCCTTGTTAATACATTTTCTTCTGAGACGGAAGAATTTGAGGTGCAAGTCCTTGTTAATACATTTTCTTCTGAGACGGAAGAATTTGAGGTGTAAGTCCTTGTTAATATATTTTCCTCTGAGACGGAGGAATTTGAGGTGTAAGCCCTTGTTTCCACCCTCTGAGCTTGAGTCATGGTGGATGTCATGTGTGAGACTCCATGACATATCTTGTACTTGTGAATGTCACGTTGAGGTGACAACATCACGCAAGTGATGAACACTTGTACACACCATAGTGTGATTTTTGCCTTTATGGTCGATATCCTATTGAGGCGATTTCTAACATCATGTTGAGTTGATTTGTCTTGAGCAGCTGGAAGTTCTCTCCCTAGCTAAGAGGGAGTGTTAATGTTTTGAGCAGCTTCAGGTTCATCCTTCCAACCACGAGTGAAGACATAATAAATGTAGCCTATCGGCTATTTATATGAGTCATTCATTTTGAACGCTTCTCTTGGCAACATTATAATTTCACTTCTTGGCCGACCTTCTTTATGATTTGTATTGAATATTTATTATTGTATTCTGGCCGACCTTATAACATGAAGAGGTGCGACCTCTCTAATTTGTATATATACAAGGTTCATCCTTCCATTTATGATTATCAAGAAAGTGTGAATTATCTCTAAGTGCGAATTTCTTTTAAGTGCGAATTTATTCAAGAGGCAAGTGACAAGTGCGAACTTCTTCAAGTGTCAAGTGTGAATCTTCTTCAAGTGCTGAGTACGAAGTTTATCTAAAGTTGAGTGTGAACCTTATCAAGGGCAAGTTGCAATATCCTTGAAGGACAGATTTATATTGTTAGAAGTGCAGGTCTTTATCTGTCATTGTATCTGGTAAAGGTACAGATTTTTGGCTTTGTGTTCGGCCTCATTGTAAAGTGAATTGTTGCCACTATTTATATAAATAAGAGAGATCTTTGTTGCTGGGTTTTTCTCCCTCAAGAGGAGGGTTTTCCAAGGGTATCTGTTGTGTTATTTTGTCTGATTTGAATTAAGTTCTGTGCATGCAAATCTGATCTTAAATTAGCAGGACACATGGGAATTTATCATCGTAACTCTTGTATTGCTTTATTGTTGAATAATATGATGGAGTATGGATGCTTTTGGAGGCTAGATTTTTCCCTCTTGAGGGTTTTCCCAAGGTATATCTTGTGTTATCTTGTGGCTTGTCTATTTGATCTATGCATTTGGAAAACTTGTATGCATGTTTATCTCTCATGGGTTATGTAGGAAATGGATTAAGATTGTGGGTTTGAATGAAATATTTCCTAACAACCCACATCAATACCCTGCACACCACAGTAAACCCCAAATTCATTATCAGCAAAGTGCACACATTATTGACCCTGCCATCCACATTCAGGAAATATTTACTATAAGGAAAGTAGAAGGTGAAACAGGTTATTCCTTGTTGACAAGGATTCTAAATGCTTATACAAACATACCTGATAGCTTCAAACCTCACGAGCCTATTCTGATTGAATTTTTTTTGAGTGTATATGAATTGGGTCCAAATTTTTGGTCTAAAAATTGGAAGCCCATTTTCCTAAGTCAAGTAGTTGAGTTGATTGAATTTGTTGAAAATAATAGGTATGAACATACATTTAGGGTGAGATTTCATGATAATGCTTGCAGTCAGTCAAAGGATATGATAGGTCCACCTAAAAATGGTATGTGTAATAATCTGAGTGCATTTCATGATTAAACAATGAAGGTGCATCCATTTATGCATTATCATAGCATTGATAATAATGAATTAGAAGTTGAAACAAAAAGGGACAGTGTTCCATGCAACAATGAAGAGGGTAATGATTATAATCAGTCTATAGAGGATGGGTATGCAAGTAAAAATAATTGTGACTATTTTTTTGAAAGGTTGTTGGAAATTCAATCCTATATGATATGAGTAGTGTATGTTATGATGAATCCATTGAATGTCCAGATTTTAATGATAAAAATGATAACGTTGTGGATTTTGATTTGCAACTAAGTGGTGCTTGCAGCTCTTATGGATATCAAGAAGAATTAGTGGAAGATGTGAAAGAAGAAGCATGTTCACTCAGCAGTGAGAAATTTTCAGATTTATTGACCATGGAATATCAGAGGTATGTACATGAAAATGGTCATGAGCTTTTGTGCCTTGCTCGGATAAACTTTGACAATGATGATGTTCCTTTGGGTACTAAGTATGACACATGTCCATTTTATTTTCCTTCCACAAATAGACAAAGATAATTTGTAGGATAACAATGTTCATGAAGGATATCTTGATGACTCTTCTCACCAAAATGTAGAATTGTAGTTTCAAAATGAGCTAGTATATGAATGATTTTCTTTCCATATGTTGGAGGCTTGTTTGCATACTTCTCATGGTTTGCACTAGTGTGATACTAGCTATGAGACAACATATGATTTTTTTGATTTCTCAGTCTATTTGGGAAAAGCTTCAGTGAAACATGAAGATTAAATAGATAATTCTAATTATTGCATTATGTATGAACATGTTTCATGAAAAGAATATGATGGATGTTTATCACATGGTGATGGTATTTTTCAATTTGTGCTTGATTGTGAGATACAGTCTGATGGAACTAATGTTGGTATGGGAAAATACACTGATATGTTTCAGAATTTCAATGGTAATGTTTGTCTTCAGGCTTGCAATGATAGTGCTTTCAGACTTGACCATATGCAATCAGATGAAAATAAAGTGTATGATAGAGGAAAATAGAGGCTTTTCTTTTTTGGTGGCCTAGTCCCATCAGTTGTGGTGTGATTTTTCAAATCATACTAGTTCAGGGAAAAGAAATATTTTGACTTTGCTACCCAATCGACAAGACACTTGGTATGCTTCCACCAGAGATATGAATTCTTGCTATTCCTGCAAGGGGCATGCATCCCCAGTCGGAGCCACTGTTGGAACCTTCAAATTTTTAGAAAACATGGTGAAGATTCATATTATTTGCAAAACATGGTGGGTGAGAATCAGGAATTTCCAATGCATGGAAAATTTTTGAAACACTTCTTTTCTTAAAGAAGATAAATTCCATTCACAATAGTTTAGGGTTTTCCCAATTTTGGTTTTCTTTGTTTTGTATAGTTTTGTGTTTTTGGTCTACAACCCGGAAGAAATGTTCTAGATTATTGCAATGTCTAGTTAACCATTCATCCCCTACTAGAGCCACTGTTAGGAATGGAAAATTTTCACTTAGTCTACATTTAATACTTGTCAAACCCTACTTCCAAAATTCCACTAAAAGAGTTCTAACCCTTGCACAATTCATTTTCCAGGTCTAAAATTCATGTTATATCTTTTCCCAAGACATCTTCCAGCATACATGTATGTTGTTACCCTAAGCCATGTCTTGTTTGAGTATTGCGGTGTTGCAGTAGGAAGTCAGTAAGGCATGAACACAATCGAAGAGAATATAGCTTATTGTAAGGAGTCACTTTAAGGTCCCTTTGATAAAATAAAAGAACATAAAGCACCATCAGAGAGACTATACCATATCAATAGGAGTTACCTTAGAGTCCCTTCAATAGCGCAGTTTGCATAAAAAGGGCATAAACTCATATTGGGGAGACTACATTGCATCGGTGGGAGTCAATTTAAAGTCCCTTCAATAGAAAAATTTGTATGAGATAGTGTGAGCATCATCAAAGACACAGCGACATGTCGGGAGGAGACAGTTTTGAGTCCCTTCGATGAAGCGATGTGTATTAAAACAATAACATTCATGGCCCCAGATTTGAAAGTATCGATATGGTGGGCTTGTAAATATATCGAAGTGACAACAAAATGTCGAAGATATAGTTTCTGGAGTCCGTTCAAAAACCTGACAAACAGAAAATGTATATATCAAGGGGAAAGCTATATATCGGCGAGAGATAATTAAGGGTCCCTTCGACAGAGTGATATATGTTGGATACATGACATTTATTGAAGGTGAACCACCCCAAGATTAATATTATAATCCCATCATCCAAAGTTGGAATGCATAGATATATTGGAGTGACAAAGAAATATCGAAGAGACAATGTAACAATAATCCAAGAAAAGGTTCGAGGGGACTTCAGGATATCAAAGTAAGAATTTTCCAAGTCCTTTTGATGTCCCAATAAAAAATCAGCATATCAAAGGGAGGTGTGAATATCGGCAAGAACAAAGTGTTAATCCCTTCAAAACCTAGAAAGACATGAAGAGTATACCATTGAGGAGGTTATCGAGGAGACATATAGATATCGATAAGATAGAATATTGGTCCCTTCGATGGAAGAAAGGGCACGTGATTAACTTGAGAAATTCATCGGGAGGTTAGACTTGAGCGTTTAGCAAAGATGTAACATAGTAAAGGAACATCAAACTAACATCAACAGTCATCAAGTCACCTTGGATATTCCTCTTTTGTCTCTTTCTTGTATATGTGGCAATCTTAAATAGACTTGCTGAGAGAAAAATATTGTAGAACGCCATACCAAAGGGTGGGAATGTAAATAGTTAGTTTATAGAATGTTAATGGTCTGAAGCTTGTTGCTTCCTTCATTCCTATAAGAAGGAAACCAAGATCATGGGGAACCTCTCTTGGAGAGGTGGAATTGGATTTTGGAAAAGGACATTGTAAAGCCCTTCTTATGAAGCATATCAATTGAATGTTGCTTTCTCTGTTGTTTGAGTTCTAGGTGTCAATTACTTGTTGAATATCATTGATAGAATTTTACCTGGTTGTGTCTATTTTGTTTTCTCCTTATTATTTAAATTAACATATCAATCATATGTCTAGTTTGTCAAAACTCAATTCATGTTTTGTGTGATTTTTTTAATAGGGTTTCTTCAAGAAAGAATTAAATTCCTTTGAATAGGTCATAGTAATCTAGAGGATTCAATTGGATAAATTAGAAGAACCTAATAAAAGATATTTTTTCACGTTTATGCAAGTCATAAACAGTATTGTGCCAAGTAATTTGAGTTATACCCAGAAGAAAGACACATATCAATTTGAATTATGACTCTATTACCCAAAAAAGGCACTGATCAATTCAGTTTCTAAAACCATCCCTTGTATCATATTTAGATTTTTTGTTGTAGGTGTGGAAGTATTTGCAGTTGGAAAATCTAATTTAAAATCATATGCCACTTTGAAGTAGATTGAATACGATGATTTAAATTAAAAATTGCATAAAATTCACAATCTGCTCAACATTCACCAATCAGTCTTGAGGATTTAACAATCAGTGGTGAACACAAGGTAATACCGACCTAGGCATAGCAGAGCCTAGAGTGTAGGGAATTCCAATAATTTTGATTGATTCCATTCGTTTGCAAATTCACTTTTAAAACCTAATTATAAAGATTGGCATACTTTTAGGGTTTTGCAATTTACAGATTTGGGAACCAACTGGTTGAAAGGACTTGATTTAAAGGTAGATGCCTAGACCCCAGATGTTGCAAGAATCATAACAAGGGAGAATTACATTGTCCATGAAGTTAAACTATTTTTTTATGTGACCACTTTAGTGGGTATGTTTACTTAATATAAACCTTATGACAGTAGAGCCAATTGGTCTACATTATGTCAATCCTTGGTCAAATAAAGTCTCCAAGTCAAGTAGGGAGGGTGAACAAATGAGTTTTCTCCAATTAATTAGTGATTGTATTCATTACAAATAACTTTGGCCAAAGTGGGTGCATTAGTCTTTGCATACACTTGTCGATTCACTATGTTACGATTACTTAATGCAATAAAAGTTGTCATTCATAGTTGGAAGGTCTCCACAGTTGATTGACGGAATTGGTTAAATAGGACAAAATGTAAAGCTAAGATGGCTACTACTAGGGGTTCTTAACCATTTTCTTTGTTGAAGGGTATGGCCACTTCCAATTAGGAAGGTGTGTGGGAGACCGTTGGTCCATGGTTGGATGTAAAGCACTTGGGTGATGATCTCCCTCTTGTAGATGGCCTGCCAAGTCTTGGGAGACGGAAAGAAAGAAAGAAAGTATCCAAATATGGATCTCTAACCTTGTTCCTTATTTGTTTATGATATATATATTTGAAATTATTCATGTGGGAAATGATGAAAAGAAAAACAATTTATATTTTCTAGTATGAAATAGTGAAATGAATTTTATTTTTTTATAAAAGTGGCAAAGCCACTAAAATATTTTTATTATTTTTTTTTAGTGAAATGAAATTATTATGCTTTGCTCATGTTATCAATTATGCAAATGTAACTTTCATTTATTGACAAAATTTTTATGTCCTAATTTTATGGAATAGTTACTTTTTACTTTATGGTTAAAATTCCATGTAAATTCCTTGTTATAAGGTTGTGGTTGTTACAACTTGAGGTATTTTGAGTAGATTTTTGGTCGATAATTTCATGAAAATCATGCTCAAAAATATCCTCCTATTCAAGAAGATGTTTCACGTGCATCATAATTAATTTTACAACCAAATTATGTTCATTTCCAAAAAAAATCAATTCTAATATTTTAAAAAGAATCTACTTGAAACAACCATGTGTTTTCATCAAGTACAACATCACAACTAGAATATACTTTGTTAGTTTTAACATCGACTAACAAATATATCTTATGATTCTCATTATAGCATGTGAGAATCATTTCTTATATTTTGCTAAAATTTCATTTGATTTTCTATGGGAACCCATACATATACAATTGAATCAAAAACTTTGAGATTACTTGCTTTGGGTTTTTCCCCAAGCCATGCTTCATATGGAGTTTTCTTGAGTATCGATGTTATTAGAGATCATTTGAGTAGATAATAGATGTCTACTATTTTTTCCCAATATTTATTAAGAACATTATTTTCCTCTAATATATAACTTGTCATATCTACAATGGTACGATTCCACCTCACTACCACTCAAATTGTTGTGGAGTGTAGATTATGGTTATTGCCTCCAAATTCCCCCAAGTATAAAATTCAAGGAATTTTATAGAACAAAATTTTCCTTCATTATTTAATCTAAGGATTTTGATACTCTTTCCTTATTATTTCTTCATCATTATTTTAAAAAAATTGAACTAATCAAATGCATGTAATTTTATTTTTTAAAATGTGCCCTCATTTTTCTTGAAAATTCGTCTACAAATAACAAAAAAAATACCTCACACCAAAGATGGATGTCTTTATGGGCCCACAAATACCAACATGGATCAATTTAAGGATCTCATCAACTCACTAAGCTTTACCTTCATCAAACCTTTTGATATTTCCCATATTTGCATGCATCACAAACTCCTTGCAAATTGTGAATTTAAAAAAAACATCCACCAAACTTCCTTTAACCAAGTAAGAAATATACCTCAAATTTAAATTATCATGTGTGACACTATAATGAGCTACATTCTTGACCACTCTTAGGCATCAAAGCATGCTAGATTTCACCTCACATATATAAACCAACCTTAAAAGACGGTGGTCTTCAACACCAAGAGTAAATATCTTCTTACTAATCAACAATATAACAATTTTATTATTTAAAAGCACATGTGAGGGTTATTCTTCATAATCTTATAGAAAGGATTATTTTTCATTACTTGAACATACTAGACATTAAGGAATGTCAATTTGATTATCTACAAGTTTTCATTTCTAATCCATATCACAAAAAATCATTGAGCTAGTAGAAAATATGTTAACATAATTAGTATATCAATCTTTTTTATTAGTAGAATAATGAGATGAACCAAAATTTATGTACCAAGCAAATTTATTCTTATTGTCTATTTTATCCCTAGCCATAAATGCAAGTAGTTCCTCTTCTTACATTTGACAACATTGACATGCATTTAAGTCCATTATTTTTTGCAAGATTTCCACAATAATGATATTTAAAATTCTTTTGATTACCTATCATAAGTTATGTTGTTTCTCTTTATGTTTGTTCATTCATTCTTCTTGGAAAATTGGTCATTTTCCCTTAATTTTGTTGCAAGGCCATCTCTAAACCCTCATTCCCATTGCTATTGCTAAATTATTTTTTCCACCTTTCTTATTGTAAAAGTTTAGGGCTAGGTCAACATAATAGTAATAGTATTTATGAATTCAATAAAATATTTCAATGAAAGTGGTAGACTCTTGAGTAATTACTACCATGCCTTCTTCCATTTTCTATATAATAGCATTTAATTATTCTCGAATATCCATGATATTTATTAAATGATTATAAAGATCCATTGTTATGTTAAATAAAGGAAGCAAAAAAGTTAGAATTCTCTCAATTATTTAGGTAAATGCATGAACCAAAGGCATCTGACGAGATAGTGAGGTCGTTTTATTGAAAACAATAATTTTTTAAGCAATAAAGGTAGCTTTACCTTTATTGAAATTTTCATACAAGTATTTAAATTTCTTACAAGTTTTGTTGCATTTGTATCAATCTTCACTTCAAGTAGCATTTCATTAGTCACAAATACTTTATTAGCATTATAGTTTCTTTATTCTACTCGTTGAACATTTCCTAATCTCGATTGAGTACATTGCCTCAAAATAAAATGATCTAAACATCTAAATTAAAAAGTATTTAAACATTCTTTATTTTCATGTATTATATTTTTTTCAAAAAATAAACTAGCTAGGCTCCAACATTATATGGAGCAACATGTAATATTTTTGAAAAGGATCTACTAACAAAACTAGTGAAGTTGTGAGATTTATAGCTACATATATGTTATTTCCTCACCTCAAACTACAAATATCAAAAAAAAAAAACAAAAAAACTTACTCAAAACTATTGGATCTAATGAAGAATACATATATCATGTCAAAATTTGAGATCTACCATAGAGTTGTTGGATAGATGCTAGAAAGTGTTGAAAATTGCTAAAAAAATATTGTAAATGTAAGAAAATGCTAAATCTAAAATTTTAAAAAAATAAAATTGCCATTCCATACTTTAAGACTTGGTTGTGAAGCCACCTAAAAATGAAAACGACTAGAAGAAAAGAATTAACAGGAAATAAAAAATGATCTAGAATAAACTATATTATATTCAACAAGAATGCAAAGCATACAAGCATGAGTGATTACAATGAAAGCAATAGGTGAGTTTATATAGGATATACCACCCAAAAGACTAAAAATACAACCAATGTGAGATAAAGTGAAAAAATACCTTAAAAAATTAATTAAATGTAAAAAGTATCTAAGTGGAGAACTAACTAGGAAATAAACTAGAAAGGAAATACACCTTATTCGCACAAACACCCCCTTAAATGCAACTTTAGAGGGGAGATAAAAGATTAAAAAATATGAAACTTGGCTACAAGATTTGATGAGATTCTTATGTACAAAAAAATACCCCAAAAAGAAGAGGAAAAAACCCACTAGGAAAAAAACTCCACTCATGAGAGGATGAAGCAAAAAGGGCTAAATCGACCCTCTTGAAAGAATGAAGTCTCATACCCTTGAAAGATCTCGTGTTAGAGAAACTTGCTCTCAATCAATGTTTTAGTGAAAATATTTTCAACCTTCTATGTTGTATGACAATATATCAAATCAATGACCTACTCCCATATTAGCTCCCCAAGAAAGTTCTTGGGGATCTCAATGTGTTTGGTCTACTAATGATGGACTATTTTTTTGAGATCTAGATGGCACTCTAGGTGTTGAAGTAGATGATTGATGGCTTCTAAAAAGTGATGTGAAACTCAATGAAGATACTTTGAATTCAAATAGCCTTAGTGGTGGCATTAACAAATCTCAATACTCAACCTTAGTTGATGAGAGAGAAATGACATGTTTTTTTCTCTACCAATAAATGGGACTAAAACCAAGGTGAAAGTTATAACCAAATATGAACTTATGATCATAAAGATCACCAACCCAATCAAAGTCTATGTACCAAATCAAATCTGAACACGTGTCTACTACATAATAAGTCTCATATTTGCAAGTGCCCTATATATAGTGAAGAATGCATTTGACTACTTACTAACAAAACTCGTGAGGCTCTTGCATGAAGTGTGAAACCATGCCAACTACAAATGAAATGCTAGGGTGAGTCAATTAGATGAGGTTTCCAAAAATTTAGTGAGACAAGGTAGCATTAACTAAGGGAGTGGATCACTTGGCCTCAAGTTTGACTCCTAACATAAAGGGAGTTCAATGCAATCTTATAATCATTCATATGAAACCAAGGAGATCAAGGGAATACCTAGGCTATGCAAGGGTGATCCTAGAAGAGAATTAAGTGATCTTGATCTCGAGAAATTAGTATAGCATGTACTCAATCCAATCATGCCAAACCTATTTGTAAAGCAGTCTTGACTTATTCAATGATGGATGAGGTGCTCCTTATGACAATCAAATTATCAACATAGAGAACCAAAAAGAGAAGATAATCATCCTATCTCAAAAATTAGGCATTCATATCAGAATGGAATTGAGAGAATCTGACAGAGAAAAGAAAGGTTTCCATCTTCACATACCAGGCCCACGGGGCCTACTTGAATTCATAGAGAGACTTTCTCAATTGAAAAACCAATAAAGAATCTTGAATGAATCCTTTTTTTATGCCATATAAATCTCCTTTTATATATCTCCATGAAGAAATAGACTCTTCATATCCATCTAATGTACAACCCAACCATGAGTTGTACCAATAGCAAGAGTTAGGCGAATGGATTTCATCTTGGCAACAAAGACAAAGGTCTTGATATAGTCAGTATTAGAAACCTATAAGAAACCTTTGGCCACAAGTCATGCTTTATACTTGTCAACTAGTTCATTCACTACAAATTTGGCTAGATAGATCTATTTCACCAAACCTATTTTATTTCCTTAGGAAGTGGAGTAAGCTCCCATGTGTTGGTCTTCACCAAATATTTTTACTCTTCATGGTTAAATCCCATTGAAATATACTTGATAATTCATGAAAGCATTGTGAATTTGAAGTTGTGATAATGTAGTAGTATGGAATATCCATATATTGTGACCAAGTCCTTTAAGTGTTTAATAAGATCACTTGTGGACTCAAGAGTCAATCAAGCTCATTGAAACATAAAAGAGGAAGGGAATGGAAGATTGCATTCCTTAGCCTTTGAACCTAAATTAGGTGAAGGGGGAGGTGAAGCCTCATGATTAACCCTAAGAGTAGAAGATGGAGGAAATTCATGTATCACTATCATTCCTTAGCCTTTAAATGCAAACTTAGTGAAGGGGGAGGTGAAGCCTCATGATCAACCCTAAGAGTAGAAGGTGGAGGAAAGTCATGTATCACTATCATCAAATCCATTGTGTAGGAAAGGTGTGAGAAGACAAGATAGGAGATCTTTCCTTAAAATAAACACTACATTCAATGAAGATCTCATGTGTCTTAGGACCTTGAAATAGTGGGAAAAGAGGGGTAAAACCTTAATCCCTTGAATATGAGGAATATAGGATTTAGTGGTCTCTCTTCCCATATTTTATTAAGAATCCAACCCAAACCACAAAGCCAAGAGAATTTCAACCTCAATGGTGAGCCAATCATACTTGGGTTGGATGGAAATTATGAGGACAAGGTAGATTATGATTGGGAATGATTTCAAACAATGCAACTAAATGAATTATGAAACCTAAAATGTAAATTGCAAATTCTTGAATGCACATAAACTAAAACAACAATTTGCAGGCAAATCTAAGAAGGGTCTGAGAGCATGTACCTATCACCAAAATATGTTTCTAAGTAATGCAGAGGGACATGGTTTTCGCTAGGAAAATGGGTCCCAAGTAGGGGTTCTGAAATAACTTTTGGCAGTCCTCTAGTGCTAGATCTTAGCTTTTGTTTTACACAAGTTCCACTATCAAAGTGACAAAAAAAAATTTCCAACTTAGTTTATGTGGCTTGACAACTTTGATGACAACAAATGCAAAATTGCTTCTTCAAGATCTTTCAACTATTTCTTCAACCTATAACCTACACATACACAAAGAGGGGAAAATTGTTTTGTTTGTTTGTATGGGGGTTTGCCTTGGTCAAATCTCAGTTTGGTAATTAAACCTTGATAGAAAGATAATGGAAAAAGGGAAGGAAATGATGAATGAACACTTGTTGCAACTCACCACCCTTCAATGGATTCCTTGAAGGACTAAAGTCAAATACATCTCTTCAAAGGAATGGAGCCTTGCTTGCTTGATTGATTTGGATACTTGAATGATTGGATGCTTGAGGATCTACAATGCATATTAGCCTTCACAAGACAACATGATGTTAGGATCTTGATTGCTGCTACAAATGATAGATAAATTTTCTCTTGAATGCTCTTGACAATAATATTTGCTCAATAGGATTGCTCTCATAAAGTGTTTTCTTGCTAAATAGATTTCACATGTATTTATAGGTGTTTATCTAATTTCATGAGAATTAGATTCCAAAATCCGACACTTACAATTTGAATTTGGATCATCAAAATATTGCCAAAAAAAATTTTAAAATGGATCCTAGCTCATAAAGGGGGGCCATTCGCCCATGGGCGAATGGGTCCTGGCCTAAATTTCTAAAGACACTCATATTTCGTGGCAATTAAAATATTAAATGCATCAATTAAATGTTGGTTCCCCTTTCGGAAAACGGTAAGAATAAGGCTTTGGAATACATAATTTGACAAATTAGAAGCTTAATTAAGTCCTATAAATTAAGGGACCCAAACATAGTGTAAAATTGTAAAGGTATACAATTTCCTACACTATAGACCCAAGAGTTGATATCCTTTGAAACCATTATGGTATCTAACAAAGGTGTAGGGCCAACTTTGAGGTTTTAAAGCCCTATGTTTATCTAAAGAAATGTGAGCCCATAGATAGAAAAAAACTAAAATGTTACACAATAGCTTTCCTATTGAACCAAGCTTCAAAGGGAGTGACGCTCTTGAATGTATTATGGGGAACCCTATTCTAGATGTGAGCAACATAGTTGACAACTTCGATCTAATATTTAGGTGCAAG
This sequence comes from Sequoia sempervirens, assembly GCA_007258455.2. NCBI lineage: Eukaryota > Viridiplantae > Streptophyta > Pinopsida > Cupressales > Cupressaceae > Sequoia > Sequoia sempervirens. The sequence goes on from VDFB02000003.1 coordinate 329,412,896, forward strand.
GGAATAATTGTGAACCATGCAGCCAATGATTTCATTTAGGGCTTTATTTCCCTCTACAATATTGTTCAACTAAGGTGTGTAGGAAATTGAATGCTAAAGATTAATCTCTTCAATAGTACATTTTTTTTTAAGCAATGGGTCACATATTCTCTCCCATTGACAATGCAAAAAATCCGGACAAACTTTCCATATTATTTTTTTGTATGAGCCTTGAACTCTTGAAATATGTCAAACACTACACCTTTTATGTCAAAGCAAGAAGACCTATGTGTATCTAGAAGAATCATACATGAATACGAGAAAGTAATGGTTTTTGTTGAATTGAAAGATTGGAAATAGACCTACTAAGTCAATGTGAATTATGTGAAGCCCTCCAAGCTTTTTTTTTGTCAAATTTGTCCTCAAGATGCATACTTGAAGCACAACCCTTACATACTCCATCTAAAAAGTGTATTTGAGGAAGACATGTGACCATGTTTTGTGTGTTAAGTTATTGAAGGTAGTGTTGGGATAGCCAAACTACTCATCATAGTTTGCTTACAAATTTTGGATGTGTGAGCAAAGCAATAAGTGTATTAGGTATAAAATGAGAGAAAGCATAGAACTAATAATGATGGTCAAATTTTCCAACTATAATGAGCATTATCTTCAAGATTTTTAATGACAATAGAATCAGGAGTGAATTTGACTTTCTCGTCATTCTCAAGATGTGTGATCTAGTAGACTAAAAAAATCTTAGCTGACAAATTTGGCACACAAATAACATCCTCAAATGTACCATTGATGATCAATTGAACCCTTCTTAATGACATCCATTAGAGAATCATTACCAATGACAATAGAAGGCATAGAACAAGACTCCAATGAAGAAAATTCCTTTTAGTTGGAACCCATATGTTGCAAAGCACCTAAGTCAAGAATCCATTGCCTAAAAAAGTATTCAAAAGCAACAAGTGCAATTACTTTCCCTTTACCTAATTTTGAAAGAGTGGAAAATTATTGTGCAATAGAGGAGGTATAATTAATATTGTTCTTTTCAAGAAGATGCTTCAACTCATCGATCTACTTCCCATGACACTGATGTTTCTCATGTCCAATCTTCTAACAAAAAGCACAAGTTTTGCCTTTCCTTCTATGGATTCCCCTCAGATGAAGAGGATTTGGAGTTTTATTTACAGACAAATGAAGATTATGCTCGATTTGTGTGTGGCTCGATCTTGGATCACTTATATTTTTTTCATAATGAACTGGCCCTTTTTATCCCTTAGGCTAACTAGCTAACAAAGCCTAAAAGTAAGATGGCTTTAAGAGACTCAGAGAAAAAGGTTTGTGTTCTTCATGCATCAACATCTCAGAGAAGGATGCAAAGGAAAGCATAGTATATGCTGAAATATGCTAACCAATTTTTTCTTGAAGATTTACACACATAATCAGCACTAGCCAACTTGATTAGCATTAGCTCCAAATAGGAAAACAAACTTGAAAGAACTCACACCAAGAATGCACACTCAATCCCAAGGAGGGATAGGTGTTGTCATATGGGGGAGAAATTAAAGAACAGTACTTGAAAGAAACTACTCAACGTCAAGAATGTGCACTCAAGATCCCACTGAGGGCGAGGTGCTAACATATGATGGAGTGATTATTTAAAATTGAAACTAGTAGGCGGATAACCAACCATGAAGCTACAACAAATCTAATTCATCCGCTGCGGCGAGCATTCACAGAATTGTGGGGATTCACCACCTGAAAGTGGGTACAATGATATAACAAGTTCTTTCTCCGCACTGGCGGTAAACCATCCAAGGGTAATTAATTGGAAATTAAACAAGTAGTTGCAGCAATAACATAGGTTGGATTAGTACTACTAATCAAAACCTTACAATTCAAAAGACTACAAAAACATGTATTACAATGATAGAGAAATAAGACTAGAAGAGAAGAGTGAATTCTTTGATGTTCCTTTTCCTTTCCAATGATAGAATTATGACAAAATAGAAAATATATGAATCTGATATAAAAACAAAGTTCTGGAATTTCTTAATCAGCAACTATGAAAACCAATGAAATATTCATAACTCACTCAATTCACCTCCAAATCGAATGTCGTCTTTTGTTGTATTCTTTTAGAAAGTAGGCGAACATATTCTGATCATCAAACAACAACAAAACTACACATATATTTTTGGCACGAATTCCAAAGCCTCCAAGAATGGTTCGGCCTTCATGAGGGGCGATTTTGACAAGTAAAAATCAACAACTCAAAATTAAAATCTAAAACTCTCCAAAGATGGTCGCCTTGGGTGTAGGAATGGATTGGAAAAGTACCCACAAGCAATTAAATTCACACAAAAAGCTGTATGCAAAAACCACTTTCAGCTGTGACTGTATCAGCAACTTCAAAATTGGAAATATCATTAAAAACTTCACTATTGAGCACAATCTGCTAGTCTAATTGAGAAGCAGCAATGAAAACCAACTAGGTATTGTATTTCAAACACGAAATTGGATTGAAACTAGGAGGTAAGCATCCCTCGAAGTAAAAACCAAGTTGTCATTTCGACAGCATAACATTAGCATAAATTCATGGATACAAAGCTGGAGCAAAAACCTTCATTAAATAGAAGCTTACATAACTCTTCAAATTCTTGAGAAAGCACACCAAAAGACATAGGAGTCTTTTCAAATTATATTTCCAGAAAAAATTCTTGATACTAGAGAGCGTTCTTTGAGGAGAAGGACAATCATAGAATACTTGGTTAGATGGAGGAATTTTCCTATTGAAGATGCCACATGGGAAGGAGAACAGATTTTGTTACATCCATCTTTTTAGTTGTTTGAGGACAAGCAATCTCGAGGAGGGCGGACTGTAATATCCCCTTCTCATCAGTGATCTGTTCTGACACTCATCAGCCTATTCCGGAAGCCTGTAGGCGTGTGTGGTAAAATTAGGGTTTCCAGTTCTGAGGTTCTGTGGTTTTTCTGGGAGTTTACTATTTATAGTAAATTCTAATTTTGGCAGTATGCAGTTTCAATCTTCAAGGTCTTCATTTTCAGTTGGAGCATCTAATGCAATTCAAGTTGGACTTCTAATGGTTTAATTTTGGAGAATTAAGGCATTAATGTTATAAGTTGCAGTTGACCCCTTGGCCTAGGAGAACAACTTTAAGTTGTGTTTAAAAGAGGGACTTGGAAGGGGGATGCCTTCATGAAGAATTAAATATATTTTAATTATTACCTTTTTCCTTGGTAAAAGTGGACGCCACTTTTAAAAGAGATACTTTTAAAATAAAGTGAAATTCATAATATGCAAAAAGGGACGCCATCTTGAGAAGTTGATTGTTTTTTGGAAATTTGAAAAGATTCCTATGTCTTTTGGTGTGCTTTCTCAGGAATTTGAAGAGTTATGTAAGCTTCTATTTAATGAAGGTTTTTGCTCTAGCTTTGTATCCATGAATTTATGCTAATGTTATGTTGTCGAAATGACAACTTGGTTCTTGATACCACTGAAATATGCTAACCAATTTTTCTTGAAGATTTACACACATAATCAGCACTAGCCAACTTGATTAGCGTTAGCTCCAAATAGGAAAACAAACTTGAAAGAACTCACACCAAGAATGCACACTCAATCCCAAGGAGGGATAGGTGTTGTCATATGGTGGAGGAGCTAATTGAAAACAAGTACTTGAATTTAACAAACTCAACGTCAAGAATGTGCACACAAGATCCCGCTGAGGGCGAGGTGCTAACATATGACAGAGTGATTACTTAGAATTGAAACTAGTAGGCGGATAACCAGCCATGAAGCTACAGTAATCTAATTCATCCGTTGCGGCGGGCATCCACAGAATTGTGGGGATTCACCACTTGAAGTGGGTACAATGATATAACAAGTTCTTTCTCCGCACTGGCGGTAAACCGTCCAGGGGTAATTAATTGGAAATATAACAAGTAGTTGCAGCAATAACATAGGTTACATTAGTACTACTAATCAAAACCTTACAATTTCAAAGACTACAAAAACATGTATTACAATGATAGAGAAATAAGATTAGAAGATAAGAATGAATTCCAATGATGTTTCTTTGCTCTCCAATGATAGAATTATGATCAAAACAGAAAACTTATGAATCTGATATAAAATCCCGAGTTCTAGAATTTTCTTATCAGCAAATTGGAAATCAATAAAATATTCATAACTCACTCATTTCACCTCCAAATCGAATGAGACTGAATGCAATGGACTTCTGGAAGGTAGGCGACCAAGCTAGGATGAAGAAACAACAACAAATCTTGTTCTTTATTTTTTGACACAATTCCCAATGCAAGCTGAAAGGTACGGCCTTGAGAAGGGGCGATTTTTACTTTAAAAATTGGAGACTTCAAAATAAAATCTCAAACTTGGAGGAAAGGGGTGCCCTTGTCAAAAAATTGCAATGCAAAAGTACCCAGAATCAAATAAATTTTATTTCAAAAGCTGCTAACAAAATTCACTTTCAGCTATAGATGCATCAGCAACTTCAAAATCTGGAAATTTCATCAAAACTTCAACTATGAGCACAAATCTGGTAGTTTGGATGAGAAGCAGCAAAATCCAACTAGGTGTTGTATTTCAAACACGAAATTGGATTGAAACTAGGAGGTAAGCATCGCTCGAAGTAAAAACCAAGTTCTCATTTTGATAGCATAACATTAGCATAAATTCATGGATACAAAGCTGGAGCAAAAACCTTCATTAAATAGAAGCTTACATAACTCTTCAAATTCTTGAGAAAGCACACCAAAAGACATAGGAGTCTTTTCAAATTTCCAAAAAACAATCAACTTCTCAAGATGGCGTCCCTTTTTGCATATTATGAATTTCACTTTATTTTAAAAGTGGCGTCCACTTTTACCAAGGAAAAAGGCAATAATTAAAATATATTTAATTCTTCATGAAGGCATCCCCCTTCCAAGTCCCTCTTTTAAACACAACTTAAAGTTGTTCTCCTAGGCCAAGGGGTCAACTGCAACTTATAACATTAATGCCTTAATTTTCCAAAATTAAACCATTAGAAGTCCAACTTGAATTGCATTAGATGCTCCAACTGAAAATGAAGACCTTGAAGATTGAAACTGCATACTGCCAAAATTAGAATTTACTATAAATAGTAAACTCCCAGAAAAAACCAACCTCAGAACTGGAAACCCTAATTTTACCTCACATATGCCTATAAGCTTCCGGAATAGGTTGATGAGTGTCAGAACAAATCACTGATGAGAAAGGGACATTACAGTCCGCCCTCCTAGAGATTGCTTGTCCTCAAGCAACTGAAAAGATGGATGCAACAAAATCTGTTCTCCTTCCCATGTGGCATCTTCAATAGGCAAATTCCTCCATCTAACCAAGTATTCTTTGATTGTCCTTCTCCTCAAAACGATCTCTAGTATCAAGAATTTCTTCTGGAATCAACACCAACTGACCTTCCTCATCCAATGGAGGTAATTTTGAAGTATCCACAACGTTGTGTCCAAGTACCTTCTTGAGGCGTGACACATGAAAGACGTTATGCACTTTGCTTTCAGCTGGAAGCTCCAACTCATAAGCAACTTCACCAATCCTCTTGGTGACTTTGAAAGGACCATAGAAACATGGCTTCAACTTTTCTGCACCACTTTTCTTGAGAGAAGATTGTCTATAGGGCTAAAGCCTCAAGTAGACCATGTCCCCAACTTCAAAAGACCTCTCAACACGCTGTTGATCAACGTATAACTTCTGCTGATTTTGAGCTTGTTGCATATTTTCTTTGAGAGATTTCAAGATGTCTTGACTCTGTTGTAACATATCATGTGCTTGTGGAGCTCTACTATCACCAAACACTAAATCAACAAAATTAGTAGCTTCATAACCATAAAGAGCCATGAAAGGTGACATCTTAATTGACATATGATATGAAGAGTTATAACAATACGCTCCTAAATGAAGCCATTTAATCCAAGCTCTTTACTGTCATGAAACATAGTTTCTTAGGTAGCCTTCTAACCATTTGTTAACAATTTATGATTGCCCATCTATTTGTGGGTGATAACTAGTGCTTGGAGTAAGCACTGTCCCACTCAATCTGAAGATCTCTTGCCAAAAAACACTTAGGAACTTGTTGTCCCTATCACTGACAATAGTTTTAAGCAATCCATGCAAACATAAGACCTCTCTAAAAAACAACTCAGCCACTTGAGCTACTGTAAATGAAGTGGTGATAGCAAAGAAATGAGCAAATTTTGTTAGTCTATCAACCACAACAAAAATACAATCTCGTCCTTGCACATTCAGTAAAAAGAACCACAAGTCTTCTCTCAGTAATGTTAGGCACCATTACTGACAACCTCTGAAAATCAGCCACATAATTTTCTAAAGATCCCTGCTGTTTCAATTGTGCCAATTCTTTGAATCTCAATTCTGGATCCTTAGTATCAAATCTCTCGATCAGCTTGTTGGTAAACTCATCATAGGTACGAATGAGGTTATGGCCAAGAGTGACCAAACCATGAGTCCACCATTCGTGAGCTATCCCATCCAAATGCAAAGTAGCAAACTTTATAGCATCTCCTTCTGGCATGGGTCTAAGAGAGAGATAATTATCTAGCTTCTGCACCCATGATCTGGCTGTGCACTTATTACTACCATCAAAATGTTCCATAGTTATTTTTCCCAAAGCTTGGTAAAAATCATTTCTAGGCACCATAGGAGGACGTTGCTCATTCCTTCCTCCATTTCTCCGACTCCTTTGATTCATGAATTGATCAAAGGTCCAAGCATCTCTCAAATCGAGAGGTAAAGAAGCATACTCCATGTAAGCTTGACGTGCATCATCAGCAAAGGTTGGTGCAGCTTCAACCAGTTGTTGCTCTTCCCTTGGTGTGAAGACAGGGAAAAGAGGTCTAAAGGATGACCCACTAGAAATTGCAGCATGCTGACCCACAATTCTATCTCCTTTATTCACCTCAGGACTGCCATTACTAGATTTTCCATTAACTCCACTGCTTTCACCAGTTGTATTATTTTGGGGCTGAAGAACATTATGAGTTGCTTGTTGATCCAACTTGGACAATAGATAGGACATCATGTCTATCATCCCATCAAACTTCTTCTCAACTTTGTCCCTCTCTTCATTTCCTTGCCTAACACTGTCTGACATTATTTCAACTATGTGTTCAACTTCTTCCACTGACTTTTCTGAACCTTCCATTGTTTTGCCAAGATCTCTTAAGACTCTTGAGAAAGTCTCCCAAAAGTCATAGGAGTCTTTTCAAATTTCCAAAAAATAATCAACTTCTCAAGATGGCATCCTTTTTGCATATTATGAATTTCACTTTATTTTAAAAGAATCTCATTTAAAAGTGGCGTCCACTTTTACCAAGGAAAAAGGCAATAAATAAAATATAATTAATTCCTCATGAAGGCGTCCCCCTTCCAAGTCCACTTTTTAAACACAACATAAAGTTGTTCTCCTAGGCCAAGGGGGTCAACTGCAAATAATAACATAATTTCCTTGATTCTCCAAAATTAAACCACTAACAGCCAAACTTGAATTGCAAGGGATGCTCCAACTGAAAATGAAGCCCTGAAAGCTGACAAACTCCATACTGCTTAAAATAGAATTTACTATAAATAGTAAACTCTCAAAAATTCCAAAGAACCTCAGAACTGGAAACCCTAATTTTTCCTCACACACGCCTATAGGCTTCCAGAATAGGCTGATGAGTGTCAGGACAGATTACTGATGAGAAGGGGACATTACAGTCTAAGGCCCAACCACTACACCAAAAGATCGGCCTGATAATGAGGGCGGCTACCCAGGGTGTTAAGGGTGATAACTAGGGAGGAATCTTTCACCACCGAAGCAACCACCAGAGAATCTGGAGTCTTACGCAAGCCCGCCAGACATGTGGCCGCCGGGATGCACCCAACCACGCACAGGGACATTACTTATTCTCCAAAATTAAACCATTAAAAACCACTTGAATATTGCATAGAGAGGTTAGGAATCTTCCTCGTGCTAGACATAGTAAAACCATCAACAACCATTACCTTGAAACCATCAAATTCTTCAGTCTTCAAACCCTTTTTAGCAACCAATCCTTCATCAATAAAATTATGAAATTAAAGATGATTTTTATGTGGTGGGAATTGGAGACACTGATGTTGTACTAGGCATACAATGGCTGCGATCTCTTGGTGAGATCACATTGAATTTGCAAACTATGGAGCTTAAATTTCAGTCTAATGGAAGGAAGGTTGTTTTAAGAGGGAAGTCAAATGGGGGCCCTCGAATTGTGTCTTTGAAGAGGATGGAAAGACTGATCCGTCACGATCAGGTTGAATGGGCTACTGAATGTTTGGTTCTACCAGCTGATCCAGTGGAGGAGAAAAGGCAATATCACCCTGATATTCAAGCCTTACTTTCAAAGAAGAGAAAAGTCTTTGGAAGCCTACCTCCTGGAAGACCTCCTGAAAGATGTTTTGAGCATGTAATTGAGTTAGAAGAAGGAGCAAAGCCTGTCATGACTACACCTTACCGTTATCCAAAGAAGCAGAAAGATGAGATTGAAAAAGCCATCAAGGAGCTTTTGGAGAGTGGTTTCATTAGACCAAGCAAGAGTCCTTTTGCTTTTGTAGTGGTGCTGGTCAAAAAGAAAGATGGTACAATGCGAATGTGTATTAACTACCGTGCATTGAATCAGAAGACCATCAAGAATAGGTATCCTATCCCTAGGATTGATGAGCTTATTGATGAGCTCCATGGGGCTATGTTCTTCTCGAAGATTGATCTTCGTTCGGGCTATCATCAAATCAGAATGAGGGAGGAGGATATAGAGAAGACAGCTTTTAGATGCCATTTTGGGAATTTTGAATTTCTTGTCATGCCTTTTGGTTTGACAAATGCTCCAGCTAAATTTCAATCTTGTATGAACAAGATTTTTAGACAACAGTTGAGGAAGTTTGTGCTCATCTTCGACGATATTCTCATCTTCAGTAAGTCTTGGGAAGAGCACCTTAAGCATTTGGAAGAAGTGCTTAGTATTTTGGAGGCAGAGTGTTTGTTTGCCAAAGAATCAAAGTGTGAGTTTGGGATGATAGAACTCTTATATCTCGGCCACATTATCAGTTCAAAGGGTGTGAAAGTTGATCCTGAGAAGATAAGAGCCATTATTGATTGGCCAACTCCAAAGAATATTTCTCATTTGAGAGGATTTTTAGGGTTATGTGGATTCTATAGAAGATTTGTGAAAGGATATTCTCATCAAGCAGCCCCTCTTACAGATGTTACAAAGAAAGGAGCCTTTCTTTGGACTAATAAGGCACAAGAAGTTTTTGATAAGTTTAAGCAGATCATGAGTACGTGTCCAGTGTTGGCTCTTCCGGATTTTACAAAACCTTTTGAATTACAATGTGATGCTTCAGGTGAAGGTGTTGGAGCTCTTCTAATGCAAGACAAACATCCTATTGTCTTCGAGAGCCGGAAGTTAAGAGGAGCAAAAAAAACTTACTCCATTTATGACAAAGAGATGCTTGCCATCATGCATGCTTTGTCTAAATTCTGTCAATATTTGGTGGAAAGTAAATTTGTTGTTAAGACTGACCACAATAGTCTTAAACATTTTATGCGCCAAAAGGATTTGAATGAAAGGAAGCAGAAGTGGGTAAGTAAGCTTCAAGCATATGACTTTGGCATTGAATATGTCAAAAGGAAAAATAAGGTAGTGGCTGATGCTCTTTCAAGACGGCCTCATTTGCAGTCGCTTTGTGAGTTATCAGCAGATTGGAAGGAGTTAATTGTTGCTGATTATGTTAAAAATCAGTTTGCAACCAGCTTACTAGAAGGTCATTTGGTTGATGAAAGGTATAAGTTGGTTGATGGGATAATTTACTATAAAGATAGAATCTTTTTAGTGCATGAATCTAAGCTTAAAAAGAAGATTCTACAATCTTTTCATGATGTTCCCCTTGCTAGTCATCAAGGGATTTTCAAGACTTATAAGAAAATTCATGAAAGATTCACTTGGAAAGGGTTGAAAGAAGAAGTCTTGAACTACATTAGAGAGTGTCCGATTTGTCAAAAAAATAAAAATGAACACTCTTATCTAGCTGGTCTGCTATAGCCCTTGCCCATTCCGAATCATAAATGGGAAAGTATTGCAATGGATTTCATCACGGGGTTGCCCAAGGTGCAAGGACGTGATTGTATTTTTGTTGTGGTTGATAGACTAAAAAAAATTGCTCATTTCTTTGTTGTCACAACTTCATTTACAGCAGCTCAAGTGGCTGAGTTGTTTTTCAGAGAGGTCTTCTGTTTGCATGGATTGCCTAAAACTATTGTCAGTGATAGGGACAGCAAGTTCCTAAGTGTTTTTTGGCAAGAGATCTTCAGATTGAGTGGGACAGTGCTTACTCCAAGCACTAGTTATCACCCACAAACAGATGGGCAATCAGAAATTGTTAACAAATGGTTAGAAGGCTACCTAAGAAACTATGTTTCAGGACAGCAAAGAGCTTGGATTAAATGGCTTCATTTAGGAGAGTATTGTTATAACTCTTCTTATCATATGTCAATTAAGATGTCACCTTTCATGGCTCTTTATGGTTATGAAGCTACTAATTTTGTTGATTTAGTGTTTGGTGATAGTAGAGCTCCACAAGCAAAAGATATGTTACAATAGAGCCAAGACATCTTGAAATCTCTCAAGGAAAATCTGCAACAAGCTCAAAATCAGCAGAAGTTATACGCTGATCAGCAACGTGTTGAGAGGTCTTTTGAAGTTGGGGACATGGTCTACTTGAGGCTTCAGCCATATAGACAATCTTTTCTCAAAAAAAGTGGTGCAGAAAAGTTGAAGCCACGTTTCTATGGTCCTTTCAAAGTCACCAAGAGGATTGGTGAAGTTGCTTATGAGTTGGAGCTTCTAGCTGAAAGCAAAGTGCATAATGTATTTCATGTGTCACGCCTCAAGAAGGCACTTGGACACAACGTGGTGGCTGCTTCAGAATTACCTCCATTGGATGAGGAAGGTCAGTTGGTGTTGATTCCTGAAGAAATTCTTGATACTAGAGAGCGTTCTTTGAGGAGAAGGACAATCAAAGAATACTTGGTTAGATGGAGGAATTTGCCTATTGAAGATGCCACGTGGGAAGGAGAATAGATTTTGTTGCATCCATCTTTTCAGTTGCTTGAGGACAAGCAATCTCGAGGAGGGCGGACTGTAATGTCCCCTTCTCATCAGTAATTTGTCCTAACACTCATCAGCCTATTCCAGAAGCCTGTAGGCGTGTGTGAGGAAAAATTAGGGTTTCCAGTTCTGAGGTTCTTTGACATTTCTAAGAGTTTACTATTTATAGTAAATTCTATTTTAAGCAGTATGGAGTTTATTAGCTTTCAGGGCTTCATTTTCAGTTGGAGCATCCCTTGCAATTCAAGTTTGGCTTTTAATGGTTTAATTTTGGAGAATCAAGGCAATTGTGTTATTATTTGCAGTTGACCCCCTTGGCCTAGGAGAACAACTTTATGTTGTGTTTAAAAAGTGGACTTGGAAGGACGCCTTCTTGAGGAATTAATTATATTTTATTTATTGTCTTTTTCCTTGGTAAAAGTGGACACCACTTTTAAATGAAATTCTTTTAACATAAAGTGAAATTCATAATATGCAAAAAGGACGCCATCTTGAGAAGTTAATTGTTTTTTGGAAATTTGAAAAGACTCCTATGTCTTTTGGTGTACCTTCTCAAGAATCTGAAGAGTTTTGTAAGCTTCTATTTAATGAAGGTTTTTTGCTCCAGCTTTGGATCCATTCATGTTATCATACTGTTATGCTGTCGAAATGACATTTGAACTCTTGCTTCGAGGATGCTACCTCCTAGCCATTATCCAATTTCGTGTTTGAAATACAACACCTAGTTGGACTTTGTTGCTTCTCATCCAGACTAGCAGATTTGTGCTCATAGTTGAAGTTTTGATGAAATTTCCAGATTTTGAAGTTGATGCATCTACAGCTGAAAGTGAATTTTGTTAGCAGCTTTTGGAATAAAATTTATTTGATTCTGGGTACTTTTGCATTGCAATTGTTTGACAAGGGGGCCCCTTTCCTCCAAGTTTGAGATTTTATTTTGAAGTCTCCAATTTTTAAAGTAAAAATCGCCCCTTCTCAAGGTCATACCTTTCAGCTTGCATTGGGAATTGTGTCAAAAAATAAAGAACGAGATTTGTTGTTGTTTCTTCATCCTAGCTTGGTCGCCTACCTTCCAGAAGTCCATTGCATTCAGTCACATTCGATTTGGAGGTGAAATGAGTGAGTTATGAATATTTTATTGATTTCCAGTTTGCTGATAAGAAAATTCCAGAACTCAGGATTTTATATCAGATTCATAAGTTTTCTATTTTGATCATAATTCTATCATTGGAGAGCAAAGAAACATCATTGGAATTCATTCTTATCTTCTAATCTTATTTCTCTATCATTGTAATACATGTTTTTGCAGTCTTTGAAATTGTAAGGTTTTGATTAGTAGTACTAATCTAACCTATGTTATTGCTGCAACTACTTGTTATATTTCCAATTAATTACCCCTGGACGGTTTACCGCCAGTGCGGAGAAAGAACTTGTTATATCATTGTACCCACTTCAAGTGGTGAATCCCCACAATTCTGTGGATGCCCGCCGCAGCGGATGAATTAGATTACTGTAGCTTCATGGCCAGTTATCCGCCTACTAGTTTCAATTCTAAGTAATCACTCTGTCATATGTTAGCACCTCGCCCTCAGCGGATCTTGTGTGCACATTCTTGACGTTGAGTTTGTTAAATTCAAGTACTTGTTTTCAATTAGCTCCTCCGCCATATGACAACACCTATCCCTCCTTGGGATTGAGTGTGCATTCTTGGTGTGAGTTCTTTCAAGTTTGTTTTCCTATTTGGAGCTAACGCTAATCAAGTTGGCTAGTGCTGATTATGTGTGTAAATCTTCAAGAAAAATTGGTTAGCATATTTCAGTGGTGAGGAAAAATTAGGGTTTCCAATTCTGAGGTTCTTTGGCATTTCTGAGAGTTTAATATTGATAGTAAATTCTATTTTAAGCAGTATGGAGTTTGTTAGCTTTCAGGGCTTCATTTTCAGTTGGAGCATCCCTTGCAATTCAAGTTTGGCTTTTAATGGTTTAATTTTGGAGAATCAAGGCAATTATGTTATTATTTGCAGTTGACCCCCTTGGCCTAGGAGAACAACTTTATGTTGTGTTTAAAAAGTGGACTTGGAAGGGGGACGCCTTCATGAGGAATTAATTATATTTTATTTATTGCCTTTTTCCTTGGTAAAAGTGGATGCCACTTTTAAATGAGATTCTTTTAAAATAAAGTGAAATTCATAATATCCAAAAAGGATGCCATCTTGAGAAGTGTGTTAGCTCCAAATAGGAAAACAAACTTGAAAGAACTCACACCAAGAATGCACACTCAATCCCAAGGAGGGATAGGTGTTGTCATATGGCAGAGGAGCTAATTGAAAACAAGTACTTGAATTTAACAAACTCAACGTCAATAATGTGCACACAAGATCCCGCTGAGGGCGAGGTGCTAACATATGACAGAGTGATTACTTAGAATTGAAACTAGTAGGCGGATAACCATCCATGAAGCTACAGTAATCTAATTCATCCGTTGCGGCGGGCATCCACAGAATTGTGGGGATTCACCACTTGAAGTGGGTACAATGATATAACAAGTTCTTTCTCCGCACTGGCGGTAAACCGTCCAGGGGTAATTAATTGGAAATATAACAAATAGTTGCAGCAATAACATAGGTTAGATTAGTACTACTAATCAAAACCTTACAATTTCAAAGACTGCAAAAACATGTATTACAATGATAGAGAAATAAGATTAGAAGATAAGAATGAATTCCAACGATGTTTCTTTGCTCTCCAATGATAGAATTATGATCAAAATAGAAAACTTATGAATCTGATATAAAATCCTGAGTTCTGGAATTTTCTTATCAGCAAACTGGAAATCAATAAAATATTCATAACTCACTCATTTCACCTCCAAATCGAATGAGATGGAATGTAATGGACTTCTAGAAGGTAGGCGACCAAGCTAGGATGAAGAAACAGCAACAAATCTCATTTTTATTTTCTGACACAATTCCCAATGCAAGCTGAAAGGTACGGCCTTGAGAAGGGGCGATTTTTACTTTAAAAATTGGAGACTTCAAAATAAAATCTCAAACTTGGAGAAAGGGGCACCCTTGTCAAACAATTGCAATGCAAAAGTACCCAGAACCAAATAAATTTTATTCCAAAAGCTGCTAACAAAATTCACTTTCAGCTGTAGATGCATCAACAACTTCAAAATCTGGAAATTTCATCAAAACTTCAACTATGAGCACAAATCTGGTAGTCTGGATAAGAAGCAGCAAAGTCCAACTAGGTGTTGTATTTCAATCACAAAATTGGATTGAAACTAGGAGGTAAGCATCCCTCAAAGTAAAAACCAAGTTGTCATTTCGACAGCATAACATTTGCATAAATTCATGGATACAAAGTTGGAGCAAAAACCTTCATTAAATAGAAGCTTACATAACTCTTCAAATTCCTGAGAAAGCACACCAAAAGACATAGGAGTCTTTTCAAATTTCCAAAAAACAATCTACTTCTCAAGATGGCGTCCCTATTTGCATATTATGAATTTCACTTTATTTTAAAAGTGGTATCCACTTTTACCAAGGAAAAAGGCAATAATTAAAATATATTTAATTCTTCATGAAGGCATCCCCCTTCCAAGTCCCTCTTTTAAATACAACTTAAAGTTGTTCTCCTAGGCCAAGGAGTCAACTGCAACTTATAACATTAATGCCTTAATTCTCCAAAGTTAAACCATTAGAAGTCCAACTTGAATTGCATTAGATGCTCCAACTAAAAATGAAGACCTTGAAGATTGAAACTGCATACTGCCAAAATTAGAATTTACTATAAATAGTAAACTCCCAGAAAAACCATAGAACCTCAGAACTGGAAACCCTAATTTTACCTCACACACGCCTACAGGCTTCCGGAATAGGCTGATGAGTGTCAGAACAGATCACTAATGAGAAGGGGACATTACATATGCAAGCTTAATAGTCACCCTATGAGTGAGAAAGCTAAAAACGTTATATATTTAGAACCAAATTTATTTGGTGCATTGTAAACTAATTGAATGTCAATTTTATCAATGTTGCATGTTTTACATTGTGCTCTAAAGTCATTAACCTTCTGTAATGTAATACTAGATGTTGTTAAAGCATTTTGGATCAAGGCTCATCAAATAATTGTTGATCTAGTAACCTCTAACTTCATTAGTATTATCATACAATGATTTTAGTTTTCCCAAGCATCATGTGAAATTGTACAAGATTCAATTTGGGACATAAGATCAAGGGAAATATAGTTGTGAAGACATCCAAATGCTTTAATAAGTTCAAGCATTCATTGTATCTTTTCATTATCATCTTTGGATTCATCAACATTCTATTCAACATATGATGTAGAACTTTGTTGCATTAAGGCATTCCATGCATGTTGATGACATATTGCATAGATGTATGGAGTTAAGAACGGAAAATTAAAATGGACCATTTGTAAAGAAAATGTAGAGCATAAGCATAAGAGAAAGAGAAGATATTCACAATCACAAAAACACACTAATAAAGAAAATAATATGAATGAATATCCTTGCAGCATAAATATTCCAAAATTGTAGAAAAGAGAATTGACTAATTTATCAATCACGATGGCGAGAGCGAAAGGCAATTTTCGACAGTGGCAAATCGGGGCATGGGCTGTAGATGCGGAAAAGGAATGGTCGTCATTGTAGGATCGAAGAAGACAATGGTCATCTGGCGAAGGGGATAGAAACAGAGATACCTGGACAACAAGGGTTGGGCATCATGGTTAGACAAGAAAGGAAGGAGAGAATCAAAGGCACGAAGCATGGGGACCATCCAAAGGCAGAGCCCTAGGTCTTCCATGGATCGACAGGTATAATGGCGGTCAGGGTGGAGGTTCAAACATAGCAACAATTAGCAAAGGGCATGGACGGAAAAGGCATAAGGATTGTGGGAAAGTTTGGAGGAATGATAAAAATCTGAGGCGTGCTAGACCACTTAATGATTGGGGACCATCGCACCCTAGATTGGGGAGATATAGATTTAGGACGTAGCCAAAAAGGTGGTCGGGTAACTATGGTCGGAAAAAGAAGCACCCCCAACAAACAAAGGAGATGGGTAGAGGATGGAAAAATCAACTAAATGAAGGAAAAACTCAAAAAAGGTTGGAGCAGTGAAAAGTGGGGCGCATTCCAGCACTACAATCATTATACCTTCGAAGCTAAAAGACACAAGGAGATCCAAATTGGAAGCTTGTGTGATCTTTGGGAAATGGTGTGATGGGAAATGCCCTAAGGAGAAAATGAAGCAATGGAGGGCGAGTTCCTAGAACGATGAGGTAAGTATTAAATTCATGTAGGGTGACTACATCCTCATTGAATGTTCTTCAACACAAGTTAAGGAATCAATAATGGGAAAGAAAGATCTGATGTTTGAGGAGATGGGCTTCCATTTCCTGTCTTAGCGCTGAAATTTTGCACCGAAGGAATACATTCCATATCGAATGGTGGTTTGGGTAAGTTTATTGGATCTGCAGTCGGAACTATTGAGCGGAGAAGTTTTGAATTGCATAGGGGAGACCATCGGGAAAGTCATAAGGGTGGATGAGACGGTTGTGTGCTATGGAAATGATGGTAGAATGAGGGTTTGCATTGAAGTTTCCCCATGGAATCTAATTGAAGAAGAGTTGGAATTGATCCATGCAGAGGGTCGACAGCTTCAAAAGCTAACTTGGGAGTTCATAGAAGAGCAACAAAGCCTAAGGAGTTGGAAGAATGGTTCATTTTGGGCAAGCAATAACCCAGACCCCAAAGGAAAGGGGACTTTGAATTAGGGAGAAGGTAGCTCAAGCGATGAATGTCCAGTGGGCTTAAGGAAAGAGGAATCACAATTGAAGGAAAGTGTTATCCCCATGGGCAATCCGGAGCCAGAAACCCTAAACAATACCTGACCAAATTCCCAAACAGATCTAGGGAAGAAGGGAGTCTCGAATGATAAGGATGTGTTGGAGTTGGCAACATCTGGATGGAAGGACACCCAAATTAAGGATTGTGAGACAATCTTGCAGGTGGGTAATGAACTTCGAGCCTTGGAGAAGGAGGAAGTGAAAACATTTGAGGACCATTTTCCAGCTACGGATTACGTGGAAATGAAGGAATTAGGTTGTGAGGTCAACAATTTGCAAATTATATCAGTAATAGATATGAAATGGGACATTTTGGAGCCTGAGGTGGAGGTTTCTCAAACTGGAAATGGGGGTAGAATGGAAGAACATGAGTGTCTGAAGGAGGTAACTGAAGCCCTAGGGGAAGCTATGGAAATGGAAGTAATGGAGTGCATGGCAACCCCAAAAAGGAAGCTAGGGGTGAAACAAACCATGGTTGGGAAAAGCAACCCAGATTGTGGGGAAAAGAGGAAGGTGGGCAGGAAGACAAATGAAGAGAAGAGATCGATTGATGGGGAGGTTGCAGGGCAGCAAAAAATTACAATGCTCCTTAGGTTAGGGAAGGGCGTTACCCTTCCCGAGGGACAATGAGGCTCATAAGTTGGAATGTTAGGGGCTTAAACGCCCCTAACAAGTAGCATTTGTTCAGATGCTTCTTAGCTAGTTTTGATGCAGAAGTGATTTTGTTACAAGAGTCGAAGCTAGGGAAGGTTGAGGTGGAGAATCTCAAGCTCAGATGCAAGGCATGGAAAATGTCATGTGTGGAAGCACAAGGGCATTAGGGGGTCTACTCACTGTGGAAGTTGCAAGTTGTGTGCTTGGAGGAGATAGCAGCGAATCAATTCTGGTTGGCCTGCAAGGCCAATTTGTCTTTCATATTGATCAATGTGTATAGCCCAACAACAAGCCAAAAAAAGAAAGAGGCTTGGGTAGAGATTGGTGACTATATGTGGGTTTCTCAGGAGCCTTTCTTCATCCTGGGAAGGGATTTTAATGCTCTCCTACGAAGCAATGATAAAAGGGGTGGCTTGCATATGAGATCCCAATCTCAAGTGGACTTTGAAGAATTCATCACTAGGAATGCTTTGATGGAAATTCCAATGCCCGAAGGAAATTTCACTTGGACAAACCGCAAGTTGGGTTTTAGCAACATAGCGGAGAGGTTGGATAGGTTTCTATTTGGCGGAGGCCTGGGTAGTTTCCCTTTATCATTTGATTGTAGTGTAGTGCCTCAGTCTGGATCTGATCATTACCCAATCAAGCTGGAGATTTTAGGGGATAAGAATATGGTAAGGTATCCATTCAAATTTGAAAAGATGTGGTTCACGGACCCGGGTTTCTTCCTATGCTTGAGGGATGGTGGAACAGTGACCAACTAGTTGGGAAGAAGCTCTTTTGTTTAGTGAAGAAGCTTAAATTGTTGAAACAAAAGATTAAGAAGTGGAACAAAGAAAAATTTGGTAATATTTTTTATGAGGGCTCGGTTGGAGAGCGAATTGTCCAAGGTGAATGAAGCTTTGTTTGTAAACGAGAAAGAACTCTTGTGAAGGTTGGAGGAGCAATTGGCTAGGGAAGAAATCTTCTGGCATCAAAAATTCAGAGAGCTTTGGGTGAAGGAAGGTGATCGAAACACCAATTGTTTCCACAATTACACAAGGGTGAGAAGGGAATACAACAGAATAGTTAGTCTCAAAAGAAGCAATGGTGAGTTTATTGAAGGTGTAGAGGCGATCTCGATGGTTGTTGACTACTTTTCCAATCTACTCAACAACATGGAGGGTTCCAATCTCCTAGCGCAGAATGCTCATTTACGCCACATTCCCAATCTGGTGAGCATTGAGCAAAATCAATTGTTGCAACACCCTTTCACAGTGGAGGAAGTCAAGACGGCAACCTTCCAACTGCATCTAGACAAGGCACCTAGGCCAAATGGCTATCCTTCTCTTTTCTATCAAAAATGTTGGGGCTTCCTAGGTGTTGAGGTTACAGAGGCCTTGGAGGAGGCTAGGGCTTTTGGCAGTTTACTGAAAGAAGTCAACAATACATTCCTAGCCCTTATACTTAATGAAGAGTCGAGCTCCTTGGAGGAGTTTCACCCGATTGCACTTTGTAGTACGTTATACAAGATACTAACGAAGTCTATTACAAATCGCCTGAGAGGCCTCTTGTCGGCCTTGATTGCTGAGGAGCAGACGAGCTTCGTCTCAGGGAGATCAATTTATGAAGGCTCAATAGTTGCACAAGAGGTAATTCACTCTGTGCAGTATATTAGAAAGCCTGGCATGCTCATCAAACTTGACATCAAGAAAGCGTACGATATGGTTGATTGGAGATTCCTATGCAAAGTATTGGAAGCTTTTGGGTTTGATCGACTTTAGGTCAAGTGGATTTTCAATTGTATTTCAAGCCCTCGCTATTTAGTATTACACATCGCTTGAAAGGCCTCTGGTCGACCTTGATTGCTGAGGAGCAGATGGGCTTCATCCTGGGGAGATCGATTTATGAAGGCGCAATCATTGCGCAAGAGGTAATTCACTCTCTGCAGTATAGAAGAAAGCCTGGCATGCTCATCAAACTTGACATCAGGAAGGCGTACGATATGGTTGATTGGAGATTCCTATGCAAAGTGTTGGAAGCTTTTGGGTTTGATCGACTTTGGGTCAACAGAATCTTCAATTGTACTTCAAGCCCTCGCTATTCGGTATTAGTGAATGGGGAACCAGCTGGTTTTTTTGCGGTATCAAGGGGCCTGAGGCATGGTGACCCTCTCCCCCTTTTTATACATTCTTATGGAAGATGTCTTGGGTCGTGCAATCAGTTGTGCGGCCTCTTTGGGCAAAATTGAAGGTTTGTGGGTCACTAGCAGGTTGCCCCATTGCTCTCATCAACAATTCATTGATGACACCTTACTCTTTGGGGTCCCAAGGGTGGAAGAAGCATTGGCTTTCAAAGGAATCTTGAATGAGTACGGGCTTGCTTCTTGACAGCAAGTGAGTGAAGCAAAGTCAAAGGTTTTGTTTATAAACACCTCTCACTGTTTGGAGTTGATGATGGCTAGAGCATTGAACTTTGGGATAGGGCAATTCCCAATAACATACCCGGGGTTACCACTGGCCAAAGGTATCAGCAATTGCAAACTTTGGGACCCTTTGGTGGAAAGAATGGATAGTCATATGTCTTCGTGGGTGGGGAGTGGCTCTCGTGGGCTGGCAGGATAATAATGCTCAAGTGATCTTTGCCCTACCAATCTATTTGTTGTCATACTTGGCTCTCTCCAAAGGCATGACCTCTACAATCAATTGAAGTATGTGTAGGTTCTTTTCACAGGGTGTCTCAGACCAAAAGAAGTATCCCTGTATTGCTTGGGATTTTGTGTGCAAAGCAAAAACCAATGGCAGAGTGGGGATTCGAAACATCTTAAAACAGAATCAAGAACTAGGTGCAAAACTAATATGGAGCATGTATGCAAACAGTGAGGTGAAGTGAGTGAGAATTCTCTAACACAAATACTTGAATGGCACAAATGCGAACATTCTCTTTGCAGAGTACTTCCTACAGGGCTCCTGGATCTGGAATTTCATGAAAGCATGCCACCCCTTAATTCTAAAACATCTAACATCGGATATTTGTGATGGCAGGTCGGCAAGTTTTTGAGAGGATTATTGGGGTGGCTACCCAAGCTTGGACAGTTTTTCAACAATGGAGCAAACGAAAATCACCCTGCAACAAGTTTGGGGACATAAAGTTAGAGATTATTTGTCTAGTTAGTGGATGGATGGGCATCAGGTTTGGGTTTGGAAGGATCTGTGGGGCATGCCTTTTCCCCAAGCGGACAAAGACACACTGGCCGCAATTTTGAGGAAGACAAGGGTGCTTATCATACCTAGGGAAAATCGGTTGGTTTGGGTTGGCTCAACAAGAAGGAAATACAAGGCAAAGGAAGGCTATGAGTCTTTATGTGCAGATGAAGGAAGTCGACACTACCACTAGAATTGTGTTGGAGCAAGTGTTGTTTTCCCAAGGCAAGAACCTTCGCGTGGGCGGCCGTACAAAATAAGATCCTCACAACAGATAAATTCCACAAAATGGCTTACGAGGGACCATCAAGGTGTGTCTTATGTAGAAAGGTGAAGGAAGATACTAATCACATCTTGGTTTGTTGCCCCTTTGCGCAGGCATGTTGTAGATAGCTTTGTGCCAAACTTGGGTGGTCAAGTGCCCTACCAAATGATGTTTTGTCTCTCTTCTCTTCATGGCCAATCCTCAAGAAGGGCTCTCTTTGGCGTACTATGGAAGGTTTGTCCCTCGTTGATGGTTTGGGAGTTGTGGAAGGAGAGAAAAAGACAGTTATTTACGGACAAGGAGAAAAGTTTTCCCATGTTCATCAATCGTCTAGAGGCAGCAATTGTTGAGGTGGTCAATACAAGGTGGCACTCACGAGTTGTGATATGGTGCAGGGGCATCATTTAAAAATGTTTGTTCATTCAAGGTTATTAGGTCTAGGTTATAGATTTTGAGAGAATTTTGTTTAAAATAAGGTCATGAGACCATTTTATAATGTAATTAGTCATGATGGAGTCATATTTAGGTGTTTAGGGGATTTTGCAAAATTGCATTTTTGTTGCAAAAGTTGTAAAATTGCAATTTTGGGGAATATGAACAGTCAAAACATTTCAAAAGGCAATTAGGCGGTTGATTTGGAGGAAAATGTGTTTAAGTAGGATGGGAAACCCATTGGGGGATGGTTGGAGAAGTTTGTTAAAGAAATTCAATCAATAAAACTCTATTTTACCTTCAATTTTATGTAGTTTTCATTGTACAGCGAGTTTGCAAAAGATTGTGCAGTTCGTACTTTAACTTTTTTATTCAAATTTGTTAAGGATTTTGTAGTCCATTGTTTCTTCTTTCATTTGAACCTATTTTGAAAGGTTTTCATTAGGTTTGGTGTATTTTATTGCTAATTTACTACAACCCGCCTAAGTTTGTAAATTTAAGGGTTTTGAGTCAATAAAATGGAGAATTGACCCATTCCTCATACTGTGATCACTGTGGCTTGAGGAATGGGTTTGAACCATCAATAAAAAGGTGAGAGTATGGTGAGTAAGAGCAGGGGAGGTCAAGAAATGTGTTGGGCATCACGCCCTAGGTCTGAAATTTGTGTTTTCCAAGTGGAATTTGGAGGTTTTGATGTGTCAAATTGAGTTTTGTGTTGGGGCAGCATTATGTTTTGGTAAGGTTGGGAAGTGAAACTTTCAATAAGCCCTAGGTTTTGTGTATGGAAAGAAGGGTTTTGTGAATAGGCATATGGGCAATTGAAATTCTGACAAATAGTGACGGATTCCTTAGTTTGAAAACATGAGAAATGCTGCCCAAAAGAGTTTTGACTTTGGTAGAGTTTTGAGAGTAGTCTCTTTGGAAAGGAGACCTAATTGGAGGCCTAAAAGGCATAAAAACCCTGATTTGAGGAAATTGTTACAAAACAACCATTGGTAATTTGATGATATGTTGTGTGTCAAAATGGGTTCATGAAAATGGTCAGGTCATTGTCTGAAAGAATGTGTTAGAGAAGTTGTACCCGATTTGGTTGGTTCCCAGTGCTACAAGGAAAAAAGTTGATTTGATGAAATGATGAGTTTTTGAAGAGATTGTGAACTGATGATTGTTGTTGTTGGTTGGAATTGAGTTTAGTGTGATTGCAAGACCTCCCCTAATTGCATCAAAGTGGTATCAAAGCAAAGGTACCAGGTCTTTGTGGAGAAAAGTTGAAGTTTGTGAAAGAAAAGCTTGGAAGGTGAAGAGGCAAGATTGTGAAGATGCCTCCAAAAGGAAAGAAACAACAAAGGAGATGAATGAATTGAAGAGTCGGTACATAAGAGAGATCATAGAACTGAAAGAGAGACTGGTAGCCTTAGAAACCAATAAGAGAAGAGAAGTAGTTGAAAGCAGTGAATCAGAGGATGAAGATGATGAAGAGTTTGAAGATGTTGAAGAAGAACTTGATCCAGAAGATCAAAGAATGGCCAAATTGTTGAAAGCAGTTAAAGGTGACAAGTATAAGGTGAAAATTGATGTGCAAAAGTTTGGTGGAAATTTTAATGAAGAAGAATTGTTAGATTGGATATCTTCTTTGGACAATTATTTTGAATGTGAAGAGATTCTAGAGGAACAAAGAGTCAAGATTGCAAAAACAAAGCTTAAGGGTCATGCACTTGTATGGTGGGATTATTTGCAGTCAAAAAGAAGAAAGCAAGGCAAGTCCAAAATTGTGTCATGGGAAAAGATGATAGCTAAGTTAAAAGGTAAGTTTCTCCCTTCAGATTATTCAATTCAAATGTTTAAGAGATTGCAAAGTTTAAGGCAAAAGGAAATGGATGTAAAGGCATATACTGAAGAGTTTTATAGATTGAGTATGAGATCTAACCATAATGAAAATGAAGATGAGAAGATAGCTAGGTACTTGGGTGGTTTGAAAATGAATATACAGGATGAGTTGGCTTTGACAAATCCTAGGAGCGTGGAGGAATGTTATCAAATGGCATTGAAGGCTGAAGAGAAGGTAAAAAGAAGACAAGAGAAAACAGTAAGAGGAAGAGGCAACACCATGAGAGGAAGAGGATCTTTCTCAACTCCAAGACAAGCCACTAAAAATCAAGAAGAACCAAGCAAGAGAGATGAACAAGTTGTAGATTTTAGAGGTGGATATAGAGGCACAAGGGGTATATTTGGAGGTGGAAGGAATTCTAACACTTTTGTTGGTAGATGTTATCATTGTCAAGAGTATGGTCATCCTGCTTGGAAGTGCCCTAAGAAGATTGCTTCAACTTCAAGTGGAGGAGAAAGGAAACCTGGTAGGAGAGTACAAATAGTTCATGAAGATGAAGCTGAAATTTCAAACTCCAATACTCTTTGTGCTACTGTTGAAGTTGGTGAGATGTTGATGATGAAGAAACATGTTTTGGCGATCACAAAGGAGGAAGAGTTGCTTCAAAGAAGAGCATTGTTTAGGACAGCCTGCAAATGTAAGAATAAGGTATGCAAAGTGATTGTTGATTCAGGTTGTACAGATAACATTGTGTCTAGTGAAATGGTGGAAAAATTGCATTTGCAAAATGTACCTAGAGAAAGGCCATTTAGGGTGTCATGGGTTAGTGATAGTCAATCTTTGGTGGTGAGTGAACAAGCCATAGTTGAGTTTCAGATTGGACAGTATAGAGATGAAGTTCTTTGTGATATACTACCCATGAATTGTTGTCATCTATTGTAAGGAAGGCCCTGGCAGTTTGACAAGTCAGCCTTGTATAATGGAAGGCAAAACACATACATCATTGAAAAAGATGGGAGAATTTATTTAACCCCGTTGAATGAAGGAGTAAATGAGCATGGTGAAATTATCATTTTAGGGAGAAAGGAGTTTCTAACTGTTGATAAAGGTAAGAGTATAGATTTGGCAGCCAATGCTAGGAATGATAGAGTGCAAACAGTAGTCACAAGAAGTGAGAATGATTTGCAATCAATGGCAAAGAAAAATGTCTTCATGTGGAGGAGAAAAGTGTATGGAAGTGTGTCTCGGACTAAGACAGAGCAGAGGAAGATTGAGGAGCCTTTGGAAAGGCATGAGAGTGATGGCATCATGGTTGGAATGATTATGTGCCCTATAACAGGGAAGAAGGAGAAAAGACAGTCAAAAGAGGTTATGACAGTGGTTGATGGTACCGGTAAAGCAGTAAAAGAGAGGACAGTGGATCATGAAGGTGTTAGGACAGTGACTTGTGATGTTGATACAAAGGATAGTAAGGTTGCTGGTATAGAGGCTTGTAAGGTTGAAAAGGCAGAGGATAGGAAGGTAAAGGTTGATAATGATGTTAGGATAGAGGAAAGGACAGTGGCAGGTCTGACAAAGACCATTAAAAGTAATAGGGCAGTTGTTAAAGGAACTGACAAAGATGGTACACGTGACAGTGATGAAGGTGCAGACAAAGGGACTAGAGGACAGAGGATAAAGTGCAAATGATGACAATTGAAGAAGGGATACATACAGATGTAAAGGAAGGTAAGATGACAGAATTTGGAGTTGGGAAGGTTGTCAAACACCCCATAGTACTGTATGACAATGAGGAGCATGAAACTAGAGAAGGCAAAGGCAAGAATGCTAAAGGCATTGAGGGATCAATGCAAAGTGAACCAATTAAAGACAAGAATGAAGGTCAGAGGTCTAAAGGACACAAAGGAAGACAAACTACATCAAACTTTCCAAGAGACTTGGAAATTTTTAAAAGTGGGGTGTATGGTGCAGGGGCACCATTTAAAGATGTTTGTTCATTAAGGTTATTAGGTCTAGGTTATAGATTTTGAGAGAATTTTGTTTAAAATAAGGTCATGAGACCATTTTATAATGTAATTAGTCATGATGGAGTCGTATTTAGGTGTTTAGCGGTCATTTTGGTTGATTTTGCAAAATTGCATTTTTGTTGCAAATGTTGTCTACATAAAAGTTGTAAAATTACAATTTTGGGGAATATGAACAGTCAAAACATTTCAAAAGACCGTTAGGTTGTTGATTTGGAGGGAAATGTATTTAAATAGGATGGGAAACCCGTTGGGGGATGTTTGGAGAAGTTTGTTAAAGAAATTCAATCAATAAAACTTTGTTTTACCTTCAATTTTCTGTAGTTTTCATTGTACAGCAAGTTTGCAAAAGATTGTACAATCTATACTTCAACTTTTTTATTCAAATTTGTTAAGGATTTTGTAGTACATTGTTTCTTCTTTCATTTGAACCTATTTTGAAGGGTTTTCATTAGGTTCGGTGCATTTTTTTGCTAATTTACTACAACTGACCTGAGTTTGTAAATTTAAGGGTTTTGAGTCAATAAAATGGAGAATTGACCCATTCCTCATACTGTGATCACTATGGCTTGAGGAATGGGTCTGAACCATCAATAAAAAGGTGAGAGTATGGTGAGTAAGAGCAAGGGAGGTCAAGAAATGTGTTGGGCATGAAGCCCTAGGTCTGAAATTTGTGTTTTCCAAGTGGAATTTGGAGGTTTTGACGTGCCAAATTGAGTTTTGTGTTGGGGCAGTGTTATTTTATGTTGAATTAAGTTTGAGCAGACTATTTTAGACTTGTTTGAGGTGGTGTTATGTTTTGGTAAGGTTGGGAAGTGAAACTTTCAATAAGCCCTAGGTTTTGTGTATGGAAAGAAGGGTTTTGTGAATAGGCATATGGACAATTGAAATTCTAACAAATAGTGACGGATTCCTTAGTTTGAAAACATGAGAAATGCTGCCCAAAAGAGTTTACTGACTTTGGTAGAGTTTTGAGAGTAGTCTCTTTGGAAAAGAGACCTAATTGGAGGCTAGGAGGAGTAAAAATCCTGATTTGAGGAAATTGTTACAAAACAACCATTGGTGATTTGATCATATGTTGTTGTGTCAAAATGGGTCCCTGAAATGGTCAAGTCATTGTCTGAAAGAATGTGTTAGAGAAGTTGTACCCGATTTGGTTGGTTCCCAGTGCTACAAGGAAAAAAGTTGATTTGATGAAATGACGAGTTTTTGAAGAGATTGTGAACTGATGATTGTTGTTGCTGGTTGGAATTGAGTTTAGTGTGATTGCAGGACGTCCCCCGATTGCATCATGACAATGTACATTTGTTTGAATGGGATGCTCAGATGAGGAAGGGGTGGCATGGGCTAAAGGTTCCCCAACCGGGCGCAATCAAGACGGGGGAGGAAAAAACAAATAGGAAGGATGTGGTTTGGCTCCCCCCTAAAGATGGTTGGCACAAGATGAACTTTGACGGGGCGTCCAGGGGAAACCATGGAGCTTCGGGGGCTAGCTACATTATAAGGAATTCGCAAGGTAGGGTCTTGGCTTTATGCTCTATCCTGCTCCAAGAAGATACCAATACTGTCGTGGAGTTGCAAGGCTTATTGGGGGGTCTACCTGTGCAGAGAACTTGGGCTCACTAGGATTGTCATTGAAGGCGATTCAATGGTGATTGTGCAAGCTTTGAAATCTGGGAGACTTCTGAATTGGAAACTTCAACCTTTGCTGGAAGAAGCTATCGTAGTGCTTCAAAGTTTCAATTGTTTTGAAGTACAAAACACATACAGGGAGGAAAACTCAAGCAAATAAACTTGCCAATGAAGGAGTTGATGGCATCAAGAGGACAGTAAAATTTGATGCCACATAGTGGCATCCATTAGCTGGTGTTTCCCGCAGCAGTTTGGTTGGGTGGTGAATCAATGTGTCACTGAGATAGAAGCTCAGGACATTCTATCCGGGCTGGTGCAAATGGGAAGTGCAAGTAGGAGAGATTTGGCATTTATTGTTGCAGGCATTTCCGTGGGTGTTGATATGTGGGAAAGGACGGCTGCAATGAAGTTTTAATGGCTAGTGGCTACAACGGGCAGTGATGATGACATTCACACGTTTTATGGGTGGTGTGGGTAATTATATACCCTTCATCGCCTCTCCTTTTGCATCACACAACCATGGAAACGTCGGTTTGTCTCAGAGCTACGCGCAAGTTTTGGGCTTTCTTCGGCCACATCTCATATAGCAAGTTGAAATCTGTTTTCAAGGATTGGGACCCTTTGGTTCTAGGGGCAGCACAATTGCTTCTGGCAAGCGAATACGTGGAATCTGCAAAGAGGTATCACACGAACGCGGACATAGCGTTGCGTTTTGTGGCTTCACTTCTGGATTTGGAAGTCCCCAATGCCGTCACTCTACTATTGGCGCGCAAATTGATCATGAGCAACCTATTGGGTGGCGTGGAGGATGTAATAATCATAGCAGAATTGGGTGTGGGTCTTCCTCAGCCGAGAGATTGGCACAGAGCACTTCTACCTGGGGTATTTGTGAGATGATATTCGTTCCTCTTGGACCTAAAAAGGGAAGCGCTGCAAGAGCACATGAACCGAGCTAGGTGTGGCCTCATCATAAAACACCACTTGTATCTTGAACCGGCTGGTGGAGTGGGCTAGCGTTAGCACTTCCACGAATACCTGGTGGCGGAAGACGTGGAATTGGACGAGTGAGTTGGTGTGTTCTTGCCCCCTCCCGTTTTTGGCTTCTTTTTGTTTATGCAACGGTGGGTGGTGGCGGTTTCCTCTAGTGCAAAGTCTTTTACAGCCGCAGGTGGTAGGCAGTGGTGACATGGCCCCTACTGGTATGGGGTTAGGGTGGCGAAAATGCAAAATTGTAACGTCGTGTTTTGGGGTTTCCATAGTCTGCTTGTCTTACGGGCTGGGTGGTCAAGTGTTTTGTGGTGTGGGCTGGTTCCTCTGACAGCATGCCTTGCTGTGACAGCCTATTGACACATGGCATCTGCATGGTGAATGTAAATATTTTTTGGTTATTAATACAATACCTTATTTACGTACCAAAATAGAAAATGTAGAAAATAGACTGTTGCTGCAATGCTAACATTTAATGAAAAAACTAACAATGTGAAGTCTAATATTTGAGAATACTAAAGCATGTAAAACAAGAGAAATTTGCTGCAATGCAAGTATTTAATGAACATAATAACAATGTTAAAGTCCAAAATTTGAGAATACCAAAGCAAGTAAAACAAGACATTGTGACTCTGTGCTAGGCTGTAATAAAGCAAAATTCATGATCGATGATGGTCAAAGAAGAAATTTAGAAGCTGCAAATTTACATTTACCAGGAACACTTGCTGTATGGATAACTACTACTAGAAGCTTGACAGTTTTCTCATACCCCTTATGCAAGAATTCATAAAGATTTTGCTAATATACAATACTTTTATGTAGATCAGATAACTAGTAAAATGATACATCCCAGCTAAAAAGCAATAAAATATTTTGAGAGTAGAATTCAAGAATCTTGCTTTTTCTACTATTTGAGAGTAGAATTAAAGAATCTTGCCTTTTCTACAAACTATTTTAGGGTCTAGCAATATTTGTACAAAAAGTTTCATTAATTGGAAGAACTAATACATCTAGCATCTACACTAACGTGACATTGCTGGATCTGCCCGCCGCTTCGTCCTACGAGCTTTCATCCGTCTAAGTTTTTCTTCATAACTAACTGTATCGTATTTCTGCAAATCATAGAATGCGAACAAAAGATAGAAAACATGATATCAATGCCTCTGTAAATATTAATAGCAAGCCAAACACTATAATAATATGTTCAAGTTCAACAACAATCATGACAACAAAAGTTCCATTTGATGATTTAAGGCAATACAAATAATCTAAAACTTGAAGAAGTGAATTAATAATGCTTACCTTTGCATCCCCGAGCTTTTCACTTTTCATTATCTTATCGATAATGCCATATTCAATTGCCTCCTGCGCAGTAAATATCTTTCGCTTTACAAGGTCATTTGCAAGCTCTTCTTTGCTTTTGCCAGTTCCTTGTGCCAGAAATTTAAGGTATGTGTCTGTTTCATTTATCAACTCTTTTGCCTGTATAAGAAATCAATTTAATTACTAACCTGTAACAAGAACCACTTTAACAAATCATATGTAAGGAATTAGCCTGTCATTTTATGATTTGCTTTTCAGATTTCTTTACAAGTTCTTAGAGTGGGGCAATCACCCTTATCCACATGTCGGTAGATTGACCACCCTCAGGAATCGCTTTTGGCAAATTCAGTTGTACTGCAATAAAAGGATGGCTAGTCAGCATTTTTGTCAACCAAGTTCTATTAAAATATGGGCATAAACTCGGAGTAGGTGCATAATGCCTACATAATGGATGCCTATATACAAATAAAATAACCTCAAACATTTGATGTACAGAAAACGTTGGATTCTTGGTTCGCAAATTTATTTTCATGCAGAATTAAGTCCATGTCAGTAAGAATTCTAAGTATGCGCTTTGACTTGTCCCAATATTGCCACAAACCCAAACAAGGATAAAAGTCAAAATATATACATACCCAAGGCACCAGGCTGAGTATAACGGTAACCTTTTGTTCCCAAAGACAGTAGCATTCCTGCCTGACCCATGGCTGTAGAAAGATTCAGTGTGTAAATCTTGCATTTAAGCATCTGCAAATAACATATAGGCTAGTTCAGAAGCAATAAACTTCTTTGGAGCTTTAAACAAAAGCAAGAATACAAATATAAAATGCTAAGTTCTATAAAGTTTTATGACAAAAGACTTGACAACATACACTTTCCAATATACTAGGAATTTTCAGTATGTTAGCAGTGTTGTGTTATGGAACCCGATCAGACTTGATAGTTTAATTTTCCCCAAATTATTCACCATTGTTTTAATAAATAATTTGCTGCACTTCTGTATTTAAAAATATAGTTACAAACAGTTAATAAAATGCTGGAAATGAACAGTTATAAATATTTAAAATACAGTTAAAAGACGGTTGGAAAAACAATTATGTAACTGCCAAAAATAAAGAGTTATTGGTTGGACGAAGGAAAACCAAAAGTCACGTTTGGATTCCAAGCAACTGTAAATGCGTGGGAAGGTGAATATCCACACTTTTTTGAGTTTTCATGGCTGCTAGGCATGAAAAATGAGAGCAGTTAGTTGTGGATTAGTGGCTGGAAAAATGCAAGAGAAGTTGCCAGTACATGTAGCAAAGGTTGTGAAAAAAATCAGCAATGAAAAGTGTGGTAAAACGTTGCTGCAAGTTGTACTAATTGTTGCAAGTCTTTGTAAATGTTATTTGCTGGAAGATTAATATATATTGGACTCTATGTTGGTGGATGTAGCCCGGATTTGGGTGAATAACATTAATTCTTTGTGTTGTCTTTTTGCTGTCCATAATTTTTGTGCATTAAATCTGCTATGTATTCATATTAATTTTGCATTTAATTGGTAGTAATCTGCCTGCAAACTCTAACAAGTGGTATCAAAGCGGGTTGTGTTTAGTTATCCTCTGCAAGAAAGTCTCACGGTTGAGTGGGAGTAATGGCAAACGAGGGTAAATTCAAAATAGAAAAGTTCAATGGGAAGAACTATCAATTATAAAAGATGCAGATGGAGGACTATCTCTATCAGAAGGATTTATAGCGGCCATTGGAAGGGAAAGCCAAGAAATCGTCAACAATGTCTGACAAGGATTGGGATATTTTGGACAGAAAGGCACTTGGCAGTATTCGATTATACTTGGCCCAGTCAGTGACATTTAATATTTCAAAAGCGAAGACAACTACAAAGTTGATGCAAACCCTAGTGAAATTATATGAAAAGCCTTTAGCTTTGAATAAGGTATTTCCTATGTTCCACGGCGTTTCGGGGATGGGGATGGGGGGACGGCAGGGGATGCATTTCAGGGACGGCAGTCCAAGGGCAGATTTTTGGGGATGGCGGGGGGACGGCAATATAGGAATTTTTCAATATATATATATAGAGAGAGAGAGAGAGAGCAATTTGAAATATCAAATATGTGCAACAATATCAATATGACAATATGTGCATAGATAATGAGCATAACAGCAGTATAACAATGATATTTTCTCCTGGTCGTTTCTGCGTGTTTACCCTACCCATGTGTGCATTGCAAAGTAAAAAAAAAATTGTATAAAACTTAAAAGTTAAAAAGTCTTCATTTCAATTTTAGGTCGAGCGACTAAACTAAATATAATAATATTTTATTATTTAGTCAATGCCATTCGAATGGGGATAAAACATTTTTATCAAATACAATGAAATATTTAATATTTCATTATAAAAAATTTAATATTTAATATTTAATATTTGATGAAACATTTAATATTTATCAATTATCAAGCAATTTTTATTTAATCTGACAATAAAAGTAAATCGTTGTCGGGAGACACGTCTCCCCCCCTCTGAGACGCGTCTCGGAGACGGAGACGCTTCTCCAACACCGCACCAGTACCCTGGGACATCTTCAGGCGCCTGGAAACTTTTCAAAAGTCTCCCACCATCTCCCAAGTCTCCGACTCTAGAAAGTGGTGTCTCCCACAAAGTCTCCCGCGTCTCCCATCAAGTATCCTGCATTTCAAAGGCCAAACATAAAGCAAAAAACCTAAATCACGATTTTTAAAAGGTAGACGCATCATTTAGCACGCAATATCAGACTTCAGTTAGTAAGTTACAGACTTACAGTATTTAGTATTTACTGTATTTTAAATTTTAAATTTTTCTACCTCTCTCGTGCTTATCCGTCTCCAACTCTCCAATCTCCCGTGCTTTTTGAATGTGAAATGTCCGCTGGGCCTGGATATCTTCAAGTTCATGTTGTGCACATTATTATAGTGCAAGGATAATACTAATAGTAATTTTTGAGTTTTCAGATTGTTTTATAATTTATTTTATATTTACCAGTAATCTCCACAAGAGCATTGCCCCTGTTTAAAATCGTGGTCCACGATTTTAAACAGGGGCAATGCTCTTGTGGAGATTACTGGTGATGCTAAATAAAACAATTTGAAAAATAGCATCACCAGTAATCTCCACAAGAGAAATCCTGTTGTGGATATTACTGGTGATGCTAAATAAAACAATTTGAAATTTTTTAAATTAGGCTTGCAATATATATTATTAATTTTTATATTAAAAAAAAATGGCGTCTTTGAGTACCCCCGTCTCCTATCTTCAAAAAATGTCGTACCGGTACCAGTACCAGTCTCCCGTACCAGTACCAATACCAGTCTCACGGCAACTATGTTTAAAAATTAAATGTTATATCGAATATAATGAAATATTTAATATTTAATATTTATCAAACAATTTTTATTTAATGAAATATTTAATATTTATCAAGCAATTTTTATTTAATTTGCCAAAAATCAAAACATTTTTTACTTTGACGAAAAGGGGACGCCTGGGCATCCCCGATACGGTTGGGGGACTCCTAGCCGTCCCCTGGCCTTTCAGGGATGCCTAGGCGTCCCCTTTTATTTTCCAGCCGTCCCCTGTTTTGGGACGCGTTTCCTGTCGTTTCCCAGTTTTCCAAAATCAGGGGGGACACCTAGGGGACATCCCCTGCTGTCCCCCCGTCCCTGAAATGCCACAGGGGATGGGGACGTATGGTTTGGGCGGCGGGGGGATGGGGTGGGGAGGCAGGGGCGTCCCTGTGTAACACAGGGTATTTCTTATGAAATGTTTATTTAATATGAAAATGGTAGAAGGTGGATCAATGGTTGATCATTTAAATGAGTTTAACACACTAAACAATCATTTAACTTTTGTAAATGTTAATTTCAATGAAGAAGTTAGAGCTCTTTTGATTTTGTGTTTTTTGTTTGAAAGCTAGAATAGCTTGGTAAAAGCAGTTAATAATTTTGTTTTTGGTTCAAATACGCTAAAGTTTGATGATGTTAGTGTTATTTTGAGTGAGGAAATTTGTAAGAAAAACTCGTGAACATCCACATCAAGTAATGTTTTGAATGCAGAAAGCAGGGGCAGAACAAAGGAGAGGAAAAAATTTTGGAGGTCGTGAGAAGTCACGAGGAAAATCAAAGGACAAGAGGTCCCAATCCAGAAGAAAGGATGATTGTCAGTACTGTGAAAAGCCGAGTCATTTAAAGAAAGATTGTTGGTCTCGGAAGAATAAAGGAGACAAAAATGAAGGCAATAAGGAGGCAAATGTGGTAAATAATAAATCTGAAGATGATGCTTTGATTTTATCCCTTGACAATGCTGATGATTCTTGGGTGTTAGATTCAAGGGCTTCATTTCATGCTACGCCCCATTAAAGTTATTTTCTTGATTATGTCCAAGGGGGTTTTGGTTGGTTTATTTGGGAGATAACGAACCCTATCAAATTGTTGGAAAGAAAAGAATCAGGATTAAGTTGCAGAATGGGAATCATTGGCTATTACAAGAGGTAAGACACGTTCCAAGGTTAAGTAGAAATTTAATTTCAGCAAGGCAGTTGAGTGATGAAGGTTGTGTTGTTACTTTTAATGATAAAAATTGGCAAGGTTACAAAAGGTGTCTTAGTGGTAGCAAAAGGTGTGAAAGTAGGCACCTTATATCTTTGTACAGGTCATACAGTTCCTTCTACTTTAATTGTTGCAAAGAAAAATCAATGTTCAAGAACAGTTGTTGCGGGTCACCAAGCAGAAAAATCAGACAATTGTTGTGGGTTTAGAAACAGCACTATGGCATAATAGACTTGGACATATGCGTGAAAAAAGTATTAAAGTACTTCATTCAAATAATGTTTTGTCAGGTCTAAAATGTGTTAATATGGATTTTTGTGAAAGTTGTGTGTATGACAAACAAAAGAGAATTAGTTTTCTCAAAGATGGGAAGCAAATGAAAGATGAGAAATTGGAGCTTGTACATACGGATATATGGGGACCAGCTCAAATATCTTCTTTCGATATTCATAGATGTTGCAACTAGGAAGGTTTGGATTTATTTTCTTAGGCAAAAATCTAAAGTGTTTGAAACTTTTAAAAATTGGAGAAGTTTGGTTGAGAATGACACGAGTAAAAAGTTAAAATGTCTTAGATTTGATAACTGTGGTATTGCAGCAAAGAATTTGAAGATTATTGTTCCTCTAATGGAATTCATAGGCAGAAAACGATTCCAAGGACTCCACAAATAAATAGAGTGGTTGAGCAAATGAATAGAACAATAATGGAGCATGCACGGACTATGAGATTGCATGTCGGACTGAATTAAACATGTGGGCAGAGGTAGTCAATACCATTGTTTATTTAATTAATAGAGGTTTCTCTAATCCTTTGGGTTGTGGTATTCCAAAGAAAACATGGACGGGTAAGAAGGTGAGTTATTTTCTCAAAATCTTCGGTTGTGAAGCATTTGCACATGTAGATTCTAAAAATAGAACCAAGCTTGATGCAAAATCAAAGAAGTGTATATTTGTTGGATATGGCATTGATGAATTTGGTTATAGGCTTTGAGATTTTGAAAATCAAAAAATTGTAAGAAGCAAGGATGTCATATTCAATGAGAAAGTGTTGTACAAAGATCAGCTGCAGCAGCATGAGAAGAAAGAAAATGATTATGTAGTTTTGGATGATACTCCAGACAACAATGTTCTAATGATTCATGCTCCACAACAACAACAGCAGCAAATACCGCACACTCTAGTGAATGTTAGACGGTCATCAAGGATAAGTAGACCTCTAAAAAGATTTTCTCCCTCTTTGTATTCTATTTTATTGACTGATGTTGTTGAACCAGAATGTTATGATAAAGCTATGCACGTGGATGCCAAGGTTCAATGGGAGCATGGAATGGAAGAAAAAATGGACTCCTTGCCAAAAAATCAGACTTGGGAATTATGCAAGCTGTCTACAGGAAAAAAGGTTTTACCAAACAAATGGGTTTATAAGCTGAATGAGGAAGATGGAAGTAAAAAAAAAATTTAAAGCCAAATTAGTTGTAAAAGGATTTGCATAGAAAAAAGGCATTGATTTTGATGAAATCTTTTCCCCGGTTGTTAAAATGACTTCTATTCATACTGTTTTAAGTATTGTGATTGCTGAAGATTTACATTTAGAACAACTTGATAAAACATTTTTTCCCCATAGTGATTTGGAAGAGGTAATATATATGGAACAGCCACAAGGTTTTGAGGTTAGAGGTAAGGAAAAATTAGTGTGCAGATTGAAAAAAAGTTTGTATGGCTTGAAACAAGCACCTTGACAATGGTATATAAAATTCGATAGTTTTATGGCTGAGCAAGGCTACAACCAATGTAATTCTGACCATTGTGTTTATTTTAAGAGGTTAGATGATGATAGCTACATTATTTTATGTTTATATGTTGATGATATAATTGTAGCGGGACTTAACATGGATCACATAATGGAGTTAAAACAGCAGTTAGCAAAGTCTTTTGCTATGAAGGATTTGGGGGCAGCAAAACAAATCCTTGGTATGAGAATTACTAAAGATAGGAAAAACAAAAAATTGTTACTATCTGAATTTGATTATGTTGAAAAGGTGTTGTAGAGATTTAATATGGTGAATGCAAAAGCTATCAGCACACATTTGCCTAGTTATTTCAAATTGACTAAAGATGTGTCTAAAACACAAGAGGAAGAAAAAATGCCCAAGGTACCATATGCTTCAACTGTAGGCAGTTTAATGTATCCCATGGTATGCATAAGATCAAATATTGCACATGTCGTAGGAATTATTAATAGGATATGAGTAATCCCGGAATGGAGCATTGGAATGCAGTAAAATGGATTCTCAAGTATTTGAGAAGTACATCCAATAAATGTTTATGTTTTGGGAGCTCTAATATTGATTTAAAAGGCTATGTTGACTCAAATTTGGCAAAGGATATTGATACTAGGCAGAATACAACAAGTTATGTTTTTACAGTTGGTGGGACAGCAATGAGTTGGATTTCAAGGCTACAGAAGGTGGTTGTTTTATCCACCACAAAGGCAAAGTATGTTGTTGCAATAGAGGCGGCAAAGGAGATGATATGGCTGCAATTTTTCATGGAAGAATTGGGCAAAGAGCAAGTTGAAAGTTACTTGTTTACGGACAGCCAAAGTGCTATAAATCTTGCAAAGAATTTTGCCTTACATTCTAAAACCAAACACATATAGTTGAGGTATCATTTCATTCGGTCAATGTTGGAGGATGGCTATTAAGGTTGGAAAAGATTCATACGGATGACAATCCAGCGGATATGTTTACAAAGGCGGTGACAAGGGAGAAGCTAAGCTCCTCTTCAACTTCGGTTAGTCTTCAAAGTTAAAATTAAATTCAGAACAACAAGGTCCAAGGGTGCTTATTTCCAGCAGGAGTTGCAGGGGCAGCGGTGTTATGATCAATCTCCAAGTGGGAGATGGTGTGGTGTGGAATCTAATCAGTCTCCAAGTGGAAGATTGTTGTGTTATGCAGCCCGATCAGACTTGATGGTTTAATTTTCCCCAAATTATTCATCATTGTTTTAATAAATAATTTGCTGCACCTTTGTATTTAAAAATACAATTACAAACAGTTAATAAAATGCAGGAAATGAACATAAATATTTAAAATACAATTAAAATACAGTTGGAAAAACAATTATGTAACCACCAAAAATAAAGAGTTATTGGTTGCACAAAGGAAAACCAAAAGTCACGTTTGGATTTCAAGCAACTGTACATGCATGGGAAGGTGAATAGCCACACATTTTTTGAGTTTTCATGGTTGTTGGGCATGAAAAATTAGAGTAGTTAGTCATGGATTAGTGACTGGAAGAACACAGGAGAAGCTGCAGCCTGCAGGTATGTAATGACCCTGCTCAAATCTGATTGGAAAACTTCTGTTTTTGGCTCCGGGAATTTCATCAATGAGAATGCATACAAGGGATATGTGACTGATATAAAAATTCAAATTGCTTTTATGGCTCTTAAATGCTTACAAATGACTCTAAATGCTTGCAAATGTATACTACGAAGTCTAAGAAATGAATTTAATGCAAATGCAACTCCCTTAAGGCATTTCAAATACATATATATGAACTCTACATTAAAATGCTTACTTTCAGCCAATTGACATTTCGTCAAACACTTGGCATGAAAGCTAATGTGCATCTACAGCCAAGGGAATTTAAACAAACATTTACCATGCAAATCCCTGCCTTATGATATTGAATGGATATGATTGAAACTGATTACAAATGGCTGAAATCTCATCAAAGATCTGACCTTCAAATAGGTGTGATTACAATGAAGTTCAAGAGACTTCCAATGTAATGATATGACTAATATGGTATTGACTAAACAATGCAGCCTCCCTGAGAATTAATAACAATAATTACAATGCAATGTAACTGTTTATGACAGCGATCAGACCTATGCTAAAATAATGCAACTGTTTCCAAACTTGCAAGATTACAATTAAAAGGAAACCTGGAACTGTAGATGATAATTTGCTGATGATGAATGCCTCCTAATCGCCTGATACAATTGCAGCCAGCATGTAATCCTTGCTGTGTTCTGCCTCCAAATGCTGCGTCCTAACTCCTCATTAACTAGAGACCTTCCATGAATATTTTCTTGAATTTTAATGCTCTCTTAACCCAAAATTGAACCACCTAGAGGTCCACCCCTGTCTGGAAATGAAGTGTACAGAAAATAATATACTTGCAGCTTGAAACGCTTTCCAATCTCATCCAAAAATCAAAGCCAAGACCTGTGAGAGGGGACGCCTAGTTCTTCTTGTTGAATCGATGAAAGAAGCCCTCCAATGAATTAAAATCTGAGTATTGTAACTGCAGATCGGCCCTTAGAAATAATCTGATCAGAGGCAGCAAAACCCTTTAATCAAACTAGACAAAACATAAGCTTCCTTGACTATAATCGAAGCACCAAGAAGCTGCCAGCATAATCAAAAACTCTGATTTCAAAATCAGATTGCAAAATATGCAAATCGAACCAGTAAGATGAAAACTCTCCAATGCAAAATGTCTTCAACAATTTCCTCAATCGAACTATACCAAAAACTTGGCCAAAGGCCACTAAGTTTTTGCAATGAAGCTCAAATGGGAAGTCTGAAGTAACTTTCTCCCAGCTGCAATAATTCAGATGATATTTCACACCCTCAAAATTGCTATCAATAGGAAGTTTTCATTTCCTATGATAAAGAACAATCTACAGAAACCCTTGGCTCCACAAGATGGATAATCAAATGTCAACTTCAAATCTGGATGATGAGAATGAGGCCCATGATGTTTATTTATACTTTTTCCTCCACTAAAGTCGACCTCTTCTAGAAGCTTCTTCAAGTCGGCCTTGATAACATTAATTTTATTTTATTAAAATGACTCATTAATATGTTTTCAAACACACGTGTTTTCGAACATTATGTTTTCTAACACTGTGTTGTCAAGCATCATGATTTCCAACAGGTTATGTTTCCCAACAATATGTTTGCCCAACATATGATGTTCTCGACATTATGATTTCCAACCTTATGTTTTCCAACATGTCATGTTTTCTAACATCCAGAATATAAAAAAAATGACACATCTAATGCATCCAATGAGCCAACCAACACCTAGGTAACTACCAAGAGGACCCTCTAACCATGCCCTATTAGCCTACGAGGATCAAGAATAGGTTAATTCCTCTAAACTCCAATGCTCATGAAAAATGGGACATTACAAGGAACATGCAGCAAAGGTTGTGAAAAAAATCAGCACTGAAAAACGTGGTAAAACGTTGCTACAAGTTGGGGTTGGGGCCCTAGCTCGGTTGGCTAAATCTTTCTGAAGAGCACAAAGATATACTGAGAGGGGGTAGGGGAGGAAGGGGGGGTGAATCAGTGTATCAACTAACTTTTTCCCTCTCAACTCTTATCAACTTCAAACTCTAATACAAATCAACTATGCAAGAATATCTCAATATGAACAAGTTGACACCAAGATTTTACGTGGAAACCCTTACGGGAGGAAAACACGGTACAAACAATGTACTTTATGAATTATATAAACTTTTACAATGAATGTAGGCACCAACCTACTTGAATCACCAAATAAGTAGTTTAGTAGGCACCAACCCTTAATCCTGATTTAGTACGCACCAACCTACAAGGAGCTTCAACTCCTAATGCTGATTTAGTAGGCACCAACCTACAAGGTGCACCAACCCCTACTTGCCAAGCACCTACTTAGCAAAGATTCTAATTTGAATGAATAGTGTTTTCCACCTTTAATGTTGCTTCCTCAATGGATGATGGACTTTACAATCTTCTTGAAATTATCCTCCTTGAATGATATCAAAATATATCTTGTTCAAAATTTTTCTTTTCACATAAAAATTTACTTCATGATGATGCCATCTATTTCACCAGATCTGCATATATTCTTTACAAGGATCTTCCTTTTATCTTCTCATTTGCATATCTGATATAACCTTTTATTCAACACTATTTTTCTCTTATAAATCTGATCACTGTTTCTGATTTTGTATCTTTTGTAGGCACAACACTCAGTAACACAATACACAGTACTTTCTACAGTCACTTCACACCTGATTGTGACTTAAGAATATAGCATTTGCTTCACACAATACTCAGCACAGCACTTATGTTTTTATGATTTCGCAGTTATTCTTTATAGCACACTCCTATCCTCTAGTTTCAGATTACATACATCTTATGTACTCACAAACTCAGCACACATTCACTTCAAAGATCTTTTATTACCACATACATACACAGTTTCCTTAACCAGTACTTCGCATAAGATTCATTCTATATAGCCACACACATTTGTGTTTATGATATATCGATTGTTCCACACACAACTGTAGATCTTCAATCTCTATCAAATACAATGTTCAATAATTACACAGCATATTTCTTAATCTGCAATTTTGATGATATAGCCTTTATTTCATTTCCCGACACTGAAAATCTTCAATCTTCATCAAAGATGATATTCAATAAATTCCATCCATCAACACCACTCTCTACATTCTTCAAATCATCTTCAATTTTTTCGCACATTTCACAGCCATCCACACCTTTATCTTTTATATGTCTTCAAAGAAGGTGATAGACACATCCTTTCATACTAACTACTTCCTTTCACAACGGATGCAACACTTCAGAAATGTTATTGTCCTTTCTCAAATGAATATATTAAATAATCTTCTTTAAACACTCGTATCCTTTCAAAAGCGCTTCCTTTCATTGCAATGTTTTTCTTCATAACAAATCGCACCATTTTATTTGGTTTTATACATTTGATTTTGCCATAATTATTTTATAACAAATTATTTTATTTCAATCGCACCTCTCTTGAGATTATTGTTTATAACCGATTCTCTTTATGTTATCGGGCTTGTAAGATAGATATATCTCTTCCTTAAGTCGTGTTGAATATTCTTTATAGAGACTTTCTTTTATAAAGTAATTACTACCAATAAATATAATCGCTACCTTCAGAAATGCATTCGATCCTTTAACATTTTCAACGATGCTTGGAAGCTGGATAATACGATTCTGCTCATGACTCCACATGATTTGATTTTATTCTTTCTATATGAGATCTCTCGGAAATGATGATCTCCCGTCAAGAGTAGTAATACGATTCTGCTCATGACTCCACATGATTCGATTTTATTCTTTCTATATGAGATCTCCCGGAAATGATGTTCTCCCGTCAAGAGTAGAGATTACAGGAATTACTTACGTGTTCTTACATCTCCAAACTTCTTGAAGGTTCCGCTGAGCAGAGATATTATTGTCACTTCTTTCATAAGACTCAGATAATACATCAATTCAATGCTGCTTTATCTAGCTCTAATTTGTCACCCTCAAAGTTTAGACTTCTTCTGATTTGTCTCTTGCCTGTAGCCGTCGTTCCTCCCAGATACGTCTTCTCATGTTGAATTCAATGTTATCTCCAATCTAAGTCAAAGATAATATGCTCCAATCTTATGACTTTTTTCTCTTGTCAAGTATGTTGGTATATATAATCTCTTTTATCCTTCATGATATTCATGATAACCTCCAACTATCTCAACTTGAGCACCTTTGACATCAATGACAATATTTCCAACACTTTCCTGTTGCAGGAGGTTGGTCACGAGGTCTAGTCTCCCCCACCCCCGTGGTACCGAAGGGCGTGTCGCGCCAGCGCCGCCAGTTACGTTAAAAAAGTTTACCAGGCGCACTGCAGTTTATATGGGGTCGTGCTACCCGATTCCTGCAGCAAAAAAAAAAAACGTTGCTACAAGTCTTTGTAAATGTTATTTGTTGGAAGATTAATATATATTGGACTCTCTATTGGTGGATGTAGCCCGGATTTGGGTGAACCACGTTAAATCTTTGTGTTGTCTTCTTGCTATCCATAATTTTTGTGCTTTAAATCTGCTATGTATTCATATTAATTATGCATTTAATTGGTAGTAATCTACCTGTAAACTCTAACAAGCGGGTCATTCAATCTTCAATGGATAGTTGGAAACACAGAGATGATATTTTGAGCAAGACCTGAAAGACTATTAACCGAGCCCAAGATTTCGTAATGGGTGTTTACTCCACTAATGGTAATTCAATACACTACAGAAGTAAACTAGATACACAATATCATTGAGCATATAGAAACATAGAAACATTCACAGAATAGATGTATATGAAACATTGCAGTCTTTATTGATGTACTTGCAGTATTACATCATCATATCAACACTACTCCCGACTACGAACCATACAGCAACATAAATAGTTAACCGGCATCGATTGAGAGCACCAACCGTCGGCAACTAATCCCAAGGACTAATCCCAAGTGCTAACTAATCCCGAGGACTAATCCCGGACAAAACATTATTTATTTATTCCATTTGCTAATTAACTATTTAGCGGATTACATCATCCGGGTGACCCGGGTCGTTGGAGTATAGTGGTGAGTATTCCCGCCTGTCACGCGGGTGACCTGGGTTCGTTCCCCGGCAACGGCGCCAAATGTTTACTCCACTAATGGTAATTCAATACGCTACAAAAGTAAACTAGATACACAATATCATTGAGCATATAGAAACATTCACAAAACAGATGTATATGAAACATTGTAGTCTTTATTCATGTACTTGCAGTATTACATCATCATATCAACACTACTCCCGACTACGAACCATACAGCAACATAAATAGTTAACCGGCGTCGGTTGAGAGCACCAACCGTCGGCAACTGGCAAGTACCAACTAATCCCGAGGACTAATCCCGAGTGCTAACTAATCCCAAGGACTAACCCTGAGTGCTAACTAATCCTGAGTGCTAACTAATCCCGAGGACTAATCCCAGACAAAACATTATTTATTTATTCCATTTGCTAATTAACTATTTAGCGGATTACAATGGGGTCTGCATATTTGTGCTCTTTGTAATCATTCTCTATAGATGTTCATTCACAAGATCTTTGTTTTACTCAAATATTGACCAAAGCAGTACTGAACTGTCATTTGATAAAACACAATAGAAAAGAACATCTGATAAGCCAAAAAAGAA
The DNA here is from genome assembly GCA_007258455.2 of Sequoia sempervirens. Lineage (NCBI taxonomy): Eukaryota > Viridiplantae > Streptophyta > Pinopsida > Cupressales > Cupressaceae > Sequoia > Sequoia sempervirens. The sequence goes on from VDFB02000003.1 coordinate 329,455,935, forward strand.
TCGTATGAATACTGATAGAGAACATTAAAATACAATTACAACTACTTGAAAATAGCAGGATTCATAAAAGGAGCAATGCCTATAAAAATAAAGAATGGTTAGTGCTAAACAGTGATAGGAAGAGAGACACATGGTTACAAAAATATTGACTTATACGGCCTACTTCAATCACTGGTTTTGATTATTGCAGTTTGTGCTCAGCTTGCAAATTGTTATTTGTTCCAATTAATAGAGGGCTTCAAAACCTATGCATTTGTCATTTTCACATTTTCAATACCTTTCTTCTTTAATCCTTGTACTTTGTGAAGGGTTTGGATTTTATTTTTTGGAGGAACTGTTTGGCAGTTTGTGGCCTTCATTGACCTTTTTTGCAGGGTTCTATGATTTTTTCTTGCAAGAGACAACTATGTGTTGGTAGCTATATATTTTATACCAACTGCTCAGCACCTTTGGTCAACATACACCTCCACACTCATGGATTTTCAAGCTGCGATTGGAGATCTCACGCCCTCCACCTTTCAACATTTCTTCCTCCACCTTGTATTTTGAGTCATTTTGGCAACTCTCCAAGAGCACAACAACTGCATTAAGTCGATTCACAAGCTGTGGGGCAGCTTGGTGAATGAGCTGGAGTTGATAATTTTTTCCTGCACCAAGTTCAATCACTACCACACAATATAGAGGTGACATCTTAGCGCATTCCAAATCAAGGAACCTGCACAAAGGCGTAGAGATCTGTGCATTTTCATCAGGTAGCTAAACTGAAACCCTCTTGATCTAAGAACGATTCACAAGTTCAACGACCTCCACCAACTTCCACAAGGCCCCTAGAGGCATCAGCTAGGGTAGCTTGACCTGCAATTTTGGTCTTCTCGGCACATTGGATATTGGCCTATTGTTTACAAATTTTTGGCTTGTGAGATGCCATTTGGGCAATAGACTCAGGCTTCAACTACCATACATCGGCCTCCTCCAAAAAGTGATTCCATGTGGCCTGCATAAACCTCCTGCACAAACTTTGTGGATTGGTCAAAGCCCATGCCACCATCCTTCAGTGGCGTAGTCCTTCCACGTGGCTGAATACAACTCTCACTCTATTTAGCTACATTTGGCACAAGTGCAAGCTTTTTTTTAACCAGCACTTAATAGTTAGCATTTTTTGTTACACTAACAGTGAAAATTAATATTAATTATTTATGTTACATAAGTTGTTGATAAATCATCAAAGCTTTTCAAAGGGGGGGTCTTTTTTTTTTTGCCATAACTTGCAAACAAGGGAGTGTTTTTTTTTAGTGTAAATAGTCAACGGGAAGTTGGTTCCGTTGTCGAAATTTCAACATCGAGACAATTTCAATATTGTAATTTTTTAATCTGTTTTTCTTTTCGTCCAGAAACCACTGTAATTTGTGCAATTTTTGACAGGCATAACTTTCACCCCATTTGTCGAAAACTGATAATTTTTCTTTTTAAATTCATCAGAATTTTCACAAGGATTCTAAATTTGTAGTTAAAATAAAGTTTTGGAAAGCCCTTTTTTCTATATTTGTAAAAATCTCTATTAGTTATAAACAGGTGATTTGGCTTCCAAACTTCAAAAAAGCTTGTAAAACTTGTCTTGCATCTTTTCCAAGGGTTCTACATTCAGATATAACACAATTTGGGGGGATTTGGTAAGGCACAATTCAAGTTCCTTGTTGTGTGTGCATCATGGATCCAAAAAATGATTTGATAACACCACATAATTTCCACACATGGAAAGTCAAAGTACAACTACTTCAATCTAAGGAATTATCGAAAATGATCAATGGACAACAAATGTAATTTACTAGGGAGTTTGACCAGTTTACTTACAGAAACAAGTTAGATGAAGCAATGGGTATAATAGGTCTTCTTGTTTCCAATAATTTCACATTTCTAGTTGTACAACTCCTAAGAAAATGTGGGACAAATTTGAAAATCTCTTTGGTGAAGTTGATGAGTTCAAGATTCTACAATTAGATGATGAATTAACAACATTGTCTCATGATGCCTTCTCTTCTATTGAAGATTTCTTGGTTCAATTCAAGTCTTTGCTTTCTAGACTTCAGGGTTGTGGTAAAACAAAAATAGACAAAGAATGTGTCTTCTTGATTTTGTCAAAGCTAAAAAGTCCTTATCAAATGTTTGCTTCTTCTTTCTACCTTACAATGGATGCTCTTGGAATAACACATATAATGCCTCCTTTTGAACAGTTTTGTGAGAGACTCACAAAAAAACAATCTAAATTAATCTCTATGGATGTTATCACCTCTTCAAAAAGTCAAGCATTAGTTGCTCAATCATCTAAGGGAAAGAAACAAACTAAGGATCAAACTAAGGGATCAAAATCAGACACTTCATCATATTCATCTCCCTCATCAAAGGGAAAATTTCTAAGGACAAGCCCAAATGTACTTATTGTAAGAGACTAGGGCATGAAGAACACCAATGTTACAAAAAGGAAATTGATGACTTGAAGACTCTTCTTCAACAAACTCAAATTCAATTGCCTAAGATAGGTGGTTCTTCCCTTTCTACATCCACATCATCCGCATTTTCAACAAAGGATAAGAATAAGGGTATGGCACTCATTGCTTTTGCAAACAACACATCACTAAGTGGCTTCTTAATTCCAAGGCATCACACCACATGGTTGCATCTAGGAAACTATTTTCCACATTTGAGCCTTGTTTATTGCCACCAATATTGATGGTGAATAACACCTATATGTCAGCTGTCAGAAAAGGATCTATAGAAATTGGAGGAACATTCAATGATGCACTTTATGTACCTTCATTATCCAATAATCTCCTTTCCATTTATCAGATTACACATAGTGGCACAAGAAAAACAGATGAATTCAAACTACATTCCATGATCATGTTAGAAGAGTTGTCATTGATGTCAAGACAATCAGACCATTAAAGATATATAAGACTAATCAGATTGAATAAGTTTGATGAAGACTACATCTGATCAAAGAAGACGTTGAGAACAAGAGAAAAGATTTCGATTCTAAGCAAAAATAGGCTGCTACAGATCGAAGTTGTATCTACAATCTGTTCTAGATCGAAATTGCAGATTACATATTTCCAGATTGAAACTGCAGATTACATTATTCCAGATCTAATCTAAATTCTAATCTAAATTCAAGTAGAAGGATTACTAAATGGTGGACGTCTAATCTGAAGCAAAGTATTCTAATTGAAATTCTTCATACATGCGGTTAGAAGGATGGATTATTTATTCTAACAAATCCAAGTTGTGATTTGTTATGACTCAACAAGTGACGAGATTTAACATAACGACTTGCTGTTTTGAAAGAATGCGATCTCCAAAAGACGTGATTAAGCAAAACAAACTTGTTCTTGAAAAGTGGTTTTTGAAAAGACATGTTTTGAATTCAATTCGCCTTGCTGAAGAAATGCGAATGAAGCAATTTGAAAAGGCGTGTTCTGCTGAAGAGATACGATTAAAGACAAGGACATCTTTTTGTCTTTTTAGACTGATGCGAATCAAACTGAGTTTGAGAGATGTGTTTTTTTGAAGAGTGATGGATTTCTGAAAGGATGCGACTAAAAACAGATTTAATCAGAAAGATTCAAATTAATCTAAATGGACGTGTTTAATGAAGTGACTGCTCCAAATGACAAGAGATGTATCTCAAAGATGCGACTGGTCAATAGAGACGTGTCTCTCCTAAAGCACCTAATTTCCAGCAATCAATTGAATGAAGTCACTTAAATGAAGTTTTTAAAATTAAAAAAAAAAAGGTGAACATAGTAAACTAAGTCGACCCACAACAAACAAATTTCAGATTTATTTTGTGAAGAGATATCTTTGAAGGATACAAGATTTGTTGTGTTCTTTCATTTAAAAGACACAATGCTTGAGTGAGATATATGAATAACACTCCATTCAAAGTCTCATTTGTGGTTGTGAAGTTTAAAAAGTGGTCTATATCAGAAACCCATCTTCTTGTGTGGGCTAAGTGAGAGATTTTTCATCACAAAGGCAGATTGGAGGATTGGGAGAATACAGATCTAATTGAAGACATTTACTTCATCCATCAAGTCAAGGTTTGGTGCCTTGCATTAGGGGTTGGTGCTTCTTGTAGGTTGGTGCCTACTAAAATTATAAAGGAGTGGGTGTTCCTTGTAGGTTGTAACCTACAAAATCATCTCATTTGTAAATCAAGTAGGTTAGTGCCTACATTCATTGTAAAAGTCATTTAAATCATTTTCAATAAAGTGTTGACAACTTGCATTTATTGAGTCATATTAAAAGTTGATTGTAATAAGTTTGAAAAGATTGAAAATAGAAAGTTTGGTTTGATTTACTGATTCACCCCCCCTCTTAGTAAATCTTTTGTGCTCTTCAAATCATCAGAGATTTGCAAAGTAGAGACATCATTGCCACGAGTCATGCTGATCATGATTTCAAATTGTATTATTTTTCTTCCTTTGGTTTTGTCGATTTTGATGATGGTTTGAGTATAGATGACATTGATCGCTTCAACATGCATAACAAGATACAATTTGGTTATTTCAACCTTGGAGTTCTATCCTCCTCATCGGTTCCTTCACCTTACACTAATATCACATCTCCTATATATTTTGCTTCTTCAATATTGAGTGTTCCTACATCATTGGTTTCTCATGATTCAAGGCAGCAGGATATTCACAGTTGTGTTTCCACTATAGTTCAATGCGATGATTACTTATATGCCATATCAGACTTGTTTAGTGAATCTCATTTTACAGAGTTGGCAGGCACCTTTGATGATAGCCACATCTCAACGTTGTTGTCAACCCATCTACATCTTTGGTTTATGTTATCCATTAGCCTTCGCATGGAGCATTTGAGCAACTTTCTAAGATTTCACCATTGTCTTTGGATCTTGTGCATCATTTAGAGACTTTCATTCTTCTCACATGGGAAGATGGCATGCACCTATCTGTAGTTCATCTTCTTCCACAAGGAAGAACTATTGTTCGGCATTCAAGGATCGCATTCTGCATTCTTCTTTGAGCATCACTCAACACTGCAGGTTCTATGATCTTATGGGGGGGCTCCATAGTCTCTCTTTTTCTCTCCTATGGGGAGAACATTTCTTGTACTTATGTGATAGAAGTAGTCCTTGGGGGATCATCATGAGTCATTCTATCTTCTTCGCTTATGCACTTTATTTTGTTGCATCATTTCTCTTTTGGAGGGGTTTTTATTTCCCACTGAGTTTTTCTCCTTTACTCCACTTTATGAAAAAATTGTACAAGTACCCAACATGACCTTGTAGTCAGGACTCATCATTAGTGCATACATTACTCCCTCAATTGCACTTAAGGGGGGGAGTTAGTGTAAATAGAGTCATTATCATACCTAGTTAGCTAATCACCTTTCTAGGATTGTCCTATTCACACCTAGCTTAAGTTTACCTAGGTTTTTTTTGTTTTTGTCTCACTTCATATGGTTGACACGTGTCCTCATGACTTGAGACACCTATTGACACTTGCTCACACACTTGTCAAGTGATCTCACAAGTGTCATCTTTGGAGGGGTAGTCAAAGTTTCACTCCTACCTTCTCACCTCCTCATTCTTGCCTATATATGCAAGGCTTGATCATTGTATTTACACACTCTTCATTGTATATTGATAAACATAGTAGTGTGCTTATTTTGTTCACTTGTGCAAGTTTGTTTCATTCTCTTGATCCAGGCATTCTCCAATAGGTAGGAGGCTTGTAGTCACCAAACACATCACACAACCAACTTTTAGACAAACTCTCTTTAAACATATTATGCATGCCTAAAGAAAATCTCGGTCTCATTTGTATCCTATGGATGAAAGGAAAAATATTACCATAAACGTGACAACCAACAAAGAAAGTTGTTACAGAAGTTCACCATAACCAAAAACAAAAACAGGTTAGATGCATAGTCTCTTCATGTACCATATAAATTATTTTCTGTTCAGAGCTGCTGAAGATAGAGATATGGAGATGAAAATAGTTTCTATATAGAACAGGAGTAATTTTCTTTCCAATATACCAATTTCAGTAACAGTAATCTCCAATTCTTTTTACAAATTTTTTTTATATATATAACAAACACCATTAAAAAATCATAGATTTCACTATATTTAATCTTAGTGATTTACTTGAAACTACTTTTACAACATAAATGGGCACATTTGCTTAGTAAAGGATGTTGTTTGGGTTAATTAATGTAGGTACAACATTTTGAAGAGCTATGGATATGTAATGTCCCCAACTCAAATCATAAGGATTAGCAACACATTGGCTGTCCTTTCCTTGGATTACCCAAGAAGAAGATGTAGAGCTTTATTGGGCAAGTATGGAGTCTTTGGCTTGTATTATATTCTATTAAGATTTGTGCATGTCTTTTTATGCAACTTAAGTGAACTTAAGTCATTTTAAATTGTGGGCATGTCTTTTTAGACAACTTAAGTACCTCCAAGCCAAAAGACTTAAGCTGTCCCCTTTTTATGTACTTTATGTGATTTTAAAAAGCATTTGATAAAAAGGCAAAGGGGGCATGGGTTTTCAAGGAGCTTATTGGATCAATTTTTAGGTTTTTAATGTGGAGCTTTGGACTAAGAGGTGGTGATTCAAGGGCTGAGATTAATTCATCTCTTTGGGAGTTACTTTTTAACTATAGGGGTTTTTTAGAGCTGATTATGTGGTGAGTTTTATGTTTACTGCCGCTGCAACTTGGCTTAAGGTCTGAAACCCTTGACTATCCCTGGTTTAGGAGAGACATTTGAGCTCACCTAGTCAGAAGGGTGTGTTTCGGTGGAAGAGCTTTGGTTTGTGAAACACTAGCACATCAATTTTCAAAGCTGCAATTCTTTATCAGGTTTGGAGGCCATTTTTGGAGGCGAGATTCAAAGCATCAAGTTCAGATTTGGATAATCTACAGCAAGGTGTCTTCATGTTACTGAGCAACATTGAAGATAGCAACAAAAAAGGACAAGTGGAACAGACCTAGCGCTGATTTTTTGAGGGTTTGGCAAGGGCGGCTAGAGTTTTGAAGGCATTTTCTGAGAATTTTCTATTGCATATTTTTGGAGATATTGTTGTTTTTATATTATCTCTATTTAGGGATTTTTACAATAGTATCAGAGCTACAAGACTAGGCAGCCTGTTTGGGTTGGTTGTATGCATGGAAAGGATGGCCATAACCTGGAAAAACAGAAGGAAATAATGGCAAGCAGCGATCAACAACCATCATCAACTGAAGAGGAAGTAAAACATATGTTTGCAAAAATGCTAAGACAGTTACAAAACACCAATCTGTATTTAAGTCAGATGGCTCACAATACAGCAAATGGAAGACACATGGTAAATGTGGAAAGAGAGGACAATAGCAAAGCTGCAGAAAACAATGAACACTCTACCAACAAACCTTCGAGTTCATCACAATCTAGACCCTTCGTGGCTACATTTATACGAGAGGAGCTTATGCAAGAGGAACCTATGCAAGACAATGAGGATGCTGAAATTTTGGCTAAGTATCAAACTTTGGGGGTAGATTTTTAATCAGCCATCTCTTTTCGAGATTACTTGGAGGTCACCAAATGCACCAAGCCAAAGCAAAAACAATGGAATAAAGGGAAGTAAAATTATGGGATACAGAAAAGGTTGGGACGTCTATCCTTGCCGAGTTTTGATGGATCATCCAAGAGTACAGCTAGGGCTTGGATTCAAAAATTAGATACTTAGCTTTCCCTAAATCAGATGAAAGAGATTGAGGCCATCAAATTTGCTACCCTTCACCTTGAAGGAGTTGCACATAAATGGTGGTATCATGGTTTAGTGACACAAGGTCATGGTGCAATAGTTTCTTATGATCAATTTTGCACTCCATTGATAGAGCGGTTTGACTACAAGGATTCAAAGGCACACTCAAAAGAGTTGGCTCAGTTGAAACAGGTTGGGACACTTGATGCATATATTTCAGAATTTTAGCAGTTGTCAATAATGGTTTCTAATGTGTCTTAGAGGAGGTTGATTTCGTGGTTCATAGAGGGTTTGTCAAAACCTCTCAAAGGTTGGGACAAAGCTTTTGATCCACCAACCTTGCAAGATGCTATTAAGCATGCAAGGAATATGGAGCTATCTACACCACAGGCTAGGTTTCCTAGCAAGTTTCCACAAAGACACTTATCGTAGAGTTTGCCTCAAAGGAAGGACAAGAAACCAAAATATACTAGAGCAACAGGTGAGATGTCTAAGCCAGTTGGTGGTGCATCTCGTGATTCGAGAGATGAGCTAAGACAATAGAGGCTTTGCTTTGATTGTCATGAGGCTTGGACACCTGGACATAAATGTAGAAGTGGAGGCAAGACCCATTGAATTGAGGTCTTCGAGGAACCTAGTGATGATGAGTTGGAGGACACACAAGTTCTTGATGAGCAACATGAGCAGATGGATGGGGAAATAGATACAGATGAGCACCAGGATGATTTGGCCCAAATGGATGGTGCGATTGCAACCCTCACTACCACTCCTCATTTTAACACCTTCAGAGTAAAGGGCATCATGTAGGGACGAGTTGTGCTAATTGATAGTGGGGCTGCCCACAACTTCATTGATTTGTCCTATGTGAAGAAGTGAGGCTTGCAAGTTGAGGAGCATGATGGTTTCCAAGTGTGGACAACAAGTGGCACGATGTTGCGTTGTGTAAATCATGCCCCGCTATGATGAACCTGTATTTTTGCGGAACCATTATCCAAAACAAATGAAAATTTAAAATTATAAATAAACGCAATGATTATTAATTTTAAATAAAATCAGCTTCAGGCTGACCTGAACGTTACTATATTATTGATTTGTTTTTTTTTATTTTATTTATTTGCCTTTGAGGCCAACCTTTTCTCTATGTTGGTTGTGTCTTTGGGCAGGGGCAGTTTACTCTATGTAGGCAACCTTATTAGAGGCAAGGATCTATATATATATCTAGGTGTGTTGGGAGTTTCGGATATCAAAAGTTATATTTTCCTCCATTGCATTAAACAAGTGCAACCTGAGGGCTCAGACGCCAACCTGAGCAGCTCATACTCGGTAAGACAAAACCCTTACTTGTTCCAATTTGCAAGTCTTAAATATATCTACATTGGTCTTAATACGATTATTCTGGGTGTGATTTAATTAGGGCACTGTACCTAGAGCAATCAAGAAATCCCTCTCTAGCAGAGGTGGATCTGATGTGGGCGACTTAGGCATTCATTGCTAAAGACTGCATCATTGTGGGTCCACTCTTCCAGGCGTCTACACATGGTAGGTTTTTATTGTGTGCAGATCAGCAAATTGTCAGTCATATATTGTAAATCTGATCCTATAACTCTGGGTAGATCCTATTCCTTTAATCTATTCATGGTTGAAGCATTGATTTGCCAATAGAGTGAAACTGTGTATTCAAGGCAGTATTCAAGTAATGGTTATTACTTTTGGTATGAGGATTTAATTTTTGTTTTCAATTTACCAGTATTTTTTTGTAGTATCAAGATTTGATATTATAATAATCAAGAAACCCTAGGCACTTTACATTGGTACCACAGCTTGGCATCCTGCTAGCCTGAGGGTAATTGATGAGTGAAAGAGAACAGCGTTACCAGCTGTGTGTGAAGGAAACCGCCATAGGTGACAAGGAGGATGATAATACTAAAGCTTTTGTTAGGAGAACGGAAGAATTCCAAAACAGCATGACAGAATCCATGAGAGAGAAGGCCCAACTTCTAAGGGATTTAAATCAGCAGTGGAGTGCTGATAGGCCTGCACAAAATAGGGCTGAAGGGAGCAGTTCTGATGGAGAAAGAACTGCAGCTGGTGATGAGAAAGTTTCAATTAATACTAAATCTTTCAAGGCCAATTTTCTGGAAAAAGAAAGAGCAGATAGCAGAGAAGAAGAGCAACCTGATTAGGTAAATGAAATGGACAGGCTTCATGACGAGTACAATGCCTTAAGCATTCTCATTCAAAATCATATGACCTTCATAGAATTCTATGAAATGAGGACAAGAGGCAGGCATAGGAGAGGGTATGAAGAAAGGAAAGATATTCAACACCATTTAGGGAAGATCACTATCCCCATTTTTTATGGGATTGGTAGTTCATCAACAAGGGCTTGGTTGCAAAAATTAGACACATATTTCTCATTAAACCCTACGTATGAAGAAGACATTATCAAATTTGCAAATTTACACCTTGTAGGGATAGCCCACGAATGGTGGTATCATGGAGCGATAACTCAAGGGAATGACTTAGTAACTACCATGGAAGACTTCAGCCAACAATTAACAGAAAGATTTGATAGAAGGGATCTTGAAATACACTTCAGAGAACTAGCGTAGTTGAAGCAAGAAGGTAATGTAGAGGACTATGTTACAAAGTTTCAAAGGCTTGCCGTAATGATTCAAGATGTGACAGAGAGGAGACTCATAGTGTTGTTTGTAGAAGGACTAGCCGAACCCCTCAAAGGTCTAATAAGGGCATTCGATCCAAGTTCATTGCAAGAAGCCATCAAGATGGCTCTTAACTTTGAAGACTCAATGACAAAAGATAGATTCTTCTCCAAGAAAGAAGTCGCCATATTTCCAAAAAGACCATTTCAAAATAACACACCACCTCTCAAGGCACCACTTCCTAAGCCAAATCAAACGGAGATATCCAAGAATGAATTACGAAGAAAGAAGCTATGCTTCACATGCCGAGAGCCATGGCAAACAAGGCATAGGTGTTTGGGAATAGGGCAAATACATTACATAGAGGTGGTTTTTGATGAGGATACAGAGGATAATGAGTCTAAACCTGAAAAGGAGGAAGAAGTTGAGCATGAGCACCAAGGAGGAGAGCATCTGGGAGGGACACTTGTAGCAGTTTTAGGGGCACTGCAATATAATGCCTTTCATGTTAAAGGAGTCTTGAGTGGGCAAAAGGTAGCAATTCTCATTGATAGTGGGGCTACTCATAATTATATTGATGAAGGGTTAGTGAATAGGTTGGGATTGAAAACAGAAGATTTTGAAGGGTTCATTGTTACAGTTGCTAGTGGGAACATTTTTCCTTGCAATAAGAGGATTCCACAAATGGAATTAACTATGGGAACAAATAAAATGAAAGATGATTTCTATATGATCAGCATGGGGGATACAGAACTGGTTTTAGGAGTGCAATGTTTGCATTTGATTGACAAGTATGAACAAAGTTACCCCACTATGGAGTTATCATTTTTACCTGAGTTACTGGTATGCCCATATATGGCCTCGGGTAAGATACGGGTACGATACGGAAACGAGGTACGATATAGGTCTGAATCAAATACGCCCAAGGTATGGAAATAAGACTATGGAAACGACCAGGATACGTTTTTGTGATTGTGGGTACGAAATTTCATACCCAGTTCAAATCCGGACCGAATCCATGTGTTCAAATGCCCAAACCACGCTTTTTCCAATGAATTTGGCATTTTTTTATTATTTTTTTGACTTTTTGTTGACTTCTAAACAATTAAATATTCTTTCTAATCCTAATCTTTGCCTCCAAACACATCAAATAGGTAAAAACATACTCATTTAAGTAAAAAAACAATTTGTGAATAAAAAACAAGTTTTTCTGCCTCCATTGTTGAGCTTTCTCTCTTGCTTGCACAAGCTTGAATAGACTTGAAGGTTGATCATTGATTGTTCGAAGTTGGTTGTTGTGCTATTCCTAAGCACTTGCAAGTGTCCATTCATTGCCAAGTAGATTGTAGAGCAAGATTTCTTCAAAAGAGGTAGGTTTTTTTTAAGTTTTTTTACATTTTTTTTACAACAAATGAACTATTTTGTTTTGTTTTTAAGTTTTTGTTTTGTTTTCATTCTTCTAAGTGTCTATAACACATGTCCAATTTTTTCAGTTTTTTGAAATTATTTAAGTCTTTTAGTTTCAATACCAAAATACTTTCAATGTGTTACGCCTTAGGTATTACAATGGCAACCGCTTCTAACTCCTCAGGCTCACACCAATCTCGTTTCAAAATAAACGAAACCTCTCCCCTTTGGAAATATGTAGAAATGGTTCAACAAGTTCCAGGTATATCAATAGTTGTTTCTAGATTCGATTGTGTGTAAGCTTTTTTGAATCAACGTTTCGAATCACACTCTGTGATCCATCATCAGGACAGAGAGCTCAAGGATATGAAAAATTGTAGTCATTGCCATGTTCAATATACTCCAGGTGGTGGAGTCATTGTAGTCATGAAGAAAGGATATGAAAAATTGTAGTCATTGTAGTCATTGCCATGTTCAATATACTCCAGGTGGTGGAGTATATGTTTGGATTTGTAGTCATTGACATGTTCAATATACGAGCTCATACAGTCGAGTGAAAGGGCACTTGTGCAAGATCCCTGAACTAGGCATCAAAATTTGTCCAGGTGAAAATAACCAAGGTATTCCAAATCATTCAGTGTTGGGATATATTGTTGAGCAAGAAAAAGCAAAACAAAAATCAACCAATCTTAAAACAAGCCATCCTTTGAAGAAAGGATCTTGATTCATGAAGCCCCTTATTTCCACCTATAGATAGCCATCCATTTATGTCCATCCCTCAAGAGCAAGTTGTGCCCTCTTCAAATAAAAGATCTAAGGGAACATTGAAAACTTCATTTTAGAATGAGGCAAGAGAGATTGCTGATCAAGACATAGCAAGTTGTGTCTATGCCAATGGATTGGCATTCAACGTTGTTCGTTCACCATATTGGCAAAAAATGGTGAAGTCTATTAATGAGGCTCCAAAGGGGTATAAGGGCCCAAGTTTTGAGAAGGTGTGTAGCACCTTATTGGAGAAAGAGGTGAAACATGTAGCAGACTCTTTGAAGCCCATAAGGGATTTGTGGATTGAAACAAGGGTGACCATCGTTTTTGATGGATGGAAAGATGAAAAAAATTGCCCATTGATCAATGTTATTGTCATGACCCCTAAAGGGGCAATGTTTTTGAGAGCAATGGATTGTGAAGGACAGGTGAAGGATGGTCCATTTATTGCTAACATCCTTTGTCAAGTTATTGAAGAAGTGGGCCATCACAATGTTGTGCAAGTTGTAACTGACAATGCCAAAAATTGTATGGTTGTTGGGTTATTGATTGAGAAGTATTCACGCATTTTTTGGACACCTTGTGTTGTCCACTCCCTCAATCTAATGCTACAAAAAATTCGAACCAAAATTGAGTGGATCAAACAAGTGTATGTTGAGGCAAAAGACATCCAAATGTTTGTCACAAACCACCATATGACACAAGGCATCTTTAGACAATTCCCAAAATTGGAATTGTTTAAGGTAAGTTGATTCTGAATATTTTTAATTTTCTTTTAATTTTAAATTTTGATTTTGTAAATTTAAATTATATTTTTATTTTTATTTTTATTTTCAAACAAGTTGTTGAGACCCGTTCTGCCTCCAACACAATTGTGTTGAGACAACTTATGAAGGTTCGTGAGGCACTCTGTAATATAGTCATAATCCCTAATTGGTCTATATGGAGACAATCTAGCACTGAAAGGGCAAATAGGGTTAAGCAAAGGATCCTAGATGATAGTTGGAGTAAGCTGCTACAAAAGAACAGATTATGGACATCTTCATGAAGCCAGTTCCAAAAGAGACTTTTGAGTACCTGAGAGAAATTTGGAGTGATATCACTCTCATTTAATCACTAAGTTCTTCAAAAGAAGATTGTGTTCAGGGGGAATTATTCATTGTCTTATCTTTTAGCCCCGAGATACCTTTGCCATTGATGTTAGAGGGGGAAAGTAGAGTAAGGGGGAGCATTTCAATCAAGGAGAGAAGTATGGTCTTGTTGCATTTTAAGATTATCTCTTTACAGGGTTGCCATCAATGAAACAGGGGAAAATTGTTGGATATACATTGATGTCAAAGGCCGACCCATGTCTAGTGCCTTGCTAAAATGGTGTTAAATAAAATAAAAAATAATATCAAAAATTGGGATGACCCCCTCTTGGTGTTGCCCCAAACTTGGGGTTATGTAATTAAAATAAAATATTTTTTTGAGGGCCTCCCAGAGTGGGACGACACCCTAGAGGTGCACCCACATTGGCAATGAAATTAAAAATAAAATAAATTATATTACTATTAAATAATGTTGGGCCGACCCCCTTGGAGAGTCACCCCTCTTGGGTGAAGAGCCATGAAGGTTGTATAAATAGAAGATTGAAGGAGAGACAAAGGCAATCAATTCAAGAAATGCTATTCATATGAAGAGCAGAAATAAAAAGCTATTTTAGCAGATTTATGAGACATGTGAGCAGATTTATAACAGCAATTTTGTGAGAAGAAAAGGAAAATAAAAGCAAGATCATGGAGTATTTTTTAGCAGAATTATTGAAGACTATATTGCAGATTTACAAATGTATGTATGGCAGATTTGCGAGCAGATGAGAGAGCAGATCTAAAAAGTTGCAAATAAAATTATTATATTGTTCTTGTGGAGGTTGGAGCCTCCTATGTGAGAAGATCAAGAGGTTGGAGCTTCTTATTGGAAGAGATTGGTGTCTCTTGTTGGGTTGGTGCTCAATGGTGGGGATTGGAGTCTCCAATGGGTTGGTGCCTACAAAATTTATAAGATTAATACAAGCAATATTTTGCTGTGGTTTTCTCCTTAAAGGTTTCCACGTAAAATCATGTCTCTTATGTGTGTGCTTAATTGCTAGATCTTGCATGTATGGTATTGTTATGGATGATTGAGTGTTGAAGTAGTACTGCTGTAATTATTTAAGTTGTGAAAAGTAAAGTTTTGATCTATACTGATTCATCCCTCACCCCCCATACCCCCCTCTCAGTATAAGTGTTTCCTTCCATATAAATCCCCACAAGAAGTGCCTTCGCAAATACAAAAGATATAATGGAGGTGTCTTAGGAGACAATTTCTCATATAAGATCATAGGGTGTGGATGGGTCGAGTTGATGTTTAAATATGTAAGGGTTAAAACCCTGCCAAGGATTCTGCATATTCCAAGGTTGACTAAAAATTCAATATTTGTAAGTAAAATGAGTGATATAATTGCGTAAGTAATATTTAACAAAGATAATTGCAAGATGCTTAAAAAAGCAATGATATTGGCAAGAGGAGCTTGCGGGAGAATATTTTTCCATGTTGAGCAAGCATTATGTAATGGATGTAATAGCTCTATCTTTCCTGAACTTAACCATGAAACAAATATTACCCCTTTACTGTTTGTCGAGAAGACAATGCTTCAGCATGAAAGAAAGGGGCATTTTGGAGATAAAGGCCTTCAAACTTGGCATTATAAATATATGGCTAAAGATTTTCTGATTGTCTGTTAGATTTTTATTCTTATGAACATTGTGCATATGGTAAACAAAATTGGATAAAGTTCTCTACCCGTGCCATAAGAGTAAATGATATTTTTTTGCAATGGATACATAATGTTGTACTTATATCTATTCCTATTCCATCACCAGGAAAATCTTTGTTTTATGTTTCTTTTATAAATAATTTCTTAGAGAAAATTTGAGGATCTCATAAATGCAAGAAGCTTAAGGCTCTTGTACAGAACCAAATAGAGAAGATGAGAATAAAAGTGTTAAAAATGAAAAATGGTGGGGAATTTCTCCCAAAGGAAATTGAGTGATACTAGTTTTGTAAACAATGTGGACCAGCCAGACAAAAGACAACTCCACATACACCACAACACAATAGACTCACAAAAAGAGTGAACATGACACTAATGGAAAAATCAAGGATTGTGCTCAATGGTGTAGGATTAGAACATAAATTATGGACAGA
Source organism: Sequoia sempervirens (assembly GCA_007258455.2). Lineage (NCBI taxonomy): Eukaryota > Viridiplantae > Streptophyta > Pinopsida > Cupressales > Cupressaceae > Sequoia > Sequoia sempervirens. The sequence continues at coordinate 329,471,776 of VDFB02000003.1, forward strand.
GGCAATAAAAAATGCATGTTACTTAAGCATCGATCATCTAAACCAAACCTTATCAATAAAACTGCACCAGTTACATTGACTAATAAGAAACCCTCTGTTTGACATCTTAGTTTTTTTTGTTGTGATGCTTATGTGCATGTTCCAAGCTAAAGAGAACTAGGATAGATTATAAAGCAGACAAGTGTATATAAAGTGTAGTGATGGTATAAAAATATATAAGTTTCAGAACCTAGAAACAAAGGAAACTGTATATAATTGTTAAAAAGCCTCTATATTAGACAACATCCATGAACCGAAGAATCAGAATAAGTGGAGTTTGAATTCATAGATCAACAATCTGTATCTGAATATGAATCACCAAAAAAAAAACAGAAGAGAAAACACCTCATAGCATAATCTTGGGAAGAGTAGTTCAAGAAAGAAGGCAACCAAATCAGTATAGTCCACCTAATTTTCATTAGGCTTTTGTTTTATTTGCTACTGCTGATGATCCATGAACTAATGGGGAGGTACGTGATAAAAGGAAACTAAGTTGTGCAAGAAGGCCACAGATGAAGAAGTTGGGCCTTGGATATTTTGGCACTCTAATCTCTCAGCCTCAAACCCCTAGATTTGACAAGAAAACACCCCCTGAGGATGCGGATACATAAAAGAAAGAATCATAAGCAAGACACAAAGACCCTTGACAAGAAAGGATTTTGTCTTCTACACTTCAGGCTCAGCTAGTCCATGGGGGTTTTCCCTAAGTTTCTTTAAAGATGTATTCCTCCTAAATGACACAGATTGTCACTAGCATGCATTGACACCAATTTACATTGAAATTTCAGATTAGAACTTTATTAGAACGGACAAAGATAGATGCAGTATTGGCTTACCCATTATGGCAACCTATTTGATGTTCAAATTGAAGACTACCAAACTATGAAAACCCAGAGATGAATGCAGATTTACTTGAGGATTAAATTATATGGATTTGAACTGATTTCTTATCTGGTTAACACAAAACCCTTATTATGCTGAAAACAAATTTTCCAACAAGAGATTGATCGAATTCATGTTGTTCACACCAATGCCTACTTCAATTAGGTTAAATGATATCAATGCCATATTGGAGTAAGGGAGTGTGCAGAATTTAGAACCTATTCAAGTTATATTATCATCAATAAACACTCAAAATCTTCATGAATTTGATATGGAGATTACTAGCAGTCTGATTAACATACACATCATGGCAACACAAAACTCTTTGTAATTGAGATTGATCCTATGCTCCACGGAGTTTCGGGGACGGGGACGGGGACGGCAGGGGACAGTGAGACGAGTTTTCAGTACAGGGGTACTTTTGGGCCATTTTTAGGGGACGGCTGATTAAAAAAAAGGGAAATTTTAAAAATATAGAGAAATATCAAATGTTCATAGCATAACATTGATAAAGCATTCATCATAGACATTGTAGAAGATTAATACATAACATTAGACTTGAATTGAGATTTCACATGAGAATTAACAAACAAATTACAGAAATTCAAATGCCTTCATTGTGAATGTACATACATATTATATAAGAATTATAAAAAAATGCCCAAAGGCGTCAAGTTTCAACTATAAAATGACAAAAACATAAGAAAATATATGACTCCAAGTTAAATGGGCCTTTCGCATAGGTTTTGAGGACTTTGGAAGTACATTCAAATGGGTTTGAAGTTGTTGGACCTGTTACACTCCCACTACCTGAAGAACCCCCAGTGGCTGCCATACTTCTATGTGTTCTACTTCTAGGTCTACTTCTTTCATGCATTTGAACCTCAACCTCCTCACTATCATTACTAGTAATCTCACTGCTGCTCATGATTTTATTTGGTTAAGGATTGAAAAGAGAGCTGCAAGTTCAAATAAAGGAAAAATAAACTCACAATGCCCTTCCTATGTGGTAAAAAAACTTGAAAAAATGGAAAACAAATGTAAAATGAAGAACTTATCTCTAATGAAGTAGATTTGATGCCATAGTCTCCCCTTTCAACTACCGTTCTCTCCTCTTTCACTTGCTGCTCTTCACCTCAAGTTTGCAAATGTCAAAATGAGAATGTTTTTTTCTTTTTGTTGTTTTGATAAGTCAAGTAGGTTTGGGTTTTGTTTAAAGGGGTGGGGGGAGGTCCTTGTGGGCCCGTCCGTCCCCATTTTTTTAATTTAAAAATGTGTTTTTTTACAAACAAACAAAAAAGTAAGATGTTGTTGGGCCATAGGGGACAGCTAACTGTCCCGGTGACTGCTAGTCATCCCCTGCCTTTTTTGGGACGTTTTGGGGACGTTTCCTAAATTTTGCAGAGAAAGGGGACAGGTAGGGGACATTTCCTGGCCGTACCCATGTCCTCGTATAGTCCCCGGTATGGAACAAGGGTAAAAAGCCAAGGGACGCATCCTCATGGATCATAGGATTGATCCAAATGTCACAATATACTAAAGTGAAGATTTCACAATTCATTTCAGAGACTTTCAAACAGGGTCTATCACCACAAAATGTAAACTTAATCAAAAGAGATAAATGACTCATACTATTGACCCCTGCAACATTCACTAATCCAAGCAGCCTAACTCTAACAAAGTGGTCTACTAAAACTGTCGACTCCAATGAATTTTAACTAAACAAGACATAACTTAGCATACAGCATAAGAGTAGACAAATAAGATTTGAAGCTACAGAAAAGAACTTCTACTTATAGCAAAGGGAATCAATGCTCATCCAACAAGCAATTGACATTTTTCCTTTGTTACTTTTAAACTATTATTCTTTCCTTGCACATTCCACTAGGAAGATACCAAGGCACATGGTCAATCACATGTTGAGACAACTAAATGTCCCAACCGTGGGTAGATACAAGCATACACTTAAACATAAAAACATATACTTACATTAGATATATAGTGTGCATAAAGTTTAGTGTGCCTATGCAAAGCACATGACTACTTGGGAATAGGATCACAAATAGAAGAATAAGTGCAAAAAAACATATGTTGATAAAGCATTGAGCTTGTAATATCTTATGTAAAGTATGCAATCCTTTTTCCTGTTCTACTTTTGTCGGAGAGTCTATGGCCAAGGCCTCTAACAATTGCTATGAAGATTCCCATGTTGCATCAATAATGGAAGTTATCCCTTTAACAAACACTTCTTAAGTAATCCTGGGCAATATGATGTCCTCAAAAGCACTATTTACTATAGCAGACATGGATAAGTCACTTTCTTTGAGTTCCAACCAAAAAAATGAACCAACAACTGGACACCTGCCATCCATTCACTCTTATTTCTTGACACATCATTAGTCCCATTGGGAGAAGGAAAACCAAGACTTATTATCCCCTCAAGGATTGTGATCTTTTCCCTTACTATATTCCCCACATGCCTAACATGGGTCTCCACTTTAACTAATAGTAACACAGCATAGGTGTTGTCCAGTGCTTTTAGTTCATCCTTTAGTTGCTTGGCTTAGGGGAATCTCTTTTGATGAAGATCATCTTCCATCTCCCACATCACTTTGTTTGAGATGGTAGATACTAATGTGACCCTTGGGGTCAAATATTCTTTACTTCCACTATTTGACACAAGGCATCCTTTTCTTTACTGTGTAGTGTGTCCCACAAAGAATTAGCCAACTTCTCAATTTCCCCCAATCTGTACAACTTTTCTACTCGCAAAATTCTATTTTGATTTATCAATCTTGTCCTTTCACTCACCAACTATTCAATCTGAACTCCCATCTGCTTCATTTGACCTTGCAAACCCATAAGTGTTGGGTCACTGGTACTGGGTTTAGTAGGCAACTCTGGCAATAGGGCAGTGGAAGGACAGCCCTCGTATGTGGAGGGGAGAGTAGGAGTGAATCATAGCTTGAGGGAGAGTACCTTGGCTAGTTGAGGGTTTCAAACTTTCAACTGCAAACTTTTGATCATCTCATCCCATTTACATCCATGAGTTACTTTCTCATTCTCATGTTTTGTTCTTCCAGTATCTTCATATGTACCATCCATATCTTGATATTATGATAATTAAACTGTGTGATGACCTTTTTCTAGTAGTTCATGTTTTGTCAACCCAATTAGGACTCTTGGGGTTGCCCTAACCTAATTAAGTTTACATATAGCAAGGTCTTTATTATGAAAGACCACTTGATGAGTTCTGTTGTTAGGTTCTTTGTGTCTAGAGCATAGTTGGCATACTCGCAGGAAACTCGGCGAGTCTTGAAAAACTCGCGAGTTTTTTTCAGAAACGAGTTTTTGCAGAGTTAACTCGCAGAACTTGAAATTCGAGTTTTTTCGAGTTTTTGCAAAAACTCGCGAGTTTTTAGTGGCGAGTACTCGCCAAAAACTCGCGAGTCCGAAGGAAAAACTCGCCTGCGCAGGAATAAAGGCTGAAGACGTCTTTTAATAAGTTCATTTCATTTCAAAATCACTTGATACTTTGTGTGAGGAGCTAAAACCCCCCCCCCAAGCAAGGAGATATCATTTCCAACGATTTTCCATCGAGGAGAGCGGATTCAAACGCCATTTTGTGTGGATTTTGAAGGGAAATTCGATTCACAGGTAGGGTTTTTGTTTTTGTTTTTTGTTTTTGATTAATTAATTTCTTTCATTCTTCTTGCAAAATACTCATTCCAAATTGAAAAAAAGACATGATAGAGCACAAAGAAACAATTTTTTTGCATTTAGAATCCAAAAAACAAGATTCATCACAATTTTTTGTTGATTTTTGCTGATTTTTTTCATTTTTTTCACTATTTTTTGAAATTTTCAGACCTAGGTTCATTTTTTGTGTAGAATGATATGATTAGTTAATAATGTTAATTGATAATTCATTTAAACACATTTGTATCAATTTAAATCAAATTTAGCTCTAGATTTTTGAAGTTTTAATGATTTTAGGTTGTTTTTTAAATTTTTTTGTATTAAAAACTAATATGTTGTACATATTTTTGAATGTGTAGATTGATCATTGATCAGTGAATACACATTACAGTGATTACACACTATAATGGCTTCTGGCTCTGGTTCATGCTCAGCATCAGGTTCCACCCCCGCCCCATCAAGTTCCACCCCTCGCACACCATCAGCATGGGTTCCAGGCACTCGTCCAGCAGGGGCTAGAGACCCTACATGGAAATATGGTGTCAGAGGGCCAGTGCCTGGAACAGTTGTTTGCGGTGAATGCAAAAAAACATATCATGGAGGCATAAATCGCCTCAAATACCATCTAGCAGGCATTCCTCAACGTGATTCCAAGGTTTGTGAGAAGCCCAAAGAAGAGATTAGAAGAGAGATGCTTGCCCTACTTTCACTTGCTGAGGAAAAAAAAATGCAAAGGGAGAGGGCTAAAAAAGCCATAGCAGCATCCATAGCCAGTGCTAGTGGACATGCGCATGCCCATGGGACTCAGGAGCACGGGGTCGAGCACATGGAGATAGAGTCAGATGAGGATGCAGATATTATTGGCATTGTGGGCTCTCTTCATGGTCCACGGATTCGCATTCATGGCACATCCTCCACAGCCACATCGGCTAGGCCCCCCTTGTCCTCTAGTTCGACTAGAGTGCCAATGCCACCACCACCTTCATCTTCACGCAACCCACAAAGTTTTTTTGTGCCAAGAAACACACCAGGAGCACAGGGATCATTGGAGGCTACAGGGTGGAACAAGGAGGTGCATGAACATGCCAAAATGGCATGTGCTGATTTTTGGTATTTCAATAACATACCATTCAATGTGGCGAGTAGTCCCTATTGGCACAATATGGTCACTTCATTGACAGTTGCGGGAAAAGGCTTCAAGCCACCTTCTCGCAAAGATTTGAGTGGGAGGTAAGTGACAAGTCAACTTAAATTTTATGTTCTTTAATTTAAAATTTAAATTACTTTATTATTTATGTTGAATTCAAGCTATTTTTTGTTTAAAACTTACAATTTTGTACTTATTTAATTATTTTACTTTGTACTTGCAGTTTGCTCACAAATGCAACCGAAAGGGCAATGCATGTGGTGGAAGAGCAAAAAACTAAATGGAAGAAATTTGGCTGCTCAATTCTTTCTGATGGGTGGACGGATGGGAGAAACCGCACCATCCTTAATTTTTTGGTTGCTTCCAAAGGTGAAGTTGTGTTTTGGAAGTCGGTGGATGCTTCCAACAGGATAAAAACTGCAGATACATTGTGTACGCTGTTGGAAGAAGTTGTGATGGAGGTGGGCATTGCTAATGTGGTGCAAGTCATCACAGATAATGCAGCAGCGTATGTGGCAGCTGGAAGGATGCTTGAGAGTAGACATCCATCACTCTTTTGGTCACCTTGTGCGGCTCATTGCCTTGACCTTCTTTTGGAGGACATAGGCAAACTTGTTTGGGTGGCACCGATTGTAGATGATGCAAGGAGCATCACAAAATATATCTACAATCACCCTTGGGTTCTTAGTTTGATGAGAGAGCATACGCAAGGGAAGGAGTTGGTGAGATCGGGTGCCACAAGGTTTGCAACAATTTTCCTAACGTTGCAAAGCATTTTGGATTCTTTGGGCTCTCTAAGACAAATGTTCGTGAGTCAAGCATGGAATGACTCCTCATATTCAAAGAAGGCCGAAGGAGATAGAATTTCTGCAATTGTCTTCGACCCCTTGTTTGCACAAAAAGCTACAGAGATCGTGAAGGTAACTTCCAAACTTTGATTTTAATTTTAATCTCAAGTTCAATATAAATATATGTTTTTTAATTTAACTTTAAGCCTTTCATTATAAATTTCTAACTTTGATCTTTTTGTATTTTTAATCTAGGTGTCGGAGCCCTTGGTTAGAGTCCTCCGCTTGGTAGATGGGGATGAAAACCCAATGGGATACATTTATGAGGCCATGGATAGGGCCAAGGAGGCCATCAAAAGTTATTACAAGGGGGACAGCCTCAAATTTGATCCCATATGGGAGATTGTTGATAGGAGGTGGAACAATCAACTCCACCAACCCATCCATGCAGCAGGGTACTTCCTCAACCCTTCTTTTCTCTTCTCAGAGAGCTTCTCTGATCCTAATGGAGAGGTTATGGAGGGGCTCACAACATGCATTCAGAGGATGGAACCTGAGGTTGCAGTGAGAGACCTCATCGTCAGGGAGATGGATATATATAGGGAGGCAACTGGTAATCTCTTTTCTTCAGAGTTGGCTGTTAGAGGAAGAACCACTTTGCCACCAGGTATAAAATTCAGAGTCTTTAAATTTTAAGTTTATTTCACATGCATCTTAGAATTTGATAAAATGTGTTTTGACTTTTGACTTTTGAGTCTTTGACTTTGTTTTCTAACTCTTCAATTTTGTTTTTGTTTTTTGCAGATGTTTGGTGGAAAAATTGGGGTGGAAAAACCCCAAATCTACAAAAAATTGCCCTCCGTATTCTATGTCAGCCTTGTAGTGCATCCAATTGTGAGCGCAATTGGAGCTTGTTCGAGTCCATTCACACGAAAAAGAGGAACAAGTTAACACAAAAGCGCCTCAATGACTTGGTCTTTGTGCAATACAACCTTCGGTTGCGCATAAAGAGAGTTGAAGAAAAATCACAGGATCCTATTGACTTAGATGAGATAGATCCTTATAGTGATTGGACAGGGCGAGAGGAGCAGCCTCCATTGTTTAGTGCAGATGAAATCCTTGACTTTGAGAGAGAGGCAATGGAGGATGTGGGTGCATCAGGAGTTGGAGATGTAGGGTTGGATGAGATCCAGCCAGAGCCAGAGCCAGAGCCAGAGCCAGCAGCAGTAGCACCGCAGCCACCACCACTAGCACCACGCACACGTGGCAGGGCTAGAGGACCCACCTCTTCTTCCCTAGCTGTTGCTAGACTAGGGAAGAGGAAAGCCTAGCATGTTGTATTTAGTTGTTGTTTAGAACTTTAGTATTTGCTTCTAGTTCTAGTTTTACTGTTTTCATGTATCAGACTTTCAGGCTTTTAGCCATCCGGATTCCGCATGAGAATGCGATTTTGTAATTAATTTACATTAAAGTCAATCAAAATTAATAGAAAACACTTTTGTACTCATTTATGGATTCATTGGATTCATCTTGTCATTGAATTTTGCAAAAAAAATGTGTTTTTAATGAAAATTAAGCAATTTTTTCATTTCCCGAGTTTTTTTGCCGAGTTTTTTTCGAGTTTTTGGCGAGTTTTTAAAAACTCTCCAATTTTTCCATTGGCGAAGTTTTTCCTTGGGGCGAGTTTTCCAACTATGGTCTAGAGGTTGCCTCCTAAAAGTGGCTCTACTTTCATATTTCAGATATTCAGAACTTTGGCTATTCCCCTTCATCTGCTCTGATTATCTAATAGCATAATGGAATAGCTATGACCATCTCTCTCACTTTCATTGTGCAATATGGAAATATCCTTACACATGAAATGCAAAAGATAAGTTGCAGTGGATTACAAAATTTCAGGAAATATACATTTACAGGCTCCCAAGTAACAAAATAAAAAATAAAAAATAAAAAATTCATAAATAAGTTAAGACGATCAAAATTACTAAGGAACCATGTTACAGTATTGAATCATCTCTCATGATTCACACTCTAAAATGTTTACCACCACTCCAGCCTCAAATAAGGATCATTGACATTCTAGTCATTTCTGCCATTCTGGTATCTAGACAGGCCCATTACAGTAACAAACAAATATGACAATGAATCTACTATTTGATAGTCTTCTATTATGAAATTTGATGAAAAAATTAAAAACAGAAACCTAAACAAATGCATTTCTAATGCATGGAAACTGTGAGGTTCCCTGACAGATATGTCTAATGTTCAAGTACTAGGAGTGCCAATTTAAGGTGCTGAAGAGATGAAGCAAGAATGGGATAGATTTAATATTATTCAAAATTCCAAAGTAGATGTAGGAAAAAGGATTCATTTTATTGTTTGAGAGGAATTTATTTTGAAGATCTACTTCTTTCTGTATTTTAATGGGATAGATAAACTATTTCCCAAAGTAGCTGCAGGGAAAAACAGATCTACCACAAAGCTACATTTCACTGTTTGAGGATTTTATTTTGCAGCTCAAATTCACTTAATATTTAAAGTTTAAACTATCTTCATGCTTACATTTAACATATCTGCAATGGCATATGCGTCATACTCCAATGAAACAGCCTCGCCGTCTTGATTCTGCAATAAATGATTGCAGTGACAAATCAACAAAGAAAAAGAAAAACAATGTTTGCCATCATATATTAGATTTAATTTGCAATTCGAATGAAATAATCCTCTATAAAATGTCAGAATGGAAGTCATTTGCTCTTCAGACAAAATTACATGACTGACCTGTGTTCCTGTTGAATTTATGTACAAGAAAATCGGTTTTTCAGGATTATCAAAGTCCAACCAAACAAGTTGAGCCAAAACGAGTTCTGTTACTTCAGCATATAGCTGGGCAGAAGAGAGGATATGAGTACACAAGAACAATAACTTACTTGATCAACCATAATCTACTAACAATCTACTTAGCTCTACACAATAATTAAAGGGCAAGCTCATTGAAAAATGATATGCTTAAAACCATGGATACACTTTTCATATCCGTCACACTTACAGGCACATTTAGGTAAATAATTCGATTATCTAAAAGCAGAGAAGGCAAATCTGGTGGACTCCTCCTGGGCTTCCTATATCCTCCAGAGGCTAGCGTCGTACCAGCCCTCATATTAATTCCAGAACTCTTCATGTGATTTTTACTACGCAAACTGTTATAACTGTTGTAATAACTTAAACTTGATAAGGATTCCTGCAAATCAAAAAATAGACCTTTTTGTGAAAGAAAACACATTGACTTATCCACACAAATATATATAATAAACTGAAACAATGAAATGCATCAAGTTAAAATGCAATCATAGCAAACATGTTAGATCAAACAAATTTAGTAAAATGTTAAAAACTAATAAAAACAGCAGCCTATTCAAGGAACAAGATGTTAAACATTGATTTAACAGCTTTAAGCTAATGACACGGAATACGTGAAAATTTAAAAGAAAGAAATTATATTAATGTTAACAATTGACCAAAATAGGTCAATAGGATTTGGAAAAACAACTATAGATAATAGCGTGAGGAAGCCAAAAAGAGGCTCCAAACAAGATGTAAACTATATAATAACTAAATGCAAAACAAAAACTGACAGGCATTCTGACAAACAAAAATGAGGGGCTGACAAAATGTATTTTTTCCACCATCAAGAAAGTTCACGGAGCAACTCCCATGCATAAAGTTCGGTAAGATCTTTCAAGAACAATTTTTAGTTTTTTAGTCACGGGTTGGTTTTTGAATAAACAAACTTGTTATATAACAAATAATGTCCTTAACAATTACCCCCTCACTAATGAGGTTCACACCCAACATTCTAATATGACACAGGTGAGAAGGATAACTTTAAAGAGTGTGAGTGTTAAACTAAAACTTGATGGGGTTTCAATGAAGAATTTCAATTTGTTGATGCAAGCAGTCTCCTCAGAGATAATGAAGGTACAATTCTCAGGGCCTATGTGTCATGCACATCTGATACTACTAAGTTACTAACATTGAAGCAGAGACTATCGCTCTTGACAATGGCATGATGCTGCCTTTGAGTCAAAATATGAATACCTTGGAAATAAGAGACAACTCCTCATTGATTATTTGCTGTCACAAGGTTCATGTTCGAGTTCACTGAAGAAAAAATTGGGAACAAGTTCAACAACCAATAAAATTTAGGATTAGATTCAAATAATATAAATCTACAATTTTTAATTTTTATTTAAATAAATTGTTATTCAAAAAAAAAAATCATATTAATCTAAGTTGCCGGTTCTGTACAGGTTCAGATACAGGTACGGGTACGGTGGTACGGCAATATTTTTTTTCCTTGGGCATGGGTATGGGAATATGTGTGTGTGTGTGGGTGTGTGTGTGTGTGTTCAAAATTATTAATTATAATAACAGTGATGCTCATAATTGCCAATAAATAGAATACAACATAATTTTGACATAGTAACTTATAACAGTTCAATTCATGATCACTTCACAAGTACAGTAATTGATTCTCCTTAAAAAATATAATAGACAAAATAAAAACTCAAAGAAGCCTGCATACCTTACTAGTTTCTTGGTCAATATTGATTATGACTCAGTGAAAAGTAGAATATTGCACTCAATGCAACATAATCAACAAACAAAATAGTCAATGTAAGTGATACAGAAGTTAATGTTGTCTATGTAGCAGAGATCTTTGGTCAACACTGTCAGATAACCACATTTAAGAAGTGTCAATCAAGCAAGGATCAATGCAGGTGTAAAGGGTCAATGTTGAAGATTCGGTGTGTTGATTCACAAATGATGTCAAATTTACAGTCTGGCCCAAACATTGTCTTTTTCCCCCTCCTACGATAGTGCCAGTCAAATGAGAGTAAATGATGGAATAATGCATTCATGAAGATCAATTAATGCTATCTACACATGTTCAATTGGAAACAATAGCCCTAGATATTTTTAAACGGTGATTATAAGTGTTCAAGTATTTTTGTCATTGATGTCAAAGGTGCCTTGTCTCAGTTTTGTATTGCATATGTAATTGGAATGGTTCGATTATGTCTAGCGGGTCATTTGAGTCAGCATTGCAAGTTAGCAAGTCAAATGCCAAGTCAATATTGAAGTGTCATTCTTATCAGCCTTGATTTGTCAAAGTTCGGGCCTTTGCAGAGACACGTATTCTTGTAACGCCTTGATTTATTAAGTTATGGCGGCTTGACTATTTAATTATTCCTGACGCATCTCCTTGCATATATGAAGGCGGCTAATATTTATGGTCTGCGATAGCTTCTTCATTTTTTTTCTTTGACGTGTTTACCATTTTGTGAGACGGCTTGATATCTCTGTTAAATTTGACAGAATGTAGGGCAGCTTAAAATTTAAATATGGTCATTTCCGGGTGTATGATATTATTCTCCAGGCCCGTCGTGGCATTTACCGATCTGCGGACTTTACTCTCCACAAAGTTGTATGTATCAAAATGTATTCGCTATCATTCTTTTATTGGTCTGGGTTGAATTCGTGTACATGGTCTATGTGGAGATTGCATTTAAAAAAAAAAAAAGATGTGGAGTTTTGGTTCGAGTGTGGTGTGTATATATATAAAAAATTAAAAAAAAAACGTCTTCAGCATTTAATTCCTTTTGTCGAGTATTGTGGGAGTTGTGGATGCCTGTGAGTCTTGCCTTCATAGCTTTGAATATACAGAAAATCCTTTTCATTTAGGTTGTCATTTCTGGGAGACGTGGTCTAAAGCCTTTTTCATCCTCTGCTGTCGTATTTCTTCTGCATTCTTTTCTAGAGACATCTCAGATTAAGCTGAGTGGAGAATGTGCTTTGATTTTAGTGCTCAGAAGATATGCTTTGTATTTTTCATATGACGTTATTTTATCACTACCATTTACTATGTGCGGGCTTTGTGTGAAGGTGAGTGCGACAAAGTTAAAAAATGCCAAGCCCAAGTTTGAATTTGTCAAAAAAGGATGTTGTTTTTGAGGAGATCGCATTCAGTATAGAAGACATGATCATTACCGCTATCTCTATCTGTTTCTTCTTGGTGCAAATGATGAGCATGCCATAAGAGTGAAATCAGTGGCGTAAACTATATAGCTTTTTTCATTTTTGCTCTGGCTCTCTAAAAATGTAATGGCTACTTTTCTATCAAAAAGTCGACAGAGATGAAGTCGTGTTGTTCCTTCATGATATAGATGTGTGGTCGACTTTTGTGGTAGTGTGTTGCTTCAACATCATTGAATAATTTCTGAGTTTATAGTGCACGGGCTGGATATTGCACAATGTTGCATTTGGTGTTATTCGTCTTAGCATGCATAAGTATGAAGACTTAATGAAAGAGGGTGTGTTCAGTTTGTAAGTGTGGCTGATTTGTATGTGATGAAGTTGATGAGAGTGCAGGAAACTGGGTGGATTGTTTTAGAGTGTTCGCAAGTGTGCTCAGAAATTCACAGTTTATAAATAATGGAGACTTCTCTATGAATTCAAGTTGCAAGAACGATAAGGTTATGCTCAGCCAATTGCCTTGTTCAGTTCCATAACAAAGAATTTATCATTGTCTATACACATGAGTATGAGGTGAAGTTAATATGTGACATGAGGATTCTCTGAAAACAGTTTTTAAAAAGGGTCTGATCAGTGATTATATTTTGCAAGCATGAGATTCTCAATCGAAGTGAAGAATGTGTTCGGAATCAGGATTCTATTTTTTTGAAGTTGGTGCTTCAGCGGCCTGAAGTTGGTGCTTCAGCGGCCTGAAGTTGGTGCTGCAAGGAAGTTGGTGCTTCCAATGAGTTGGTGCTCACTTCTGTAATCTGAGTTGGTGCCCATTTGTTGTTAATGAAAGCTATTGATCTATCGTGCTTTTTTACCCAAAAGGGCTTTCCACATGAAATTGGTGTTCTTGTTGGTGTTTTCTCTTGTTGTTCTGATTGTTGATACTTATGGATTCATGTTTTAAAAAGTTTAAATACTGATTAACCCCCCTCCTCCCCGCGCCACCCCCTCTCAGTATTTTTTGTGTGCTCTTCAATAAGTTCCCAATCTGCCAAGACAATATCAAATTTTTATTGGAATTCATTAGAAAACAATATCATATTTAGTAATTGATGGTGTCATACTCCTTTCATAGACCAATTTGTTACTATTGTTGTTTTTCTCTTCTTAGAATGTAGGGCTCCTGCTGGGTATGCCCAGGGTACTACCTGGGTGTTTGAGTTCTTTGTGGGTCCTTCACAGAAGAACCCACAGAAAACCCAGACGCTTGTGTCATACCCTAGCCATACCCAAGGACAAACCCGAACCGAACCCGTACCCAAACTGTACCCACAGGCATACCCGGGTCAAATACGAAGGACCCGATAACTCAATCCTATCATAACTTCTATCTAGAGTGTCTTTACTTTTTGTCGTTGACCATTTAGCCAAGAGGCAATATTGACCAAGAGAAAGAGAAATTTTGTTAGTTGTTAAAGAAATGTGGAAATTTTTCAACATCCAATTAATCAATTTCTTTTTAAGAAAGCAATTCAGTGACAGATTGTTATAACCTAAGTCACCGCATTCGAATTCGAATTTGAGTTCGGCAACATTGAAATTCAGATGAAATTCAGCAAGGAAAAAATTCGAAAAATAAAAAATTCGGATGAAATTCGCCTTATGTAATTTATTTTTATTTTTATAAATATAATTAATATATTCACAAAATAATAAAATATTAAATACTAAATAAAATAATAAAATATTAAACACTAAATAAAATAATAAAATATTAAATACTAAACATTAATAAATAAACTGTAAATATATAATTATCATAAACTATAAAAATTAATAAGAAAATACTAAATAATAAAATACTAAATACTAAATAAAATAATAAAATATTGAACACTAAGTAAAATAATAAAATATTAAATACTAAATATTAATAAATAATGAGTAAACTTAATAGTAAATAGTAAATAATAAATGCCTAAAAACTAAACCCTAAAATTAAAAACAAGCAACGTTTATAACATATGGTTTATAATAAACATATGATACGAGCCGCAAGTAAAAAACTGAACCCTAAAATTAAAAATTAAGTGGCGTTTATAATATATGGGTTATAATCAACATAAGATACGAGCCGAAGTTGCAGCCAGAGGTGAGATATGAGCAGCAGCTTTCAAGAAGATGAGTTGCAGGCTGCAGCGATGTCTTCCAAATAGAAGCGAGAACGACACCAGTTGCAGATAGACACGCTGAGGACTGAGGGCCTGAGACAATGTAGAGAGACAATGCCCACAGAGAAAAATCTTCCTCATATTTTGAAAACCAAAATTTACAAACTTTCCAGAAATGAAATGCAGTTGCAGAAAAATCGCATGAAATTAAAGACGACTGAATCTCAAACATCGACGCCATTTTTTTAACAAAAAAAATGCTTTATGAGTTTTTTAATTAAAAAATTTTTACCATACGAATTTATTTTGAATCTGAACGAATTTCATTCTTTTTTTTGAAATTCGACGAATTTCGAATTTCAAGCCGATATTCGACCGAATGCAGTGACTTAGGTTATAACACTCAAAGAAGGCACATTTTCTTCACCTTAGGATGTTTACATATAGTTGTCAAGCAATAAATTGGCTACTCTAAAATTAATCAATTGTGCAAAAAAAATCCATTTATACAAAGAAATAAATATGCTATGCAAGGGATTTCCTCATGCTGTCATCAATTACATCACTTTCCATGTTAATTGCTCATTGATTACGCAGTAAACTGTTATAATTACCAATCAGTTATGATATGCCATTTACAATTAGCTGCCCCTATAGGTGACAAAAGGAATTCTACGCCAGTTTAGCTAAGGTCTTCAAAACTGTATAAATTATACAAGGGCCTTTAATACTATAGAAGTTATAAGAATACCTTTGACCATTTTTAACACTGAAAATTTTGAGCTGGAACCTATGGGAGGACTGTTTGTGGCCAAATGCAGCACCCATACATCTCTTAGATCAGGCTTGCGTTGACATCATACCTTCCTTCTCAAGAAAATCTGTTGTTATCAAATGTACAATTCAAAATTGTCAATTTTGATGATGCTGAAGTCTCATTGGGTTTGTAAACACCTAAAATATGACCTTATCCAACCACACCTAATTTTAGTCTATCCTAAGTCATTAATTATCCATTATCCTTAATTACCCTTAATCTTTATTATTTAATTAATTTATCCATTACCCTTATCCATCACCTTTAATTAAATTAATTAATTAAGACTAATTAATCCTCAATAACTTTTCCTCTAATATTTAATTCCAATTTATTCTTCAATCCTTAGCCATTAGATTCATTCACATGGATCACAATCTAAACTTGTCATCAGGTGACAAGTGTCCCTTTCACATGACTAACTAAGACCTTGTCTAAATTCATTAAACCTAGACACTTCCTAAAAGTCAAACTTTCATCTCATCCCTTCATTTCATATCACACCTCTTAATCCTAGCCATTCACATAAAGATGTTGCCCTAATCCTAATCATAAACCTAACCCTTGTGATACTTGTCACATGACTACAACTTTGATCCCAACACTAATCCTCAACCAATCTTAGCCATCCATCATTCAATGCATCTTGGCCCTTGATTCCTCTCATAGAATTTCTATAAATTAGAGGCTTTCCTTCCCATTTGAATCAATCTTCCATATTCATGTCTTTATGCTGCCCAAATTTCTATCAATCTCTTCTCATTCTATTGTTATGGTGCTGCATTTTCTATCTACTTCCTCCATAGCCTAGCTAATCTTCATCATATCCTCAAGCTATCCATTTGATCATTCATCCTGTCAATCCTATCATCATGCTGCTGGTTTTTTAAGCAACCAAATTCCTCCATCAACACATCAAAAGAGAAAATCAAGTGGAGCTAGGTTACACTCTAATTTAGCTCTATCTTAGAAGAAAGAAGAGTTTTAGGTGAAGGTATTGTGTGTGTATTGCATTATCTTCTATGTTATTTAACTTCAATCCATTTTCTTATCTTCAGAGTTGTTTCAATTATTTTTGGGTTGTCCATTTTTTAATTCAAATAGTTTAGTGTTTTAGACCTGTTTGAATAAATTTGAATAAATGATTCAATTCAAAGAAGTAAAATTCAAAAAATATATTACACCCTTCCATTTTAGCTTTTAGTTCCATGCTTTAGTTTTTGGAATCAGTTTTGTTTTGTTCAAATTTTCAATGTTTGTAATGACAAGTAGTAAAAGTTGCTTGCTAGCAGCAGTTTTTGGCATTTAAAATCAGATTTTTCAGTAAGATTGCAGAATCACAGATTTTGAGTGCAGAGTTTCTCCAGGAATAACAGTTCATTGTTATCTGTCTACACAATAGAATTGTGCACGAATAAATCACAAGTGCCTTACTGCTTTACTCCTGCCAAAAATGTCACAAATAATCAAATGCAGTTGGCTCTCAGTTATTTCCTGACGCAGTCATTAGAAACACAATAGTTATGTAGTAAGTCACCCATCAGTTATACAGTGATAATTAGATATATAACAGTTGCAAATAACTGATCCTACATGTGGTAAAAAGAATCTTAGATCGGTTATGCAAAGACTTATAAGTCTGCAGAAGACATAAAAGGCTATTATGCCAGAAGAGAAAGTGTTTTCCAATCGAATAAAATTGTGAGAAAAGAAAGGACTGCTCATGGCCAAGGAAAGTGTTGGGATTAAGGTGCCATCAACTTTGTAAATCTCATGTAATTTAGTTACTCCTGATATTGTTTGTAATTCACTCATAAGGAATTGAGGGTTTCGCCAATAGTAGTAATTAGGTTTTTATTGGTTTGGTAAATATTTATTTGTTGGCCTCGGTAATTATCTATTTACCGGCAGGGAGTTGTTGCATTACATTTGATATTTTGGGATGTTATGACAACCGTCATAAGTTGTAAGAGCATCTATGACAGCTATGACACCTCCCATAAGATTCTATAACGACTATGATTGCATCTATGACGGAATCTTTGCTATTTTGGTCCCTAGGCACCTATGCCTGAAAGATGCTTTATGACAGCTGTAAGAGAATCTATAAGAGGTCATTATGAGCTGCAATTGATGATTCCAAGCGGAACGGAGGGGTGGGGGCTGGTAGGCGACGTGAGAATTTGACCGATTTGGATGCCATTCTTCATGGGTTGCATTTTTCTATATGATAGATGCTTGGAAGTGGAGTTTGAATGTTGTTCAAGTTTTCTTTGCAAGGGTTATGCTGCCGAATTGAAGACTGAAGAGGAGTTAGAGTGGATGTATTGTAATCACATTTTGCTGATAATACGAGTTATTCATCTCTTATTTTGTGGATTTTTTCCCCAAAAGGGTTTCTCCACGTTAAACACTGTGTTATGTGTTCAGTTTTTTGTTCTATGCTTTTATTATTATTGCTGATTTAAAACTCCATATGATAAACATTGTTAGATCTGATTAACTGTTGATTGAAACTTTTATTATTGTTGTTCACCTTCAGTATTCTAACATTTGGTATCAAAGCCTAGCCAGTTTTGTGTCTTTGGTCGTAGAACGGAGGCATTCTGAACTATAGTGGAAGTTTGGTTGAATTTTTTTTGCAATTTTTTGTGTTGAAACCATGGCTGCAACTTCTTCTCGTTTGGACATCAAGAAATTAATGGAATATAATATAAGTTGTGGAAGCTAAAAACAGAGGATATCCTTGAAGAATGAGATCAATGGGTGACTATAACAAATGAAAAGAAACCCAAAAAAATGAATGATGAAGATTGAGAGAAGATGGATAAGAAGGCATGGTGTACTATCAAATTGTGTCTTGCAGATTTTGTTCTCCTGAATGTGTTAAAAGGAAAAGACTGCATATGCTTTGTGAAACTAGATAGAGGAGATCTACCAAGCAAAAATTCTAATAAATAAACTCTACTTGAAACGGAATTGTTTTCTCTTAAGAAGAAGGAAGATTAATCAATAGTTGAGCATTTAAATTCATTTAATTTGATTTTGAGTCAACTAGCCTCTATAGATGTTAAGGTTGAAGAAGAAGATAAATGCATTATGCTTCTTTGTTCTTTACTTTAATCATGGGAAAATTTCATTCTTGCTATTATTGCTAACCTCGAAGGTTCAAAGATGGATGCACTTGTAGCAACTTTGTTGGCACAAGAAATGAGGAAATAGACTATGGATAGTTTGAGTGATACTATCAATATCAGGGGAAGGCCTAAAGAAAGAGGGTCTAAAAGAGATAAGAGTGGACATAAGGACAAATCTAAGCACAAATCTAAAACTCCTGGGAAGAAGAACAAAGTGAAATGCTAGAATGGTGGAAAAAGAGGACATGTGAAGAAGGAATGCAGAAATCCAAATGAACAAAACCGATTCCTCCACAGAGAAATCCTCAACTTCAGGTGATGAAGCTTTGGTTTCTTCTCTTCATATTATGACTAATGAATATCGGTTAATTGATTCAGGATGCTTGCATCATATGATTCCTCATAAGGAGTGGTTTTCCAAATATGAAAAATATGATGTAGGCGAAGTCTACCTCGGTGATAACTCTTCATATCCTATTATCGGAAGGGGTAAGATTTAATTGTGTTTCAATGATGGGAGGTTAAAAACCCTCTCCAATGTTTTGCATATCCTAGGTTTAGCAAGAAATTTGATTTTGGTTTCTAAGTTGAATGATTCAAGATTGCATGTAACATTTGATAAGCATAGTTGCCGATTGGTAAGAGGAAAATTGGTGATAGAAAATGGGACAAGAAAGGGGACTCTATTAAGGCTTGAAGCCACTACTATTGTTAAGTCTACCAATGTAACTAAAAAATCAGAAATTTCTTGTATGTTGTGGCATCGTAGATTAGGCCACATTAGAGAGACTAATTTAAAAATCATTTTGAATAAAAAGTTGTTAAGACAGTTTTTCCTATTCTGATAAGAGTTCTAATTTTTGTGAACATTGTGTGTTTGGCAAACAAAACAAAAAATCTTTTCCTTCAGGCAGTAATAAATCTAAGAATAAATTGGAACTTATTCATTAAGATGTATTTGATCCTGAATGTGAAATCAATTGGAAAATCTAGATATTGTGTCTCCTTCATTGATGATGTTTCAAGATACACCTAGTTATATTTTATGAGACATAAATCTGAAGTTTTCATTAAGTTTAAAGAATTTAAAGCCTTAGATGAAAAGCAAACAGATTTTAATATTGAGGTTTTGAGGTCTAATAGTGGAGGGGAATACTATTCTAAGGAATTTGATGAGTTTTGTAAGCATGCAAGAATTGTTAGACAGAAAACTACTCTATATACTCCTCAAGAGAATGAAGTGGCAAAAAGGATGAATCAAACAATTATGGAAAGAGCCAAAAGTATGCTAAGTGTTCATGGTTTGACAGATGCTTTTGGGTAGAAGCTATAAGTATTGATTGTTACTTGTTGAATAGATCTCCTTGTAAGGATCTTGAAACAACAAGTTATGAAGTGTGGACAGGTAAGAAACCTTTTGTTTCACATTTAAGGGTGTTTGGTCGTGAGGCTTGTGTTCATGTACCTAAAGAAAAATGAACTAAGTTGGATCCAAAAGTTGAAAAGTGCATTTTCATTGGATATGGTGATAATGTAAAAGGTTATAAGTTATGGAATCCTCTAACCAAGAAAAATATTTTTTCTAGAGATGTGATTTTCAAAGAACTTAGTGTTATTTTTTTAACCTGAACAACCAAAGAAAAAGAGAGTGCATTTTGAAATTGCAAGAAGATGCACCTCAGGAAGAACAAAGAGATGGAATTGAGGATGAGGAGGAAGACGAAGAGGATTTAAATGAAATTATTGATCAAACTAAAGAACATGAGGATGAAAATCAGGAAGAAGTTGAGCAAGATCAAGAACAACAGGGGTCCCATACTCTTGTTCTAAGAAGATCCACAAGAGAACAGAATCCAATCAACAGGTATAGCCCACCATATTTCCATTGAATATTTGCTTTATTAAGTACTGACAATGAACCTAGATCCTACATAGAAGCTATTCTTTCAGAAGATAGTGAGTCTTGACAACAAGCCATGTTGGACGAGATGATGGCCTTAAATTTGTGTGACACCTGGGATCTTGTTTGTTTGCCCAAAGGAAGGAAAGCCATTGGTTGTGAGTCTACAAAAAGAAAATTTGGAGCGGATGGTTCATTGGATAAGTACAAAGCTAGACTAGTAGCTAAGGGCTACTCCCAGAGAGAGGGAGTTGATTTTTGTGAGATTCTCTCCTGTTGCAAAATTATCCTCAATTAGATTTATTTTATCCATAGTTGTTGCTAATGATTTTGAGATTGAGCAAATGGATGTTAAAACTATTTTTTGGCATGGAGACTTGGAAGAGGAAATTTACATGCAACAGCATAAAGAATTTGAGGTAAAAGGAAAGGAACACTCAGTTTGCAAGTTGAAACGGCCTCTTTATGGTTTAAAACAATCATCTCAAATGTGGTATCAAAAATTTGATTCATTTGTCATGAAGTTGGGTTTTGTTAGAAGTGAAGAAGATCATTGTGTATACATTAAATGTATTGATGATCATATTCTAATTGTTGTCTTGTATGTGGATGATATGTTATTTTTTAGTAACACTAAGGCAATGATTATTGAGTTGAAAGCTCAACTTTTAGGAACATTTGACATAAAAGATCTGAGAGCTGCTAGGTATATACTTGGCATGGAAATCAAAAGAGATTGGGTAAATAGAAAGCTTTGGTTGTTGTAGAGTAAGTTGTTGGCACTATTCTAAACACATTTATTATGCAAGATTGTAAACCAATAAGAATTCCTTTACAAGTTGGCACTAAGCTTTCATTAGATATGTGTCCTAAGAATGATGATGATTTAGAGGATATGTCTAAATGTCTTATGCTAGTGTTGTATAAAGTTTAATGTATGCAATGGTTTGCACTAGACCAAATATTGCACAAGCAATGGGAGTTTTAAGCAAGTTTATGTCTAACCCTGGAAGACAACATTGGAATCATGTTAAAAGGGTATTTCGATATTTGAAATGTACTTTTGAATACTATTTGGAATATTTTGGGACTAACAGTATGGTTAAGACATTGAACACACAGGGATTTGTTGATGCAATTTGGGCAGGTGACTTCGATAATTGAAGGTCCACCAATGGGTATATGATAAATTGTTTGGAAGAGTAATGAGTTGGATGAGTAAAACTCAAGCTACAATTGCTTTATCCACCACAGAAGCAAAGTATATGGCTGCTACTCATGTCTCTAAGGAGGCAATTTGGTTACAAAGGTTGTGTACAGATATTGGTTTTGATTGCAAAATTATTCAAATTGATTGCGATAGTCAAAGTGCAATTCATTTAGCTAAGAATCACATGTATCATGTACGAACTAAGCATGTGGATGTTCAACACCATTTTGTTCATGAATTGACTTCTAATGGTCAGATTGAGCTAAAGAAGATTAACACACAAGAGAATGTTGCAAATGCACTTACCAAACTTGTGAGCACAGAGAAATTTACTTGGTGTAAGAAGGCCATGGGCATTGTTACTCGTGCTTAGTTGGTTTATGTTTATGTTTTCCTATGAGTGTATTTACAATGTATGTAATGTCCCCTTTTAAGAAATTTCTAATTTTAGGCCTGCAAAACAATAATAATCACTAAAAACTGATATTAGAAATAATAAGTATCAACTTTATAGTAATATTCAAATTAATACATAAAATATTATAATATTGAGAGCAATACATCAAAGCTAAAACATAATATTTGGATCTATAGTTCATAGCATCATTAATATTTGAATTCAAAATACCTTAAAATCATTAAATGATTATTCCAAGGCATATTCCTATAGTCAACCATATTAGGAATTAACTAGAAATGTTTGCAAACTGCAATCTCAAGGGTGGTGGCCCTTGTATTGCGAGAGCATGGAATGATTCTAGATCCGTTCCATCCCTCAATTCGCCTTGGAGGCTGCCTGTCCTCCTCGATCAAGCCCAAGAGCACCATTTGGCCTCTTGAACCACAAGTATGACAAAACCTCCAATTCATCCATCTCAAGGTGGCGTGCTTTATAAGATGCATGAAGGCTATCCTCTTCAATCAAGCCCAAATGCACCATTTGGCCTCCCATCCCACGAGTATGGCAAAACCTTCAATTCATCCATTTCGGGGTGGTGTGCTTGATACAAAGAACTTCTAGTCCTTCAGCATCTTGTGACTAGAAACGTTGATCAGCCTCCCTATTTGCAACTCTTCCATAAATTCAAAATAGATTGCTGAAGGAATTTGCTATAATATTTCCAAATAAATACCTCTTAATGAAATGACAAATTTACTCTTAAATGTCTGCAACCAATTATATTTCAGCATATTACCAATGGTTGTTCTCAATCTCTATTCCAAAGAGATGTCTTATATTTCTTATTCTTATTTGTCCTTTTTCCAGCTTGATTGATATGCTGAATTGATATTTGAATGTGTTACTTGAATGAATTGATGATTGAATGATTGGTGCTTGGATGAATTGATGATTGAATGATTGGATGCTTGAATGATTGGATACTTGAATAATTGATAGACTTGTTGTTGTTTGCTTGATTGATCTTTTTGATATTTTGATTGCTTGCTTTCTTGATGGATAGATGAGTGATGATTGCTTGATTTCTTGATGAATAGATAAGTGATAATTGCTGATTGAATGTCAATGAACTGATTTACACTTTATATCCATTTCTTGACTTCATTGCTGGCTTTTGAGAATGATAATTTATTTCCAGACTGATTAATTGATTCATTCCCCATCGATGATTTCTCCACAAGGAACTAATCTCCCTTTTATATCTTATTATTGATGAAGTTACAACTGAAATGATAATTGATATTCGATATTCGTTATTTACAAAGGAGAGGAATACTCCTTATATAAAGAATTACAAGACAATGTTTCTAAAAAGAAACAAAAGTTACTAAAAGCTAACTGAAGCAAACTAAGTTAACTAAAAGTAAATTATTGACTAACTAAAAGCTAAGATGACCATTAAATGTTACAATAATACTTTAATAACAACCCTTAACATTAGAAAGAGCCACAACCTTTCACATTAAAAGTCACATCCTTTCTCGCATCATCACTACTCTTGAGAACATAATTTAATTTACTTGCAAAGTCACTTGAGGTTCTATTCTCAATTGAATCATTGAATGATGTTATGGATGTCTTTCCCAAATGAAATGCTCTCCCTTTTATATCTCAAGTTTGAGGGAGTCGCACCTCTTCACCTCTATTGCCTTTTCAATAGTTACAACTCTTCATCGCTGCATTTGGAGAATAATAATTTAATTTTAATAAGTTAATTTGTTAGTGTTGCTGTCTATTACTTATAATCAGTCCTAATAATTCCTCCCCCTTCCCTATCCTTCTAGATCTACCTTCCTTATATGTAATAATCAACCCCCAATAATTTTTTTTGTTTTTCCCTGAGTTTGCTGATTTGCTGGCTGTGTTTTTTAGGAGATGTTTTGCATTGTTTCATAGATTTTTCATGTTCTTTGACATTACAAGAAGTACATTAAACAAGAGCATAAAATGAAGAGAAATATGCTTTTTTGGAAAGATCACTTTCAGACCTAGCATTAAGCTGATTTAATAACAGAAACATTACAGTCATACAAAATCATCACAAGGCCCAGATAAATGACTTTCAGACCTCCCAAATAAAACAGTTCTTCTTAACAGAAATTTCACAGTCAATCATACTCAGTATTAAGCTCAGGAAACATACTTTTTCCAGACCTGATTTAACACCTTGACAGCAGATTATGATTCCATTAAAGCTCACGTCCTTCACCCTTGAAGAGTTCTCAAGGGTGGTGCCAGGCAAGGCCTGAGTCATCCACTTTAAAGCATTCAAAAGACTGTATTTTCAACTCAGAAAAGGCCGACCAGGCATAAGAGAGAGCACCCAAAAGGTAGCGCCTAGCAACGAGGACGAACTGGTCTGAATAATTCCAGACAAGCTTCAAAAAATATAAGTGAATACTGATTGGAGTCGCCTTGAAAAGAGAGAACCATTAAGCCAATACCCATTTGGAAACTCTAAGCCATTTTTGAGATACAAGCATAAAACCAGATTCAGGTCCAATAAGAAAGTGCCCAAAATTGATTAAAATCATCAAGAAATAACACCAAACTGAATCCAAGCAAATTCACACCAAAACCCAACTGAAATCTACTCAAAAGAACTAGAAAATCTTCATCATTTTCGCCCAGTTGTGATTCCTGAAATGAAACCACCAATCACCAGCTTGAGCAAACCTTTCACTGTCGAAACTAGCCTTAGAATCCGAGGGTTTTTGTCCTCAATCCCGTTCTCTAACCTCCTGGTTGCAAACCAACATCCCTGTATGTCGTAAAACTCAACCATGAAGAAATGAGCTTTTCAAATGAGCTTTTAAAAGCCTCAACAGCAAATTAGGGCGCCACACATGAAGTAACCCAAAATCCCTTTTAAAATCCACGCCACTTTTAGCCTTTACCTTTTACTTTATTTTGATTTTCACTCCAAACATTAGCTTGGGTGCCCAAGTTATTAGAAGCATTTAGAAATGATATAATTGTTTAAAAACAACTTCAAGTTATTTCATTAGGCGTCCAAGGTCCTTTTAATAACCCCTTTTGAACCTCAACATTAAATTATAGAGTTACTTTATAATAGACCTTTTTCAAAGCATAAATCAAATATTAAAATGATTTAGCCATAGTAACTTTATACCAACTGAATTTGTGTTGTTGTGACAAGCCTAACCAGGTCCAGCCACCTAAAGTAGACTTATTTTTTTAGTAAGTACTAAAAATAGCAAGTGACATCCCAAAAGCTCAAACTGGAGAAATATTGATATTGCACCAAGACTCACTGTAGACAGTTAGCACCATACTGGCCCTGCTAAAAATAGAAGGCCACGCCTGAAACACCGAAAACCCCACAGAAAGTACTAGCACAAGGCATTAAAGCTCATTGGACAACCTCCACTCATTGCCCGAACAGAAAAAATCGACACTGCTCTGCCTGTCGGAACAGTTACTAAATATAGCATTTACTAAAAATAGTAAGTGTGTCAAAACCAAACTAATCCAAAACAGGACACCGAAAATGGGGACTGTTGATGCCAAAAATTGGCAAGGTAACAACCCTTTATGGGAAACTCAATTAATGGGGGGACCAATTGCGCTAAACTGAGTAACCTCCGGATTTTTAAAGAAGTTGGCTTCTTCTGTAATTGGGGTTTTGGAATGGGAAAAGGAAGCAGATATAAAAAATAAGATTCTAACTAAGGCGATGCGCCAAGGAGTAGATATAGGCACGGTAAATCTACCTTTTAAGATTCGATTTAAGGGCCCGATCAGCAATCTTCTATGTCCTAGAATGACAGAAATTAAAGATAGAAGCCTAAATAATTCATTCAATGACATAAAATAATTTACATGCACATTCACTGAAAAGAGGAGTCAAGGACATGATCTAAACCAGCAAACTTGCATTAAAATCATAGAAGTTTTGCAAATGAACCATTCAAAACAATAATGGCACAATATGAAGTTTATCAAATAGCTCAAGAAAACAGAAAGGCCGAACAATGGCACAGTCTGTGAGTTCTTTTGCAATAATCTAAAAAACAGTAAAAGGCCTGGTGTCTCCAAAAATTTTGTCTCTCTGGAACCCCTTTTCTAAAGCAAGGAGCAGTAAATATAGCCAACAATCCACCGCCTGGCGGGCGTAACAGAAAATATTTTGTATCTTGAGCAATGATGTAGCAGCAATGATTCCCCTCGGTCGTTGAAACAGAAAAAGATTCAAGCCATAGCACTTAGTCGCTCTCCAGCCAGATGCATCCCCTATGAATGATGGCAATAGTCCTGGCATACCCTGTGCAGACAAGTGTCGCCTCCCCATGGAGGCAGTTAGAACACGCAGCAGCATATCGCAGTTTGTCGTTCACTCCACTCTTTCCCTTTGATGAAGTCCCCGCAAAGGAGACAGGTGGCAGCATGGCGCAACCCGTAGTTCATTCCTTCCCCTCCTCGCTAAAAATTTGCGCTAGGAAGACACGTGGAAACGTACTTTTTCCCATCGGCGTCGACTGTGGAGTCCACCAAAGTAATTGCAGGTGAAGGCTACGTGGCTCGCAGACAGGGCCCAACTTAATAGTGAAGGGAAGCAGCGTTTGAATGCTCGCCGAGTTGACGCGTGGAAGGATGGCGAGGGTCGATTGAAAAGCAAAGGGAAGAATCCCCTCGAAGAGCGCTGAGCAGACACATGGAGGAAGCTGGCAACGTTCATCAAAAAGGGGCGATGATGTTCAAAAATTGAGGCCCAGGCTAGTACTTTAGCAAAAATAAAACCCAAAGGGAGCTTGATGAATTTTACATTCATAGGGACATTACAGTCCGCCCTTCCCAAAGATTGCTTGTCCTCAAGCAATGCCAATAAGAACTTGCAACCAACAATCTGATCCATATTGAAAGTCCCAAATAAATCTAGGGGGTCTATAGCACCATCTGTTCAAATCTCTGTCCTACGAGGGACCAACACATGAGACCTCCTGTAAATCTCCTGTAAAAAGAGTTATCAAATACTAAATAGACCTGATCAACTCCTCCAAAGAATGCCCCTCGAGAGAACCCAACTAATGTGTCGCAAGAGTAAGCTCAAGAAAATTAACGCTGACTCTTTCACCCCAAACGGTAGGTCCACTACAACTCTGCGATTCCCGAGTTCCAAGCGAGTCTCAGAAAGGAACCACCATGCTGAAGTTGCGACACACTAATCATATCTGTCAAAACCACCTACCCAAACTGCACTCCCCTATCCTGGACCCCCAAGGAGTAGAAATCATCATAGCCCATACTAAAATACCAAAAAGGATTAAAGTCAATGCCATGAAAAAAATACTGCCAAGGCAACTCAAAGAAGACTACATCAGCAGACTCACTGCCAATCGCGATCCCGGGCAATATATTAAACACCCTACTTAGCCATAAGAAATTTACCCCGGCATGACACCTCATGAGGCCCCAAATACTAAGCAAATCAATCTCTACCATAACTCTGAAATCAACAAACCAAGGAATGCCTCTACTGTCGTCAACTGAAATAATATCATCACTCAACCTCCAAATGTCAAAAGAATGGTCCCAAACACACCAACACACCCAAACCATTGCAATCATTAAGACATCATCTAAAATAATACATATCATCTCCATGAAGTAATTGCAGTGAGTCATTCACCAAAGTGGAAACAATGAATGGGTAAACTATGTGCAGTAAAACACTCATAGCCAACTGTCCCAAAGCCTACCGAAACTCAAAATCAATCTGCTCACTAAAGAGTATCATCACAACCAACAAAAGAAAGGGCAGCAATAATCAAACTCAAATCCCATAGAAAACAGAGGAGAGATGTGTATGGAGGTATCAACAAAGTCATCTCCAAGAATCAAATCATCTCTACCATCCAAACTCAACCCTGAACTACTCAATCGTTGGATCGTAGAAAACATCCAGCTCATTTTCCAATCCAAATCCGTAGTCATATGCAAGCTGATCAGAAGGTAGGCAACGGTACTAATGCAAGAACTTGACCCGCTATTGCAGTCCTGAGACGACTCCTCATGACGAGAGACTGCACTTGGGTTCCAAACCCTTCTATTTTCACCCAATGCCATGCTACAACTAGGAGTATTCCCATCATCCAACTCAAAAAGCAAATTGTCATACATCACATCACCTTCTAACTCAAACAAAGGGTTATCAAATAACTGAAGATTACCCCCAACTCCCAATTCCAACCAATCCTCTTGCTGGTCTAAGCTCTTATTTTCTGATTTTCTCAGACATTGTGCAAGGTCATACTCCTCCTGGATGAGATCAAGCTCCATCATTACCTATTTGATCTCCTTTGCCCTTTTTCTACCTTCCTTCTCCTTCAACTATTGAGTCTCATAGAGCTGATCGTTTCCTTCAAGAAGTGCTTCTTGGACACTTCCCTAAGCAAGCTTTGTAGAATTAAGCTCAATGGTAAGCTCACTAACCTCCTCCCTTAACTACTTAGACATAGTCAAGGTTTCATCCGCCAACTTGGTGGCTATATCTCTATCATGCACCATGTGTAAGTAAGTTGTTTTAAATTCTTCCATAGAGCTCTTCAATGCATGCAAATCAGAAATTGAAATATTAAACTCACTTTGTCCCATAGATGTAGTTTGAATTAAGTTTTGCACATGCACATGTTTGCTGTCCATACTAGATAAAATGTGCACCTCATTTTCAAGGGAAACCAAGAGTCGACATTTCCAATCATGATCAAACAAGAACGACGAACTGTTGTTATGAGACATGCGAAAATCAGAACTATTATACCTGTTATCAAAGTCTTCATCGCTGTCCCAAATTGCATGTGCCTCTTCTTCAACGCTTACCCCATCTTCGCCACTAGGCCTTTGATAAAAATTAGCCCCAAGCAGAAACATTTCTGATTTGTCTTTGAGTTCATGCCTCTCAAAATCAATTTCCTTTAAGGCATCCTTTTTACATTCTTTATGCTCCAAGGTTGGAACAGCAGCTTGGTCAGAAGAAGATTCTTCCCAAACTGATTCTTCATTAGACTTTGGTCCCCAAACACCTGGATCCCATAGTCCTATGAGATGGCGTTTTCTTTTTGAAAGAGTATGCTCACTATATACCTCCTGAGTATGCTCACTATATACCTCCTAAGTGGTTCTATCCCAAGAGTCTCGCCCTTATCATCCCCAATAGTGCATTGTGAATCCAATTCAACTAAGCTACAAGGTCTCTGCTCAAAATCAGCTACTTATAATGTGAAATCAGATTCCTTTTAAAATTTAAAGACATCACTATCAATGCCATCCTCTATGCATGGCTCTCGGAATGACGTAAGGACATCATTACAATCAAAAAGGAATTCATCCCAACGAGGATCCTTGTCATTCTTACATGCCAACACACCCGGATCACAAGTGTAAAAAAGCTGATCACTTTGTTTAGAGAGTAAATGTTCACTGTGCTCCTCTTGAGTAGTTTCCTTTCTGAATAAGTCACTCTCCAACTCATAATCACTAAAATCATCATAATCATCTTTCTCCATAGGCTTGATTTGGAAGTCCAACCCAAAGCCACCTATGTCACCATTACCCACATGGGATAAAGAATCATCATTATTAGCTGATTCAAGAACATCATCTCTCTTGTTTTCCTCATGCACATCATATAAAGGTTTCTCAACTTCATTAGATAGCTCTAAGGGAGTATACAAGGCAGCTGTTTTGTCAATTCCTTCATGCACAACCTCATCTACAGCAGTTGCATGCATGACCAAACAGTCAACCTAAGGCTCTGTCACACATTCTTCAAGCTTCAAAGCAACCATTTCATCTGATTTTTCTGCTGTGAACTTCTCTTCAACCACCTGCTCTTCATTGAACGTATGAGGTCTCAACTTTGCCACCTCCCTGGAATTAAGTTCTTGTTCCTTCTTTTCAAACCTCTCTATGAGTCTCTCAATAAACTCAGTATAAGAAGTAATCTGAGCATGTCCCATTGTGATCTTCCCATGGTGCCACCATATGAACTGACTAAGTGCACTCACTGCATAGCAAATATCCGGTCTAGTATTGACTAGATACATCAACGATCCATTCAAATGCCTATACATCGTGGAATCCACCAAATCTGAAGTAGCTACAGCCTCTTTCAATTTATGCAAGTTGGTCTCCATAGGCGTAGACATGGATTTGCAATCCATCATACCAAACTTCTTCAGAATATCAATAGTATACTTCCCTTGACTTAGAATCATCTCATCTGGCTTCTGCCATACTTATAAGCCAAGGAAGTAATGCATGAGACCAAGATCCTTCATTTCAAATTCAGAAGCTAACTCCTTGCATTTGAGAATGAGGTGATCTTCTCCAATAAGAATTAGATCATCAACATAAAGAACCAAGATTAATGCTTCGTCATCAATTACCTTGAAGTAAAGGTTTGAATCAGCATCGTTCTTAGAGAAGCCCAAGCTTGACAGATAACGATCAATTCTTTCGTACCATGCACAAGGAGCTTGATTAAGGCCATACAAAGCCTTCTTTAGCCTGCAAAGATGAGACTCCTTCCCATGTACCTCAAAGCCATCAGGTTGCTCTATATATATACTTCTTCCTCGATTACACCATTCAGAAATGTTGTCTTCATGTCCATCTGGTGAATCTTCCATCCTTTAGCTGCAGCAATAGCAATGATGGTCCTGACAGAAGTATAGCGAGCAAATGTTTCCTCATAGTCAACTCCATCTTTCTATGAGAATCCTCTAGCCACGAACCTAGCCTTGTACTTCTCAATGCTCCCATCAGCCGCATGCTTGATCTTGAAGAGCCATTTAGAAGATACCACAGATTTGCCTTCAGGTCTAGGTACGATGTCCTAAACATCATTCTTAAGGATGGATTGATAATCCTCAGTCATAGCATCTCTCCAAACCTGCTGACTAGAAGCTTCCTCAACACTGGTAGGCTCGAACTCAATAATCTGACTCATCAATGCAACATAGCTGGAAAACTTGTGAGGTCTCTTGCTTTCTCTGAATGTTCCCCTTGGTGCTGCAAACCTTTCTGCCTCCTGCATTGTTTGCCTAGCCCAAAGAGGCCTCTTACGACTAATCACAATATCTGTAGGCCCATCAGTAGGTTCCAAGGGCTCGATTGGATCATCATCTTCCTTCGGTTCAGGAGCCTCCCTCTGAATCTCAAGAGCATAGTCAACTTCCATATCCTGAGGAGACTCTTCATTATCTATCTCCATGTGAGTGCCCTTGGATCTCCTGAATGCAACATCCTCTTCAAATGTAACATCCCTACTGATCTCAATCAACTTCTAACCTGGAATGTTGATTTTGTAGGCTTTTGATGTCTCACTGTAACCCACAAATATTCCCTTCTTGCCAGAAGGTTCCAACTTTGTCCTTTTGTCCTTAGGCACATGAACATATACAGGACAACCAAAGATCCTCAAGTGACTTACTTCCGACTTCACCCCTGTGAATGCTTCTTTGGGAGTCATGTTCTCCAAAATGCGGTGAGGACTTCTATTCTGAACATAGACTGTTGTCCTAGATGCTTTTGCCTAAAGGAAGGTTTGTAGATCTTGGTCATGAATCATGGCTTTGGCTGCTTCTACAATAGATTTGTTCTTCCTTTCGGCAACACCATTCTGTTGAGGATTATAAGGGACACTGAACTCCCTCTTAATCCCTGCTTCAATACAAAAGTTGCGGAAGCTACTAGAAGTGTACTCTCCTCCGTTATCGGATCTCAAAACCTTGATCCTCTTCCTGGACAAGTTCTCCACCTGAGCTTTGAATTCTTTGAACCTCTCTAATACCTTCTAAGATTCTTTAGATTTCAAGAAATAAATCCAAGTCTTTCTAGAGTATTCATCAATAAAAATAATATAATACAAGAAACCACTCGAAAAAGCAACAGACATTGGACTACATAAATCAGAATGAATCAGATCTAGATTACATTTGGATCTACTTTCACTAGGAGCTTTTGTATTCTTACCCAAAGTGCAGCCTTTGCAAGTACCTTCATGCTCCTAGTTGAATTTCGGAAGACACGTGACCATCTTCTCCATGGTAGGTAGTGCTCGAAAGTGAAGGTAAGCCAATCTTTGATGCCAAAGTTCACACAAACTTGAAGAATCATGCAATAGAGCCTAAAGAGGGCGAGTGCAAAGTTTGTAGAGGCACTCATGAGGAACTCCAATCACACGAGCAGTCTTGATACTTGAGTTCTTTGGCCATGCAAGAACTTTCTCTTCTGAAAATGCAGCTTGGTATCCCTTGTCTTCCAATGTTAAGATGGAGACAAAATTCCGCTTGATGCCCAAAACAAATAGGACATCACTCAACTACAAGTTAATGTTGGAATCCAAGTGGAGAGAGGAGGTCCCAACTCCTTTCACAGAATAACTAGCATCATCTCCAATGATTACTTGAACACTAGAGTCTCTCTCCACCAAATCAGTTAGATGCTCTCTAAATCCGGTGATGTGACGAGAGGCACCACTATCAATCAACCAGGTGTTGTTGTCAGTAGGCACACTGCTTGACAAAGCAGAATAGAATAGAAACTCACTTGAATGCTTTTGCGGAGAGATCTCATCAACATCAACAATGGCAGCTTGCTGCTTAGGCCTGGAAGGACAATCCTTTGCATAGTGACCATACTTGTCACATCTAAAACATTGAACACGAGAGAGATCCCTCTTCTTCTTAAATGCGGGAGCACCCTCAGATTCCTTATCTCTATTCCTCTTGAAATAACCTTTCTTTCCACCTTTCCCTTTCTTCTTCGAGGATTGAGTGGCAAGAACATGAATATCTTCATTAGTGGAGCTTTGACCAATACCTCTTGCAGCCAATCTAGACTCCTCTTGAATACAATCCGCCCTCAAACGATCAAACTTGGAAGTTTCGATCTCGCGTTGATTCCTTGAATATAAGACTCCCAAGATGAAGGAAGACCATTAAGGGCAAGCATGGTCAAATCCTTGTCATCAACAATATGACCAATAGTAGAGAGCTGATCTCTCAACTCAGAAATCTTCATAAAGTAAGATATGATGGTTTCTCCTTTCGCCATCTTCACATGATGAAGTTGCTGCTTCAATGCAAGTACACGGCTTGTGTTGTTGATCTCATACATCTCCTCTAAAGACTTAAGCATCTCCCTTGCCGTCTTCATCTTAGAGATGATGGGAACAATATGATCCTTCACATAATCAACTAACATCTTCTTTGCCTTAGTATCTTTCTTCTTCCATTGAACCTTCTCTTCCTCATCCGTAGGCTCGGGGACTTTGCTCTCCACGAACTCAGCCAATTCATTTTCCTCCAAGGTGAGCATAATTTTGAATCTCCAAGATGTGAAATTTGATGCTCCCTCAAGTCTGTCCTTGATCTTGAGACCGTTCACCATCTTGTCGAAGAGATAGAAGTGAACAAAGATGAGAAGAAGAATAAAGAGTATTGCTGTAAGACTAAATCTGATCAAGACCACCTTCAAACCCGCTTTGATACCATGTTAATTTTATGATCAGATGTAATGCACAGAAAATTAATTCAAAATCAGACACAATGACACAGCAGATACCCTGGGAAAACCCTCCACTTGAGGGAGAAAAACCCAGCAACAATTATCTCTCTTATATATATAAGCAATGGCAACAATACACTTTACAATGTGGCCAACCACAAGGCCAATATTCAGCACCAGCAATGGTTGTAATAACTAACAAGTAATCTGCTCTTACTTGACCTTCAATCTGCACTTAGAGAATTCGCAATCTGCTCCTAGTAGAATTCGCACTTATGAAGAAGGAATGAACAAACTTGCTTGATGTTTGAATGAGAGAAAATGATCTTCTATATATACATTTGCTAGAGAGGTCGCACCTCTACAAGAACTAGGTCGGCCACCAAAGGAAAAGATAAATACAAATAATAATTATGAATTACAATGAAGGTCGGCCAAGATGAAAGTACAAAGGTTGGCCAAAATAAGAATTACAATGTTGCCTTGAGAAGCGCTCATTAATTATCACAAATCAATGTGTTTACAAAAGGCTGGAAGAATGAGCCCAAAGCTGCTAAACATCAACAATGGGCACTCTTGCATTCCTATTTCTGGAGAGGACCTTCCTTTTTCATTTGATCAGAGACTACTGGGTACCTGTATTTTCAACTTGCTTTTTGCATGTTGAGTAGTGTCATTTTGGTCACTCGTACAGATTCATGTACCATTTGTATCTTCAAGTTCCAGATATTTGCCTTTATTTGCCATCTGATTTGAGTAGTGTCCTTGGGGACACTCATGCAGATTATTGTCTCTCGTGATCAGAGTTCTTCGAACTAGTTGGTACCTATATTGTCGACTTGCATCTAGCATGTTGAGTAGTGTCATTGGGGTCACTCATGCAGCTTTATGTACAATTTTGTGTCTTCGAGTAGTGTCGTTGGGGTTTCTCATGCAAATTATAGTCTCCTTGATCTTGACATTTGTATCTTCAATTTCTAGATGTTTGCCTTTGTTTGCCATCTGATTCGAGTAGTGCCATTGGGGCACTCATACAAATTCTTGTTATCTTGATCCTGGTCATCATTTGTTTCAAAGGAAGTTCTTCATTTCAGCACCATATCAGTCATCTTCGACAACAATCTACAATTTCGTCATGCTTAACTGATGTTCTACATGTTCCTCCTTTTCAGGACTTTGTTTGGTTGGAGGCTTCTCAATCCTTCAGACCTTGATTTGGAGGCATTTTCAGTCCTTCATTCGTCTTCCTCTCATTTGGAGAGGAGTTTTCTCCCACTGTGGTTTTCTCCTTTTCTCCAGTTTTGACAGATCTTTTGTTTGTACATGGGTACCTCACCAGGCCTTGTTTGTCGGGATCCATCATGCATTCTTTTTAGGGTTTTTAGTTACTCCCTAAGTTCATCTTAAGGGGGGGTGTTAGAGTAATCATGCATTAGCTAATAATTAATTACTCTTTAATTGATTATTAATCTAATTTATTCCATGCACTTAAGCTAAACTTAGGGTGCCTTTATGCTTTTAGGGTTTTACTCCTATATAGCACTCAACCCTCATTGTAATTATCTCTCAAACTTTCATATCTTTTTGATAGTCTCTTGCTTTTGTAGCTTTTTCTTGTTGAGGAATATTGCATATATTGTTTGTAGATCTCTTGCGTAAAAGGTGTTTTGTTCGTTGTTTGATCCTGTGGCTCGTGGTTTTGTGGTTTTTCACAATTCTAACACTAATCAAGTGATTGTATGTAGCTAAAATAGGGTAAAAGCAGACCTCCTATAGCCGTGGAGAAGAACGATTAAAATTCCTTGTGAAGATTGTTGTGAACAATTTTGTTTTATTTCCAACTAAGTATAATTTAGTATGTTATTATAACAATTTGGTTAAGAAAGAGTGGTCGTAGGCCATGCACTCTTTCTTAACCAATCGATGCATCTCGGTTTTCAACTGTAAAACAATAACTTATATTTTTTAGATAGTTCGTTGATTGGCTGAAGTTATATAAGCAGTCATATATGTAGCATAGACAATTAATCATTATCATTATTATCATAAAGAATACTACTATCATTATTTAATTGTCTTCGAAGCATTTGTGAGCATCTCCTTCATCGGTAGACTAGGAGGCAGGGCCCACTCTCCAGCCATCATTGATTGTATTTCTCTTTTTTGTTTTCTTCATGAGTGTGCAAAGTATATTTTTATGCATTGTGATTGATTTCCATTAAGAACAATTGATTAATTGATGCATTTGATTTGGATTGATAAAGTTGCAAAATAGTTTTCTTCACTTTAAAATTGTTTATGATAGTTCTTGTAGTTAGAATTGTTTTGAGACAGTTATTGTAAATAGAATTGTTGTATAACAAGTCCTGTCACCAGAATTGTCTTATTACAGTTCCTATAGCCAAAAATTCACTTTCTATCACTTTTTGTAATATTGTTGGCTAAATCTAAATAAGGGATATTTAATAGTTGGACTCTATTTTGAAGTAGGCTGCATTACATTAGACTCATCTTATTATTCTCAGCCATTCAGCAAACTGTCGTTACGTCTTTCACAAGCTTACACCCCAGGTTGACATAGGTGAACTGAATCATAAAATATCATATCAAATCACAATCCAAGCATGGTACTAAGAATAAAAACTTCAATTTTGCACTCAACACGGTAAATATTTATTTGATGGCCTTGATAATTATCTATTTACCGATAGGGAGTTACTGTGTAACATTTATTGAACAAGCATCATGGTAATGGTAAAAAGGTTAAATTGGATATTCTATGCGTTGTGAAGCCCCTGAAATTGCAACATGAAAAACCAAACGTCAAAATGCAAATAAATAAATAAAATAAATAACAATATAAATATTAAAAATATAAATAAATATAAAAAATAACAATTTAAATATTATTATAATTATAATCATACTATAAATATTAAAATATATATATATATATATAACTAATATAAAAATAAATATATTCAATTTCTAATACATATTATAGTTATAATAATAATTAAAAGGCCCAAAAAGGGAAGCGATCAGTTCAGACAGCAGTGATTCATGTTTAAAGGCAGCGATTAGAAAGGTTGTAATTAATATGTAAGGGTAAGGGATGAAGGAATTGGGGCATTCATAGGGAGCAGCAAATATAGTTGAGGAGCAGCAATAATTAATAAATGTTTCAAACTTATGAAAGCAGCGATTAAACTTATGAAGGCAGCAATTAAGGAGAAGTTAAGGGCAGCGATCAAGGCTAATATAAAGTCATACCCTTTTAGAAGGTGAAGAGCACAAAAGATTTACTTCACAAACTTTTATTTCTTAATCTTTTCAAACTTTATTACAATCAACCTTTTTGATATGAACCAATTTCCACAAGTTGACACAACTTTATTGAAGTAATTTCTTTTTCAAGTAGGCACCAACCTACAAATTTACAATAAGATGATTTAGTAGGATGCAACCTACAAGGAACACCTAAACCTTTACAACTTTAGTAGGTACCTACCTACAAGGAGCACCAACCCCTAGTGCAAGGCACCAAACCTTGACTTGATGGATGTAAGACAGCCTTCAATCTGATCTGTACTTTCCCAACCCTCCAATCTGCTCTATGCCAATCTGCTCTATGTGATATAAGATACCACCCTAAGCCTACACAAGGAGATGGGACTCTTGACTGAACTGCTTGTCCCTACTACAACCACACACCTCACACTTGAATTGAATGTCACATATATATCTTGATCAAAGCTTGCGTCTTTTCAAGAAAGAACATAACTCTTGTTCATTTACACCCCTTCATTTATGTGAATTAGACTTAATGTTAATCTCTTCAGATTAAAATTTCTGTTAATTTTTTCTTTTGTAATCGCACCTGTAGACTTAATTTCTCACAAAGAATACGTCTTTGGAATGCAACTTTTTAAAGAAACGCGTCCTGTGTCTTTTGATTGTGCGGCCATGTCATATTTGCCTGATTTAGAAACACGTCTCTTCAAGACTCGATTTGTTTGTTTTAACTAAATCGCATCTGCTGAGAACATTAACACGTCTTTTTAAGATTTAAATCTTTCTTATCTGAAAGACATGTCATTCGAACTTTTTCCTTTTAATCGTGCTTTTTAATTACTCGCATTTGTTCAAATACATCTTTTCAAGGTTCACAATTCTAAAGAACACATCTCTTGAGACAAACACGTCCTTTCAGATCAGCAGCATCTGTTCAAGAAGATGTCTTTAACTTCATTTGCATCTTTTGAT
Organism: Sequoia sempervirens; assembly: GCA_007258455.2. Lineage (NCBI taxonomy): Eukaryota > Viridiplantae > Streptophyta > Pinopsida > Cupressales > Cupressaceae > Sequoia > Sequoia sempervirens. Next base: position 329,509,851 of record VDFB02000003.1, read on the forward strand.
GAAAAGACGTTTTTAACTTTATTCACATCTCTTGATTAGAAGACGTCTTTTAATGATAAATCGCTTCTTCTTAGAAGCACGTCTCTTCAAGGAGAGGTTCGAAACTTGTTAAGAGGACAAAACACGTCCTTTCAAGTGAACCGATGCATAACTTCTCAGCGGGTTGTGTTGCTTCTTAACAAATATCATTTTGTTTGATGACTTCAAACAAATGTCAATCTTTAAAGTTCAGATTATGTGAATCTGAATGGTAACCATCTGAAAGTTCAACCAAGTCTGAATGGCAATCATCTGAAAGTTCAGATTATGTGACTTTAAACTAATGCCGATCCAATCAGTTCAAAACAAATGCCAAGCAATACACAAATGCCGATCTGGATGTTAACACAGCAATCTTAAGCAAATCCGAATGATGATGATAACCAGATTATCTAGCCTGAGGGAAGACCTGCTTTGCTTATCAATTCTGAACATCATCACTGAGAACATTAATGACAATCACTTCAACATTGAAGATACTTTATTTCAACATATTTTTGTCATCCACAATTTGTCCTGACATCAATGACAATACTTCTAACAGAAGGTTGTCTCTATTAAAAGAGTTGCATCTTTTCATAAAGGAAAGGATATATAAAAGGAAGAAACAAAGGATTTTGAGATGGAAGAAAAAAAAGACATAAATACAGAGCATCATATTGAGGAATAAATCTACACTCAGAAAAGCAGCAGAAATATAATAAGGAGATTTAAAGGCAGATATATGAATGGGGAATAGGGACAGAAATAGGAGTGTTTTCTGAGCATAGCAACAGATACATTAATATGATATAATTAAACTTGGAAGAAGAAATATGTGGGAAGAAGAAGATGTTTCAAGAAGAGATATGGTGAAGACAAATGACAAATCAATAAGGGAAGTAAGTTAAATATAAAAGAATGTGTGTGTGTGTGTGTGTATGTGAATCATGTACGATTATGCAATAATGATGCTTGCAGCAATTATTGAGCTTATAAATAATTATGATTCTTTCCTATACATTTGATTTACAGTAAGCAATATCTTCTGAATGTTAAGAACAGATTGAACAGCAAGGCAATAGGAGCAGATCAAACATAATTATCTGCTCTCAGCAGACAAGGGCATAAGTCATAGTTACTGCTGTAACAGATTAATACTTAGATTATATTTCTTTTAAATGAATAGATTATATATATATATATATGAATGTCTTTATCCTATAATCAATCAAAAGTAAGATTGAAGGAAGCAAATTAGGGAGATGCAGTTTATTGGCTCTCCCATGCTAAGTAGGCCACCCCAAGGGTGGAATCGTCTTAGTTTGGATGTTCTTGCCACTTGGGGCAAAGGGGTGAGTTGTCTTAGTCTGGACGTTGCACGATCTTGGGCTTAGATGGGTTGAGTAGTTTATAGGCACCCTTTTCAAGGCTTTCCTATCAAGCCAAACTATGACTGATTGTTAGGATGGATTCAAAGAGTTTCAATCATAAGAGGGATGGATAAGGCAGCATGGATAGGGAAAGCAAATATAAGTTTATCCACTAAGTACGCCACCACATATTGGGTGACTGTGTGTCTGCCACTAGGGGCCAAGAGGGATGGTAGATCTCTTGGGCTTAGCATGGATAGCTTCAGGTGGACTTATCATGTTCCTCATCCAAATCCTATTATGACTAGACTTCCACTATGCATTATGGATATTGTGTAGATAGTTTTGAAATAGTTATGTATTTTCTCAAGGTTTAAATAGATAAGACATTCATTATATGTATTTTGAATTATATTTCCAATATCGTCTAACAAGACCTAAACCAAGATTCATCTTGCTTAAAGCATTTAATTGGTAAGTTATAACCCTAACTACATTAAACTTGTTATTCTAGGCAAGATTTAGGGCAATCTTAGGAAGGGAACATTACAATTGGTATCAAAGCATTAATCCTACCAGCTTGTGGACAAACTGACTTAACCACCATTCAATTAGAATTAACTATTCAGCCTTCTTCTTCTGTAGGCCAATAATGCATTTCTATATGTGTGCCCCTTGTGTATACTTTGTGACTTACGTGTATTCATGTGTATACTTTACGACTTACATGTATTCATATGTACACTTTGTGACTTATGTGTATTCATGTGTATACTTCGTGACTTATGACTTACGAGTATTCATGTGTAAACTTTGCGACTGTCCTGTCCATGCCCTAGCTGGGTCGGCCCAACAGAAAAAATAAATAAATAAAAATAAAAAGTGTTCTTAAACACTAACATTTTTTATTAAATCTTTTTATTTTATTTATTAGCTGACCTAGATCTTATTTTGGGCACCAAGTTTAATGATTTAATATTAATTTAAAAAATAATAATATTTCTCTTTTTTGGGCCGACCTAGTTTGTTTTTTGGGCGCCAACTTCAATTCAAACAGGTATAAATGCATTTTTGCCAGCTGGGTGAAGGGGGGAAAAGTTTGGACATGATTTTTGGAATTAATTTCCAAGGTGTGACTGCTAGGATGCAAATCCTAGCAGGCATCAAGGTTGGGACAAAAACCCTAACATTCTTCTGTCAATCCTTCTTTCCATAACTGCATTTTCTATTTGTAGGATTTCTCTAGATTGTCTAGCTGTGGATCTGACCTGTGATTGGTCACCATTGGTAGGGTCTACAATCAGTCTAAGCATCAAGAGTGGAGAGGGTTTCATCTACATTCAAGGGCAACTACTGGAGCTGCACCTAGGCTTGCTGGCCTGAATAACATTTACTAGAACTGCGCCTAGGGTTGCTAATCTGGGCACCATTCTTGAACTTTCACCAACACACGCCTTGCTGCTAGGTCATATAGCTGCACCAGACAAACTGATCACTAATTATCAGGTTTGTAGCACTCAGATCTGCGTTTCAGGCATAGGAAGACTGAACCAGACTAGTTGCTGGTTTCAACTCATTGGGTTTATTCAAACTGGGGAAATCTGGGCCTGATTATCTGCCTATATCAGATCACACGGGTCCTGTATTGCTGCCATAAGTGTGTATGTGAACTTATATTGTTAAAACTAAGTGTTAATGCCATACATATCCAATTTGCATTTGTCCTGGTTGTAATTTATATTTGCAGACTTATTCATGAGCTGTAATGCAATAAATTTCTGATTTGCACCTAACAAAAAGAAAATTCTCTC
>VDFB02000003.1:329513152-329675855 GCA_007258455.2 Sequoia sempervirens
TTATTAAGCATTTGAAAATATCAAGTTTTAGGGCTACTCCATTTTTGAGTTTGAGACAAGATTTTTGTAGCCTTACAAGCGAAAATATTAGTTGGAGTTAGAGTTTGTTTCCAACCGTGGAGTGAGGAATGTTTCAACTATGTAAAAGTTGTTTTTTCCAGTGTGAGAACTTTCTAAAGAAACAATCCCTTCATTTAAGGGATAACAATAGAATTATTTTAGAATGAAATAAAACTCAACAAAAAAATGATCAAATTGCTTAAAGATTGAGCATGGTCTTCATTATTCACCTTTGTCACCTTCACATGCCACAACCATTATCATTTCAATAGTAGAGCTACAATCTTGTGGGCCAATGTTGAAGCCCATATGAAAAGGGCATCATCCAAGAAGTAGTACAACAAAAGCATCAATTTTTTTTATAGACACTCAAAAGTAAATTTGAGCACAAATTTAACTCCACAAAGTTCAAGCTTTGGTGGGTTCTTCGTATCCATTCCAAACTATTATTCTACAATGATACCACCTCCTTCATGTGTCAATGGCCTTGTTGGTCAACCACCCTATATTACGATTGGGAATAAACACAATACTTTCATATAACAAATAACAACAAAACTGTTTTAGAATGAAAGAAAACACAACCAAAAAATGATTTGATTACTTAAAATTTCCAAAAAATAAAATTCACTAAAACCATGGCAAGTGACTTACCCTCAAGATCATGCACAAATTGTGACGTGTTGTTTCAAGTAGGAAAAAATGGGCAAAGTTTGCAAGAAAAAATTGCATAACCCTTGCACAATAGATTTTTTAAAATGAGACCAATTAAAACCAATCACTCTACAATGGTTGTTTCAATCTATTCCTAGTAAATGGAATCTGATTTACAAGACAATGGCAAGCAACTTACCTCTAGATTCTACACAAATTGTACCATGCTATCAATTAGGCATTAAATTCTCACATGTTTCAACCACAAATTCATTGCATTGAAATCTTACGCTAGATTTGATCACTACAAGGAATTTCAAATGAATTCCAGAAAGGTTTATCACAAAAAATATCAAATCTTAACATTCATTACTTCTATCATTGATGTCAAGTAGAGTGATAGGATATGCTATGGACACAACTTAGTTTAGGATATGGCATTTAATTCCTCACCACATCAATCATTGTCACCTTGAAAAATTGCATCAAAATGAAGAGTCAAAAAGGCAATCAAAACTACCTTGCTATGTTACCTTGCAAGTTTGTTGAAAATTCTAAACATGTTTACAAGACATTAAAACCTATGTACCAACAAGAAAAATTGTGTATCAACATGAGACAAGTATTTTGATAAAATATGAACTTGCAAGTCCATAGGAAAAACCGATCGACTAATTATTTACTTAAATTTAACTATTTTATTTTTTATATAAATATTAAAATTTAACATCTCTTTAAAATACTACCTAAACACATAAATATATATTTGAAATGATTTTTAAAAATATAAAATATTTTCACTTAATGATACTCTATTTATTTTTAACAATAGAATCATTTTATTTAGAACATATAAAAAAAAATTGACATCTTTATTTTAGAGTTACCTACCCATACACACAATTTTTATTATTTAATATAATAAACCAAGTAAAAATTTGAATAATAATATTTTATATATTAATTTTTTCGATAAATGTATTTAAAATATTCATGGCGTGTTTATAAAGTCCGTTGATTTCGATGCAAATTAATGAAAAGCCGCAATCCATTAGAGTATAATTAAACACCATGATTTCATCATTTACTGTTCTCTAATTTAGGCAAGCTGAGAACTCCTCTTTTTTCCAATTCGGAGACTGTAACATTTGCAGTGTGCTCATTGATTAGCTTATGTAATGGGAATTGAACTCACGACAAGACCGGATTTGCAATCCTCAGGGCGATCAGAAAACTTTGAAGACTTGTTTTTACATTTTGAAAACATCATGAATCAGTTTACAGAATCATCATTTCGCCCTGAAAATTCTTCCGTTCCAAGTATCAGACATAAATAGCTTACACCTGTAAACCCTAAACCCTAAATTTTCAGCGTCTTAAGACAGAAAACCAAAAAAAACTAACAAAAAAAAAAACCAAACCCTAGCTTACTAAAATTATGGCAATAAAACTCCGTCCTTTCATTACATTAAGCATAAGAAAACACCAAGCTTAAACATTAAAAACGAGACAGCAATGTCTGATGGCGAAGGGCCGTGGCTGTGTCACTTTCACTAGCCATGGGTATCAAACAACCAGCAAAGATTAATTTCGCACCTTAACCTTTTCCCAGGGATTCCCTAATATTCATTGCTCCATATATCAAGGGGCTAACTGGTGCATTTTTTAAGCGAACTAGAAAAAATAACTCTAGGAAAAAGGTGTAAACTGAAACGGCCTTTGTGATATGATTCAACAGCGTAAACCAGAAAATACTAAACGAAAAAGAAAAACGGAAACAAATAAGAAAAGGGATAAACAGTACTCATCTAAATAAACAAATTGCCGTAATGGCTGCTTCAAATACTTTTCAGGGCGCCTGCACCGGCCCCTCCTAAATCGCGGCGTAGATCTTCCCCACGACTACAGAGGATTAGCGTAAGCGAAACGTTAGGGATTGAAGGAAAAGATTCACGCTAGGGTTTATAAAAGGCATCTCAAACCCTAAGAAGTCAGCACACGTTTGGTTATGTAAAGTGAGGTCGAGTACTTAGTTGTATCCTCCCAATGGTTAAATAAAAGTCAAAAATAGCTTTCAAAATCTACTATTCGAAGAGTTGTGATGGTGAAATTTGTATAGTTTTAGTTTAATTGGTTGATTACAATTGGTGAGGATGATGGTATATGACAAGAAGTCATCCACCAAGGTTCAAACCCACATCTAGGTTAGATTCAATGCTTGTGTGACTTTGTCAGATGGGATCCCCCAACACATGGTTGCTTAGTTGAAGGACAACTTTTGATTTACATGTATGTTGTCATATTGGGAATTGAATGGTCGTCTTTGTTTTTGTTTATTATTTGTCAAAAATAGCTTTCAAAAGCTACTATTTGAAGAGTTGTGATTGTGAAATTTGTATAGTTCTAGTTCAATTGGTTGAATACAATTGGTGAGGATGACACTATATGATAAGAAGTCATCCATCAAGGTTCAAACCCACATTCAAGTTAGATTCAATGCTCATGTGACTTTGACAGATGGGATCCCCCAACACATATTTGCTTAGTTGAAGAACAACTTTTGATTTACATTTATGTTGCCATATTGGGGATTGAGTCATCATCTTTGGTTTTGTTTATTATTCGTCAAAAATAGCTTTCAAAATCTACTATTTGAAGAGTTTGTGATGGTGAAATTTGTATAGTTCTAGTTCAATTGGTTGAATACAATTGGTGAGGATGATGGTATATGATAAGAAGTCATCCATCAAGGTTCAAACCCACATTCGGGCTAGATTCAACACGTGTGTGACTTTGACAAATCCGGGATCCCCCAACACATGGTTGCTTAGTTGAATGACAATTTTTTATTTACATGTATGTTGGCATATTGGGAATTGAGTCGTCATCTTTGGTTTTGTTTATTATTCATCAAAAATAAAATCTACTATTTGAAGAGTTGTGATGGTGAAATTTGTATAGTTCTAGTTCAATTGATTGAATACAATTGGTGAGGATGATGTTATATGATGAGAAGTCATCCATCAAGGTTCAAACCCACATTCTGACTAGATTCAACACTTTTGTATTAAGTTCAGCCCCTTTCACAATCTCAAGTTATCTTCATTTACTCTTTCTCACACACTTTCTTATCCACTCATCCTTTTCCAAGTTCTATTTATAGTTGTTCTCATGCATTCCCATTATTTATTAGCTCAGATTTCAATACATCCATCCTCAATCCCTAGATTCTACGTCTTTTTCCTTAAGTCATTGTTGTAGTGTATGAGATTGATCTAGGAAAATACGACTTGACAATAAAAATTTAACCATTCAAATTTGTTGAGTTTTGCCTTTTTATTGGGCGTTGACCTGGGACAAATTATGTGAGGAACTATTTGTCCTTCTAATTAAAGATTTTCAATTGAACATTTAAGCACATCAAGCAATCAATGAATAATTATTCACATCTATAAGGAGCATTAGGAAAACTTCATGTTGGAACACTAAAAAGAGTTGGAATATTGCATCATAATGAACATCTAGATTGCTTGAATTGGTGTATATTATTTGTTGATTATTTTAGGATCATAAAGACAGTGTTTCAATGGGGTGACCTAGAAGAACTTGATTGTAAAAAACAAACAATCTGCTCAGTTGATTTTTAAATACTATCAAATTCTTAATAATTAATACAAAACAAAGAATTTAGTGAATTAGTGGGCACAAGTGCATAATTTACCAATTTAAAAGTGTTAGCTATAGATTAGGTCAATATGTCATAAAATTGATCCTTACATGCAAAATTGATCCACATAGATTTCTAGGTCTACATAGAATTTAAGGACAATTTATATTTCAAGGTTATTATTTTTCCAAACTAAGGCAAATCAATTTCGCAAGTCATTATCTTTCACATTCCCTCTTTAGTTGCAACATTAAGTAGAATCTTCCCTCATATTTAATTCTTGATTTAACATTGTTCGCATGCTTTATCATACAAAATTATTAACTGATTTAGTATATATTGATTTATACATGATTTCTTGCAATGAGTTATATAACTTAGATTAACATTAAAGAAAAGTAATTTTCTTTTACATTTTTGGTGAAAATAAGGTGAATCTTACACCCCCTAGGTTTTTGACCTTAAGGTTTATAACTACATCTTTATAGGATTTCATATATGGCATTTTTCATTGCATTATCATTTTCTAGATCCTCCTTAACTTTGTGTTCCTTTCTATTGTAAATTTATTGATTGTATCCCTCTTTCTATGATTTGAAAAGTATAAGAATATTTAATCTACTTCAAATAAATTTCTCTTAGGTACATTAGTTCATGTAGTCTTGCTTGAAATTATTAAATGAGAAACTTGAAATAATCTTAATCAAATAATTTGACTTGGTAATAACTATATTTTATTCATTAGCATCCTCTTCTCTTATTCTTCTAAGGGGATGTGCTCTTCCAAGACCTTCCCTATCTAAAACAAAAAAGTGCATGCCTTACCATTTTACTCTTTCCTTTTACACCTAGATTTGGTATTGTGATAGATACATTATTGTATTTGTGAACACAAAAATATAAAGGAGAGACGAGGAAGAAGCATGCAAACAACTCCTATAAACTTTATATTACACCTCCAATAGAGAGAAAAAGGTAAAAATGCATTAAATGCTCAAGAAAACTCAAGAATTATACCTCATTGATGCTTGGATGAGCTATTTGATGTGGATACATAATTTATATGTATGGAATGTAGGTTTCTCATGGCAAATTTCACAATTTGGTAGCATGTACCTATGATCATTGAAGCACTTCCACATATGCAAAAATAATTTGAAATGAGGGTTTATATGGAGTTTGAACTAAATATGTGGATGGTTGAGATCATGTACTAGATTGGATGGCTAGGATGAATTAGCATGTAAGGTAAGCTAGGATTGATACAAGTGGATGGATATGATTGAATAAAGTTGGAGGGTTAGGGTTGATTTAATTTGCATGTGGAGAGGAATTGGAAAGAAGTCTAGAGGATTGAGGGGAGTGATGGGTCCAAATAATGGCTATTTTTTCCTTCATCAATTATGCTTTTATCATTTTATTTGCTAAGTTTCACAAACATTTCCAAGAATTCATACATCTTTCATATGCCTTTTATGCACTTTGACATACCTAAATATGTGGAAATATAAATATGATATATTGATATATGCTTGTGTGGATGTATGAATGTTCATAAGATTTAGTATATTTTTATGGTTTAATTATGATTGTTAATGATGTGAATGCCTTGGTAGCAAAATTAACATCTTGCAGCCAAGAATATTGTAGCTTACAGCAATTGGATTTTCAGCCTATAGCAAAGGGTTGTGGACAGTTGCAAGGGAGAGCTAGAATAATTGAAGAGTGACAATTCCAAAAGGAAACAAAGGTGGTTATTGAATAGTCAACTGCGAGTAACCACAAATGCACTTTTATCCATCAAAAAGGAAATTGGAAGAAGAAGTTTGTTCCAAATAGAAGTAACCCATGATGTGACAGTTTTTAGGAAACATGTCCCTATCATGGTGGTTAACCATTTAGGGCAGAGTCCTAATATAGTTTTCCTTCTATTTCATATTTATGGTTTTTTGTTTCAAAGACTCTTCCTCTTCCTATCATTGAGGGAGAGTGGGTGTATGCACTAATGTTTTGTTTTTAGTCTTTGATGAATAAGACTCCTCCCAAGCCAATATATTGAGATATGTGTTTGAAGAGTAGATCTAGAAGTAATAACAGTGTGATTGTTTTACCATTATCAAGTTGAAATAGATATGTACTATTGAATGAGAAATATTTTAGAGATTCTTGTCAAACTATAAGAAGTTTAGTTTTCATGCAATAAAGGAGTTTAGTTCGTTGTCATGATTTGTTGATCAAGTAGTGCATATTTGATATCTTATGTTGTTGGTGTAGGTTTTTAATTTCCTAATGGATTAATTAATTTTCCCTTACTCCTATGTTTTTTCTACACATAATTAAGCTTGCTTAGGATAATAAAGTGAGTTTATGACTAGGAGATAAGTGTGTGGTGTCCCCTTCCTTAAAGGGTGGAACCACTTTTCACTTTTGGTGGTCTATCTCCACTTTTTTTGGTTGATTCCTATAGGTTGGATTTGCCACCTACCTCCTCTCCTAAGTTCTATATAAACTCACTACCTAGCTTGTATTTGTATTCTTGCATGCATCTTTTGGCATGCATTCTTTGTAGTGTATCTTTTCAACTTGGAAACTCTTAATGCAATATTGTCACATGGACATTGCATAATCTCTCAAAGTCCTGGTTTGCATTCATATGTTTTTCCAGTTTATGTAACTTTTATTTTCTCTTAAAAAGTTCCTTGGGTTATTCAATTTGTTTCATATTTCTAAAATGGTATCAAAGATTTTTTTTTTGAGAAATCTAAGTTCATATATTCCTGATTGAGAGATTGATTTTCTTGTAAATATTTTGTAAATTCTCATATCCTCTTCTCTTGCATCTTGAACAATTTGGAGAATCAAAAATGATTTGCAAAGATTTAATTACCTCTTTATATTGCATATAGTTTTTATGAGATCTGGGTGATTACAACATTTTTGGTTATATTGGCAACATTTTTTACTATTCCAATGCATCCAGAAGGCTCGAGAAAGTCATATTTGGCTTTTGTTTCATCCAAATTGGAGATCATTTGCCATAGTTGCAAACGAGGATTTGAAGCTCAATTTGTTAAACAACTTTTTTATTGAAGCATTTTCAGCCCAAACAGACCTTGTCATTGTGTTCAAAAGGCCCAAAATCCCCTATTCTCATATAAAATTTGTCTATTTTAGATGAATTATATTTTGCAAAATTTTTCTTTTGCTGGGAGGGTCATCACTACAAGCTAAATTTAGCCATTTTAAAAAAAAATCATAACTTTTCACCATAGTGTCCATCTTTTGCAAATGAGGTATCATCAAAAAGCTGGAGACAAGAACTTTCCATCTACAGAGATATTGAAAAGAAAATTTTCCATTTTCTACTAGATATTGTAGGTTGAATTTGTTTGGTGCAAATTTCTTCAAAAGGCCACAACTTTCGCCCTGGTGGTTCATTTTTTTGGAAACAAGTAGGCATTGGAAAGGTCTTGGAGAGAACTACATAGTCATAAGGCTTATTTTTATAGGTTTTTTCTCGGGTTCATTTTGTATCAGAATTTGTAATTTTATCTATTTTGAGCCTATTGAGCATTATATCTTGGAAAAGGCTTTGTAAATGCACTAAATTATAAAGTGCCAAGCTTGTAATATTTGGGGGGTGATCTTTGATACTAGTGAAAAGGGTGGGAGTGTATTGGTGTTCTCTTTTGGTGTTCCTTTGTAATCATTTGAGGATTATATCATGGGTTTTTCTACTCATCCTTTTGTGATAATCCCAGATAAGACTAATTATGAGTCTTGGAAAAAAGGCATTATAACCCATCTTAGATGGCTAAAACTGTTTCCTTACCTTTATGGGCTCATTCTTAAACCAAACACACCTAGAAGGAAATTAGTATGGGGTAATAGAGTTGATCATGTATTAGGAATCATTGGTTCTTATGTTGATGAGTACACTATGTTGGTTATAGCAGATATTGAATGTCTCCACACACTTTGGACCAAAATTTGGGAGATGTTTGGAGACCCTCATGTTTCTCCATTCCTATATGATCCTTCTACAGATTGCCTCATTCCACTTGATGATCTAGATAATATATCATTTGATGATGATACTTTAGTGGAGCTTAAGTATTATGCACATCTTGAATGTTCAAATGACACAACGGATTCTCAAGTGCTTCTCATCCTCATATTGAGATTACATCAACATCACCTATTATAGCTTCAAATTCTAGAGACGCTTCTTTGAGAGCTTCCAGTAATTCATTACAACAAGATCATTTATGTCTTTTGGATTCAATTCATTGGGACCAATTTCTACCAAACATCTCTTATTTGTTTCTAGAGTCCTTCATTTTGGATCTAGATAACACTATTGATGACATACATCTTCTCTTTGATGACCACTCTTGTGTCCTTGCATCTATTGTTGCTACTTCAGAGTTTAGATTTTCTTCTTCAAAAGCTTCTAATGACTTCTTGGAGCAAGATATCTATAGTCTTCCTGATTCTACTTGGGATGATCTCTTGATAGGTATTTTAGATTTTTTTATGGAGACACATATTGTAAATTCAGGAGACACTATTGAGTGTATTCATCTTCTCTTTGATGAAGATGATTCTTCTTTAGTTGTTGTGAGGGAACACCTTGACCCTCTTGCTCATTCTCTACAGGATCATTCATCATAATTTGACATGAGTGTGGATAATTTGGATCAACAATTGGAGGAGACATCTTCACATAAGATACTCGAGTCTTTGGATTATGCTCTACATTAGTCTCTAAGAGATTTTGATTTGTCTTCTTTAGTAGTGTGGCCTAGAACACCTAATTTGATCATGATAACTTTCAACGTTGACATGGGGATACTTGAGCCGAGTTCAAAGACTTCATATATCTTGCACTTTCTTCTTACATATTCCTTTCAGGACTTAGGAGATAGCTTGAATACACCATTGGTTTTATTTCTTCCTAAGGGGAGGAACATTGTTCAACGATCATGAACCATCTTTTGCATCTAGTTTCAAGCATCTACCATTGGATCTCTTTATGGGGCTACTTAGTCCTTTTCTTCTCTCTCTATTTTGAGGGGGCTTTCTCTCTATTTATAGGGGGAGGCTTCTTCTTCTTTTGGAGAGAATTTGATATGTACATGGATACCTAACACGGTGTCATTTGTCAGGACCCATCATCTTTTGCATCCTCCTAAGTTATGCTTAAGGGGGGGTGTTGGTGTAGGTTTTTAATTTCCTAGTGGGTTAATTTATTTTCCCTTTGTCCTAGGCTTTCCTACACTTAATTAAGCTTGCTTAGGATAATTAATTGAGTTTATGACTAGGAGATAAGTGTGTGGTGTCCCCTTCCTTAAAGCGTGGAGCCACCTTCCACTTTTGGTGGTCCATCTCCACTTTTTTGTGGTTGATTCCTATTGGCTGGATTTTCCACCTACCTCCTCTCCTAAGTTCTATGTAAACTCACTACCTATCTTGTATTTGCATTCTTGAACACATATTTTTGCATGCATTCTTTGCAATGTATCTTTTCATCTTGGAATCTCTTAATGCAATATTGTCACATCAACATTACATAATCTCTCAAAGTCCTTGTTTTCATTCTTATTTTTTTCCAATTTATGTAACTTTGATTTTCTCTTATAAATTTCCTTGGGTTATTCAATCTATTTCATATTTCTAACAATGTGGGCACACCAATTCGAGAAAGGGCCACTCAAAGTACTGCCAACCCACTTTATTTTTTGTTACTAGATTAGATGCTACATTACTAAATTCATTTAAGATAAGTTTCTAATTTTATGCATGTGAATTTCATGAATGATATTCTATAGCATGAATTACATTGAGTTATTCTTTGGAGAAGTTAGAGGTCAGAAGTTAGGAGTCAAAAGTTAGAAGTATTAGTTAGTTGCAAGCTCAAATTTAATAGCTAGCAATTATAGTATTAGTAGTAAGTACCCAAAACATAAGTAACAAATTTATGTCAATTCTCATGTTTTGTAATTTAATTCTTTATTTCCTTTTCCAACCTTTATTTTTCTCAATACATGTGTGAGCACCTATGTTTCATCAATATAGAGTGTAGCAGGATCCTTAAATGCACATATAGTGTCAACACTGTCAAAAGCTTACAAGCCCTCGTTGATAATTAAATGAAGCTTTTTGTGAAGGTTTGGTGAACTGTCTAGATACAAACCCATCCTTTGAATTGTGTGTCTTCTTGCAAACACCAAGTTAATTAGACGTTAAAAAGGCCTTACTTTTTTGGCATAATTACTAGGGAAAATGATACATTGAGGATTCTCTTGTGCATTTTCAAGCTTTCATAGTTTACTTTTTTTTGTTTTCAGAATTAGGGTAATTAGATTTTAGCCATCAACACAAACATGCTTTACTAACAATGTGTAGGAACTACTAAACCAAAGAGTCATAATCATTGCATGTGAAGGAAACGAGACACTCTGGGAAGATTTCTCTCCTCAACACATGAATCATTAGAGGATATTGGTAGACAAGGTGAATAGAGCGAGGGTATCCTTGAAGATGAATCATCCATGATGTTAGTACCCACACCAGACATAAAGGAGACTTCCCATACACACATCTGAATCACGATCAATGTAGCTATTGAAGATCCACCAAAGCATGTCATGTTTGAGTTCCCCATTGCGAACTAGGAGAGAGAAAATGCTTTGAAGAACATACCTCCCTCAAAACTACCTATCTTCTATGGGTTGGTCATAGGGGATATAGACACCTTCCTTTTTGATTTTGATGTACTATGAAAAAGTTATGACTATACCATAGATGCACACAAGCTCAAATTGTTTCCAACAACACTAAAGGATGCTTCTCTAAGATGGTTCATGGGTTTGGGAAGATATGTTGTTCCTAATTGGAATACCATGAAGGTAAAGTTCCTAGAAAAGTATTAGGATTATTGCAGAGGCATTGATAGGAAGAGGGATGATATATTCAAATTGACACAAAAAGAAGATGAACTATTGGAAGACTATGTAAAATGATTCTAGTTCTACCTAAAGAAATATCACCAGAATAGACTCTCAGATGAATCCTTGAAACTATTATTCTTAAGGGGAGTTAATGAGGATTGCATGGATGCCCTTAACCTCATTGGATCAAGAGATATCTCATAGTTACTATTTGATGATAGTTTTAAAGTTTTTAGGAACTATTCAAGGTATTTCACCAAAAAGACTAGGGTAGACAAGACATCTCCAATCAATAAATCATCCAATGGAGTTTTTAGAGTAGAGCTAAGCAATCTTCTATCAAATATAAAGGAGGATATCATCAACCATCTAGCTACATAACTAGAAACCCTTCATATAAAAAAGAAGAAATAAGAGGCAAAATAAACCCTTACAAAATACTACCCACATTGTAGACAGAGAAAGACTAATTACAAATGCAAAAACTTGACAAGCATTTCTGAAGATAGGCAAGGGAAACAAGACTTTCATACACTGGAAGATGAGATGGTTAGGTGTTTTACATCACTCAAAGTAAACCATGACAGCCAAGACAAGGTATGCCCCAAGACCTTTGAATTATAACATGTCATTTCCAATTAACAATGCAAATTTCCCTAGTTGGAACCCTCAGCCTTGGGTCAATGCACAAAACTTACAATGGCAAAATACTCAATCCAATTGGAATCAATAATAGAAAAACATGTGGCCACCATAGAATTACCAAGGATTTAATTACAACTCTCAGTGGCCACCCCAACAAAACCAATGGCAACCTCAGTGGCAAAGAGGTCATCAGTGACAAAATCAAAATCAAAATTACCAGCAACCATAACAACCCTTGCAACCACAATAGAAAGCTATAATGCCAAACCCAACAAATCTAGCACCTACACCACCAAGAGCACCTCATTTTCCAACACAAATTGCACCTAACCCTAATAATAATCATGTTCAATAGGATTATACTAACGAAAAACCATCAAATAACCTACTTATGGGGTTGAGGTGAGTGATGTACACCTCAAATCAGGGAAGATGTTAGTTGGGTCTTCATCTCCTCATATCACTAAATTAATTGATGAGGAACTCCTAGCAAATCCCATAGATAAACAATCTAAGGAACCTGACTCAAATCAAGCCAATCCTACAACCATAAGTCCATAGCCTCCATTCCTTGAGAGATTAATAGTCTAAAAACATCAATCACAAGTGGAAATTGGGATAAGTCAAGGATTTTTGCATCAAAATACCCCTCATCTAGGCTATTAAGGAAGTTCCTATTTATACTAAAACAATAAGATAGCTATACCTCAAAAAGTTAGGAAGAAAGTGAAAGGAACCTTAAAATGTTTTTCTTAGGACAACTTGCAAACATTATGTTGGGAAACATAACTATCCCAAAGTATGCAAATCGTGGGAGCCCTATAGTGGATGTCAAAATAAATGGAACTCTCATTAAGAACACTTTAATTGACGTAGGAGTAACTATTAATTTAATGACTAGAGAAACCATTAAATTATTACAGCTAATGGAGCTTAAACCTACACCTATTGTGCTATAGTTGGCAGATAGGTCAATAGTCAAACCTGAGGGAATCATTGAAGACTTGGCAATAACATTGGATTCATGGGAATACCCTGCAAATTTTATGGTATTGTAGCCTAAAGATAATCTTGCAAGATATCCCCTCATCTTAGGAAGACCTTGGTTGGAAACAACAGATTCCTTCATAGGTTGTAGGTCTATAAGTATGATCATTTCTAATGGACATGTGACTAAGAAATTAGTCCTTTATCCACCAGCCCAACCACATGTAGACCTAGAATAAATCATCTAGCCTATCCTAGATGAGGAAGATCAACTCTCCTTACAAAATATGATGGCTATTGAATGCAACCTCTTGTTAGAAAACCAAGACAAAGATGGATTGATTACAAACATCATGAAAAACAACTATGGTAGGGACCCACAACATCATGATTCTCTAACATGTTTACAAGGTCGTCTACACAATATAATCCCTACCAATTGATTTGAGTGAGTTTCATAAATTTTCCATTATTTGTTACCATATCTTTGTATTCCAAACATAGCGGGACTTGACATTTCATATTTTCAAACATCATCCTTGACTTTAGATATTATACTGGGAAAAACATTGAATGTAAATAGTCAATTGACTATTGCACAATAGACCTCAGTGTTGGTTGTACTAAAGGCACATGCAACAACCTTTGCATGGGATTATCATGATATAAAGGGGATAGACCCATATTTGTGCATGAATAGTATTTACATCAATGATGGTTTCAAACTGGTTAGACAACCCCAAAGGAGAATGAGCCCTCTAGTCTAAGATATAGTCAAATCAAAATTATAAAATATATTGGATGCAAGATTTATCTATCCTATCTTTAACAATCAGTGGGCGTCTCCACTAGTGATTGTGCCTAAGAAAGGAGGAAAATGGAGAGTTTTTGTAGACTACTGTGAGTTAAATTGTTGCAGCTAGGAAAGACCACTTTTCACTTCCATTCATTGACCAAGTACTTGATTCATTAGCAAGAAAGAAGTAATTTTCATTTTTGGATGGATTTAGTGGCTATAATCAAATTAAGATAGGCCCAAAAAACCAAGATAAGACAAATTTCACATGTCCTTGGGGTACATATTCTTATTTTGTCTTTCCATTTGGGCTATGCAATACACCAACCACCTTCCAAAGGGTCATAGTGAACATATTCTCAGACTTTACACATGATTCCATGGAGGTTTACATGGATGATTTCACAACTTATGGGAATACCTATGATGAAGTGCTTGGCAATTTGGAGAAGGTACTAAAGAGATGTCAAGAACATAACTTGACCCTGAGTCATGAGAAATGCTTCATGATGATGACTAAGGGAA
The DNA here is from genome assembly GCA_007258455.2 of Sequoia sempervirens. Taxonomy (NCBI): domain Eukaryota; kingdom Viridiplantae; phylum Streptophyta; class Pinopsida; order Cupressales; family Cupressaceae; genus Sequoia; species Sequoia sempervirens. Next base: position 329,527,440 of record VDFB02000003.1, read on the forward strand.
TTGTTTTGGGACATTCTGTGTCCAATGAAGGAATTGAAGTAGACCCCAACAAAATTGAGGTGATATCAACACTCCCTATGCCTCAAAGATAAAAGGATGTTAGAAGTTCCTTGGCCATGCTGGATATTACAAAATATTTATCCAAGATTTTAGAAAAATTATAGCTCCACTATTTGTCCTATTGTCTAAAGATGTAGAGTTTGAATGGACACCTACTTGTCAAACTGATTTTGAATATCTCAAGACAACACTAACTAAGACACCTATCTTGAGAGGGCCAAATTGGAATCTTCCTTTTCATATTCATATATATGCTTCTGATTTTGCAATAGGAGCAATGCTAGGACAAAAGGAAGGGAACAAAGAGTATGCCATATATTATATCAACAAAAATATTCAAGGAAAAAAACTCAATTATATAGTGACTAAAAAGGAGATGTTAGTAGTGGTTTATGCAATAAATAAATTTAGACATTACATTACAAGGTATTCAATGTTTATACACATTGACCATAAAAAAATAAGGTATCTCATAAACAAACCAGTGGTAGGTGGTAGGCTTGTTAGGTAATTACTATTACTTCAAGAATTTGACATTACCATTGTGGATAAGCTAGATAAAGAAAATGTAGTGGCATATTTTCTATCTAGAGTAGCAACCAAATCAGAAGAATATGGTGTCAATGACTTATTCTCATATGAGCATTTATTTGTTCTATCTTTGCATACACCTTGGTATGCAAATATTGCCAACTATCTTGTAGTAGGAAAAACACCACCCCATTTCTCACTAAGGGAAAAGAGGCAATTAGTTCAAAAAAAATTCCATACGCATGGATACCTGGATACTTAATCTACACAGGCCTAGATAACATAATGAGAAGATGCATCCAAGAAGATGAGGTATATGATATCCTTAGAGCATTCCATGATGAAACCTATAGGGGATACTTCACAGCAAAGAGGACAACTCTTAAGATTCTAAATACTAGCTATTATTGGCAAACTCTTCATAAAGATGTAGTAAAATATACTAGGAGTTGTGATAGATGTCAAAGAATGGGAATTCCAAAAAAAATAGATGAAGTGCCATTGCAACCACAGCTAGCAATAGCACCAATTCAAAAATGGGGATTAGACTTTATTGGCCCCATCTCACCAACATCAAACAACAAAGAGTATATACTGGTTTGTACATATTACCATAAAAAATGGTTAGAGGTTAAGGCTTTATCATTTGCAAGATATGAGAATGTGGCAAAGTTTCTCTATAGACATATTCATAAGATATGGAGTTCCAAGAGAAACTATCATAGACCAAGGACCTTAGTTTACATAAGATCTAATCACAAAATTAGTTCAAGAATATGAGATAGGCACATAAAGTCAACACCTTATCACCCTCAAGAAAATGGGCAAGTGGAAGTCACCAATAGAGAAATTGAAAACATCCTCACAAAGATAGTGTAACTTCATAGGAAGGATTGGGTAGCCAAGTTACCTGAGGTAATTTGGGCTTACAAAACAACTTGGAAGACCACAATAGGCTTTACACCATATGAATTGGTGTATGGTAAGAAGGTAGTAATTCCTATAGAATTTGAGTACAAAACATAGAGGACAACAGTTAAATTGGGCATGGATTTGTCCATAGCATAGCAAGAGAGATTGCACAACTTGAATGCATTGGATGAAATAAGAATGGAAGCCATCCAAAATCAAAGGATCTGCTAATATGATTAGTTTATTAAGACAAAGTAATTCAGTGTAGGTGATAAGGATTTACTTTATGACTCCAAATACAAAGATTACAAAGGAAAGTTGCAAACTAGATGGCTTGGGCCATATGAGATAAAAAATAATCTTTCCAAAATGGAGTTGTGTAGCTATAGATAATTGATGAAGTATGGTTCTCATTACTAGTCAATGGACACAAATTGAAGCTTTATAAGAAACCATTGTAGAAGGATGACTTCCTTCTTATATTACAACAATAGTTTGAACTTGACTTGGACAATTCAGTAACATAAACATTCAGTTCTAAAAATATATCAGTAGATGAGATACAAAGCTCATCCATTGATGTTCCATAGGTATAATTTCATCATATATTTCATGTGCACACATTGTACAAGTGACAATTGGAAAATTTTGTTTCTTCAACTAGTGAGCAGAAGCAGAAGGGACCTGTAGTAACACAAACCAAAAATAGCTATATAAAAAAGGGACCTATTGTTATATGCACCTATAGTATTCACATGTACATCATAATATATACTCATTCATAATGCATTTATATCATCTTATTCTCACATTTAGCAATCTACATGTCCACTTTATCACATGCAGCCAATTCCATCACATCAACTTTTCATCTCTATTGTACCCCGTAATAACTATCACTTCACCTGAAGCATACTCTACACAACCTTTTCTTTTCATCCATTAATCCAACCCCACATATCACACATACACTACATAATAATTGCACATAGCTCATATCTATCATGACAAGTCTTTTCAAAATTTGATTGCATGGCACAATTCAACTTGTACACACACGAGTTGCAAATCAATTCAAATAATAACAAGTACACTTTACCTTAGAAATCATAATTATCATTTAAGATTACTAATTTTATGTATATTTATTGTTCATTCAAGCATGTCAAATAGCATATTTTAAATTTCCACTACTTTCCATTTAAATCTTTGCCCTACCTATACGAGCTAAGTGTGTGCACTTAGCAAGCTTAGTTGGGGGGAGGGTATTCAAGAATTATTCCTTGATTTTTTTTGCCATTTCAAACTTTTTCTATCATTTTATTTTTCACCATCACCAAGATACAAAGATCTTAGTAGAGATATAAAAAGCATAGAGAAGAATTCAAATGTGTATTTGGTGTTATAACATACAATAGAGCATAAGCAGTGTCATTGGAGTGATAGAACAATAATAAAATAAGAGAAAAAGAGAAAAATTATGAAGTGACTGAAAAATCACATAGAATTACAATGGGAGGTGATATAATACATAAAGAGCCAACATCACATAACCAACTACTAGATGACTAGCTATGTTTTCCTATTTTCTAACAAGTTGGCTAGTAAGAATATTTTTTGAGGCTCACAAAATTTAATGAGGTTATGATCCAATAGTTCACAACCACATTGAAAAATGATGAAGAAGTTGTTAGGGGCTTAATGGTAGATTCCTTAGAAGCTACTATAGCTAAATTATTTGGATTGCCAAGGATAGGAGAAGAGTTGCCAATTAGGGCAGATGCTATTGTTGTAAGGAATGAATTCTCCTAGCCAAGAGAAAACCTGGATTCTTCTTCCCAAGGTATTAAATGATTGTCTTTACCCTGGATTTGGGCTTCAGTTGCTTAATATATATAAGTTAAGTATTTGACATGTGATGAGAGACAATAATTGTTATACATAGTTCATTTCAAGTTGTTAAGTCATATTTTTCATAATACGAATGTAAATGTTCCTAATTTCTTGTATAATTTATTAAAGAGAATGCCATATGAATACAAGAGGGAAAGAAACAACACAACATTGTCTCATTTTTTTTTGGTTACATGATTGATAAAGAGGAGTCTTAGGGCTCAATTCCTATATGTTTCTCGGGAAAATTTTCTTAATTGTAACAATATCAATAGTATCCTTGAAGTGCCCAATGAGGATAACATGGGCCAAGAAAAAATAATGGAATAACTTGATGTTGCTCTAGAGGAGGGAATGCCCTCTAGCTCCCATGTTGCATCACCTATCTGCAACACAGGAGATCTAAAGCAGTAGGGCTTGCAAGTGTAATGTCACAGAATTGCACCTAGGGGCAATTCCACATTTTGGCATTTTTTCCTAGCATTTATGACACCTTGAGATATTAATGACAAAATCCCATGGATCAGAATTTCACTATTCTAGCTCCATGAGGACAAGTGGCTGAATAATAGAAGCCTAGCGACATGTTTTCTGAGAATATAGGCTTTGGATGAATACACAACATGTAGACGTCTATGCGGCACGCTAGTGTCCTGTCAGTTTCCTGAGTTCAAAACGTAGAATCTGGAACACTATCCCATGAGACACGTGTCTTGGTGGTTACATTATGAAAGTAATGGCTCTTTGTCGCCCTTGCAAGCATTAAAAACCCCTTTTTGGCTCTCATTTGGGGGTTGGATGACATCACACTAGCTCTCTCTCTACTTGCTCCAACTTTGAGATCTCTTCACTTTTGATAGCAGTGCTCTCATAAGTGAAGTCATGTCGGACTAAGGTCCTCCTAGCAGCAGTAGCAACTCTCAAGCAAGCACTCAACAGTGTGTTCGTGTGCTCCGGAGAGGGCCTTGGCCTGTGGGTAATGCTCTCTCTTTCTCTCTCCCTTTCACTTTCCTTTCATACTCATTTGTTTACTATATCATGGTGCGGGTTCTACTCCTGAGTGGGTTTTGCTTTCACCACATGCTTTGTTTATTTAGCAATCCTTTCCAACTTGGTTGTCCATGGAGGTGGGAACACCAAAGTAGAGTTTGACTGAGGCAGACCCCTACATAGCCACCCAACAACTTTCTCCTTGGTATTTTGTGTGTAGGTCACAAAAATGAGCTTGGAATGAAGATTCAAACATCTAGAGAAAGGAAAGTTTTCCCCAAGCATCCATGTGTTCATTTCAATTTTTGATTTCTTGATCAATTAGATAGTCTTGTACGGATTATTCCTGAGTTTAGAAGTAGAATTTTTTTATGTCCATTGAAGTTCCTGAGTTCTCTATTGCTTAGGACACCAACGCATCTTGCAGATGACAGTGCACTGCGCTGTCGTCCTAGAAATGTGCTGACATCTTCTGGCCAAGAGCTCCCTCTTCTGAGACACGAATCTTTTCATTTTTCTCCCTCAAGATTTCTGATAATTTTTCCTGAAGTATAATCGAATCTTAGTTCTTTACTATTTTGTTAATATGTTATTCTAAGGTGTATAAGGGTAGTTCATTCCCTGGTGATCTCTCAAGAAAGGAGAGAATCGTGTGCATCGAATCCCTCTTATATCACATTTTGGTGAACCCGACGTGAATTGTCAGATTTTTCTTCATGATGTTGCACGTTCATGATAATGGCTTTTCTGAGGAAGATTTTGATATGCTGGAGGATGCTCTAGATGACTTCTTAGAAGCACTCTCCCCTATCCATAAATCTCCTAAACAAGTCACCTCTCGATAGGCTGAGGGATTAGTAAATGTGGTGGTCTTAGTGGCTCCTCTGAGCCCTAAGAAACCCATCATCTACGTGACCTCGACTGACCCTTCCGTCTATGGGATTTCATGTCGTAGCAATTTACCAGACTTATACTCAAGGTTCGTGAAAGCTACAGACTCTACGTCTTCTAATGTTGTTGGACACACATATCCTACAAGGAGTAATAGACAAAATCTAAATCAACAACCCTATTGTCCCTACATCACAACCGTCTATCCCTACTTCCTTACCACCTTCTCAACCAAGCCTTCCTCCAACACCTAAACCTATGATCAAAGCACCAAGCGGTTATGATCTCGTCGAGTAGCTTCGTGTTACTCTAGCTAAGATCTCGCTTTGGGACTTGCTTCAGACCGCTCTGATTTATCAAGAGATGCTTTGGAAGCTTTACAAAAGATTCTCTTTCCTACCTCCACTAGGCCCATGGATGTTAATGCGTTGTTGGCTCATATTCGTGCGGATTCGTTGAATATCATGTTCCACCCGCAAGAACTCCCACCTCTGAATGTGCAGAAGCAAGTAGAGCCTTTGATGATTATAGTCAATGTTAACAACATTGGTATTAGGCACACCCTCGTTGACCCCAGTTCGGCTTTCAACGTTTGCTATATAGACCTAATTCCTAAAATTAAAATTGACTCATCTTCTTTAGTAGCGTCCTCCTTGTACATTCATGGATTTGATAACGCTGGTCTCCAAGCTCTAGGTATGATAATACTACCTCTACAGCTAGGCCTTGTTACCTTACCCATGTTAGTCTATGTTATTCCCAACCCCTTACCATATAATCTCCTCTTAGGGAGAACTTGGATCCATGCTATGGGTGCGGTAACTTCTACTTTACACCATTCCTTGAGATTCATCACAAATAATCTAGTAGTTACAGTTAAAGCGGATCCAAAAGGTGTTCACCTCTGTGAATTGGTTGTCGTCTGTCACACTTAGACTATATCTAATCTCAAGAATTGTATTCCATCTTTGATTGCTGATGCTATGGCATGTTCTTCATCGATACCCTTTGTGGAAGTTGTTCCCAGAGTGAGTATTGGAAATGAAGAACCACCTAAAGTAGGTGACCCTATGCCTCCCTCATTTGCTTCTCAAATGAATGCTTTCCTTGGAGATGACTGGGGTTCCTTGAATTTCTTCGAGTTTTTTGTTGTGGAATATAAGGTGAACCCCTCTTGCATAGATATTCTAGGTACCCTCGACACTAAGGCAGATGATACTCCCGCGGAAGAGGAGAAGTGTGATCCTGTTCAGGAGATCACTCCTTCCTGTGTTGAGGAAAATAATCCCCCTCTTGCAAAGGAAATTAATGTTTGTGAGCCTAGCAAGGCAGGCAGAAGTACCCCCATAGAAACGTTTGACATTCATTGGTGGAATGAAAACCTCTATGTGGACACACCATCTCTTGAGGTTTTGCAAACTTGCTACGGGTTTGGATATGAGCTCGCTTCTCAGCATGGCTATGGGAAGAAGGGCCTAGGGCATATTGAGAAAGGAATTCAAGTCCCTATCTAGTTCAAGCCATGACAACATTATTTGGGTTTGGGATGCTCTGTTGAACAGTCTAAACAAAAGCCTTGGTGGAGTGTTAATATGATCTCTGCCGAGCCATTGAACCTGGTTCACCTTGAGTTAATAGAGGAAGGGTAGCATGCTGAGAAGGTCCCTCTTGATGTCTTCTCTTCAAATGAAGCACTAGAGGAATTCCTAGATGCTTATTCCCTGCTGCCTCCTTATCATCACAAGAAATGGTTCTCATATCACTTGCATAGTCAAGCATATTTTAGAGAGTCTATTTTGAGTGTTGATGAGGAACACCCTCTATCTAACATCAGTGATGATGTTACACTATCTCATCCTAAAGACCAAAATTCCCTTCTTAAAGGAGATACTGTTGAAATTCCTATGGGTCCTAAATCCTTAGAAAAGGTGATCAAGATTGGAAAATGTCTCTCTTCAGAAGAAGCAAATGAGCACTTTGATCTCTTACATTCCCATCCTGACATCTTCACTTGGAAATATGAGGATATGCCCAGTATTGATGAATCTATAGTGGTTCACAATATTGTCCTATGTCCTGACACCAAGATGGTTCAACAAAAAATCCAAAATATCAATCCCAAGGTGGCATTGATGGTCAAGACTGAGATAGGGAAATTGTTGAAAGCAAGATTTATCCGTCCTATTGACTTTCCCCTTGGATTTCAAATATAGTTTATGTTAGTAAGCCCAATGGTTGTATTCGCACATGTATCAACTTTCGAGACCTTAATAAGGCTTCTCTTAAAGATGATTTTTTGTTGCCTAATATAGATATGATTGTTGACTCGACTACAGGCCATGCATTACTTTCTTTCATGGATGGATTCTCTGGTTACAATCAGATTCGTATTAACCCAGACAATCAATACAAGATGACCTTAACCACCCCGTGGGGTAATTTCTATTACCTGGTCATGCCCTTTGGATTAAAGAACACAGGAGCTACTTACCAATGAGCAATGACACTAATATTTCATGATTTCATCCACAAGATCTTAGAAGATTACGTTGATGACATATTAGCAAAGTTGATAACTTGTCAAGATCATGTGAGGAACCTTCATCTTATATTTGAAAGGTTTCAACTCTATAAGATGATACTAAACCCCCATCAGTGCGTCTTCGGTGCTGACGCCGACAAGCTTTTGGGGTTTATAGTTTCTCATCGTGGGATCAAATTCGACACTAATAAGATTGATGCCATCATTAACATGCCTCCACCAAGGAATATCACTGACTTGTAAAGTTTACAAGGGAAGATTTAGGTGATTCGCAGATTTATATCTCAGTTGGTTGATCGTACCCTTCCTTTCACTCTCTTATTGAAAAAGGATGTTCGCTTCATATGGGATGCGAAATACCAAAGAGCCTTTGAGTCAATCAAAGCCTATTTTTTCCAATCCTCCTATATTGATGCCAGCTATGCAAGATAGGCCCTTCTTGCTTTACCTTGCTGTGTCACCATATGCTTTGGCAGCTCTTTTAGCTCAATATGATGACACTGGGAAGGAGAGAGTGGTCTACTATATTAGCCACGTCCTAGTTGACTATGAAACCCATTATTCCTCCATGGAGAAATAATGCCTTGCTCTCGTCTTCACTACGCAGAAGTTGATCCACTATCTCCTCCATGTTGAAACACACGCCATAGTAAAAACGAATCTTTTAAGACATCTATTTTCTAGCACTGACCTAGAAGGGAGACTAGCGAAGTGGGTTATGTTACTTTCTGAGTTTGACATAAAGTTTGTTACTCAAAAGTCAATAAAGAGTCAAGCAGTTGTAGATTTTGGGAGATGCTCCCTCATCTTGCTCCTTTCCTGGGTTGGATTTGTTTCCCTATGATTTTTTTTTTGTAATTAATCACGACCTTGAATGGAAAATGTATTTCGATGGATCAAGGTGTCAAACTGGTTCTGAATCAGGCATGGTTCTAATATCCCTTGAAGGTAAACCAATTCCCCTATCCTTTCGACTAGATTTTCCTTGTACCAATAACATCATTGAGTATGAATCCCTCGTTGCTAGCTTGTGTCATGATTTCACTGAAAATCAAACATCTTCGTATCCTAGGCGACTCTGAACTTATAATGAACTAGATAATGGGAACCTATCAAGCAAAGAAAAGTAAGTTGTCCCGGTATCGGGACCTTGCCTTATCCTTGCTTAAACAATTCTCTTCTTTCACAATAGATAGTGTCCCTATGAGAGAAAATAGACATGTTGATGCCATGGAAAGCACTGATTCCTTGGTACCTTCAGAAAAAGATGCAATAGAATATCACTTCATGGTCTAGGTCCTATGAACCTCTACTGTTCCTGAAGAACTTGAAGCTAAGTCCACTATGTGTTCCCATGTCGACTCTGGAGAATGGTTTTCTAATATCTTCAACTATCTAAAGACTGGGAACTTCCCCGATGATGCGAAAAAGAACGCTTGCACTTGTATAAGAAAGCTTTCAATTCGCTATGTTATCCTATCTAACATCCTTTATAGGAAAGCCTATAATGGCTTACTTCTCAGGTGTCTCACTAAAGTGGAGATACCCCTTGCCCTCAGGGAAGCCCATGCGGGCTCTAGGGGTGGACACTTTGGTGGTAGATCCTTGGCAAGAAGATTGATACACATGGTGTACTATTGGAAAATGATGGAACAAGATTCCTTCAATTTTGTTAAGAAGTGCCCTCAATGTTAGCAACATAGTCATCTTATTCACGCACCTTCCCAAGAGTTACAAAATCAAACTTCCCCTTGGTTGTTTGCTAAATGGGGGTTGGATATTATTGGAAAGATATCACCTCCCTCTTCCAAGGGACATAACTTTATCATTACTGCTATAGATTACTTCACGAAGTGGGTCGAGGCTATCCTACTTTGATCCATGAATGTTGAAGCTATCTGTAGTTTCCTCATGAACAACATCATTTCTCTATTCGGATTTCCTGCTACACTTGTTTCTGAAAATGACACACCATTTAAGAACAAGGAAGTGAAGCAGTTCCTCAAGAAATTCCATATTCAACATAGGTTTTCCACACTGTACTATCCACAATCTAACGGTCAAGCGGAAGTGTCTAACAAAACTCTTGAACTTATTCTCCATAAGATAGTCAATAAACATGGTAAATATTGGCACATTCAACTGGCGTACGCTTTATGGGCCTATCGCATGAGTGTTCGTACGACTACATGAACAATGCCCTACAACCTTGTGTATGGTGTCAAAGCTATCATGCCTTTGGAGTTGGAGATTCTATCTTTGCAGGTTTCCCTTGAGGGGCTAATTGATAATGATACCTATCGAGTTAACTGTTTTCATTAGCTGGAGATGCTCGATGAGCACTATTTATAGGTCCTCTAACATCTTAAATCTTATCAACGGTGGTTATCTAGACAATACAACCAAAGTGTGCTTCCTAGAACCTTTAAAATAGGAAATTTGGTTCTATGTGAAAACCAGAGAGATGTAAACGTGCCGCCCGATTAGGCAGGAAAATTTGGTCCTAACTGGTTAGGCCCTTACATTGTGATCTTTGTGTATGGTTCAGGTGCCTATGTATTATCATCTATAGATAGAATGCCTTTAAAAGGGCCTGTCAATGCGATGTATATTCATTGATACTATGCATAGTGCTCTATGTGTCATGTATGTGGTGTTCTCCCTACAGAAGGGTAGTAGCACTACATATGTTGACATTATTCATTAACACATAATAAAAATTTGTGTGTTGTGAACGACCACATGTGTGTGTGTGACCATGCATCACTTTACGTCTATTAAAACCATTAGATCATCATTGTATTTAATTAACATACAACTATGTGTGTTTATTAAATCATATTAGCATCTAATGTAAGCATACATCCACATGAGAATATAACATCTATAACATAAACATGCATAAAAGATAAAGAGAATACACATCCAAATGAAACAATGCCATGAGATCAAAATTGATGTATCCATATATATATATATATGTATAATGTATGTATCCAATGTCATATACATGTATCGGGCCACTGCTATAAAAAATGAGTGGCTGTTGAATATGTGTTTATGCAAAAGATCTACAAGTATGTATGCATGTATATGTATCTCGCTACAAAAATGATATACAAAACTGATGATGATGTCCTTGGTCACTACAGTATGTGGCTCCCAGAGCCCTTTGGCTCTGGTGGATGCTCTGCAACCCTGGGGAGTGGCTAAACGGTGGTCATGGAGTGAGAATGATGGGAGCATGATGCAGTCAAAGCTGCCTGCATCCCCCTGATCTCCCCTTGTAGAGAGGATAATATTAGCTCTACCTGCCTCAGCTGGTCCTGCAGTTGCTAAACCTCTATCGGGCTCATAGTTGTCGGCTTCTCATCAAGGTCATCGAGATGACTCTAAAGGGCGTCACGTGCCTACTCAGTGACATCAACCCTCCTTAGTACCATGTCTCGCTCGGTGAGCACCGCCATAGCTCCCCCAACATCTAGTTGCGCTGCCCTCACATGGTCATTAGCTCTGCAATAAGCTGGATGAACTCCACACCATGCTCCTCGTAAGTGGTCCTCAGACGTGCAATTGGCTCAAAGATGGGGGCATGACATCCCATAGATGCTAACCGGTAAGCCTTAAGGATTGATCCCTGGATCGACACAACAAGGGTGACCTCCGAAATACATTGAGCTATGACTCCAACCCATCCCTGCGCGTCCTTTGCAACCACAAAGAAAGAAAAAGGTATCAATATCACATGACACATATAGATACATATATCATAAGAAAAAAATTGAAAGTACCAAAACATAAACAATGTATCATGTATACTTGGGTCCCTTTCCTGCCATGTCAGATCAGGGTGAGGATCAATGCTAGGACCCACGCTGCCAGCACTGGTGGCTACTCCCATTGCCACTAGTGCCACAACTACAGTAGAAGCAGGTGGTGCTAAAGAGACTGGTGTAGCTGGTGGGGGATTGGACCTCCTCTGTCACCTCGGTCTTGATGGTGCCACCTCCTCCTCCTGTGGTTCCTCCTCCTACTCCCTAGCTTGTTTCCAACCTCTCCTCCTATCTTGCGATGATTGGGAGGGCAAGTCCTCCTACACATTAGGATCCCCTCTCGGAGCATCCTCTCCAAACACAGGAGTGGGACGATGCCTCTCCCACCACCGCGTGAAGTCAACTGCTACCCTGACATTATCCACCATCTATATAGGCAGCAGATAATGGTCAAGATCATCATCATTTGAGGGGAAAATATCTGTAATAGTGGGGCGAGGGTGATCCCCAACCCTTACCACACTCCTGTGGGCCCTAGTGTATGTGGGAACGTCTACCAATATGGTTTGTGGTCGGCCATGTTGCCACATGACCCAACTCTAGTAATAGGGTACGATGACAAAATCCCTCTGGTCAATCAAAAAATGATCCCACTGTAGGTTCCTCAAGAACCTACTATCATCCACCCACCTAAAAATTGGTAGGGTCTCCATCGGACCCCATCCATACTGAGAGTGTCAAACTATAAACACTAAAACTGTAGATCTCCAAATCTCCACTGGCCCATCATATCATACTAGTGGGCCATGGGGATCCGATACAACCGTCGCTGGGGAAAAATAACTAGCCGAGTGCACATGATGTGGGAAAAGGCCCACACCTACAAAAGAGTGCACATTGTGAGGCTATGGTACTCATAGTGTACATATCGGCCTAGCTCCTCGTAGAGGTGTGCTAACATGTTGTGCCCCCAAGAAAAAATGGTCTTGTGCTCCACCATCTCTCTAATAGTATGGATGAGGCCCTCATGCAGGTGCGAGCCTTTTCCATCAATCATGATCTAGAAAGCAACAGTCACGACCATGACTCGGTGGATCAATGGTTCAATGGTCCTCGCATGGTCATACCATTGTGTATAGATATGACCAGTGTCTTCGCCACCGTCCATCCTCCCTGTGCAGTAGTGGATGCCCTTTGACCGCTCCCGTACCAATCTCGTATCGTCAAGAGTCAGCCACCTTCCGTGAATGGGTAGCCCAAGGATTTGATAGACGTCCTCGAGTGTAATGTTCATCTCTCTACATGGTAGCTAGAAAGATGGCATAGTGGCATCCCACTACTCCATAAGGGCTATCAACATCCACTCATGATATCTCATCTCTAGCATGGTGAATACATTCCAGAGACTGACCCGCTCTAAGAGTGTGACCTTGTCATCTTATAGGCGGTCCCTTTGCTCATGAACAAGCCAAAATGCTTGCCCTCTTGGATGATCTCGAATCTCTAGGTACTCTTCAAAAAGTAACAAAAATTTAAGTTAGAACATCAACATTTTGCATCAAAACAAAGAAAAATAAGTAAGACTTATGCCTGACATGCACACGTTTGTGCATCACGCATACATCCCCTAATCACCATGATCGCCTCGAGGATGACAACACGTCTTCGAGATGACAATGCGTATATAAGACTACAACACTCATTGAGGACTAAAACACAAGTTTTAGACGAGGGCGTAGAAAAAAGATGCCTGCACACCTTGCCAATAGGAAAATTCTAAAAAATGCATAAAAAATCTAAACAAATGAGAATTTGTGGCCTACCTAGTCCATCTCATGACCCTTGGTGATGTCTTGACGTAGCTACTCCATCCTTGGCTCCTCATACTCTCTCTTGCTTAGTATTTTGTTGACTTTTCTCTCACAAAAGCCAACAATTTTCTCACAGTGAATATTGAAAATGACCCTTCTAGGGGCCCACCTAGGTATATATGGATCCCCTAGGGCCTATTTTTCCTAGAGTTTGTGGCTCCCTAGTTTCTCCTGAATTTTCCCCACCAGGCTGGGGGAAGACTTAGGAGGGGGCATAAGGTCGTCTCTTGATCATATTTTTCTTCTGAATTGATGACTTTTTTCTTGATCATTCCTCTCTCCGTAGTAACTTTCTTCAGATTTTTTGAAGTTGACTCAAAATTTGAGTTTTGCAGGTTAACACTTTGAACAATTTTTCATGACTGATCTAACACTATTTGTTGAGCTCAAATGTTGGGGGCACCTTCAGTACTGGTTAGCTCGACTTTGGTGGCTGCTATGGTCTCTCTCTGTTGACATGAAAATCTGTAAAATTCAAAATTTTGGATGAAAATTTTCTTTTCTACTTTAGTGAGGCTGATTTTTTCAAAATTGAGCCCACTAAAGTGGGGGAAAAATGTAATGTTGTAGAATTGCACCTAGGGGAAATTCCACATTTGGCATTTTTTCCTAGCATTTATGACACCTTGAGATATTCATGAAAAAATCCCATGGATCAAAATTTTGTGATTCTAGCTCCACAAGGACAAGTGGTTGAGCAACAAAAGCCTAGTGACACATTTTCTAAGAATATAAGCTTTGGACAAACGCGCGGAGCGTAGATGTCTGCACGACGCGCTAGCGTCCTGTCGGTTTCTCGAGTTCAAAATGTGGAATCTAGACTGCTAACCCATGAGACATGTGTCCTAGCAGTTACATTATGAAAGTAATGGCTCTTTTCTGCCATTGCAAGGATTAAAAACCCTTTTTGGCTCTCATTTGGGGGTTGGAAGACATCATACTAGCTCTCTCTCTACTTGCTCCAACTTTGAGATCTCTTCACTTTTGATAGCAGTGCTGTCCTAAGTGAAGCCATGCTAAATTGAGGTCCTCCCAACAACAATAATAGCTTTCAAGAAAGCACTCAACGATGTCTTCATGTGCTTCAGAGAGGGCCTTGGCCCGTGGGTAACACTCTCTCTTTCTCTCTCCCTTTCACTTTCCTTTCACACTCATTTGTTTACTATATCATGGTGCGGATTCTAGTCCTGAGCAGGTATTGCTTTCACCAAACGCTTATCGTGGTGTCGGTTATACTCCCGAGTGAGTTTTTCTTTCACCACATGCTTTGTTTACTTATTTAGCAATCCTTTCCAACTTGGTTGTTTGTGGAGGTGGGAACGCCAAAGCAGGGTTTGATTGAGGCATGCCCCTACACAACCACCCAACAAATTTCTCCTTGGTCTTTTGTCTGTAGGTCATGGAAAGGAGCTTGGAATGAAGATTCAAACATCTAGAGAAAGGTAAGTTTTCCCCAAGAATCCGTGTGTTCATTTCAATTTTTGGTTTCTTGATCAGTTAGATAGTCTTGTATGGATTATTCCTGAGTTTAGAAGTAGAATTTGTTTATGTCTGTTGAAGTTCTTGAGTTATCTATTGCTTACAATGCCAGTGCATCTTCTAGATGACAACGTGTCATGTTGGCATCCTAGAACTGCGCTGACATCTTTTGGCCGAGAGCTCCCTCTTCTGAGATAGGATTCTTTTGGTTTTGCTCCCTCAGGATCTCTGATAATTTTTCCTGAAGTATAATTGAATCTTAGTTCTTTACTATTTTGTTAATCTGTTATTCTGAGTTGTATAAGGGTAGTTCATTCCCTGGTGATCTCTCAAGAAAGGAGAGACCCATGTGCAATGAATCCCTCTTATATCACAACAAGAAACACAACTTGCAGTCTCTATTGAGCAACCCACAACAGAGGAAAAACAAGAAACCCATGTTTCTAGAAAACCATAAAAAGGAAAGAAAAGAAAGTGTGGAGCCTCTTCTTCTACACCTACAAAGGGGCAGAAGAGGCCCACACAATCAATGAGACAGTCACATTGTCTCTAGAAAAAAGGGCCAATAAAGGGCACATGTAGAAAATAGAAAGAAGATATCGTTATGATTGAAACATAATCAGAATCAGAGGGGAAATCCCTTGGAAATGTGAATACACCAGTTGTACAATTAGTGTACTTTACTACCACTTCTGAATCAAATTCAAAATATTTTTTGGTGGCTACTAAAATGAGAAGGAGAGGGTTTTGAATACATAAGTGCAACAGGGGATGAACATTTTTGAAAAATGATGGAGAAATTTTTATTGAATAAAGGAATATTAGCAAAGAATTGCAAGAAGCAATAGAAAGAATAAAACAATTGAAAGAATTGTTAAAAACACATCAATAAAAGGATAGTGAGAGGGATGAAAGTAATAAAGAATTGGAGGATAAGATCTATAAGTTTTGAGCATGGGCCAAAATTGGAGGTACTAGCACAACTTGCTATGGTTGAAGCATAAAACAAAGAATCAGTATCCCAAGGCGCAATTCCTTAGGTCACAACTTCCATTGGGCCAACTATGGTGTCCTTAAGTGTGGAGCTTTGGAAAAGAACACAAGAGGTCTCCCAAAAAGAAAAAGAATGGGAAAGGTATAAAAATTAAATTATTTCTAATCACACTAGGGTATTGGAGAAACGAGAAATTAAAGTAAAGGTTGAAGGTGAAAATTAAGGAAATAGCAGACAAAACCACACAATTGCTAATGTGCAAGCCACTTGTTAGGGTCTATGCCTTATTTCTACAAGAAATATTTTATGTTTTTAATTTATTCAATTAATTAGTGACCTTCCTATTGCAATGAAAATAAAATTCTTGTTTTTAGAAACTTTTTCATGATTCCACACCTAAAATGCAAGATCAACTTTGTGAATTTCACCTACATAATTATATTCTTTCAAATGAATCTGCTTGGAATCCCTTGATTTTTGTAGGAGATCTACAAATCAGAGCTTTGGCCTCCTATATTAGAAATTAAAAATAGAGGGGGATAAATTTTACAAGAATACCATAAAAAGGAAAAATCTATTGCTTTACAACTCATAAAAGGATCAGGGAATCCCAATGTAGTCATAGAAGAGTGGATATAACTTTTAGATTATAGAGGTGTGGAAAAGAAGATAATGAATATTAGAGAATAAAATTATGTGAGAATGAAGAGATTAGCTATAGGGCCTATAAATCTAGACTTCAAATTTGTGCAGAAAAGATGGGAAGAGATAACACCTCAGTTGAAGAGAAATGGGCCACACTCTCTTTATAATTTTGTATCCATTTTCTTAAGATCTCATAAGTACATAGAAATTGTAGGGAAATATAGAGTTACATGGTTTCCACTCATATTTCATCCACCTATTCTCCTCTTTCCAATACCACACTAGATAGGGAAGAAAGGCGTGGAGGAAGCAGTAGCATAGAACACTAGATTAACAAAGCTCACAGATCAAAAAGTCTATTATCTGAAACATAAAAAAGGGAGTTGACATTGTAGCTGATTTCAGGGAGATAGCTATTTAGGTATAGCCTCTGGTCTTAAAAGTTACTTGAGGACAAGGAAATATTTTAGTTGGGGGGAATGATGGGTCTAGATAATGGTTGGTTTTTCCTTCATCACTTATTCTTTTATCAGTTTAGTTGCTAAGTTTCACAAAAAAATCCAAGACTTCATACAAATTTCATATTCCTTTTATACACTTTGACAGACCTAAATATGTGGAAATATAAATATGATATATTGATATATGCTTGTGTGGATGTATGGATGCTCATAAGATTTAGTATGTTTGTATGGTTTAATTTTGATTATTAATTATGTGAATGCCTTGGTATAAAAAATAACATCTCACAGCCAAGAAGACTATAGCTTGCAACAACTAAATTTTTAGCCTACAACAAAGGATTGTGGATAGTTGTAGGGGAGAGCCAAAATAATTGAAGAACGATAGTTCCAGAAGGAAACAAAGGTGGTTATTGAATAGTTAGCCATGAGTCACAACAAATTCATTTTTTTCCATAAAAAAGGAAACTGGAAGAAGAAGTCTATTTCAAATAGGAGTAACCCATGACATGACAGTTTCTAGGAAACATGTCCCTATCATGGCAGTTAACCATTAGGGATAGAGTCCTAGTTTGATTTTTCTTCCTCTATTTCATATTTATGGTTTTTTGTTTTAAAGACTTGTTCTCTTCCTATCCTTGAGGGAGAGTGGATGTATGCATTAATGTTTTTTTTTAGTCCTTGATGAATAAGATTCCTCCCAAACCTATATATCATGATTTGTGGTTAAGGAGTAGATTTAGTAGTAATAACATTCTAATTGTTTTACTAGTTAATAGTTGTTATTTTTTATGTTATCAAGTTTCAATAGATATGTACTGTTTAATGTGAAATATTTTAGAGATTCTTGTTAGACTATAAGAAGTCCAATTTTCATGCAATAAAAGGAGTTTAGTTTGTTGTCATGATTTGTTGATCAAGTAGTGCATATTTGATATCTTATGTGGGTGCAAAAAATCAAGAAAGGGTCACTTGAGGTATTGCCAACCCACCTTATTTTTTGTTACTAGATTAGATGTCATGTTACTGAATACATTTAAGATAAGTTTCCAATTGTATGCATGTGGATTTTATGAATTATATTATGTAGCATGAATTACATTAAGTTATTCTTCGGAGAAGTTATAGGTCATAATTTAGGAGTCAAAAGTTGGAAGTATTAGTAAGTTGTAAGTTCATATTTAATAGCTAGTAGTTACAATATTAAGTAGTAAGTACCACAACACAAGCAATAGATTTATGTTATTTCTCCTGTATTGCAATTTCATGCTTTATTTCCTTTTCCAATATTTACCATTTTCAATACATGTTTGACCACCTATGTTTCATCGATATAGG
The DNA here is from genome assembly GCA_007258455.2 of Sequoia sempervirens. Lineage (NCBI taxonomy): Eukaryota > Viridiplantae > Streptophyta > Pinopsida > Cupressales > Cupressaceae > Sequoia > Sequoia sempervirens. The sequence continues at coordinate 329,545,820 of VDFB02000003.1, forward strand.
GCGTAGTACGATCCTTGAATGCACATATAGTGCTAGCACTATCAAAACCTTACAAGCCTTGGTTGATAATTAAATGAAGCCTTTTGTGAAGGTTTGGTGAATTGTTCAGTTAGAAACCCATCCTTTGAATTGTGTGTCTTCTTTTAAACACCAAGTTAATTAGATGTTAGAAAGGCCTTACAAGGAGTGTAAGTAGATAGTCAAGATTTCTTGGAATGAATGGTTAAGATAAAAAAAAATTAATTTGGATTTTTATGGTGGGGAGTGAGTGATTTTTGTCAATTTTTTAAATGAGAGGAAGAATGTGTAATACTTTAATTAATTAAATAAGGATTTAATTTATTAGTGATAGAATACAACTATTGTAGTTTGAGGATAAGAAAATGAAATGAAGTGAAATAAACAAGATAAATTCATAAAAAATTGAACCTCAAATCACCTTTAAACTCCATGATTGAGCTAAATAGGATGCACCAAAATCCTATTGGTATGCTCTTAATAGATGGAATGTGGTTTCTTATCAAACCAATAACATGATGGCATGATCAAGATGATTCAATAGAAATTTGGACAACATAATAGTAGCATGAGATAAGATTGATACAAATGGGATGTAAGGTCTCTCATTTATAGAATTTCCATTAGAGAAATTAAGGGCCAAGATGCATTGGTTGATGGATGGATAGGATTGATTGAGGATTAGAGTTAGGATGAAAAGTTGTAGTCATGTGACAAGTGTCACATGATGGATAAGTGCTAGGTTAAGGATGTACATTATGGAAAAATTCTTATGTGAATGGCTAGGATTAAGAGGTGTGATATGAGATGAAGAATAAGATGGAAAGTTAGTTTGACTTTTGGCAAGTGTCTAGGCTCAATGAATCTAGACAAGGTCTTAGTTAGACATGTGAGAGAAACACTTGTTAAATGATGACATGTTTAGATTGTGGTCCATGGGAATTGAATCAATAGATAGGATTAAATGGACAAGGATAAAGGATAAAAGGGAATTAATTAAATAAATAAAATTTATTTATTTAATTAAAGGGATCACGTGAAGGGATAAATAATTAAATAAATAGTAAATATTTATTTAATTAAAGGATTAGGATAAAGATGGGGAAATTATGGAAATTAATTAAATAAATATGAAACGTTTATTTATTAATGGCCTAGGATAGGCTAAAATTAGGTGTGGCTGGGTAAGGTCAGATTTAATAGGCTAAAATGAGGCGTGGTTGGGTAAGGTCACATTTTAGGTGTCTACATTTTGTCCCTCTTTGAGATGATGTTGTGACTAAAAGAAGTAGCATAATTTAAAATAAGAATAAAACATATAGTGGTTAGGAAGGAAAGGGATAAGGACTAGAAGCATGATGCCCCAACCACTAGAAGGATGGGAGTTAGGTGTGCTCTCAAAATGGATGAGAGGACTAGATGATGAAGGGTAAAATGACATGGAAGAAGATGAAGATATGGATGGAGGAGGATGGATTATCATCATGTTGAAATGGTACAAGCAACCAAGTGCAAACATATACCTTATAGCACCATGATATGGAAGACCATGATTACCTTATGGAATTAGAGTGCAAAGACCATGATAAATGAAAAAATGATAAAAAATACAAGCAACAAGAAAGAATGCACAAAAATCCAAAAATAAACCAGGATTATGCCCTAGTCAAGATGAAAACTAATTGCTTGATTGAGTAATGATAAAGATAAAAAAGTTAACGATAAAAAAAATGCATACCCTAATGATTGTGTTGTTAATGATAAGAACAAAACATGGATTAGGAAAGATACATCCCTATGATAATAATTTGATAGTGGATCAATAGATTTCAATTAATGTGGTTCAAAATGATGAATTGCTTATGGATAATGAGATAGATTTCAAGTTGGATTGCATGGATTGGGATTGATTACATTTGGATTTGAAGGAATATAAAAGATAAATGGATTGGATGATTAGTATAGATTGAGGAATGGATAAGATCCAATGATAAGGGAGAACCAAGCTTGGTATAATGATTCAAAAGGATGGATGGATTTCTTAGATACTAGGTAGATGGATTGATTGGGTGGATAGGAGGATGGAGATCTAAGGACTATGTTACAAAGGAATAATATTCTCAAATAGTAGATGTAGTGTAATAGAGGATGGAAGACTAGAAGCATGAGATGAAAGGATAGTGCATAAGGGATATGGATACTAGAGGAAGAAAGGTTTGCATTGTCCAAAACACAAAAGGATATTTTTCCCCTATTTTTTGATCAAGATCAAAGGAGGGAAGGGAGGATGAATTTGGATAGGATGGAAAGAGATAGTATGAGGGATATGGGATGAAGGATAATAAAGGATATGAATAGGGTATGGATGAAAGGATAACATGGAGACTCCTTATCAAGATCAAATATTTGAAGGGTGGATGGATTTGGATAGGATGGGAGGAAGGAAATAGGATGAGGGATATGGGATGGAGGATGGGATGAGATGTGGTAGGTAGGATACATGATGTATGCAAATATCCTTAGCCTTTTCAAGATCAAAGGAGGGAAGGCAGAATGAACTTAGATAGGATAATGGATAGGGGATGAACGATAGTGGAGGATATGGATATGGTGTATTATGGATGAAGCTTTCCCCAAATTGTAGTTCAATAGGATGGGAGATTGCACATGATGCCTATTTACCAGGTTTTCATCATGATACTTGCCTAAGGTGCCACAAGAAGTGGTTTTCACCATTGGACGAATGATTTTTTTCTTTTTTTTGGGATTTTAGAATAGTACTGATGAAGATTTATAAGGATAAATATGTGGATAAGTGGATTTGGAAGATAATGTATTCATGATAGGGAGATGGAGGAAGAAAACAAGTGTCTAGCCCCATTGATGGTATCCCTCAAATATGTGCTCCATTAGACCATGCCAATTGGAGCTATGCTTATAGATGTTGTAGAATGATGGTAAGGAAGATGAAATGGATGGGGAGATAGAGAGGGATATGTATTTATGTAAAGGCTTGGATAAGAGAGAAGGAAGGATGGAGGGTAGACTTGTGGATGAGTGGATGAAATTTTTGAAAAGATAAACATTGACACACGCCTTGAAGGGTGGTGGAGTTATGGATGTAAAGTGGATTTTGGATTTTTGGATTTAGATGGAGGAGTGGATATGAATTTTGGGACATAAGGGCCCAAAATGGATTTGGAAGATGGGGGATTTTTAGATGGAGTGTTGGATTATTTTGGAGGATGAGATTTGGATGCCAAATTTGATTTTTCTTTGGGATGCATATTTTCTAAGATTAGTTTAGGGATCCACATGGTTTTTGAATTTGACTTTTTATTCTTGGTCCTTTATGGTCTTTTGGATTTTATTTTTAATTTTGGATCATGTTTGGATTTATTTTAGCATATCTTTTGAGGGGGCATGTTGATCCTTGTATGTATGTGGATTTTTGGATTTATGTATTTGAGATTTGGTATACAAATTGCTTCAAAGAGAAGTGGTATAGGTACATTAAGATAAATGACTTGGAGATTTTATGGATGGATTAATGAAAGAATGATATTGGAATGGTTTCAAGGATATGTGTTTTTGTTGATCTTTATTTGGAATGTGAGGTGATAGATAATTAGGATGAAGTGATTTTGAGAGGAGTGATTGGTGGTGGAATGTAAGGCCCAAAGATAGATGAAATAGATGAAGGACATAGGGACCCAAAATAGATGGAAGGGGTGAAGGCTTAGGCTTTGGAATATAAGGACCCAATATGGATTTGGAGGATGGAGGATATGAATGTTTGGAATTAAATGGAGGGATGTGGGTTTTGGGAGGAGTACCAACATATTGAGTATGAGCTTGGTAACCAAGGCCATGATTATTTATATTTTCTTCGATTTGGATAAGTTCTAATATGCCTTGCTCATGGGGGCCTAATCATTTTCCTTGATATTTCATAGTTTGAAAATCCCTTTTCCAATGGGATACTTGTTGTTGTGGAAACAATATGTGAGTCCTTTTGGAGGGGATGCAATATGAAAGGAATAATAGGTTCTTGGAGAAAACTAGATTGGATAAAAGTGGAGGAACCCATTTTATAGGTGTGGGGTTCATGGGTAGCTTGGATAGGGGTGATGGGTGTTGAGAACACCTAGAGACTAAGAGTGAGGTGGGTCAATCTTTTCAAAAAATAAACCATTTAACAAAATCAAACTTCTTTACCAAATCAAAAACCCTCAAATAGATCAACGTCAAAGAAAGATATAGCAATTTAATTCCCTAACAAGGTTAGCAACCCACAACAATGAAAGATACAACAATTCGACCCTTAACCAAATAAAAAACAATGAGAAATGAAATAAAAAACACACATGCACAAGATAACACTAGATTTATGTGGAAAATGAGCAATGAGGGAAAAACCATGGTGATAGTTAACTCACAATATAGAAGCTCACTACATATAAAATTATAATTAGGATCACCTCCAAGGACTTGCAAGCTAAGGCGCACAACCTTAGGGAAGGATACAAGGAACTGATGAGATTCACTCTCAGAGTAGGATACAAGAAGTTTATAAAAATTATAACATTTTTCAACACAACACTCGACTGCTTGAGGTGTTAAAGAGCATTTGATCTATCTTTCACACACTTTCACACTACTTCTATGTGATATTCAATACATTCCACACTCTTACTCACACACACTTTATAACTGATTTGATCTTCCATTTATATCCTCTGCAAGATCACAAAATAATAATTAGGTGAGCCAAAAAGAAGAAAACAATGATTCCAACAAGTCAACCACAAAAACATATTGCGGTATGTTGGAACACAACAATCTACTGAGAGGGGGGAGGGGGTGAATTAGTAGATATTAAAACTTGAGTCCTGAAAACCTTTGATTAGACTCAAACTTTAAACTTAGATGTGCATATTAAAACATGAAAGTATATGAAAACCAAATGCACATGAAAGATCAACACATAACACATGATGTACGCGGAAAACCCAAGATGGGAAAAATCATGGTGAGAAATGCTGCTAAGATCTACTATCCTAATCCAGCCTCACAAGAAATAATGTTTTGTTACAACTTTTAAGGGAACCAACCCTAAGGAGACACCAATCCCCTAATCTGAGTACCAACTCAGTATAAATGAGGCAACAACCTCTACAGTATAAAAGCTCATATATGCACAAAATTGGTTTTACATAACCTATAATGCATCAATGCATCCAATACATAGTTTTTGCTATGTTCTTATCTCATTTTTCTCACTCTCCTTCAACTATGGTCAACTTCAAATATTCATTCAATACTCTGTCAAACTAACTCTATAACTCACTAACGCACTTGAATTGCAATTGTTATACTTCTTCAAAAACACCAACCATTTTTATTTCTAATATGCTATTTTATATCATTTTCTACCTTCAATGTCAAGCAACATCAAACATACAAACTCTTGTCCAGAATTAGAGTACATTTCATTTTTAGCAAAAATGAACATGGGGATTTCATACCATTTTATGATTTTTCTGTGCAACACATTCCTAATCAAAATATGTGTTTTTCCTTGCCTTAGTATTGCCATATTCATCCAATAAATAATAAGATCTTTGCAAGAAAGTTACCTGGTTATTAGTGCAAAAATATCCAATAGTTCATTCCACCATTGAATCGATTTCATCCACTAAGTGTCTACATAAGAAATCATGCCATTCACCCATGCATTTCATGCCATGAAATCAAGCCCTTGACTTAAGCAATTGTGCCATTGAACTGTGTATTCATTCCTTCAAACCCTTGCATTATTGTTCAAATTTTCCATCGTTCAATTTCATTTTGGTTTAATTTCCAGCCATATGATTTAAGGTTTTCTCTTAATCGCCACCATAAGATTTAGATTTTAATCGCTTTATAAAACATTGACCAAAAAATTGCATGTTGATTCACAACAAAGATGTGAAATCAACCAGTAGAAATAAGCCACGTGTTATCTCCTTATTCATCCTCAAATTTCATGCCAAGCCTTCTACTTGTTCATCCATGCCACACGTCAAACTCCCACTAGCCGTGGGGCCAACTCAAGTCAACACATTCATTTGACAGGATGGCGGGTGACTACCACCTATCAACCCAATGAAGAAAACCTTTAGCCGATGCAAACTATGGTTACCTCCTGTCATCTATTGAGTTTCAGGGATCGGGAATCCCATGATCACCATACTATGCAGAGCTCAAGCAAGTAGATTGACAACCATACTTCCAAAAAATGAAGAACGAAATCCTTTTGTGGGTTGGTATCCTCCCTTCCTTCATACAATTCATCACTCTTTTTGATAATGTGCAAGCATCCCTCTCGACCTGTGAGCACCGAAGCCTTTTCAGGGGTCGGAGTTCCTAAATACTTCATACACTTACACTCACTACTATAGACTAAGTAAAGGTTACAATGAACCTTCAAAGTTCTATTGCCAACAACCTTCAATGCTTTTAAGCCTTTTTCAAACACATTTGGTAAGTGATAAGCCCAAAGACCAATGCCCGATTACGTGTGAAACTTCTAAGTATTTTACCATGGAATTTGGTAAGTGATAAGCCTAAAGCTTGAACTCTGAAACCTACAAACTTATCACAAATTTAGCTAAGTATTTTACACCTCTTCTATCTGGTATTACATAGATTTTCTTTTGAATTCAATCAAGCTCATTGTTGCAATCTCCTCCTTTACACCAGCTCAACCATGCATTCTCTCCTTTTGACATCAATGACAACAATATGCCAAAAATCTCCCCCTTTGTCATTGATGGAAAAACCTAATGCTCAACCAAATCTGCTCAACCAAATGTATCTCAAATTATGATTTGCACATGGTGACATCTTCCAAATCAACATCCATGTACACTTTTTACTTTAGTCAACATTTGAACATTTTTTCCTCTTATCCCCCTTTGACATCTATGTTAAAAGGAACACCCCCCTAAAAGCATACTCCCCCTTTGACAAACAGTTCAAAGAGAAAGTGTGGATCATGAAATCTACAACCATCAAGTCATTATAAATTTGTAAAACAATTTTACCTAACTTGATCTTGCTATCCTTGTCTAGGGATGAAGAAAGAATCAATGAAGATCCCCTTAGATTCATGCCCTATCACTGAGATTAAGTGATATGATGTGGAAGAAATTACTCTCAGCTTCTACCTCAGATATTCAAATTGCTCTACAAGAAGAGGCTTGGTGAAAACATCAGCTACCTACTCTTTTGTGGGGACATACTCCATCCTAACATCCTTTTCTACAACCTTCTCTCTGATGAAGTGATACTTGATAGAGATGTGCTTTTTTCTAGAGTGCATCATTGGATTCTTTGAAATGTTTATGGAACTTGAATTGTCACAAAGAATAGAGATAGGTTCACTATACTCTACCTTGATGTCCTTAAGTGTTTGCTTCATCCAAAGAACTTGAGTACAACAAGCTATTGCTGCTACATACTCTACTTTTTCTATGGAGAGATTGACTCATTCTTGCTTCTTGCTCATCCAAGACACAAGTTTGTCTCCGAAGAAAAATGATCCACCACTATTGCTTCTCCAATCATCAACACTTCCTGCCCAATCAACATTTGTATATGTTTTCAAGGTAAAATATTTTCCTTTAGGATACCATATCCCATAGTCAACTGTACTCTTGATATATCTGAAAATTATTTTCACAGTGTTGACATGAGACTCCTCTGGTGCAGCCTGAAATCTTGCTACCATACATACTACGTGCATTATATCTAGTCTTGATGCAATCAAGTATAGTAGGCTACCAATCACTGACATGTACATAGTCTGATTTGAATATGGTGATGAGAATTTGATTTACTCAATTTGTAGTCAGTAATCATGGGGGTACTGACTAATCTACTATCCTCCATGCCAAATTTCTTCAGCATTTCCTTAGCATACTTGGTTTGAGATATAAATATTCCTCTACCACTTTGTGCAATTTGTAAGCCAAGGAAAAATATAAGCTCTCTGAGCATTGACATTTCAAACTCATCTTGCATATATGTAGCAAATATTTTACACATTTTATCATTGCTACCTCCAAATATTATGTCATCTACATAAACAAAAACAATAATTATATGATCACCTTCAAATTTGAAATAAAAAGTGCTATCTGTGCATCCTTTTTTGAATCCTTGTTTTTGTAGATACTAGTCTAGTCTGGAATACCATGCTCGTGGTGCTTGCTTTAGACCATACAATGCCTTTCTCAATCTGCAAACATAGTCTTCTTCTTCTTATAGCTGAAAACCTTATGGTTGTTCAATGTAAACTTCCTCTTCTAGGTTTCCATTCAAGAATGCAGATTTAACATCCATTTGATATACTTTGAATACCTTGTAAACTAAAAAATGTAAGAAACATTCTTAGTGATTCTAATCTTGCCACTAGTGCAAATGTTTCTTCAGAATCAATTCCTTCAACTTATGCATATTACCCTTTGCACACTAATCTTTCCTTATTCCTCACAACAACTCCATCCTCATTGAGTTTGTTTCTAAACACCCATTTTATACCAATTACATTTTTACTTAGGGGTCTAGGAACCAATTCCCATGTGTTATTCTTCTCAATCTGATTTAACTCTCCCTCCATAGATTTTATCTAGTTTTCATCCTTGATGGCTTCATTAAAGCTCTTTGGCTCAATTTGTGACATAAGAGTGAAATTTACTTGTTCTTTATCTTTTACAAGTATTCTTCTAGTTTGAACTCCATTTTTATCCCCAATTATTTGATCTATGAGGTGATCATTTTGAACATACTTTGCAAGGGCCTTCTCAACTTGCACTTCCTTAAATTCTTCTTCATGACTGGTTGTTGGTTCATCAAAATGTGGTTCATCATCAAAATCATTCTCATTAGATTTGGTATGCTTTATTTTCTCATCAATTTTGGCATTGATGCTTTCCACAATCTTGCTTAGCTTGATGTTGTAACACTTGTAAGCTTTGCTTTGAGTAGAATATCTTATAAATATTCCTTCATCACTTCTTGATTCAAAGCTTACCAAATTATCATCTTCTCTTTTGATGTAGTACTTACTTCCAAACACTTTGAAGTACTTCACGGATGTAGGCTTGCCATACCACAACTCATAGGGGGTGCTATCACTATGTGCTATGATTTGAACTCTGTTTAGAACATATACTGTAGTATGAACTGCTTCTCTCCAAAATATATCAGCTAATCTGGCCTCATTTAACATTGTTCTGGCCATGTCCTTCACCACTCTATTCTTTGGTTCTACAACTCCATTATGTTGTGGAGTTCTTGGTGTTGAGTATTGTCTCTTGATCCATGTGCCTCACAGTATTCAAAAAATTCACTTGATGTGAATTCTCCTCCTCTATCTTACCTTAAGCATTTAATCCTTCTACCTATTTCCTTTTCAACCATTTTCTTGAATATCTTAAATCTTTCAAATGCTTCTAACTTGTCTCTCAAGAATGTTACCCATGTAATTCTTGTGAAGTCATTAACTAGCAGCATGAAATACCTTTCACCTTTCATACCTCTTGTCCTAGCACGTCCACATAAATCGGTATGAACCAGTTGCAATGACTTAGTAGTTGAGTATTCCTTTTTTGAAAAAGTAGCCTTTGTTTGCTTTCCCTACTGACATTCTTTGCATATGACATTTGTAGGATTAGTTATTTTAGGCATGTGTTTGACTAGACCTCTTGAACTTACCTTTAATAGATTATCAAGGTTTATGTGGCCTAATATTCTATGCCACAACCATCTTTTATTAACTTGTCCTATCAAACAACTTTGACCTTTCACTTCACAAAGGTTATAGAGATTGCTATCAGTTCATGCTCCTTGTGCAACTGTCTTTCCATTCTTTATGATTTTGCAGCCTTTTGAATCAAATGTGACTCTATATCCATTTTCACACATCTGAATCACACTTAGCAGATTGTGCTTCAATCCAAGTTCAACATATAAGACGTCCTTTGTGGGATTTTTTCCATCTAGACTCAAGATGCCTTTTCCAACTATCTTAACTATTGTATTGTCACGCACACTCACAGATCCACCATTGTATTTCTTGAGTTTGATGAGCTTGCTTTTGTCTCCAATAATTTTCTTGGAGCAACCACTATCTATTACCCATAAATTTTTCTTTTTAGCATGCAACACTGTTTGAGCAATCATTGACTATGTGGAACTTTGTTCTTTTTCCTTCCACACCTTCTTAGATTTATTTTCAATATTTTCTACCTTCTCCTCGTTGCTTTCAAATTATTTGGTAAATCCTTATTTTTATCAATCTTTACATTTGGTCTTACTGCCTTTGTTCTACAATTTCTTGCTACATGACCAAAATTGTTGCAGTTGTAACAAACTATATTCATATCCATCAAGGGAGCAAAGAGTTTTTTCTCACAAATTTTGTACTCATTTTAGGGACAACTCTACACTCTCTAGCCCTATGAACAAATTTATTACAAGCATAGCAATAACCATAGAATTATGATGAATACCTAATCATAGCATTTCCTTGAGTTGGGTGAGGTGATCTTCTTTGTCTTGGCCTCCTTGGATCATGCACTCTTATAAATCCATCAACATCAATCCTTCTAAAATTTTGCCTTGTCTTCTGATGATATGGAGAAGATTTGTTATCCTTCTTATCTACAACATGCTTCTTTTCTTCCTTGGTTTTCTATTTGCAATCACTATTATTGATAGATTTAGACTTTTCTCCTACCCTAAATCATTCATATAATTTTGCAGAAACATCAACAAAAGAACTCTACCCTTTCTCCAATCCTAAGCTTGATTTCTCCTCATTAGATGGATTTTGTGTACTCATCAGTTCATCTAGAATTTCATAGCCACCTTTTAGATTCAATCCTTTTTCAACATGCTCCTTAGCTTTCTCCAAATCCTTTCTCAAAGCAACAATTTTTGCCTCAAGCTTCATGCATTTATCCATTTCAGATTTTGATTTTGATTTCATTACTTCTTCCATTATTTTGGCTTCCTCCACTTGAAGTTTCAGACCTACTATCATCTGATTAGATCCCTCAAGATCCTTTCTTATTTTGTTTGATTCCTTTTATGCAAGATTCTTTTGCTTTAAGTTCTCCTTTTTCAACTATTCAATCTCATTTTTGAGGTCATCTATCTCATCTAGGGCATAGATAAGCTATCCTTCCAAGTTAACCTATCCTTCTTCTTCACCATATTCACCAAGGTCTTCAACTTTTCCATCCTTTTGTCCCTCAGATTCTTTTTCCATGAAAAAAAATTATATTCTTTTTCCATGAAAAAAAATTATTTTCTTTTACAATAAAAGCACAATTTTTTTCATCATCTAAGCTATTACAATCATTAGATACATCACTATCCTCTTGGATGTACAAAATTTTCTTTTTGTTCTAAAAACTCCTTCTCTTAGGATAGTAGGGTTTCTTCACTTTAATTTCTACCTCTTGCTTAGAGTTTCCTTTCTTATTATAAGGAAATTAGCAAAAAAATGACCAAATTTTTCACATTCAAAGCATTTAAATGGAAACTTACCTTTGTACTTTCCAAATCCTCTTCTTAGTTTCCTAATGAAATTTTCCTCTTCTTCATCAGTCTCGTCATTTCCATATGTGATGTTCTCAGCCTTATCTTTCTTAGAAGATACATCTTTCTCTTTGTTGGTAACCTTGAAAGCAACTTCCTTCCTTGATGGTTCAACATCTCCCATCCTCATTTCATATGCAGTGAATATACTATGCAACTCATTAAGAGTGAGTTTATCTATTTCTCTTCCTTCCTCTATTGTAGAAATATTAGAATCATATCTAATTTTCATTGACCTTAGGGATTTAAGTACAATGGCATCTTCTTTCACTTCACATCCTTTAATAGAGTTCACTATATCATTGACTCTTAGAAGATAGTCTAAAATCTTCTCTTCTTCTATCATCTTTAGGCGTTTAAATCTAGCTCTCAGTACTTGAAGCTTTGCCAATTTTACCTTGTCATCTCCTTCATAGATCTTTTTCAATGTATCTTGGACATCCTATGCAGTCTTAAAATACATAACCTTGATAGCACAGATCTAGACAAACTATTCATAATAGCAAACCATGCTTTTTCATTGTTCTCATAGTCCCTTTTCTTGCAACATTAGTATGAGGTGTAGCTGGTGGTGTGTATCCATTCACAATAGACATCCACACATAATACCCTAAAGATCCCAAATATCCCTTCATCAATGAGCTCCAAAAGGAATAATCTATTCCATCAAATCGAGATGGTTTGTTTGTAGAAGAACCTTCTTTATTGGCCATTGTGCTCACAAATCCAAAAATCTACCCAAGATGATTAAGCTTCTCCTAGGGAACCTAGTCCTCTGATACCAATAGTTGGAACATAACAATTTACTGAGAGGGGGGGGGGTGAACCAATAGATACTAAAACTTTATTCCTGAAAACCTTTGTGTAGACTCAAACCTTAAACTCAAATGTGTAGATTAAAACCTGAAAATATATGACAACCACATGCACATGAAAGATCAACACATAACACACGATGTACGTGGAAAGCCCAAGATGGGGAAAACCACAATGAGAAATGTTGCTAGGATCTACTGTCCTAATCCAACCTCACAAGCAATAATGTTGTGTTACAACTTTTAAGGGAACCAACCCTACAGAGACACCAATCCCCTACTTTGAGCACCAACTCAATACAAATGAGGTAACAACCTCTATAGTATTAAAAGCTCATATATGCATAAAATTGGTTCTGCATAACCTATAATGCATCAATACATTCAATACATAGCTTATGTTGTGTTCTTTCATTTTTCTCACTCTCCTTCAATTGTGGTTAGCTTCAAATATTCATTCAATACTCTATCAAACTGACTCTATAACTCACTAACACACTTGACTTACAACTATTACACTTCTTCAAAAATACCAACTATTTTAATTTTTGATCTACTCTTTTATATCATTTTCTAACTTCACCATCAAGCAACATCAAACATACAAACCCTTGTCCAGAATCAGAGTACATTCCATTTTTAGCAAAAATAAACCTAGGGTTTTCATACCATTTTATGATTTTTCTGTGCAACACATTCCTAATCAAAATATTTTTTTTCCTTGCCTTAGTACCATCATTTTCATCCAATAAACAATAAGATCTTTGCAGACAGTTACTTGGTTATCAATACAAAAATATTCAAGTCTTCATTCCACCATTGAATTGATTTCATCCTCTGAGTGTCTACATAAGAAATCATGCCATTCACCTATGTATTTCATGCCATGAAATCAAGCCCTTGACTTAAGAAATCGTGACATTGACCTATGTATTTGCACCTTCAAACCCTTGCATTATTGTTCAAATTTTCCATCGTTTGATTTCATTTTGGTTTAATTCCCAACCATACGATTTAGGGTTTGCTTTTAATTGCCACCATAAGATTTAAATTTTAATCGCTTTATAAAACATTGACCAAAAAATTGCATGTTGATTCACAACAAAGATGTGAAATCAACCAGTAGAAATAAGCCACGTGTCATCTCCTTATTTGTCCTAAAATTTCACACCAATCCTTCTACTTGTTCATCCATGCCACCTGTCAAAATCCTGCTAGCACGTAGGGTCAACCTGAGTCAACACATTGTGGGATGGTTGGCAGCTACCACCTGTCAACTCGATGAAGAAAACCTTCAATCGATGCAAACTCTAGTTACCTCTTGTCATCTATCAGGTGTCGGGGATTTGGGATCCCATGATCACCATACTATTTAGAGCTCAAGCAAGTAGATTGACAACCATACCTCTAAACAATGAAGAATGAAATCCTTTCATGGGTCAGGATCCTCCCTTGATACAATTCATCACTCCTTTTAGTAATGTACAAGCCTCCCTCTCGACCTGTGAACACCAAAGCCTTTTCAGGGGTCGGAGTTCTTGAATAATTCTTACACTGACACCCACCACCGTAGACTAAGTAAAGGTTATGATGAAATGTTGAAGTCTGATTGCTAACAACCTTCAATACTTTAAGTCTTTTTCAAACGCATTCGATAAGCAATAAGCCTGAAGACCGATGCCCGATTACCTACAAAACTTCTAAGTCTTTTACCATGGAATTTGGTAAGTGATAAGCCTGAAGCCTGAATTTCAAAACTTGCAAACTTGGCAAAAATTTAGCCAAGTCTTTACACCCCTTCTATCTAGTATTACACAAATCTTCTTTTGACTTCAATTAGGCTCATTGCTACAATCTCCTCCTTTACATCAGCTCCATTTCACCTCTACATTTTCTCCTTTTGACATCAATGACAATAATATGCTAACATGGTCCTATCCAGAAGATAGAGAGGACCAAAAAAAATCTTATTAGATCTTCCAATGTGATCCCAAACAACTCACATGGTGGCACACATCAACTCAAGTTGGCAACAAGGAAACACATAGCACATAACTAGTCAACCCAAAAAACATACTTTCAATTAAATTAAGTCAATGTGGTCCCCAACAAGATAGGTCAGGACCCAAATCCATCATAACATAACTTTAATTGTTGGCATAGACCTCCAAGCTCATAGTGTAAGCAAGACAACAAGCCTTGTCGGCTAGACATCCATAAATTATCTAGAAAGCCAAATCAACACAATATGTAGCACCAAAGAGATTAACCACTGATGTGTAGATCACAAAGAGATGTTCCATGAAAATAAAACAACACTTCCAAAAAATTCTTCTATACAGTCATTCCACCAACAACCACCATAGACAAAACATAAATAAAATACTTCATCTCTAAAGCACAAAATGTATAACCAAGAGATATAACCTTAACAGATCAACTTGTGAACCACTTCAACACATGAAAATTGAATTGAGACACTGCATAGAAAATAAGAGCACATTCACCAAGCCACATGAGTAGAGACATCAATGCAGAGAAATGTAGAGCATGTGCTAAATCAATCCAAACAACCAACAAAGCTACCAACCTCAAGTGCAATTAACAAAAACCTCATCGACAAAATTGGTGACCTAAAAAAGATAGGAGTACAACATCTACAAAGAAAAAACACTTAATACCAAACCACAAGACCATATCTTCAACAACAAAGGAACATGGAGAATTCTACCAAATAGTCTTCAAAGCAACTTTCTAAATCAAACACTTTCTACCAACTTGCAGACACCAAAACTAACTTGCAACAACACATACTTCTCCAGGAACAACATAAGAGAGCATATAACATACTATAGATCATTGAAAACATATCTCCACCATAAACATTACATATAATCCTCATCTTAATTATTCTAATCATCATCATAATATATCATCATGAAATTATCTCTTTTGATAGCAACCATAAATACAACTTTCATTATTATCAGACAAGGTATGACATCCAACCATGAACATTAGCAAACACATCATCATACACTAATGACAACCCAAACTAAATGTTGTCAACAATGAAAATCAATAAAAATAAATAATGCAACAATCTTCCCAAGTGTTGACAACCAATTCCAACAACACAACCAAGTGTTGATATCACAACAAACCCCTCAAGTGTTGACAACAAATGCAACAATCTCACCTAGTGTTGACATCAATGACAACCAATGCCAACAATGGGATCTTCTGGAGGATTAGGATCATGACATGGAGATTAAGTAATTCTTTGATCTCAACTTGTGGTAGGATCATGGGATGGAGGGGGATCATAATATGGAGTGGAAAGGATGGAGTCATGAGAGGGGGATGAAGGGATACTTTTCTCTTGGGATGGAAGGGTATCATGAGGGGGGATATCTTTCTCTTGAGATGGAAAGGGAATATTAAATATATGGGGTGGAAAGAGAATCGAGATCATCATTTAGAGGGGGATCATGCAATGGAGTAGAAGGGGTTCCTTTATCTTTATATGTAGGGGAATCTATGTTAGCATGATTTGGATGAGGGGATTCAAATAGTTCATGTGGTGTAGATTATGTGATGGAGGAGTAGGTTGAATAAATTTCTCAAATTGAGTTGATGGAGGGATAGGAGATTCACGAGGTTTAGGAGATTGTGGTTTATCTTGATATGGAGGGGATGAAGATGGATGTATGAAATTGGGATGTTGCGCAACTTTATTTTTAGATGGGGATTTCTAAGCCACCTTTGCTAATAGTCATTAGAGGAAATCATGA
Source organism: Sequoia sempervirens (assembly GCA_007258455.2). NCBI lineage: Eukaryota > Viridiplantae > Streptophyta > Pinopsida > Cupressales > Cupressaceae > Sequoia > Sequoia sempervirens. The sequence goes on from VDFB02000003.1 coordinate 329,562,099, forward strand.
GAAACATGGAGTGATGTAGATTTTTAAGATTGGGATGATGAGTATTGTAAGGATGTGGGAGATGAACAAGTGAAATAAGAAGAGGAAGCTTCCATGGAGTGGTAAATTGAGGATGAGGATGGGAATCTTGAAAAGGACTTGGATAGTAGAATTTGGGATGTAGATTGGGTTAGAGGGGAATTTTGGATAGAAGCTTGGTTTCCCTTTAAAAAGGAAGGGGAAGGATAAGTGATAGGATATGGATTGGAATTGGATGGAAGTGGGGAGGATGAAAATTTATCACCAATGCTACAAAAGTATCTATGTATGGAATATTTATCATTGTTGAAGTAGCAGGTGAGGATGAAATCAATAGTGGTGGATGGGGATGATGTGAATTGTAAGCATGTGGGTGGTACTTTGGATGGGGTATATGGGTGGGAATTTGGATTGGGGTTTGATTTCCATTTTCAAAGGAAGAGGATGGATAAGAAATAAGAGATAGATTGGGAGTGGATATAGTTTTTTGAGGTGGAATGTATTGTTGTCAATTAAAATTGCACCTCGCTAAACAAGGAGTTCAACGTTCTAATGACACCATGAAAATGATCTCAAGGCGTGGAACCTTGCAAGATGAGGTAAAGTCTCTAAAGAAGGCCAACCTTCTCTTTTAATCTAAGTGAAAATGTGTTGGTCTAACCCAACACATGAAACCCTATCACTACTCTTATTCTAACAACTCATAGGGGAAAAGGAGAAGAAGGAATGCATTAAAGGGAAAATGGGTAATGCACCAACATAGGAATTTGTTTCTTCCTTACTTCAGATTGCACAATACATCAACCAATAAAATAGAACACATATTCAGACATGAAGGTAAAGGAATTTACACAACCATGCAAGAAATAACTATGATAATAATAAGATTTTATTGATATAAGTCATAAAAGCCCAACTTTACAATGAAAGAGTGCAAAAATGTAGTGTCTACTATAGAAAACTGTGAGAGGATCCCATAGGAATAACTCTTACAATGAATACAAGTGTTTATTTTATAGATCAAGCATAAATTGGATGGTTACACACTAAACCCTAACCCAACGAGGGTTACAAGATTCAAAGTTTGATCAAGGAAAGATATGTTCATGAAATACATGCCCCAAGGAAAGCCTGGTTTCCACAAAAGATGTGCATGCTATACCTTTGCAAAGAAGGTTGTCCAAAAGTACATCCAAAATACTCCATGAAATTAATGGTTTAGGACATGGGATGCATCAGAATGGACAACAACAATAATAAAGAGGAATGGGCACCACAAAATCCACTTGTAGAAGTCAAGAGGTGTAATAAATTTTGTCCTTGAATCCTAAAAGTCGAAATAGGTAGTTGAAATGAGAATTAATGGCGCTATCCAAGAAACATGAAAAATCCATGGAATTTTTGAGCCTTTGGGCCCAAAATACTCCCTTGGTTATGAATTAAATGGTATGAAACAAAAAAAATTATCTTCATCGAAGGTCAGGTGTCGAGCTTGCTTTATACCTCATGTTTCATTAGAATCGGTATGTCGGGAATTAGGCATCAGGCAACTAGAATACCACTTGTTCAAGAAAGGAAGGAAGAAAATTGAAGCCACAAGGTTTGAAGTTTGAAAGGTTGCCCTTGTTAGGTGTCAGGAATCGAGAGGAAGCTCTACCCCTTACAACAAAAATGTAAGAGGCAAGAGAGAAGTTTGACCCCCAAAAGCCCAAAAATCTAACACTTAGTTAAATTTTTGAAGGGAGACTTTAGAGAGAAGGAAGGTGAAATCCCAAAATCCCAATGCCTGAAAGATAAAGAGAGATTTTGGGGATCAGGGGTCGAGAGGAAGGCTTAACGATTGAGAAGAACAAAGGGCAAGGAGTAGAGAAAAATGTCAATCCCTAAAATCTGATAATTCAAGACTTAGAAAAATCTTGAAAATCCTTTTGGGACTTTGGTGATAAGAGGAAAGGCCTAAGGCCTACCAAGAGGAAGCGATAAGAGTTAGAGGTTAAGGATTATGGAAAAAACCTAAAAACCTTAGGAAAAAGATGGAAGGAAAAGTGAAAGAGATGAAGGATTGGGAGTGATGGGGAAGGCATGCAAAATGTTTGGTAAACCAAAAGCCCAAAACCTTACGATTTAGTCATTTTTGGGACCCCTTCAAGGAAGATTCATGTAATATGACCCATGTGGGATTTCTCAAATTGATTTTCAATAATGGGTCATAAGGGTGGCTTGAAATATCAACCTGTACATGTGGAGAGCTCATCTTGGTCAACAAGGTTATCCTCATCATCACATAAATGTAATTGGGCTTGACCTTAAGTGTGATGTTTGGTCTTGTTGGGTTAGGGTATGGGTTCATGATGTTGGATTGGGTTCGAATGGATGAGGTTGGACTATAATATATTAGGTAGGATGGAGGATAGAGTAGATGGTTGGACATGGTAAGGATTGATTAGAAGAGGAAAGGTTGGGATTGATTTTGGATAAGGGTGGAAATCAGGATGATGAATTAGAAATAGATCGAGGATGAGAAGAATATGACCTAAGGATGAAGATGGAGGATGAGATTATATTTTGGGATCAAATGTCAAGACCTTAAAATGATTTGATTTGATTAAGGATTATTCTCTATACTTAATACAAACTAACATTCTTAACTAAGATTTGATTGGATTTTATTTCTACTTAATATAGAAAGATTTCTTAAGTAGGAATTGATGGGATTTAATGACTATACTTAAGATAGACTAATGTTCTTAAGAAAGTTTGGATTAAGGATCTGATCAAATCAAGGTCTTTATTTTTTATTACAAGAATAGATTTGAAATAGATGGTAGTGGATTAAGGATAGAATCCTTGGGTGAAAGATTTTGAAGATGAAGGAATTTTGGATATAAAGGAGAGTAAGTCCTTAACCAATTTTTGATGTTCAAAGGATGATTTTGATTAAGGATTGGGGACTGGATGCTTGATTGAGATAGATGGATAATAAATGTTTATATTGTAGATTAGGGGTAGATGGATTAGATTAGGATTTGGTTGGAATGAGATGAAGATGAAAAGGGGATTGAGATAAGATGATGATGAAGGGTGTGGATTAAGGATGATAATGGATAGAAGACAATTAGGATAAGATGAATGATGAAAATAGATTAAGAATAATGGATTTTAATGTGTACTAGGAAGAAGAAATGAATGGAGAATGATTAAGATAAGGACTAGGAACTTGATTGGTTTAGGAAAATTAAGTAGGATTAGTTTCCTAAATGATGGATTAGGGATGTATTGGAGATATATTTGGGTGATTAGGGAAGATGGAGGATTAAAAAGATTAGGGGGATAATTAGGATGATTGTGGATGATTAGGATGGAGAGATTGTAATGTCCCTTCTCAAAGAAAAAATAATATTTTATTATTTTTGAGTCTTGGCACTTAATAGAGGGAAAAATAATATTTAATTTTTGAATATTTTATGCCAAAAATATATTTTATATTTAAATGGGGCTTGGGCGGCCTTTTGAAGAAATTAGGACAAAAAATTAAAAAATAAAATTTTAATTTTGGGGCCCAAATTAGGTCGGCTAGATTGGAGGGAAAGGGGAAGTTTGATATATCATTTGAAGGAATTTCAATCATCAACAAAATTATCTCTGCTTTTTTTATCTGAATTTTGGTAAATATTCTAAGGATGAAAACTTTTGTGAATATAGGAGAAGTTGGATGAAACCCTAGCTTCTTCAATTGAGGACTTCATCATGAAGGTTCACATGGGCCTCAATGGTGATTCTTGCTAGGACCACATTGAGATTTCTACATCAGAATTTAGGCATCTAGTTGAAGGGGTGAATTGTGCAAGTTGGAGGTTATTCTTCAAATTTCTAGGGTTACAAACCCTATTAGCAGACCAACAGGCCAACACATCTCTTTGGTAGGGTTTTAGAGTTGTTTCTTCATCAAATAATTGTATTTTGTGGTTGGAGAAATTTTTCCTAGCTAGGGTTAGATTAGGAGGACATTTCATTACATAAATTTGGGCTACTTCATATAAAAAAATGCCATATGTTTTTGGGCATGTTTGGAGCCCATTACATTATGTATTTGTATCATTAGTTAGATTTGAGTTGTAGTAGCAAACTGGATGTCCTAATATAATAATTTTGGTTCATATTGGTGAAATTTTGGTAGACTATGTTATTAGTTTCATGTTGTTTATGATACACTATGAGTTTGGATATTATTTGGTTGAATGCATACTTTTATTCAGGCATAAATTTACTAAAAAAATTACATTAGCAAACTAGGGTTTGAGAAAAAGTTGAAAACCAAAAAATTAGGGCATCTTTCTTATGTCATAAAAATTAAAAAAATGCACAAATTTTGGTTGGGATATTTCATTGGTATCAGAGCCTTGATCTTGCTAGCCTATTGGGTATGTAAATTTTGGATTAATGGAAACACTTGAGATTATAAATTATCTCTCCCATGGTTGCTATATGGGGCGTTGGATGGACTATAGCAAGCAAAAAGGGAAATAAAAAATTTGTGAGAAACCAAGTCTTGAGGACATCATGAAAGAGTTTATGCTAAAACAATAGATATTTTATCATATCTTGTAGCAACATAAAGACTCCCTATCAAGACAATTTAGGTACTATAGCAACTCACACACATATACCAAGGAAATATCCAAAAATATCTATGAGGAATTTGACAAGGGTTCTAAATTGGAAACCATTGATCAACCTATAGGTGAACAAGGTTCTAGAACAACCACCAAAGAAGAGCATGTTGAGATTGTCCAAGTGATAAAAGAAGATATGTTTAAAATTTCACTTCAATCCTATAAGGACAAGGACAAAGGAGATACACCTATTGAAGCAACAAATCAAGATCACATGAAGATTGAGGAAGATACTACCACAAAGGATATCAAACCAACCTTGTTAGAACAACTACATGAAGGTATGGGTTCTTATGATGTTTCATTAATTGAGTCTAGCCTCACTTTATCACCTTTACATAATTTTGGAAAGGAATCAAATTATGGTTTGGGTGTCATTGAGATGGATGTTGTTCATACATATGATGACATTTCAAAAATTTCAGTATGTAGTGAACAAAGTGAATTGGATAAGATTGATTTAACATTGCAAGATATGGAGGATCACTTTGAGGTTAAGGAGGTTATAAAAGTACATACGCTTTCTAGATCAACCCTTGAGGAAAAGCATGGTGTAGAAGATTCTACTCACTACTTTGATGGAGACTTGATGGGGAATGATGATGACCTAGTTTTTACACATGGATGTGTTGAAGAAGAGGCCATGAATGAAAGTAGATTTGGGGGTGAAATCATACCAACATTTGATGACAGGAATTCAACAAAGGATGAAGATTATCTCGAGCTCCTTGAAGACACTACAAAGAGGTATGATGAAAATGTAGATTTTTTGTTTGATAACAACATTCCTATTTCCTCACATCTTCATGAGATAGCAACTACTTCACATGGGAAAATGAGGTGAGAGAGTCTCCTCTTGTTGGAACTAATGAGAAGGCTATTAGGCATGAGGAAGATATTAAAAATTCAAGCCACAAAAAGTCTGATTTTGTGTATCATACCATGGAAGATGTCAAGATAACTCATGTGTTGTGTGATAGTTGGTTACAAAGAGCAAAGGATGCTAAGGTGTTGGTTGCCTAAACAAAACAACACTTACAAATTCTCAAAGAATGATGTCATCAGCTAGATCAATCCAGGAAACAAAGAGGGTCATACACTAGATCTCTATTTATTCCAAGAGAGGAAGGCATGGCAATGGAGCAAACAAAGGGAAGGTCTCTCGAAGAAAGAAAGCAAGAAGAGTATGCAGATTTGGGTGGACAAGAACAAAGGTATAAGTCAATTTTTTTTGTTCTTGTACCTGATTTACATCATGAGTTGCCTTTGTTTGAGGGTCCCTTGGAGGCAAAAACCCTATAGGAGGCTAGAGTAGTTGAGCATACATTTAGTGGATCAACCTCTAATGTCAAATGTTCACATGAAGAGGGAGTCATAAGTGATTCAGTTTGTGGTGATACATTGGTCCTACTTGAAGATGCAAAGATGGTTAATAATGGAGTACAATCCTATCATCATATTGATTCCTTGGTTGTATTGGAGGCTACCCTATTTCAAATATTTGTGATGCATTCCATAGAGGCTGCTGCCTTTGTTAGGCATACTTGGGAGATGAAATTGAATCTTGACACAAGGTATGGAGGTATTGCTATAATATTTGGTTTTGAGTTACTTATTCTTGTGTTCCAACTCGATTATGTCATAGGGATTAATCGGAAGCGTAAGGATCCACTTCATAGTTTTCTATGGGATGGCTTCTCTACCTTATTGTACAAGGATATCCTATCAGTGACTTGGAGGACAAAAGCTATTTGGATATTTTGGAGAGATTGGGATCATCACTTCATCATGGGTGGATGACATACAGATGGTACTCTATGTTGAATTCCCAAGATACTGAGTGGTGGGTGAATCAATATCTTCTTAAACTTATACCATCCAATTACACCAATGCATATAACAGTAAATATAAGTAAGAGTATTAACAAAACATGAAAACACACAACACATGAACACCAATATTTTTACGTGAAAAACCAAAAATGGGAAAAACCACAGTGAGGGTTAGCTCACAATATAGTATAACCGGTTATAAGATATTACAAAAGGATGGCTCACTGCCAAGACTCACTATCCAAAATGGGAAGCTCATTGTCTACAGAGATACAATGACAAAATGGCTTACATCTAGAAAATGAACCAATAAGATACACCTAACAAGTGTTGATTCAGTTCCTTTGATGCTCAATAAACTAACTTAACACACTTCATCATTTTTCATACAATTCACTTCATACTTCTATTCAACAATCTCAAAACTATCCAATATATATATTTGATACATCCGCAAGCAACAATTAGGTCGGCCTAATTAGATGCAACCTTTATTCACCAAAAAATCAACTGTCGGCTTCAAGAATATACAAAAATTTCCAAAAACAATCCAAACATGCAACACATTACAACATGTTGACATGGACCAAAGATAGGTCACACATACATCCGCAATACAAAAATAAATTCATCATATCACCAACTATCCATTAGGTCAGCCAAAGATAGACCTAATAGCAAACATGCAACAATAGAGTAATGCAACTCTTCATACGAGCACCTCTACACACGAGATTATGAATGTACAACCTTTCAACATCCAAAAACTATTTCCCAAAACCATAAGCAAGGATAATCAACAACAGAGGATTGCGGACCAAAATACCAAAGGATAGTAACTACATACCGGATCAGGCTATAACTTAATCTTGTAGTTGCAACTCATATAACATGGTGACATCAATGACAAAACAAAAGCTACAAAATGAGATGTTCTTCATTCTTCCAACAATTTCCCCCTTTTTCATTGATGGAAACATGTGCCAAAATTTACAAAACCTCCTATGTACAACACTTCTCGTTTCCTCATCTCAACATTCTCTCCACAATATTCTCTCCCCCTTTCTTCATTACAAAAATATCTCCCCCTTTGACATCAAGGATAAAGGGTAGTCCAAAAAGAAATATAAAAAATTAAAAACATTAACTAGAGGATGGTGAGCCTTGAAGCTCCTTAAGAATACCTTGACAAGCTACCTTTCCATTTTCCCAAGTCTTCTATGCAGACAACATCATTTTGTTTAGGGATTCCAATTCTACCAGAATTTCTTCTACATCATCTAGAGTACCAGGAGTTAGATTTATCTTCTCTAATTTCTTTGCATTTTCCAAGGCATTGGCAATCAGAGTGTATTCCATTCTCACAAGGTCACCCAACTAACTAAATCTTCTGACAATATCCTCTTTCTGCTTCTGAAGAATAAAATATTTGTCTCTATCCTTTGATGCATTGTAGGTACTGGAGATAGCAATCAATTGAGACTCAATACAGTCCATAAAAGCCTTAATATTCTAAGTGACATCCGACCACTTTAAGCAATAAGAAAAGACAACATTTGCTTCAAACTCACAAGTCTGCACAACTTCCAGATTCTTCTCAACATTTGTGTGTTCTAGAGCACAATTGTCATGAAGTTCCAACAACCTTTTCTCTACCAACTTCTCCTCAACCTCTTACTTTGTCTTCTCACCAAGTTCAGAGGCATACTCCTTAAAGGATTCCAATAACAATTTCAAATTCTCTACTAGAGTGAGAGATGTATCCATTGAAGTATCGGGCGTGGCCTCCTGCAACACTTTAAGAGCATCATTAATAAGCTTTGTTCCTTTTTGGTGAGTTTCCAGAATTTCTCTTCTATCAGATGCATGTAAAGCATCCCCTAACACCAACTTATGAACAAGAGAAATTTTATCTAAGTCCATACTACCTTGAATCATATGGAGTTGTAGAAGTTCCAGAGGAATCACCTGCTAGAACCTGATTTGCTTGGATATAAAGCCTTTCAATACATCATCACTGGAGGAGGATTCTCCAGGGGACCTTAGAGTTTCTACAACCTGCCTTTGATCTTCTTCATTCTTCTCGGCAGATTCCCCATTTTTCTCTTCTTCCTCTACATATTTTTCCTCTTCCTTCTCTTCTTCTTCTACTTTCTCTTCTTTTTCATCTTTGTCTCTATTTCATTCTTCCTCATTTCCTTCACCTTCATCTTTATCTTATTCTCCTTTAGCATTATCTTTTTCACCTTCATCATTATCCAAAGGGTCAGCATCATGCTTCTCTAGCCTAGCATCTCCCTCATTCTGTTTCTCCATCTCTAGAGGATCATTTGCAACACCTGTATCCTGAGGAATATTTGCATCATTTTTTTTGAAGGAATGCTTGTATCACCTATATCGGAAGGAATGTCTTCCTTAACATCTGTAGGAATTTCTTCTCCTAATTTGGGTGTAGAATCAGATGGGAGTGCACCCAACATGCCACATTTCTTAGCCATACCCCTGATGGCTTATGCATTTTCCTTCCTTATCTTCTTTATTTGCTTCTTGTCCTTTTTCATTAAAGTGTTCACTCGTTTCTTCATCTGAAACATCTTTGAGCATATCTTCTTCAAAGTTTCCAAATCATTCAGGGTCAAAGAGGACCCAAGTTTCTCAAAAGCTTCATTTATGATCTTTTCTTCTAGATCAAAAACCTCTAATCTCTTTTTCATCAGTGCTTCCCACATTTTCTCAAGCACATTATTATTTACATAATCCCAACTAACTTCCAGAGTGATAACATACTAAACAACAACTTAAATCAAAGTTTTCTTGTCCTCTCTACCTATTTGATCATAATACTCTATTGTAGGCTTCAACATATCTTCAAAATGTATCAAGGTATTAACTAATGCCTCTAATCTAAAAGGGGAACCAGGTCTTACTAGAGAGTCCTTTTGTTCTTCCTGGTCTGGAGAGGCTTCTTCTGACAGTTTTGCTTTCTTCAATTCCAGTTTGGTGTGCACATGAACACCAAATTCTTGTTCTTCATCTTCCTCAGAGGATGACACAATATGAAGTCTTTTTGAACCAACACTAGCTTCCTAAGAAGCACCTTCATGAAAGGACATGCTTCCTCTTCTCTTCCTTACCATTTTTGTTGTAGGGTCTTCCTCCTGTTCCTCTTGATCTTCAATGATGCTAAGGTTCTTCTCCCTTGTAGCCTTTTCCTTCTTTCCTCTCTTGCTAGATACCACTGAAGGAGTCTCTTTCCTTTTCCCAGATCTAGTCTTAGGAATGAAAGGAGACGAGCATTTTCCCTTATCAAAATCACTGGGTTCAACTTTCATTGTAGGAGTTGCAGATGGTTTTGAAGGAGCAGTTTTATTGGATCTCCTTGGGCCTGATGGTTCTCTAGCTACCTTCTCTCTCATGGCTCTACCTTGTGCAATTTGCTCATTAGTGAAGCCTTCCTCTCTAATATTTTTATCTACATTCTTTCTTATTATAGGCTTCCTATCCTCCAAGTGAACTTCCATAGATTTTTCTACATAAGTCCCAACTCTAGGTTCATTGACATCTTTCAGAAATTTCAACAAAACCTGCACATATCCCATGGCTTCATCCTTTGTAATCTCATAGCCCAATGGTTGAATCCATATGGTCTGGGGTTCAACAACTTCAATCATGCACTCATCAAAAGAGACATGAAATATTATATCATTCTTGTATTTCTCAACAACTCTCTTAGGAATCCCCTCTTTCATTCATGTTTCTCTTGAACACAGAAAAGAATGTTGCCAAAGCATTATCTCGAGCCTTCAAATCAACCAAATTATACATGTAATCAAGTATTTGGTGTGCTACCGGTTTGGATGTTTCCCAAAACACCACATCATCTCTTCCAGGAAGTCTCTTAAGGAAATAAAACATCAAACAAACAATCAAGGAGCCAAATTTGAAAGCATATTTCTTCTCCTAGGTCATCTTCAAGTTCTCAAACAACTGTTGTCAGAGAAGTTCACACAAATCATAATCTGCACCATTAGCTGCGATATCATATCCAGTGTAGATTGTTGTAGCAGATATAGAGTTATCTCTATTAGTGAAGTAGATCTTGTGTCTGATCATTATTGCAGCATACTTCACAATAGGATTAATGATAGGTTTTGTAGTAAGATCTCTCCTGTCATATGTAGCTCCGATGAGTTCCATCACCACTTCATTCTTTATAGATTTTAGCATGGGTACCGGTCCGGTGTCATAGAGTCTGGTAACTACCTTAATTGCTTCCTTGGTTATGAGGTGGGGTCTATTAGTCCACAAGAACTTTTCATGCATTCTGTTGAGAGCTAGTTTAACATACTTGTCATCAACAATGGAGCTGAAATTAGGAAGGTAATTCCATCTATCCAATTTCTTTGCAACAATGTTTGAATATTTAGGTTTTACCAAGAAATCATCCCTAGTGAGCTCATTCTGCCATATGCGTATCAACTTGTTGTGATTATACTCCTTAGTTTTGACTCAAATGTACATTCTTGTATCTTCAGTTGGCATAACCCCATGAGGGATCAATGAGAAGGGACCCATAGGGTTGTCTTCAAAAACTTTCATAGAATATTTATTATATGATGGTCTAGGTCTTTTTGACACACTAAATACTACAGGGATTTCCATTTCTCCACAAATCAAGCTCAACAAGAGTTTAGAACAAATATTTACACAAACCCACAACAACATAGAAAAGCAAAATACCTTTTTCCTTCACGAAAACCAAAACTAGGGTTTGCACAGCTCACACTTCAAATCACCTCACAAATGCTCCAAAAAACTCTCCAATTTATTCAAATGCATAAATGACCAAAATTCCTTACTAATTCACTTTATAAATCAAGGATCTTCCCTAATTTGTATTAAATGCAACAGATTTCAAAAAGCTGATAAAAACCCTAATTTGCTTCATAAATGAACATTCTTGCACTTTTTCTTCTAGTTCTTTTTGCATAACCTCTTCTTATCCATTCCTTACATTATACCTTCATGCCAAATACTGACATGCCAAATATCCAGGGGGTTCAAACAATTTTTTGTTAATGCTCCCTCTAAGACCAGGTTGGGTCTAATTGCTAGAGGAATTGTCTGCACCAGATGGGGACACATACACATTTGATGTTTTAGGCTCTTTTTTATTTCTCCAAATCTTGTTCATTTCTTGGTTAACCTCATTCTTTTCAATTTTCTTCACTGGTTCATTCTTCTTTACTGGATCATACTACTTTCCCTTTTTACTTCTACAAACTCTTGAAATGTGTCCCAATTTGTTGCAATTGTAGCAAACAACATTTTTTTGATTTGTTTGACCTCCATTAACCCTTGACCTACACTAATTTTTTTTGTGTCCAAAATTGTTACATGTATAGCAGTAGCCATTAAAATATTGATTCATTCTACCTCCATTAAACCAATTCATCATTTGAGTTTTGTATTCACTAGCGCTATGTCCAACCTTTTTGCATGCAAAACATTGTCCAAGAAGGAACCAAAAAACTGATTCATTCTACTTCTGCACTCTATTTCCTTGTGAAAAAAATTATTAAATGAAAAGAAAACACCATTGAAGGATGGGCACCTTTGAGCATTTGGCTTTCTAATAGGTGGTCCTTTAGCAAAGTTTCTTGGATTTCTTTTATGTTTTCCTTTATCTCGAGTCTTGTGATTATCCACTATGTTTGAGGTCTGCACAACCTTAGAGATTTCACCAGCTTCATTTCCCAAACCACCTTTTTCTTTAGAAGGTCTCTTCCCTACAATCAACTCATCAAGCTTGGTGTATCTTGTCTTGAAATTATCTTCACAGTGTTTTTCTTTCTCCAGATCTACTTTCAGGTTCACCACCTCTTGTTCAAGTCTAGTGCATTCATCAGTCTTGCTTTGCACCACTGTATTAAGACATCATTCAATTCTCTTCTTTTCCTCCACTTGCACCTTCAATCTGGTAACCTCTTCATTAGCTTGCTTCAATTGCTCACTTACTTCTCTTTGTCTTTCTTTGAACTTCTTCATTGCTCTTTCAACTTCCGGACACATTCATTTGCCTCATCAATATTTTCTTTCAAATCTCTATTTTTAGTTTTAGCCTTGTCAAGATCTTCAAGAGCAGCCCAAAGTTCTTCTTTTTCATCCATTTGTTCAATCTTCAAGATCTTTCTCAAGTTTTTAGGCTTCTTTGGAGGAACCAAGCTATGATACCAATTGTTGAATGCCCAAGATACTAAGAGGGGGGGTGAATTAGTATCTTCTTAAACTTATTGAACAAATACTATCCAATTACACCAATGCATATAACAGTAAAGATAAGTAAGAGCATTAACAAAACATGAAAGCACACAACACATGAACACTAGGATTCTTATGTGGAAAACCCAAAATGGGAAAAACCACGGTGAGGGTTAGCTCACAATATAGTATAACTGATTATAAGATATTACAAAAGGGTGTCTCACTACCAGGACTCATTGTCCAAAATGGGAGGCTCACTTCCTATAGAGATATAATGACAAAATGGCTTATAGCCAGAAAATGAATTGATAAGATACACCTAACAAGTGTTGATTTAGTTTCTTTGATGCTCAATAAATTGACTTAACAAACTTCATCATTTTCACACACTTTGCTTCATACTTCTATTCAACAATCTCAAAACTATCCAATATATATATATATATATCTGATACATCTGCAATCATCAATTTGGTCGGCCTAATTAGATGCAACCTTTATTCACCAAAAAGATCAACTGTCAGCTTCAAGCATATAGAAAAACTTTCCAAAAATAATCCAAACATGCAACATGTTACATGTCGACATGGACCAAAGATAGGTCACACATACATCTGCAATACAAAAATAAATTCATCATATCACCAACTATCCATTAGGTTAGCTAGAGATAGACCTAATAGAAAAAATGCAACAATAGAGTAATGGCAACTCTCCATACAAGCACCTATGCACACAAGATCATTCTGAATGTACAACCTTTCAATATCCAAAAAATGCAAGCAAAGATAATCAATAGCAGAGGATTGTGGACCAAAATATCGAGGGATAGTAACTGCATATTGATTCAGATACCGGTCCAAAATACCAGATCGAGCTATAACTTAATCTTGTAGTTGCAACTCATATAACATGGTGACATCAATGACAACAAAAAAGCTACAAAATGAGATGTTCTTCTTCATTCTTCCAATAGTCTATCACTATATGACATTGGAAATGATATTGGCATTGAAAGAATGAAGAAGAAACCCTTTGATGTGTTGTCATTGATTCCAACATTGTTTGTTGATAGTTTTGGTGGCATCTTGATCTAGTAATTTGGTCTAGAATTGCTCATATTATAAGACCAGCTTATGAGGTTACAATATATTATTAAGACTAATAAGTACATCTATGATTAATATTTCAACGATTTTGGATGAACATGATGAAATTTACAAATAAAAAAAGTTTGACATAATATTTTTAGCTTTATACAGTGTAAATGGGTATGAGTAATCTGGTCCGCATTCCTCCAGTGTTTGGAGTCAGACTCTACAATTTTGGGAGATCATTTATAAATGTTTGTATACTATATATTATATATGGAACATGTCTATTTTATGAAATGGATCGTTGGTGTGTGATCAATTGGTTTATTTTGTGACTAGGTCTAATTCCTAGCCAACCTAATACTTGATATATGTGCTATGAAGATTAATATGTATTGCAGATGTTAAGGGGATCTATTTTAGATCAGTTTCAACCAAAATTAAGTGTTGCATGGTTGGTATGAGTGTGAAGAAGTTTTTGTTTCAAGTATGAAGCCAACAAAGCGATTTTGAATTAAATAGGGCTACATCTAATTAGGCCGACCTAATTGATGTATGTGGATGTAATAGGGTATATATGTAGAACATTTTTGAGTTGTTGGGATAGATGATATGAGATGACATGTAATGTGATGTGTGAAGGATATAATATTGTGTGAACTTGTGAATTTGCATATGTGTGATTCAAATAAGTGCAAAATTATTGAGCAACTTCTAAGAAAAGTGGTATTTTGTATTCAAAGCTTCAAAGGAATTGAATTCAATACAAGGAAGGTGCACTTTATATTTGTTCATATTTTGGCTATATAGCCATTTCTGTTTTGTATCTATTTATGGATGTGAGCCTTATAAGGACAATGAGTCCTAGCAGTGATCCCCTGTAATATCTTATAACTGGTTATAATATATTGTGAGCTAATCCTCACCATGGTTTTTCCCTTTTTGGGTTTTCCATGTAAAATCCCTGGTATTCATTTGTATGTGGTCTTGTGATCTCTTTCATGTTTACATTCATTATTGCAGTTAGATATACTTTGTTAATTGGATGGATTGTGATTAATTGGTTATATATATTGATTCACCCCCCTCTCAATATTTAGGGTGTTCAACAATTGGTATTAGAGCCTAGTTCCTTTTGAGAAGTCTAACAGTTTGAGGGAGATCTTGGGGTTTGAACAAATGGATAATAAAAGGTGTCCTATTCCTTTGGAAGAAATTTTTGCAATTCAATATGAAGAAGATGAATTCATGTTTGACAAAGAAGAACTTAAAGCTACTCTTGAAGATCTTGACAGAGTTGAAAGTGAGAATAAAAGTTTGAAGGAAATCCTAGGGGAAGCAAATGAATTTATCAAAAAGTTGAGAGAAAAAATTAAGAAGTTCAAAGAAAGGTCCATAGAGAAGTCAATGAAAAACTAAAGAAGGAAAATGAAGATATCACTAGACTGAAAGTGCAAATGGAATAAAAGAAGAGGATTAAAGATTGTCTGAATGGAACTATACAAAGCAAGACTGATGAATGTACAAAACTGGAACAAGAAGCGGTAACCCTAAGATTAGATCTAGAGAAAGCAAGATCTCATGAGGAAAAATTCAAAACAAGTACTACAATGCTTGATGAACTAATTGTTAGATAGAAACCATCTAAGGATAAAGGTGGTTTGGGACTTGAAGAAGGAGAAAGCTCAAAGGAAAATCAAACTCCTAACAAAGCTAAAAATCAAAAGAAGACTCGAGGCAATGGTAGACAATTCATAAATCAAAGAAGCAACCCTAGAAGACCTCCTATCAGATAACCAAATGCTCAAAGGTACCCATCCTTCAATGGTATTTTTTTTTCATGCAATATATTTGGACATAAGGCTATATAATGTAGAAGTAGAATGAATTGGAATGCTGGATCCTTTTCTGGACAATGTTTTGCATGCAAGAAATTTGGACATAGAGCTACTGAGTGCAAAAGTAAGAGATAATGAATAGATTTAATATTGGTAGAATGTTTCAATCCTTTAATGGTTACTATTATACATGCAATGTATTTGGACATAAGGCTAACTAGTGAAAATCAATAATGAATGGAAGTTGGTTTGGTTAGAAAAATGTTGTATGCTACAATTGTAAAAAACCTATACACACTTCAAGATTTGGAAAAAGTAGGAGTGGAAGGAAGACTAATTTGGGAAAGAGGAATGAACCTATGAAGAAATTTGATCCTATTGATGTAAAGAAGGAAATGGAGAAGATTTGGAGAAAGAAAGAGGAACCTGGGAAAAAAGATGAATCAAATGCATCTATACCTCCCTCTAGTGCAGATAATTCTCTTGAAAACTAAACCCACGCATGGGCTTAGGGGGAACAATACTAGAGAAATATAACAACCCCCTCAAAATATGAGGTGTCAAGCAGTGACATGAAGATATATGGTGGTAAATGAAAAGGACTATGACCTATGAGTTGCTTCAACAACAACTTTTGGAGAACCTCAAACAAACAAGAGAGAAGAAATACACATTCAATTT
This sequence comes from Sequoia sempervirens, assembly GCA_007258455.2. Classification (NCBI taxonomy): domain Eukaryota; kingdom Viridiplantae; phylum Streptophyta; class Pinopsida; order Cupressales; family Cupressaceae; genus Sequoia; species Sequoia sempervirens. The sequence goes on from VDFB02000003.1 coordinate 329,578,500, forward strand.
TGGAACTCTGATTGTGTGTTTGTTATTTTACTTTTTGAGGGAGCTACCCAAAAGAAAATAAATGGTTTGGGATATAATCAAGCCTGTAGGTCATCAAATTTTTGACTACATGCACACATTGGTGACTTCAAGGCTCAAGAAAATGCATTGGTTGCATTCTTTGCAGTATTCCAAAAAAAAATACATGATAGAGAAAGGATTCCTTGAATCTTGTAGAGAAGTATGCAAATGATATAACCTTCCTTGTATCTACAAATGAATGTATAATAGATGTCATTGAACCCAGGACAATATGGATTGAGCCTCTTGGCTATGAAGTTTTAGAGAAAGATGTTGAAGGATATGTGGAATTAGTGTTAAAGAGTCCTAAGGACTCCTCCTTGCCTAGGCATGACACATATGAAGAAAAGTCAATTGAGTTGCATTTGGAAACATTAGCACTTGCAAGAACCGAAAGAGTAAACAAAAAAGTAGAACAATACTTTGGGTTGTATGGAATTTCAAAATGTGAAGTAGATAGGTTAAGGGAAATTGTTGTAGAAAGGGATGTCAAAGAAGTTGGTACAACTGGTGAGTCCTTCAAACCATGAAGATTAGGAAGAATAGCTTCCAACCTCACCTTTATATTTCCAAAGTCCTATGGTTCTACTACTACTAAAGGAAAGAAAGTGGAGCCTAGTGCTTTGATATCATAAGATGTAATAGCACCCTTTGGACCCTGCACCCAAACTTCAAAAAGGAAGAATTTGCCTCTAATAGCACCCCCTGCTATCTCTAGAAGGAGGAAGAAACAAAAAGCATCAAGAGAGAGGAACTTGAGTGTTGTTGTAGAAGAAGAAATTGAACTTGGATTGGAAGAAGAAAAATAGCTGAAAAGAAAAAGAAGAAGTGTCTCCACCAGTGGAAAAGGTGCCTCACAAGAAGCTACCACTGAATCAAAGAAGGCCAAGATCAATATTGTGGATACATTTGAAGAAGAGGAAATAGAAAAGGGGAAAGAGGATTTCAATACACATGCTCACAAAAATCCTAAGAAGAAAAAGGATAATAATTCAAAAGAAGGCACTTCAAAGCCCGAGAAGAAGTCTAAGACTCCTCTGGTAAGATCTCGTTCACCAATAAAGCTAGAGTCTTTGGTTAACAATATGTTAGAGCATGATGGTATATTAGAAGCAACTAATAAATTGTATGATGAAGTAGATGAGGAATAAAAATTAACTATAATAGATGTCATCATTCAATACATTGATTATTTTAGATGCAAATATGAATAACATGAAGAAGAAGGTGACTAGTGTTGTGTGGAAAGCTTTGGTGAAAAGAAGGCATGAAGCTATTAAAGCTGAGAACAAGATTAAAAATGATGCCTGGAATGAAATAAGATCCTCCTTATCTGAGGATGACAAGGCTACTTTGTTGGAAGTATACACTAAATAGTTTAGAGTAAAGCAAAGGGTCACAATTCTTATGGCTAGAGAAAAGAATAGTACCAATAAGCTAAAAAAAGAAACAGTGAATACAGTGAGAGACATAATAGAGAAATTCATGATGATTGATTCATCATCCAGTACAAGTCAAGGTAAGGAGCTTGATAAGGATAAGGTTACTGATGCAGGAAAATATTCCTCTTCCTAAAACAATATGTTCCTGTTTTCAAAGAATTTGTAGAAGAAGTGAATGTTCATAATGTAGAAGTCATTTTAGAATTTGTTGATACAAATAATGTGGTGCTAAAACCACAATTGGTTGATGATAAAAATGCTTCTTCAAAGACATATGATCCTCCAAAAGACACAAACACTACCACTGGTGCTAACACTGAAGACAAGAATACATGACAAGAACAAGATTAGGATAAAAATGATGCTGATAATAATGTTGGGGATCCCCATGATAGAAAAAATGAGGATGCTAGAAATGAAGGTGAGGAGAATCAAAATGAAGAAGAAGAAGAAGGACATGAAAAAAAGAATAACAATAAGAAAGATGATGAGAAGAAAAAGGAGGATGAAGATAAAGAGAAGAAAGAAAAACCCTCTAGTAAAGAAGATAAAGAAGAGGAAGAAGAGAAAGAGAAGAATAAAGAAGAAACAATAGTTGGAAAGAATGAAGAAGAACCTCAAAAGAAAATGGAGTTAACAAATTTATCTAGAGAATCCTCTGGTAATGCATTTAAGGGTCTTTTGGCAAGACAAAAGAGGTTCCAACTAGCCATTCCTCCTTAGTTGATTCAGCTCTCATCACATCAAGGCTGTGTAGATTTGAATAAGATCTCACCTATTTAGAGGATGGAACTCAGAGATGCTTTTCTTGCCTCCAAAAGAAAGGAGATAATTGAGACTCATCAGAAGGGGACTTAATTGATCAATGATGCAATCAAGTCTCTATAGGACGTTACCCCTGGTGTCACAATTGACAATTCTTTGACACTTATTGAAAATTTGAAGGTTTTAGTTGATTCTCTCAAGGAGTATGCCTCTGGTTTGATGGAGAAGACTAAGAAGGAAGTGGAATCAAGACTTGTTGAGAAGAGACTTCTTGAGTTATAAGACATATGTGCATCCACACATGGAAAGGTGAAGGAATGTTTGAAGGATGTGCAGGTATGTGAAGATAAATCCAAGGAATTTCTCTTATATTGCATGAGGTGGCTTGATGTCACTCAAGGCTTTAAGGACTTAATGGAATCCATCAAGTCACACATATCTAATGCCTCCAGAACCTTTGACCCTGCACAAGATAGAGATTACATCTCTCAGAATGTCATCACAAATCTACAAAGCAATTTTTTCACTCTTCAAAGGAAAAAAGAAGATATAATAAAGAGATTCGGACAGCTTGGGGACTTGGTGAAGATCAAGAACATTCCAATGTCAAGTGCACTTGCTAATGCAAAGAAGCTTGAGAAGATAAATTCGGTTCCAAGTACTCCAAAAGGAGAGGATAGCTTAGTTGAATTGGAAACAATATACAAGTATCTTTCCACAGCTAAGAAGATTTGGAATGAAGGAAAATCCTCCTAGCAAGAAATTCTTGATGAATTAGAAGGTGCCTCCTTCGGATGAACATTTTTATTATATACTATTTCATTATTTTCAATAATTTTAAGTTGTCTTTATATGGGTATGTGCATGATCATCATGGAAAAAACAGGCCCTTAAGTGGGAAAAATTCAAAAAAATCAGAGTTAGGCAACTTGATGTAAAACTTTGAATAAGTTATCTATATTATTTCAAAAAATATGTATGAATAAAATCTGTAGCAAATTGAATGTAGTTTCTAAACTACTAGGTTTGTTTAAAAAAAAAAATCTATTTGGTGAAAATTTGAAATTTCAATGCAGTAGTACTTAAATTTCAGGGAAAAAATAAGTAGGTGTCTGTCTGACCACCTTAGCCACAATAAAATGATAATATATTTTTATAACATTTTAGATATAAGTAGAAGAATCATGTCCTGATGTGATGCATATTTTTTTGTAATTTTTTTCCAAGTAAATAATTAATTATGGATTTTTTTATTACAACTTTTAAAAAATATAAAAAACTTGTATGTCTGACCACCTTAACTTGGTCAAAACTTCATGAAATTCAATTTTTCTTTTTTTAATCCTATAGTATGTGAAACATAGAATGTGGCACATGTTTTGGATTCAAAAAATGTGATACCGTTTGAAAGCTATAGTTGTTTTTCAATCAGCCTATCAATCAAGACTTTAGTCATAATTCAAATAGAAAATGAATAATAATTACTTATTAAATTCAAAGTAAAGCATAGTTTATATTGGTGGAAAGCTAAGAAGCTCCTTTAAAACCCCTTTTGTTTAATCAATTTTGGGTAAAAAAAAGTTGTCAACCACATACCCATCATATTGCCACTTTTTGGCCCATCATGATCCTGCACATACCCGTACATATGTTCAAATCAAATTTTGGGATAACTCCTTGAGGGTGAGTCAATATATTTTAGTTGCTTTATTTTACATATATACAATTTGTGTGTCACTAGAACACCCTTTTTCCTTGATGTCAAAGGGGGAGAAGAGTTGAAAGAAAAATTAGAATTGGGTAAAAGTTTGATGAAGGTATAAAGGGGAGATAATGTTTAAAGAAGGAGATCATGAATGCTTGAAGTTTTTGGTGGTGTATGTTTTAAGTTTTTTTTGGAGATTCATTTTTGGCACATGTTTCCATCAATGAAAAAGGGGGATATTTTTGAAAGAATGAAGAAGAAACCCTTTGATGTTTTGTCATTGATGCCAATATTGTTTGTTGATAGTTTTGTCTAATCCTATAAACAGTTTTGGTGACATCTTGATCTGATAATTTGGTCTAGAATTTATCATATTATAAGATCAGCTTATGAGCTTATAGTATGTTATTTAAGAATACTAAATGCATCTATAATCAATATTTCAACAATTTTATATGAATAGGTTGAAAGTTACAAATAATAGAAGTTTGACATACAGTTTTTGGCTTTATACAATGTAAATGTGTATGAGTAATCTGGTTCTCATTCCTCTGGTGTTTGGAGTCAAAATCTATAGTTTTGGGAGATGAATTATAGATGTTTGTACACTATATATTCTAGATGGAACATGTCTATTTGATTAGATGGATCGTTGGTGTGTGATCAGTTGGTTTATTTTGTGACTAGGTCTAATTCTTGGCTGACCTAATACTTGATATATGTGCTATGAAGATTAACATGTATTGAAAATGTTAAGGGGATCTATTTTAGATTTGTTTCAACCAAATTTAAGTGTTGCATGGTTGGTCTGAGCACGAAGAATTTTTTGTTTCAAGTATGAAGCCAACAAAGTGATTTTGAATTAAATAGGGCTACATCTAATAAGGTTGACCTAATTGATGTATGCGGATGTAATAGGGTATATATGTAGAACATTTTTGAGTTGTTGGGATAGATGATATGAGATGACACAATAATATGATGTGCGAAGGATATAATATTGTGAGAACTTGTGAATTTGCATACGTGTAATTCAAATAAGTGCAAAATTGTTGAGCAATTGGTAAGCAAAGCATTATTTTGTATTCAAAGCTTCAAAGGAATTGAATTCGGTGAACTTTGTATCAATTCATATTTTGGTTGTATAGCCATTTCTGTTTTGTATCTATTTTTAGTTGTGAGCTTTATAAGGATAGTGACTCCTGGCAGTGAGCCCCAGTAATATCTTATAACCAATTATAATATATTGTGAGCTAATCCTCACCATTGTTTTTCCCTTTTTTTCGACATAAAAATCTTGGTGTTCATATGTTATGTGGTCTTGTGATTTCTTTCATGTTTACATTCATTACTGTAGTTAGATATACTTTGTTAATTGGATGGTTTGTGATTAATTGGTTATATAGAATACTAATTCACCCCCTCTTAGTATCCTAGGTGTTGAATAATTGGCACTCACTTGGGTTTGATTTTTAGTTGGAAGGTTGTGGTTCTGATTTATATCAGTAACATAGGTGGGGTTGTTATGTTCTTCTATGCACCTTTGAGGGGCATCTTGCACATTCATGAGGAAACTTTCAAAGTTAGAGAGTTGGTGGGAATTGATAGATCCTTGAGGTACATCTATCTCCTCAATTTTGATACATATGGTAGTATGATGATATGGGATCTACGTGGTGGTAGGCTTGTCATTGCTTGAGGAAAATCAATTTTGGGAAGGGAGGATTGTAATGTCCCTTCTCAAAGAAAAAATAATATTTTATTATTTTTGATTCTAGACACCCAAAAGAAGGAAAACTAATATTTATTTTTTGAATATTTTGTGGCACAAATATATTTTATATTCAAATGGGACTTGGGCGGCCTTTTGAAGAAATAAGGAGAAAATAAATTTTAAAAAATAAAATAAAAAAATAAATTTGAATTTTGGGGCCCAAATTAGGTCAACCAGATTGGAGGGAAAATGGGAAGTTTGATATAAATATTAGGTCTTTTGAAGGCATTTAATTCATCAACAAATTTATCTCTACTTTTTTGATCCGCACTTTGGTGAATATTCTAAGGACAAAAAACCTTATGAATATAGGAGTTGGATAAAATCATAGCTTCTTCAATGGAGGACTTCATGATGAAGGTTCACATGGGCTTCAATGGTGATTATTGCTAGGATCACATTGAGATTTTTGCATCAACATTTAGGCATCTAGTTGAAGGGGTGAATTGTGGAAGTTGGAGGTTATTCTTTAGATTTTGAGGCTTGCAAACTCTATTAGTAGACCAGCAGGCTAATGCTCCCCTTTAGTAAGGTTTTAGAGTTGTTTCTTCATCAAATAATTTCATTTTATGGTTGGAGCAATTTCACCCAACTAGGGTTAGAGTAGGACATTTCATTACATAAATTGTAAGGAAAGCTAAGGTGCGGAAACAACTCTCCTAAAGTCAAAACCTCAGGGAAGAATGCAGAGATGCTTTTAAATTTTTCAATTACAGTCCAATTAAGATACACTTGAAAGAAATAACAGAAATAGAGAAACAAACATACATAGATGAACACCAGATTTACGTGGGAAAACCCTTACGGGAGAAAAACCCACCACACAAAGAAAAGCCTCTTTGTATTACAGTAGTGGAAATTACATACAGAGATTAGACTTATCTTTCTAATGTCAATTTACAATAGCATAAATCCTTGATCAACCTTGTACAGAACATTCAAATTACAATGCTCTCATAACTGAATTCACACTGATCACACATCAAACTATTCATCCCACTGATCGTCCATCGAACTGTTCATCTCACTGATCGTCCAACCACTATCCAACTGAACACCATCATCAATCTCCAAGTATATCCATGTCGACACTGGTCTATTGAACTTCCTCACAGAAACGGCCACAATAGTCCAACTACTAGCGGTTCCCATTCTGCTCTTCTGATTGGTTGAAGACACACCACATAGGACAGTCTCCCAATCAGTCAAAACATTCAACCTGTGTTTTCATGTCGGTGAGACACTAACCATGTCTCCCCGATGCTACAAGACCTAATTTTCGTTATCACCAAGAGACATCACCTTTGGAAAGAGGTTACACCGAACACAAATCCATATTGTGAAGCTCTATCGACAAGAGTTCTATTGCCAAGAGTCTCATAGATCTTTAAGTCATACCAATATCCATCGAGAAAAGTAGTCGGTGAGACAAGCCATATTGCCAAGACCTCATACCGACTATCCCCACATGTAGCACTATCAACAAGACTACCGCTTTCGGTGAGACATCATACCGAGCTCATAACAATCACATCGACACCAATATTCCCATTAGCGAGACTTACACTGTCGCTGAGACGTTATACTGAAGCATCCATGTTACTCTGATGACTCCAAGTGTAACACTATTGGCGAGACATCTCACTTCGCTAAGACTTCATACCGAAAGGAAACCTTTCGGCCAAGAGTCTCCCCAATAACTGCAGTCACCATGAGTCTCCCCAACATCTGCTAGGAATCAAACCGTCGACCAAACTAACCCACTCGAAAGAGGGTTACACCGAACACCACAAGTCACAATGATAGCTTCACTCGGCATGACAGTAACAAGGTCTCGGCGACCTGAACATTTCACAAGGTTGCACAACTGCTAGTTAGCGAGACAATAAAGATGTCACACCGACTTGGCTCTTTCAGAGGTTTCAGCCTGTGACATTGAGGCAAAATATTCCAACAATCTCCCACTTGACGAAGATCACACAGGCACCTCCAGAGCACAACAAATCTACTAAAATTCATGGGCACTGAAGCCCATCGAATTGGCACACCACCTAAACTTGTCTATGCTCACTTGCTTCACCAATGCATCTGCAACATTCTCCAGAGTATCCAATTTTTCTAAAAAGACCTTTCCATCCTCCACCATATCTTGTACAAAATGATACTGTACATCAATATGTTTCGTCCTGGCATGGAAAGTAGGATTCTTTGCCAAAAAAATAGCACTCTGACTGTTATAGTAAATTGCTATTTTCCCTGCATCAAAACCAATGTTAGAACACAAACGTTTTAGCCAAATTGCTTCTTTACAGGCGTGTGTTGCTACCATGTACTTTGTCTCTATAGTGGACAAAGCGACTACAGCCCGCCGCTTACTCATCCAACTCACTGCACCACCATTCATCATGAAAATATATCCACTGAGTGGATCTTTTGTTGTTAATGTCCCATGCCCAATTAGAATCCACATAGCCTAAAATACTAAGAGTCCTCTATGATTCAACCAAGTTCCCATGGTAACACAAAGCATATTATGAAGTGCCCTTTAAATATCTGAATACTCCTTTCATAGCATCCCAATGTGTCCTTCTAGGATTAGCCATAAACTAACTAAGTACTCCCACTGCTTGGGCAATGTCTGGCCTTGTACAGACCATTGCATACATTAGACTGCCAACCAAACTAACATAAGGTACACTGGTCATGTCCTCCATCTTAGTAGGAGATTTTGGACAGTCTTCAACAAATAGCTTCGTTCCCTGCAAAACTGGAACAACTAGCTACTTACAATCAATCATACAAAATCTCTCTAGAACAGTTTTAATATACTTACTCTGACTGAGCCAAATTTTTCTACCCTTCCTATCCCTAGTTATTTCCATTCCTAGAATATACCTTGCTGCACCAAGATCTTTCATTTCGAACTTTGCAGACAACTGAGACTTAAGATCATAAATTATTAACTTACTATTGCCTATGAACAACATATCATCAACATAGAGAGCAATAATAAGAACTTGATCACTTTCAGCTTTGTAATACACACAATGATCATATTTTGATCTTACAAATCCCAATTACAAAACAAAAGTGTCAAACTTCTGGTACCACATTCTAGGAGACTGTTTTAACCCATACAGAGATTTTTTCAACTTGCAAACCAAATTTTCTTTACCTTTCTCCACAAAGTGCTCAGGATGGGACATATAAATTTCTTCTTCAAGATCACCATGAAGAAATGTTGTCTTCACATCCATCTGTTCAATCTCTAAGTCATACGCTACTGCAAGTGACAAAAGAAATCTAATGGACGTCAGCTTAGCTACAGAAGAAAAAATTTCCCCATAATCAATTCCCTCTACCTAGGAATAACCCTTCGTAACCAACCTCGCCTTGTACTTTTCCACACTTCCATCTAGACCTATTTTCTTTTTAAATACCCATTTGCAGCCCACAGTTTTTTTGCCTTTAGGAAAGGGCACCAAACTCCAAGTATCATTCTTTTCTAATGATGCCATTTCTTCATTCATGGCTTCCAACCAAGAGTTTGAATCAAACATTCTAAATGACTCTTGCACAGTCCTAGGCTCATCAGTGCTAGAAATTAAAGCATAGGCACAAGTAGAATCTATCAAAGAAAACCCATACCTATCAGGTTGCTTTCTTTCATGAGTTGACCTCCTCACTTGTTGAGGCTGAGGTTGTTCTTCTTCATTAGAACTCTCATAACTACTTGAGATCTCCTCAGTTTCAGGTACATTTTGAATTTTCAATTCCTCTTTATCTGGTGTTGGAGGAATTTCAACTACATCATTTTTGTTTTCTGATTTTGTCTCTGACTACAGATCCAAGGTAGAACGCTTTAGCTCATGAAAGATAACACTTATGTTGTACAAAACCTTCTCCATATCAGGATTCCAAAGCTTGTATCCTTTTATGCTAGCACTATAGCCAATAAAAATACATTTGATAGCCTTGTTTTCCAATTTAGATATTTTCTCATATGACACATGTGCATATGCCTCACAACCAAAGACTTGAATGTGTCTTAAAGAGGGCTTCTTACCAGACCATGCTTCCAAAGGTGTTTTCTCAACAAGAGAAAAATTAGGAGAATGGTTTATCAAGTAACATGCTGTAGCAACTACCTCAGCCCAAAACTTTTCCTCCAAGCCAACATTGCTCAGCATACTTCGTGGTCTTTCCATCACAGTCCTGTTGAACCTTTTTGCAACTCCATTTTGCTGCGGAGTGTAGGGTGTAGTTTTATGTCTTTTAATTCCATGATCTTTACAATACCTCTTGAATTCATCAGAACAAAATTCACCGCCATTATCAATCCTTAAACATTTTATTTTTCTTCCAGTCTTATTTTCTACAAGGTTTTTAAATTCCTTAAACTGACTGAACACTTCTGATTTACTTTTCAAAAAATAGACAAATGCCCTTCTTGAATAATCATCAATAAACGATACATAGTACCTTGACTTAGACAAAGAAGGAACATTCATTGGACCAAAAACATCGAGAATGATATAATCAAGCAAACTAGAAATTTGTGAGGAATTTGGAGTAAAATGAAACGGTGTTGTTTACCATATATACAATGTTCACAAAACTCAAATTTGAAGGTTACAATCATCAAGCCCTTCAACCGGGTTTTTATTCTTCAAGGTTTTAAACCTTTCTCTCCAATGTGGCCTAGCCTATGATGCTAGAGCATAGTCTTTTTTGTGGAAGTTTAACTTCCATAGAGTTTACACTATCAAGAACTTTTACCATCTTTTCTCCATGAGTAGCTTTCTGTGACTTTGCAGAGACACTATTGCATTGCACAGCATGTGCATCCAGCTTATACAAGGTACCAATACGAGCACCCCTTGCTAGCACCATTGAGCCTCTAGTCATCTTGCAACCATTTCCAAAGAACGTGACTTGCACTCCAATATCATTCAGCTTACTAACAAAAAGTAGGTTTCAAGCGGACCGGTATATGCATTACATCATTGATTCCTTCACTCTTCCATCGGAATTGAATTGACCTCTTCCACGACCAAAATTTCGAAGATGAATCACTTGCCAAAACACCTTTCCACCATCGTATTTTTCATACTTCATGAGCCAGTCTCTATGAGATGTCATGTGGAAAGATGCTCTAGAATCAATCAGCCAGACATCATCTAATGCCTGTGTAGCCAAGGCTGCAATGAAGGCATCTACATCACTCTAAGAAGAATAATTATCAGAATTCTTCTTCTTCTTCTTTTTTTCTCCTCTTTACAATCCTTTCAAACATGACCAGGTTGCCCACAATTCTAGCACTTCACCTTGCACTTCTTTCTAGGAGACTTTGATCTCCCTTCTGATTTGGATTTGGACTTCTTGTCATTCTTCTTGCTTTTTTCTTTCAATCTGCCTCTAACAGCAAGAGCCTCCTTCGCCATCTCAGAAGATTTCCTTCTCATCTCTTCTAATAACAAAGAAGCAACAACAACATACAACGATCTTCTTCATCAATCTTCACACCCACAGATGTTAACTGTGCAATCAACATGTTGAATGTGTTCAAATGATCAGCAACAAACCCTCCTTCCTGCATTCTCAAAGAGTACAACTTCTTCCTCAAGAACAATTTATTCACCAAGGACTTGCCCTGATAAATAGCTGCCAGTCTTTTCCACAAGAAAGATGCAGTATTTTCTTCATGAACATTCAGAAGAACAGAGTCTGCTAAATAGATCCTTATCATCCCCTTAGATTTTCTATCTGCAAGGTCCCAATCCTCTTGCTTCATGCCTATAGGATTCGTTCCAAACACAACAATCCAAAGATCACGATCAACCAATAGATCTTCCATTTTAAGTTTCCACAACTCAAAATTGCTGCCATTGAATTTCTCAATTTCAATCTTTCTTGACGTGCTCGCTATCTTAACCTATAATTCAAATTACCAATTCCACAAGACTCCCACTGAATAAAATTGACACAAAAAACCCAATGTACCCACAAGGATAACACAACTAGACAGGCTCTGATACCACTTGTAAGGAAAGCTAAGGTGCATAAACAACTCTCCTAAAGTCAAAACCTCAGGGAAGAATGTAGAGATGCTTTTAAATTTTTCAATTACAGTCCAATTAAGATACACTTGAAAGAAATAACAGAAACATAGAAAAAAACATACACAGATGAACACCAGATTTACGTGGGAAAACCCTTACGAGAGAAAAACCCACCACACCAATAAAAGCCTCTTTGTATTATACTAATGGAAATTACATACAAAGATTAGACTTATCTTTTTGATGTCAATTTACAACAGCATAAATCCTTGATCAACCTTGTACAGAACATTTAAATTACAATGCTCTCAGAATTGAATTCACACTGATCACACATCGAACTGTTCATCCCACTGATCGTCCACCAAACTATTCATCTCACTGATCATCCAACCACTATCCAACTGAACACCATCATCGATCTACAAGTATATCCATGTCGACATTGGTTTGTTGAACTTCCTCACAGTAATAGCCGCAACAGTCCAACTGCTAGTGGTTCCCATTCTACTCTTCTGATTGGTCGAAGACACACCACGTAGACACTCTCCCAATCGGTCAAAACATTCAACCTATGTTTGCATGTCGGTGAGACACTAACATTGTCTCCCCAATGCCATAAGACCTATTTTTTTGTTATCGCCAAGAGACATCACCTTCGACAAGAGGTTATACCGAACACAAATCCATATTGTGAAGCTCTATCGGCAAGAGTTCTCATAGATCTTTAAGTCATACCGATATCCATCGAGCAAAGAAAACGACGAGACAAGCCATATTGCCAAGACCTCATACTGACGGTCCCCACATGTAGCGCTATTGGCAAGACTACCGCTTTCGGTGAGACATCATACCGAGCTCATAACAGTCACATCGACACCAATATTCCCATCGGCGAGACTTACACTGTCGCTGAGATGTTATACCGAAGCATCCATGTTACTCCGATGACTCCAAGTGTAACACTTTTGGCAAGAAATTTCACTTCACTAAGACTTCATACCAAAAGGAAACCTTTCAGCCAAGAGTCTCCCTGATAACTACAGTCGCCATGAGTCTCCCCGACATCCGCTAGGAATCAAACTATCGGCCAGACTAACCCACTCGGTAGAGGCTTACACCGAACACCACAAGTCACAACAATAGCTTAAGTCGACATGATAGGAACAAGGTCTCGGCAACTTGAACATTTCACAAGGTTGCACAATTGCTAGTTGGCTGGACAATAAATATGTCACACCGACTTGGCTCTTTTAGAGGTTTCAGCCTGTGAGATTGAGGCACAATATTCCAACATAAATTGGGGCTGCTTCATATCAATAGACTCCCATATGTTGTTTGGCATGTTTGCAGCCCATTTCTTTATGTATTTACATCATTAGTTAGATATGAGTTGTAGCAGCAAACTATATATCTTAATATCAAAATTTTAGTTCATATCGATGGAAGTTTGGTAGAATATGTCATTGGTTTCATGTTGTTTATGATCCACTATGAGTTTTTCTATTATTTGGATCAATGTATACTTATGTTCATGTATAAATTTACTCAAAAAATTCCATCAACAAACTAGGGTTTGAGTAGAAGTTAAATATTAGAAAATTAGGGCATCTTTCTTGTCATAAAAATTAGAAAATTGCACAAATTTTGGTTGGGATATTTCAGAGATTAGGATGATTTGGAATGATTATCCCATGTGATGATTAGGATGAAAAGGGATGATTAGGATTGGAAGGGATGATTAAGATGAGAAGGCATTCAATCAAGATGATAAGGGATGATTAAGATGGAAAGGGATGAATAGGATGAGAAGGGGGATAATTAGAATGGTTATGGATGATTACCATGAGGTGATTATGATGATTATGGATGATTAGGCCAAGATTATTGGGATGAAATGGGATGATTTGGAGATGATATGGAATCTTTATTTGGAGGACACCTAGACCTAAGAAAATAAAGAAAAGATTTGTTTGGTTTTTGGAATATTTTGATTTTTTTGGGTTTTTGATTATTTTGATTATTTTGGCTTTTTGAGTTTTCTACATTTTTTATATTTTATGATTAATAATAAAATTCATAAGGAAATAATGCAAAATGACAAAATCTTATGATTCAATATGGATAAGTGTCCCCTTTTAGTTTCAAGTGGGGAAAGTGTTCTAAACATTCAAGAACATAAGACACATGAACAAGCCTAGAACTCAAGTGGGATTATCAATCCTTAGAGGCATAAGTAACCACAATAAAATAAGGCCAACAAAGTTTCAACTAGGCTTTACAAGCTCAACTAGGGGTATCCTCTATATACCACAAGGGCATGTGAGACCAAATTAATAGATGAAAGAAAATATTTCCAAATAGTTGGGAGGAGACGGTAACCCACTCTCCACCTCTACTTCTCTAAGGTAGAAATTTCTCAGAGGCTTCTAGCCAAGATTGACAATATTCTACTTCTAAGAGGTGTGCCTTTTGATTCACCCCTTTCTCTTTATACTTTGTTGGAACATGAGAGTTGAGGTTGTCCCCTAAGGCGATGAAATCCCTATGCACACCCCCTAAAAAATAAAATAATCACTTATTTTTGATTCTGGAGATCATATTAGGGTGCAAGAGAAAATCATATGTAAGTGAGCCTTAGGGATTAAAAAACACTTGTTTATTTTAGATTCCAAATCAAAATATGAATGGTAAATTTTAAGCCCAATTTCAAATGTGAGGAAAACATTCCAAAAATCATATTTTAAAGTAAAAAATTATTATACCAATGGATTCCTTATGATTTTTTGATATATTTAAAAGAACCCCTCAAAGATGATTTCATGTGAAGAAGTTATGAGCATTTAAAGATTGAAAAGAAAGGCTGAATTTAAATGAGTGTACCTGATTTTTGGAGTGAAATATGAAAAAACTACTTGCACCACAAAAAATATCTTTGAACCAAATTTCCAACATCTTAAATTGAATATCAAAAATCTAATTTGCGAGGAAAAAATTATGCCCATTTTCATAAGACTTCTCCTTTAGGGTTAGCATCTAGGAAACAACTTTGAACAACACATGCATCATTTTGAGCAACACATGTGCCACTTTGAGCAACATCGATAATTTTTTATCAAACATAGGCATGGTTTTGTGAAACAAAAGCGCAAAGTATAAGTGGATAGACAATATTTATTAGAATGAACGGTTAAGATAAAAAGTCATCTTTTGGCTTCTAATGGTGGGATGTGAGTGATTTTTGTTAATTTTTTAAATAAGAGGAAGAATGTGTGTTAGTGATAGAAGACAGTTAGTGTATTCTAAGGATAATAAAATGAAATCAAGTGAAAGAAACAAGATACATGCATAAAACATAACCCTTTACCTCAAATCACCTTCAAAATCCATGATTGAGCTAAATGGGATGCGCCCAAAAACTATTGATATACTCTTAATAGATGGAATGTGGTTTCTTATCAAACCAACAACATGATATTATGATCATGATGATTCAATAGAAATTTGGATAGCATAACAGTAGCATGAGAGAATATTGATTAAAATGGGATGGAAGGCCTCTCATTCACAAATTTTCCATGAGAAAAATTAAGGGCCAAGATGCATTAGTTGATGGATGACTAAATTATTAATTGAGGATTAGGGTTAGGATGTAGTCATATGACAAGTGTCACATGAAGGATAAGAACTAGGTTTAGGATGTACATTAGGGAAACATCCTTATGTGAATGGCTAGGATCAAGAGGTGGGATATGAGATAAATGGATAAGATGTAAAGTTAGTTTGACTTTTGGCAAGTGTCTAGGTTCAATGAATCTAGACAAGACCTTAGTTAGACATGTGAGAGGGACACTTGTCACATGATAAAAAATTTAGATTTTATCGATGTGAATGGAATCAATGGATATGATTAAATGGAAAAGGATAAAGTATAAAAGAGAATTAACTAAATAAATAAAATATTTATTTCATTAAATGGATCATATGAAATGATAAATAAATTTTAAATAAATAGTAAATATTTATTTAATTAAAGGATTAGGATTAATATGGGGAAAGAATGGAAATTATTGACTAACCATGTTCAATTATGCCCAAATATGGGTGAGGAACTCTAAGAAATATGCTTTCTTTTTTGGAAAGAAAAGGATAGATGTTGTTTCTCTCCATCCCATTCAAATAGACCAACCATTTTCTCATTGTGGCTTGGATTTCATTAGAAAATTAAATCCACATTCTAGTGCTATTCATAGGTGGTTTTGAATAGCCACATATTATTTTACAAGGTGGATAAAGGTTGAACTCATAATAACGAGTCCTAATTGTGTGCCACACATTTTTGAATTTAGGTGGAGTTGAAAAGTTCAAAAAACACTTTTGTTTGAAGGTATTCATTCAAATATGAGTAAAAAAATACCTTTTTTTGAAGGTAGTCCTTAATTTGAAGGTGTAAAATCTTCAAACAAAGGTAATTTCTAAAAATGGAAAAGGGACCTTTGAATGAAGGTCCTCTTTTTTCTATTTTTGAAAATTACCTTTGTTTGAAGCTTTTTTATTTGTTTTTGTAAATGGAACACATTTGAATGAATTTCCTTTAATGCCTTCAAATGAAGGCCCTAAAAATGACCTTTCCACCTTAGGTCTAAGATTTTCCTAAAAAAATTTGTTTCCAACCTTAGGTTGGACTAGCAAATGGAATGAATATGACAAGATAATTTGGTAGGTTCATGCACTTGATGTAAGTTAAATTCTAATGAGTATAATATGAAATGTATTTAATTTGGTTATTATATTTATTTTCTATTTTCTAGTGAAGGTAGGTTTTTCAAAAATCATGTAGGTCTCTGTTTGGAACACATGGAAAAATAGTAATATAGGTTATTAGTTTTTTGGAAAAATACCTATGCACTAGGTAAATTTGATGTTCTTATTTCAAAAAAGAAATAAAATTTAATTCATATAAATATAAAAAAAATTATGCATTACTAAAGTAACATATGTTTGGATTATAATTAATCTCACTTAAATTTTTTATAAAACAATAATTATGCAACATAAAATTATGAAAAATTATCTATGTACTAGATATTGGTGTTATGAATCTATGTTTGAAAATTTATAATTTTATACTTTCTACAAATAAAGTTATTATTTACCAAAGTGACATCACTTTTTAAAAGTAATATTAACTATAAATAAAAAGTCATTAAAAGATACATAAAAATTCCCAAATTATTTGTTAATTTTTTGAAAAAATATATTTATAATCTACAAATAAAATCTCAAAAATTAATAGTTCATGTCATCTTCATATTCTTAATGATTTGGTTGCTATAGGTGTGAGGAAGTGAAATTTTGGTGAAAAATTCTCATTTTAATGTCCTCAAATAACTAAAATGTGGGACACGCTATTGTGTGATCACCCCAAAGGAAATTTTATTAACAAAAGCTATTGAATCAAGTGTATCTTGAGCTTCCTTCATGAAATAGTCACAAGGTTTGGTGTCCCATCCACCACTAGTTTATGATAATTCCAAGGCCTTTGTAGAAACCTAAATTAGTGAATGGGAATTCAAGCATGGTGTTTACTTGAAGAAATCCTCAAACTATTACCCTCAAGGTAACAACTTGGCTGAGTCCACTAATAAGAACTTAATCAAGATTGTCAAGAGAATAACTGAAGACAACTAGAGATCTTGGTATATCAAGCTTAGGATGACACTTTGGGCCGATAGGATCACTCCCAAAAGAGTTATTAGCAACTATCCATTTATGACTTTTTATGGAAGGGAAGCAATGATTCCTTTGTCACTTGAGTTGTCTACTCTTGATTTAGCCCAATAGCTTGAATTTTTAGAAAATTATATCATGGTAGTAAGGTTGGTTGAGTTGATGGAGTTGGAAGAAACTAGGAATAGAGTGATGCAAACCCTTGAAACTCACTGAGTAAATGTCAAAAAGACTTTTAATAAGAAGTAAGTTGACAAATTTTTCGAGGGAGATTTTGTATTAAAGTGAGATGTAGATAGATCCAAGGCTAGAAAACATACATAGTTTGATGCCATCTAGAGTAAACTATAAAACATTATTAGCTACAAGTAGGCCAATTATTTCCAACTCTCCAAATTGAATGGTGAAGTTCTTCTTATCCTAATCAATGGGATACACCTCAAACCCTATTTTTGAGGTTGTGTTAATCATGTGAAAAACATCTTAAGTTGTTTTTATTGTTTCCAAAGAAGTATTCTTGCACACTCTTCATTCTCATTAGGAGAATATACAATCTTAGTTTTTTTCTTCCCTCCAAGTGCATTTTAGACATTTCATTCATATTTTTTTGATTTCGGGGCATTCCTTTTAGTTTCTCTATTCTCAATAGATTTTTAAAGATTTTATATCTCCTGTTTAGTAAACAAAAATCCCACATAAGTCACTAGATTTTTTACACTTTATGCTCCCCTTTGCATTTCCCATTAATTATAATTAATATGAGAGATCTAATGGGTTAGTCATGCACAGGTGTGCCACTTGTCATTGTGTTTTCCCATTTTCTTGCTTCAATCAATCACTCAAAACCAAAATCCTAAAATGGCTAAGTATAAGGGTGTTCTCTTTTGGTTCCTATTGGGCTTTGGGCCTTGATGGGAACCTAGAACCAATGGTTCCAGGTCCTTGTTCCCTCTCACTCCCCAAGCATCATATTTCATAGGTCCATATTAAGCTTTGGGATTTGACAATAACTTATAACCAATGGTTATAGGTTCTCATTCCCTTCCACTCCTTGAGCCCTATCTTCTATGGGTTCCTATAAGGCCTCGAGCCTTGGTGAGAATGTGCAACCAACCAGTTCTAGATCCTCATTCCTTTTCATCCCCTTTCACCCCATTTCCCCTGTTCTTCCTACTAATATTTATTATCAAAATCTAGACCTAAGGTGGGACTTAGAAATTGGAACCTCAAGATTTAGCTTCCAAGTTTACACTTGCTTCCACTCCCTAACATGTGAAACTTCGTGCCTTAGAAAAAATCTGTGTTCATCAAAATATTTCATAAGGTTTGTGAAGCCCCCTTAGGTTTCTCGAAAAGGGATCCAAGTGCTCATAATAGAAGGAAAGAGGAAATTTTTTCAAGGAGCAAGAAAAGTTAAGTTTTTGACAACTTTAATAGGTCTTATAATCTTCCTTGGCACTTGATAAGGTTCTTGGAACTTGTTCCTTCATCAAAAAAGGCACCAACAGATAAAAAAATTCCAAAGGATAAAGATGGATAATAAAAAGGAGACAAAGGAAAAGATAAACCAAAAGAGACAAGGAGAAAGAAGAGAGACAAAAAGATGGTTATGTTGGTCATCGATGAAGTCACCAAAAATCCATTGGATCCTAACAAGGTTCCCAAAACCTTCTGTTTCATCGACACAAATTGCCAAAAAGTGAAAAATGATGATGTTGAGGCTTATTTCTTCCACCTATCAGTTTATAACACCATTAATTCCCATTCGGGTTATTCACCAACTTCTATAATTTATAGAAATTATTAGACATAACCAGCCATGCCTCAATTCAATTTTGTACTCCATTTTCTAATAAATAATGGGTGATCCCACAATAGTGGTTTACAATTTTTGGCCAAACTGGACATTGAAATTATTATTTTTAACTAAATCTTCACATTTGGGCACCTATAGTGGCTAAACCGTGAGGAATTTGAAGATAATGAAAAATAGAGTCTTGTCACATTTTGTCTGTAGATTCTAAAAATATTTTTTCAAATTTTTGGATTGCATTTATTTTTCCATCTCTACAAAAACTTGTTTTTTTTAGAAAACAACATTTTAAAAAGTGACGCACACCATATAATGCATAATTTTTTTCCATGAAGATAAAATTCTAATTCTTTCAAATTTAGATTTCTAACTCCGATATCTAGTGCTTCCACTTGGTTAGATAGTTTTTATTGAATATTTTTCTTTAATCAAGTTTCAAAAGTCAAACCAATTACAATTCGACATAGTGCAAACCATATACACGTAACTTTTTTGTATATATCAAAATTCAAATTTTTTGTTGGATCAAGAATTCAATATCACTGCACATGAACTTGGTGATTTTAAATTCGAACCCCTAAAACCAATTTTTTTGCCAAGGGAAATGTTAATTAGTGGGTTCCTAGTTTTCCGAACTTGTAGGTTCATTCGAACCCCTAAAACCAATTTTTTTGCCAAGGGATCATTGTTTTCCTTCCTCCATAAAATTGTAAACCACTATTGTGGCTTCACCCTAATTGTTGCAACATGGATTTCCTACCGACTTGGCCATAAAATCTATGCTCAAAACCATGGATTAAAAATTGAGGCATGTAAAAGGTGTGAAGAATGTTATTCCATGCCTCTAGGTCATGCAGATTGGATTTTACAAGGACATATGTCCACAAGTGCTTGCTTGGGTGTGCAACTAGGAATTATAGGTTGACTATCTTATCTCTTCCTACTAGTGGCTATTTAGGGGTGAATTCTCTATTTTTAGGGTTCATCTTTTTTTTTTCTCTACCAAAGATTTGAATTTTTACATTTATCTGATATTGTAAACAATCTCATGCATTTAAATTAATAAGATTAATGTTTTACCTCTTCTTTTCTTACAATGTGTCAAGTGTGAATCTTTTTCACATTTATATTTTGATGTGTTATTAGACTTTTAGACATATACATCATGTATGATTTTTATCTTACCTCTATACTTGTTTAAGATAGTGAATGAAAAGAGACCTATGTGAGCTTTGGTATTCTTCATTGGTTCCTTGTGCTATTATGAGCATAAGGAAACAACTCTAAATCTTGGTGCATCACCTTTTACTTTTCCATATTCTTTTGTCTCCCTTTTCCCCTTGCATAATCAATAGAATAGAATTAGGACTTTAGTTTTATAGTTTTGATTTTGATCAACACTTTGCATTTAGATTTAGAAAGGAAGTCAACCTTATCCAATGGTCTGATCTCAATTGTAAGGTCCCACACCTTGAAATCATTCCCATGCACATCACTATATGCTAGGTTGTATCCAAAAAGTGTGATTTCAGGTGACAACAAAGACCATCAAAGAATTTTGATGATATAAATTTAATCCCAAAAACTCTTATAGATGGATTATTTTGATGATAAGTTTAATTTCAATTAAATGAGAGTAATTCATCCTAGATTAGTGAGCTATAACCAAATAAATTGGTCACTTGGAGATCCAAGTATCACATTGACTAGTATTCAATTTGGTATGTTAAACCATAAGATGAATGGCGATATAATAAATCATATTGACTTATGTTGTAGCATGAAGGATAGTGTCCTTTCCTAATTATCAATGCAAGAACAAAAATGTATTTTGGTTTTAAATTTTTGTTTAATATTAGGCATTTCTATAGTAGAGAGGGCAAGTTTGATGTTCACTATTGTCTCTTGAGCTAAAGCTCTCAACTTATTAAGAATATTTCCACCATTAAGATTAAAATTTCAAGTTATATTAACAACAAGAAAATAAAAATGATCAATTGTAGTTATTATAAATAAGCTGACCCTGGAGGGAAACATCTAATATATGTTCAATTGCATGTGATTGATTGTGATAAATCAAGGTGGTGTAATCAAAGTAATGTAGTGGTTTTGGTACTTACAATGAAATTACTCTTTCAATTGTGTATGTGTAATCATAAATATGTAAAAAATATATTTTTATGATGTTATATTCACAAAATCGACTATAATATTGTAGACACCTAAATTAGGTTACAACCAAACACACTTTATTTTACCTTGTTTTAGCCATTACTCTTCACCTTTATCCCCACCTTAATTAAGTCAACCTTATCTCCAAAACCCTCCAACTAAATCATCAATTAATATCCATCTCCTTTTCCTCTAATATTTAAATCCATTTAATCCTCGATCCTTGTACATTTAATTTCAGCCATTGAATTTATTCACATTACTACAATCTAAGGTTATCATCACGTGACAAGTATACCTCCCACTTTTATTCTCTCACATGTGAGAAGATGAAAAAGTCAAACTTACCTTTTACATCTCGAGTCCTCTTGTGATACTTGTTCCAAGGCTAAGCCTTAATCCAAACCCCAATCCTCAATCAATCCTAACCATCTATCAACCAATGCATCTTGACCCTTGATTTTTCTCTTAGAAATTAGATATAAATGAAAGGCCTCTCGCTCCATTTGAGCATCTTCTATTATCTTAGTGTTATGCTATCCATTTTCCTATTGAATCTACTTCTTTTATATCCTTATGATGTTGCATTTTCTATCTTGCTAGTTTTATAAGTAACCACATTCCATACATCAAAGGAGCACATCAAGAGAGTATTGTGTGCAACTCTTCTTCTAACTCAGTCTGAGGAGAAATAAAATAAAAGATTTCATTTGCATGCATTTGAATTCTTTATTTACCCTTATTCATTTTTCTTCTCTTCAAATATAATTTGTTAATGTGATCTCTTACAAAGTACAATAATGAGATTTATGCATTTTCATGTTGTTATAATACATATTATACTTGTTTTTGAATGTTCTAATCAATCTTTCCATAGACAATGTTTGTATTATATGTATAAAAATAAATTGTAATAATAAATGAACAATAGCCATTAAATTCCATTAAAAAATGATAATATATGTAACAATGTGTATGATTTAGAAATAAAATAGTCTAATATTATCGTATCAATATTAAGTATCTTTGAAAACAATCATCAAACACCTTGTAGATTTCAAGATGGTTAAGTAATTCAAATTTCCAAGTGAGGTACCTTCCAAGATGCTTCTTTTCATTGAATTATAAAAATCTTTTAATTATCACATCCACATTATTCTTAAAACTAATAATTATTTTATCCTCTCAACAATTCAATAACATCTGCTACTTGTGATATTATTAAGCAAAACCTGGAGTACAGATAATATCTCAAATTACTACTTACAAACAGGCTTTCTTAACAGTAGACATCATTTTAATGTGTTATAGGGGTATTGGGTACTCGTAGCTTGGACCAGTATACCCAATTTGATAATAGAATAAGCTATAACCGCATCAATCCTACAGTACAATTGGAATTTTCCTTCATATTCCAATTATATGAATGACTTGGCTACTGGTTCAAACTGTCTATCGTTAAGTGGGTTTCTAGTGAATGCAAATCCATGATTCTCTGTAAGATCGAGAGTGATGGTTGGAGAGGAACCCATTGTAGTAATATAGGCAGAAAATGGAAGCTCCTTGTTTGCTGCATTAATGGCAGTCATGGCTTCCTCACTCAGCAAATGATTATGTTCTCCTTCGTACTTAGTGGTCAAAATAGTGGGGTCTTGGGCACACTTCTGGACTTGCTTTTTAACTGGACAAGTAGGGACCGCACATTTGTAATAACCTCGAGGCCAAATGTTGTTTCTCGTCATTTTCTGCCCATATTTTCGCCACTGGCAGCCATCGTTTACCTGATAATGATACAATAAATTCAATAAATTCAGAAAAAAATATTCTATAATTCTTTTTTCTGATGATGGATTACAGAGTGTGATCCGAAACAATTGATATAAAAAATAACACACAATTAAATAAAAAAAAAACACTCTCTTACAATAAATTCTTACATTAATTCCATTTTTTCTCTTTAACAGCTAAAAATTCCCCCTCCATGGAAACTTACTGTAGTTACCTGTGATTTTGTTCTCACGGTTATGATTTTATTAGGCGCCTGCACACCTGCATCGACACGGGCCTTCTTATTCGGAGAATCCTCTTCCCTACATGAAATCTCATTTCCACTGCCGCTCTCTTCCGGCGGCGCATACTTTACGTTCCTCCTCTTGCATGGCAACGTCGGATGCAGATCATCCATGCAAAATTTGGAGTTCTTGTGTTCTGAACCACATGCACTACTAAAATCCATGCTACTATCATAATCTTTTCGTCTACACGCTCCATTTATGCTTTCCCCTTCGAAGTCTATGCTTAACTTCAGAGTCTTGGCTATGGATTTCAGAAAAGATTTCTTATTATCTTCCTACAAAACCTCGAGAAGATGAAGAATAAGAAACAGTTAACAATTTGTTAGAAGTCATCGACACCATTCTTCAAATCTTGTGTACCTGCTGTTTCTTGACTTGTGTTTGCAAGCTGTGGTATTTACAGTACGTACGCCTTATCGTGAATGTGAGCTTCTGGTTTTCTTCTCTTGCACGCTTTAACTCGGCCACGAGCTGCAATACAAATCTGTTTGTAAGAAATTGAAGAAATTTTATGGGCATCATTATTGTGTCTGAATTAGATAGTATGAGAGTTTTCTGCATCAATATTGTTCGTGATAATCATCAAGATAGAGTTTAAAAAAACAAAAAATTGATACAGAATGTGATCTGAAATGTTGATTCAAAAAACTCACACAATCTAATTTAAAAAATGAACACTTTATGGGTATGGCTGCTGTTTCTGAATTAGATTGTGAGTGAGTTTTCCATCAATATTTCAGATTACATTTGGTAATCTATCATCAGGATGATAAAGAACGGAGATAAAAAAAAATAGATCACGAGGTGTGATCCGAAAATGTTGATTCAGAAAACTCTCCACAATCTAATCTAGAGCAACTATAAATATCATGAATTGTGAAAATTTAATATCATTAAATTATTTGATGGGCAATTGACCAGGGACCTTATTTGTACCTCGCTTCTACGTTGGTCCATCTGGTTTTAACCACCTTATACCCAGCTCGTCACGATATCAGCTCCGAGCTTGAATGGTTTAAAACTTGCAGAAATGCAAGCCAGGTGTAGTAATTTGTTAAGGGATTGTTGAAATACAGAAACATGCTATACATAAATACTTTTGAATTGACCTTGACTAGCATATAAATTATTATTTGATGATTGACTTATGAAAAATTCAATACCTGATAACGAAGAACGAACCATTCCTGAAATAGAAGTCCAGTAGCGTGTTATGAACACATTTTTATGTCGTCAATCATAATTCCAAGCATCTTTTTCATAAAACATTCTGGAACATAAGGACTGACAGGCTTGAGTCTATTCAATAGATGGAAATTACAATTTCAATCTGAGCTACTTTCGGAGAAGGTGGGTCTCATCTAGACTACTTCAAGTCGTTACACCAATTCATGGAAGCTCCTTCAAACTCTGTGAATAAAATAATTCTGGTCAATCCAACGGTTTAATGGTGTCGATTATAAAATAATTCTGGTCAATCCAGAAGTTCAATGATGTTGATCATAAACTAATTCTGGTCAATCCAGCGGTTTAATTATCTTGATCATAAGATAATACTGGCCAATCTAACAGTTTGATTTTGCTGAATCAAAGGCGTCCGACATATTTGACTGAAGTTTGCTTTTGCATTACGCAATTATGCAGGACAATTTCTAGACTTTTCTTGATATGTATCTTGAATACATCCATCCAAAACAAGCCAAGAGATATTACTATAACTATTTTAAAATATTAATTAATTATTAATTTATATAACTAATATTATTTTATTCTGTTAAATAATAATAAAAATATAATATATAAAGAGTGTAATAGTAAAATTGGTATATTCACATCGTTTTTATTTAGTTTTGTATTTATTTTGATGGTAATGTCTATATATATTATAAGCAGTACATTTTTTTTTCTTAAATTTGATTTATATTCTTATATTATCCATTCTTATTTTGACATATTGACATTGATTTCTATACATTTAATCTTTACTTCAAGATTGCTACAGTATCCATACAAATCATTTCCCTGTGACTAAAGATTGACTGAAAATCTAGGGTAAATGACACAATGGAAATAATGAACAATATAGAGTTTATTTGATTACAACTTGATTGAGCTAAAAAATTATATCAATGAAACAATGCTGAAGCAATATAGTAAATCAAAAACTTCATAAAATGCAAACCATAACACTAGATATACATGGAGAGACCCTTCTAAAAAATAGTCCACCACCAAAGAGATACCAAGCTTGTATTAATCTTAAAATAATAAAACTACACCAATATAATCCACTCGAACTTCTTCAGTACATATTCCAATAGCATAATAATACTCAACCTACTAAAAATCTTTTTTTTCTTCTCCTCTCGACCCCTAATGCATGTGCAGACATTAATAAACACGTGAAAAATTAGTTTACAATACTATGGGCACCAAAACCATGGGCCAAGAAAATAACTGGAAAAACACCAAAAAACACCCCAATCTCTTTTTCCCCTAACACTCAACTAGGGTGGCAGGAGGGAGGAGGATGAGGCAAGGGGAGTACTAACTCCACCCCAAACCCCCCATGGGTGGGGGCTTCAACCCCAATCAACATGAAGAATAATTAGTCCCCCATAGGATTGCAAAGTGAATATTACAATAAATCCTAAAATTCTCCCATTTGATATTTGCATTACAAGAACATGATAGGAAACTAAACATAAATAACTACTACAAGAGGTTGATGAACATAAATTGTCATTGATGTCAAAGTCCAATAATGTTAAGGAGTAATGTTCTTGATGATACTATGTGTTCACTGATGTCTAAGGAGTAATGCTAGCTGAATAGTGAATGTAATCGTACTTGAATTATCATTATCAATACATTTTAAGTATAATGAAGAAGACTGAATGTAGTATGCCTGCATTTATTCATGGTGACAGAGGTGTTCCAGAAGTTTGATCCAAAATGTTTGTGGTCAGTTACTCAAGGAAGAGAGATTTCTATAGCAATACAACCATGTTTTGTATTTCTTCCTAAATGTGAGTTTGGCTTTGTGGTTTGAATGGAGAGTATGTATACACGTGTTCTATCATACTCTAGAGTTTTCAAAAGATATGTTCAACATGCAAAAATATTGAAGTGGTAGAAGGGTCGCTATTCTTATCAGTTAACCAATTGGTGTGCCATAATTGTGCAGAAATGGCTAGTAGTGTGCGACATCTGGAGATAGTGTGGGAAGTTAAAATAGGTCCAAGATAAGGACCTTGTGGTTGCACATGACATCATGTTAGTTTGGCGGAATCAAATTTTATTTAGGAACTACTTGTTTTTGATAAAGTAAGTTGCATTTACAAGGTGCAATACCCTTTACACATAGAGCTCAAGGGGCCAAAAAGAGACCAAGTCCAAAGTTACAACATTAAGCCCAAACCAGAAATAATAGAAGAAACCAAAAAACATACAGACACAGTAGACTGATAGTAGAGGAAAGAATCATCCACCCAAAACACAAACCCACCCACTACTTGGCTAATCCCTCCCACTTCTCAATGAGAAGATTCAAGACATCATTACCAACCCATTTAGGTCCCTCACCCTCAGTATTCTTCTCCACTTCCTCTTTGGGTACCTTAAAGAGAGTGACAACATAAATGTGGATGATTTTTATCATGAAGTGCGTCAGCTAAGTAAACTTCTATTCAAGTTTGTGCACCGGGCCAACAATTTGTTAAAATCCTCATCCTTGTCATTTCCCCCTTGATCATCTCCTCCTCAGTAGCCATGTGATCCAAAGACTTAGTAGTGGAATCCTCATTAATCATTTTGTTTAATTTTGGGAAGTGACTAGGGAGCCTTCAACAAACTCCTTTTTGCTGTCAATTTGCTCCAAATTACTAGATATCTTGTCAACAGGCACCTCTTTCTTGTTTTTAGCCAACCTATGAGACCTTCTAACATTGGTTTTCTCTATCCCAATGTCCAAACTCATCGCCACAATAGTATCACCTTTAGAATCTTTGTCCACATGGCTCCATCCCTTGCTATTCGTGATCGACATCTCCACATGACACAGGGTGTCCTTTTTTCCCTTGGTCTTGGTTGTTGGTTTTCTATCCTTCTTGGTTGGGGTATTTTTCAGCTCACAAAACCTAGCTACCACCTTAGACTGGGCTAAACCCACCCCCCTTCTTCTTTTTGGCTAGGGGTTTGGATTTAGGCACATCTTTGGGTTCATAGTCCACAGGGGCTTCTTCCTTTTTGGTCTAACAGAAGTTTTTCTGGGGAGTGGTCAGAGTGTTCTTGCTCTTCAACATAGACAACAAAGATAGGTTTGGGGGGACAGAGGGCCAAATGAAAATGGTAGAGCTAAAGTATAAGGCCTTGGTGTAATGGTAGAGGTGGCGGCTTTTCAGGGTTCAAAGTAGCAAAATCAAGGGTTTCCTTAATCAAGATTTCTAGGGAGGAAAGCAAAAAAAAGGAAAAATTATAAGAATTTTGTGCCTAAGATGGTTAAGTAATGGAAGATGGTAGAAATAAAAGAATTTAAATCTCCCCTCTAAAGTAACATACTTCATGATAGCTAAGCAAACTTGATCCCACGACTTTGGCAACAACTCCCTTTCGAATCTCGAGTGCTTCTTAACAAGGTTCTTGTTCTCCTAGAAGAAAGCATTGAGGCTCTCTAAATCTTGCACCTTAGTGTGCTTCTTGAGCTTCTAACCAGTGTAGGATAGGCTCGTTGCCTTGGAAATAACTTCTTCTTTTACTTCAAAAGAGATTCTGCCAATAGTGACTCTCCTATCATTCCAAGAACTAGCGAATTGCACCGATAGCTTCTCATCGTGACCCACCAGGCTCTCCATAAGAGGCATAATTCCTCCCTCCATGAAAATGTGCCAAACAATAGGGTCTCTATGAAATTCATCATAGGAACTAGACTCGGTTGAAACCCTGTCACCTCCCATCTCTTCACACCAAATGATGAAACTTACCCAAGATAACAAAGTTAGCAAATTTTCAAAATGGAAATGAATAACCTTTACCACCCATTTATCGCCATCATCAAACCAATAAGGAGAATCATGCCTAATTAAGGCTTCCAGATATTCACACGAGCCGATAGTCATTTCCAAGAAAATTTTGACCACAAGGCCATAATAAATCTTTCTTAAGTACACCAAGCTTAAGTTAAAAACCATGATAACTTTGATCGGGTAATTATTAGCCAAAATTTTGGGGATAAATTTGGCCTTACAGACATTGCAAAAAACTATGATTGCGGGGCCATAATAAATAATTTTTAAGTACATCAAACTTAAGCTTTAAAAGCCATGATAACCTTGATCGGGTAATAATTAGCCAAAAATTTGAAGATACACTTGGCCTTACACACATTTCTAAAAACGTGATTTGAATTGTGGTACTTTTGACAAGACTATCCATAAATATTTTGAAGAACCCAACCATTCGCCGCCATCATTTCAAAACACTGCCCAACTTCCCACCTATTCCTCTCCATGTCATCTTGCTTGTTCCACACCATCAAAAGCCCAAAGGTATAGAGCCACATGTACCCTCCCAAATCAGCAAGGTTGGCTTCCATCATTTTAACGGTAATATTTTTTGTTCATCAAAGATAAATCCTTGTATCTTCATAGGGAGAGCCCCAAGTCTTCTCCAACATTTGGATGGGATCCACGAATAACTAAGGTTGGCCAGAGCATCCACCACCTAATTTCCCTCACGAAATATGTGAGTTAGATTCTTCCTTTCTAGTTTAGAAATCAAATAATTTATGTCCAAGAGTATGTCTCTGATACTCCATCCATGACAAAGACCATGATTAATAGAGTCAATCACCGTCTTGGAGTCACCTTCAATATGCAGTTTTTCTATACCAAGAGTGACAACAATTTCAATGCCCTTGAGCATCGCTCTAGCCTCCCCTCTCATAGAAGTTTGTATTCCAATACCACTAGCATACCCTGCCACTAAATTTCCCTTAGAGTCCCTAATAATACGTCCAATGCTAGCCATCCTCAAGTTCCCTTTTTCTGCCCCATCAAAATTAAGTTTGTTCGAACCATTATCTGGGGGTTTCCAAACCATGTTAAGTCTAGCCGGAGATTTAGAGTCATCAAAGGAGTTGATCTCCAAATTTTTGTTCGATGAGCTCGTCATGTTGATCTCCCACAATGTAGGAGCTTTTTATGAGGGTTTCCAATTGTATATAAGGAGACATTCTCATATACAATTCTAAACCCAATGTCAAAGACCTCCTTAGGGAATTTTTTAATATATATGAAGATCCGATTGTTCCTCTCTTTCCATAAACACCAGCAAAGGATGGGAGGAATTTGACACTAGATTTCACTAGGGAGATGATGGTGAAAAGGCCCAGACCAACTTTCTATAAAAATCTTAATATCACCATTCATGGTCCAATGAATCCCCAATTTACCAAAAGCCAAATCCCAGACTTCAGTAGCAAATGGGCAATGGAGTAATAGGTGGCCAACCGACTCCTCATTATTCTTCCATAACATGCATCTATTTGGGATTTGAAAACCCCTTTTCCTTAAATTATCCTAAGTTAGAATCCTATTGTGACAAGTCATCCACGAAAAGAAGTTAATTTTTGGTGTTAAATGTCTATTCCAAACCTGCTTCTATAATCTGCTATGGAACTTAACAGAGAGGTTTCCTTTGCACTCCTTAACCCAATAGAAAGCATCCTTCATATTTGAGATGAGAATTCTAGTTAGGGAGAGGATGTCCTACATGGTCCTAATCAACATCCTTAATTTTGAGGAAAGGGAGAAGCCCAATTCCAACATTTTCCACTTCCTAGAACAATGAAGACCACAAAGGTAGTCACTAACATTTCTGCCAAAGTACAACCTCACAAGCCCCATCAAATTCTTGAAATTGGATTGGGAAAGAATAATTTCAATCAGCCAAGGGCCCTCCCAGAAACTAATGCTTCTTCCATCCCCTAACTTCCATCTCAGACCAGAGTGTAACAACTTTTTCATCTTGCAGATATTATTCCAAACTAATGAACCACTAGAGTGTTCATTCACGAGTCACCTGATTAGGGGGTAGTTGCTTAGGTACTTAGCATTCATAAGCCTACACTAGTCCTTCTTATTCCTTAACTAGTCCCATCCAACCTTTGCAAGCAAGGCTTTGTTGGTAGGTTGGATTTTCCTTATACCTAGTCCCCCACCAGATTTAGGAAGGTAGACCTTGTCCCAACTAATCAGTGCCAACTTCTTTTTCTCCTTTGTACAAGACCAGAGGAAGTTCCTTTGGATTTTCTTAATTTTTTTCACTATGTATCTCAGAATTTTGAATATAGATAGGAAATAAACTGGGATCCCTTGAAAGGAAGTAGTAAGGAGTTGTAGCTTACCAACATGACTGAGGATTGAGCCTTCCCACCTGACCAAATTCCTTTGAACTCTCTCAAGGATGGAATTCCAAAAGGTGGGAGTAACTTCTTTAATAGTAAGAGGAAGACACGAGTACACCGAAGGAAGGGACACACTCACACAACCCAGAATAATAGTCACTCTATCCTACAAAATAGGAGTGCTATTAAAGAAATAAATCATGCTCTTGTTGTAATTTATACATTGGCCAACCCGAACAAGAAGCATAGTTGTTAAGGTAATTTTTCCATTTTCTTGCTTCCACGCCTAAAGATTTTCTAAAAAATATGGTATCATCAACAAACTGTTGTATGCCAACTAGTTCTAAAGTGATGGTGGGTTTAACTCCCTTGATAGAGCCCTCTGATAACATTCTAGCAACATTCCTACTTAGAAAATCAACAACCATTATGAATAGGTATGGAGATAGAGGATCATCTTGTCTTATACCTCTCTTTGCATTAAAGAACCCATGGGGAACCCCATTGACCAAAATAGAATATTTCATGTGTAGTGCACTCCAAAATGAGGTTAATCACTTTGATTGAATCCAATTTCAGCTAAAACTTTGGGCAACAACCTCCATAGGACTTTGTCATAAGCTTTTGAAATTTCAAGCTTAAAAACCATACTAGCATTGTTACATCTGTTCATGGAGTGTAAAATTTTGTGAGTGGCAATAGTAACATATGTGATATGAAAACCCGAGACAAAGCCTTTTTGGCTTGGACTAATCATTTTTCCAAGAAAGGTTTCAAGCGATTCACCCAAATTTTGGAGATCTTATAAATGGTATTATAAAGGCTGATAGGTCGAAAGTTGGTCATTGTCTATAGGTCATCATTTTTAGGAATGAGAGCTAGGAAGGTGTGATTCAATTGTTTGAGTAGTTTTCCATACTTGAAAAAATCCTTGGCCACGAGAATTAAGTCCTCTCCAATAATGTCCCAAAATACCTGGAAGAAAGTCAAGGGGTATCCATCAGGTCCTAGAGCCTTTTAGGCACCCATATTGAATACAACTAACCTGACTTCCTCTGGAGTGACAACACCAAGAATATTATCATTATCCTCACAGGATAGACATGAAAGAAGGGGTTCCAACAACAAGTCTTCCAAATCAAAATTAGGGGACACAATGGGCTTAGATAAGGCATGTTGAAAATAACCAGAGGCCAATAGACCAATATGGGTAGGGGTAGTAACTTCAACTCCTAATTCATCTTTCATATTTTTTATCTGATTCCTTTTCCTATGCTTGAGGGCCAAAACATGGAAGAAAGAAGTGTTTCGATCACCCTCTTTCAACCATTGAACTCTGGATTTTTTCTTCTAGAATATCTCCTCTTTTTTCAAGACTTTTTCCCATTCCATGCATTCATCTATTTCCTATTAGAAATTTCAAAGACTAACATCCCCCTTCTCCATCATTTTTTGTGTCATCTTAAGATTATCAAAGATCACTTTTTCTGATGGAAAGCATCTCCAAACACTCTCTTGTTCCAACCTTTAACCATGTTTTTGATATACTTGCTCATTTATGGAACACCCTAAACATGGGGGAGCCGTGCACATGGATATTCCATCAATCAATAATTTTATTCCTAAAGTCTAGGTGGGAATTCCACATGATCTCAAATTGGAAGGGAAAAGGACCAACAACAGAGTGATCATTCATGACCAGTAGTAGAGGGTTATGGTCTGAGATAGTCCGGGGAAAAGCCAACAGATTGGAGTTAAGTAAGGCCATCCAATTAGGAGAGAAAAGGTATTTTTAAATTATGGCCTGGATTAGACTATCCCACATATGCCTATTAGTCCAAATGAAATCCTAGCCATGTAGGTCAATGTCCACTAGCCCTGTATTACTTAAAAACTTAGCTAAGTCAATCATACTATCAAAATAGTCAGTCATTCCCCCACTCTTTTCTAAAGGGTATAAAGGGGAGTTGAAGTCTCCTACCACCAACCAACAGGCCCCCCTATTATTTTGTATCTAGTTAGTGAGATTCGGCCAAAGGGCTTTCCTCACATTCCTTATATTGGGGGCATAGATGTTAATCATAAACCAAGAAAAACTAGATCAAGAGAGAAATGGATCCCCACAATGTTCTTGCATTGGAATATTTCACAACCAGTTAGTCTATTAGGATCCCACATCACATAAAGCCCACACAAAGCCCCATCCACATCACTACAGGAATAATGAGCATTCAACCAAATGCATCTAGCTATGTGTTCAAAGTTTATTTTTTTCATTTTAATTTCTTGTAACAACAATACATCTATCTTGTGTTTCCACACATAATTCTTCAAAGCCAACTGTTTGTGGGGGCTATTTAGCCCTCTCACATTCCAGTATAGGAATTTCATTTAGAAAATTTCTTTGAGGACACTTCCAATGTCCTTTTTTTTCTAATAGCAATCTCTTTGGTTGTCTCCCTATTTTTTGTTTGTATCTGGTTGGGTCATCCAGGTTTGAATTCCCCCCTACATCTACTTTCTTTTGTTTACCTTTCTTCTTTGGAGTTGTCCAACCCTTATCTTCATTGGTTTGGCCTCGTGACAAGGTAACAATATCTATTTGTTCAGATCCAGAGTCCTTCTTTTCAACTACCACGCTTATTGTTTCTCCCTCTTCTACATCCTTAATCAAATCCTAGTTAGGGGATAGAACCATCACCATCTCTACCAACATGGCCACAAGGGCCTCCAAAACACAACATAAAATTGGAGAATACTTTTCAATAAAACTTTGTTGGGAGAGGTCAAGCACAACACCAAAGTAGGGTCATTAGAAACCATCTACACAAATGGAACCTCAAGGACCACCAAAACAGAAGGCCCAGCTGTGGTTGGGGAGTCAATGGTATTAAGAAGATTAGACTTGAAAGGATAGCTATTAGTGAGGTCATCCACTGAGGGTTCACTAGGACCGGGGTTATGTTTTACCGTGGACTTACAGTTTGAAATAAGATGGCCAGGTTTAGCACATTTTTGGCAATAAACCACAACATTTTCATAGCAAATTTGTTGATTCCAAGACCCAAATTTGGAACACGACATCACAGAGTTGGGTAAAGACTTATTAATATCAATATTAACACAGAACCAAGAAAACACTAACCTATATTTCATTTAGGTAATGGTGTCTAATGTGATGAAGTGACCCATCAAATCACTAATACTTTGGAACATAGAGTCACCCCAATATTCTCGAGGCAGTCCTGGAAGACGAACCCATATAGTGGCCGATTTGTTGAGATCAACAGCAGGTTCAAAGCTAGGTTTCCAATGGTATAGGGATAGGTCATGCTTCCCATAAACCCATGGACCCAAAGAGAGAACAAATATCAGATCTTCAACAATCATAAATTTTGAATAGGAATAGCCCACCAACCATGGCACAAACTTCCATACTGGGCCCTTGAGGTGCCATTTAGCAGTTGACCATCTTCTTACCATATCCACAGTAGGGCAAAAAGAGAAAATTTTCCCACCACCGCGTTCTCCATGGAAGAAACAATCCTATGATTGATGGATTAGAGGATAGAGAATTCAGTACTAGAAAAAAAAATCACAACTTTTGGAAGAGGATGAGATTTCTTTGCTTTTGGAATTGAGTTAAGCAACGCGTTCTTCCAACCCTTCAATACCAAAGTGATAGAGATCACTGGCACATCTATAATAGTAAAAAATGGAAGCACAAATTCATCAACAACAGACAACACCAGAGGGTCCTCTGAGGTAGTCAAAGTAGCATGTTCTACTGGAAATATGTGCCTCAAACATCACAGGCTAAAACCTCCATTGGAGCCAAGTCGGTATGACATCCATCATGTCTGGTCGACTAGCAGCTTTGATACATTGTGATTTGTTCAGGTCGCTGTGACCTAGCTTCTGTCTCACTGAACGTTCCTATCGCTGTGACAAGGTGCAATCATTGTGACCTCTCATCACATGAAGGATCTCTGGCCGACAGGCCATTCAATTGGGTGTCAGGGAGACTCTTGGCGACCACAGGCTTCGAGATAACCTATGATGGCTTGGTGAGAAGTTTCAGCGAAAGCTAATGTCTCGCCGATAGGATGTTTCACTTTATAGTCTTCGGCATATCCTATAGTCTATCGGTAAGAGGTCTTACCGATGTGAAAATGTCTCACTGACAGAGGCTCAAGTGTTGGTCATCAGAGTAGCACCAAGGATCTCAGAGAGAGTTCTTGGCGACTGGAGGATGTCTTGTCGATAGCCTATGGCTATTGGGGTAACCCAAATGGTCTCGAGGAGAAGTCCCAGTGAAGGATGTAAGTCTTGCCGATGATAAGGGATCTTTGGTATAACTTTTGGCGAACGGTGGTCTCGGGGTAGCTTGGAGAACTTTGATAAGACCTCTTGGCGAAAGACATAGGTCTTTCCAACTAATCTTTGGTGCCCGATATGACTGGAGGTTTTGGAGTAACGTCCTAGTGAAAGCGGTATAGTCTTGGGGACTGTTGTTGGCTTTGGTGTAACTTAATGTAGCTCGATGAAACCTCTTGGTGAGTGGTAAGTCTTGCCGAATGGAAAACTCACATCTATGAGACTTGTGGAGCTTCGGTATGATGTCTCAGCAAAAGCGATATGTCTTGGTGACATGGTGAAAGCTGAGCGATAGTCTTATGAACTCGATGTAACATTTGGCGATAGGATGGAGTCTTGGCGATATCGAGTGTTTACTGTGTTGACATCGGGGAGACACGTTTAGTGTCTCACCGATATGACAACACAACTTGAAGTCGTTTGACCGAGTGAGACTTTCCGATGTGGCATCTCGTGGACGAATAGGAGGAGCCGAATGTGAACCGCTAGCAGTTGGTTCATTGTGACAGTTCTGTGAGGAAGCTCGACAGCCAGAACGACATGAATATAGTTTGTAATCTCTGTAGTGATTCAGTTGGTTCGATTAACAGTTATTGTATCAGTTCGAATTGTATCAGTGGATGAATTCTATTCTATAAAGACTATAACCAAAAGTTCCTGTACAAGTTTTTTCATGGTGAATGCTACTGTAAACAGACACCAGAAAGATAAGTCTGTCATTTGTATGTAATCTCCATTATTGTTATTCAAAGTGATTTCTCTTGGTGTGTTGGGTTTTTTCTCCCGTAAGGGTTTTCCCACGTATATCTGGTGTTCTTGTGTGTTTGTCAATACTCTGTTTCTATTATCTGTTTCAAGTGCATCTTAATTGGACTGTAATTGTTAAAAATTAAAAGTATATCTACATTCTTCTCTAAGGTTTTGGCATTAGGAGAGTTGTTTCCGCATCTAACTTTCCTTACAAGTGGTATCAGAGCCTGGCTAGTTGTGTTATCCTTGTGGATACATTGGGGTTTTTGTGTCAATTATGTTCAGTGGGAGTCTTGTAGAGTTTGTTATTTCTGATTACAGGTTGAGATGGCTAGCACGTCTGGAAAGATTGAAATAGAGAAATTCAATGGCAGTAACTTTGAGTTGTGGAAACTCAAGATGGAGAATCTTCCAGTTGATCATGATTTGTGGATTGTTGTGTCTGGAACTAAACCTACAGGCATGAAGCAAGAGGATTGGGACCTTGTAGATAGGAAGTCTCAGGGGCTGATAAGGCTCTATTTGGCAGACTCAGTTCTTCTGAATGTGCATGAGGAGAAGATTGCCTCTTCTTTGTGGTAGAGACTGGCATCTATTTATCAGGGGAAATCTTTGGTGAATAAACTCTTCCTGAGGAAGAAGTTGTATTCTTTGAGAATGCAGGAAGGAGGGTCTGTAGCTGATCATTTGAACACATTTAATATGTTGATTGCTCAATTGACATCTGTTGGTGTGAAAACTGAAGAAGAGGATCGTTGTATGCTTATATTGTGTTCTTTGCCAGACTCATGGGATCATTGAGTGATTGCTATTGGGAGTACAACATCCAGTTTCAAGATGGAAGATGTTGTTGGTTCTTTGCTGTCAGAAGAGATGAGAAGGAAATATTCTGAGATGGCGAAGGAAGCTCTTGTTGTCAGAGGAAGATCGAAAGAGAAAGGCAAGAAGAAGGACAAGAAATCAAAATTGAAATCAGAGGGGAGATCAAAGTCTCCTGGCAAGAAGTCCAAGGTGAAGTGCTGGAACTGTGGGAAACTTGGTCATGTCCGAAAGGATTGCAAAGAGGAGAAAAAGAAAAAGAAGAAGTACTCTTCCGACAATGATTCTTCTCAGGCTGATTCAAATGCCTTCATTGCTGCCTTGGCTACACAGGCATCAGATGATGTCTTGCTGATTGATTCTGGTGCATCTTTTCACATGACAAGTCATAGAGAATGGTTCACAAAGTATGAAGAATATGATGGTGGAAAAGTGTACTTGGCAAGTGATTCAACTTTGGAAATTGTTGGTCGTGGAAGAGTCAGAATCCAATTCCCTGATGGCAGAGTAAAGGGGATAAAGGATGTTATGCACATACCAGGTCTGGCTCGAAATATACTGTCTGTCAGTAAGCTTAATGATATTGGAGTACAAGTCACATTTTCTGGAAATGGTTGCAAGATGACTAGAGGTTCAATGGTGCTGGCTAGAGGTGCTCAAATTGGTACCCTGTACAAGCTGGATGCACATGCTGTTTAATGTAACAGTGTCTTTGGAAAGTCACTGAAAGCTACTCATGAAGGTAAAGAGGGTACTATCCCTAATTATGTAAACTCTATGGAAGTAAAAATTCTAGCAGAGAAGACTATGCTCTGGCATCATAGGCTAGGCCACATAGGAGAGAAAGGTTTAAAAACTTTGAAAAACAAAAACCTGGTTGAGGGGCTAGAAGATTGTAATCTTGAATTTGAATTTTGTGAGCATTGTATATATGGAAAGCAACACTGTGTTTCATTTTATGATAGTCCTTATAAATCTTCTGGTTTGTTAGATTATATTCATTCAGATGTGTTTGGTCTAGTGAATGTTCCTTCTTTGTCTAAATCAAGATACTATGTGTCATTTATTGATGATTATTCAAGAAGAGCATTTGTTTATTTTTTGAAAAGTAAATCTGAAGTGTTCAGTCGATTTAAGGAATTTAAGAACCTTGTTGAAAATTAGACTGGTAGAAAAATAAAATGCTTAAAGACTGATAATGGTGGTGAATTCTGTTCTGATGAATTTGAAAGATACTGTAAAGACCATGGGATTAAAAGACATAAGACTACACCTTATAATCCACAGCAGAATGGAGTTGCAGAAAGGTTCAATAGGACAATGATGGAGAGAGCATGAAGTATGCTGAGTAGTGCTGGCTTGGAGGAGAAGTTATGGGCTGAGGCTATATCTACTGCATGTTATTTAATTAATCGTTCTCCAAATTCTACTCTTGTTGAGAAAACACCTTTGGAAGCATGGTCCGGTAAGAAGCCCTCTCAGAAATATTCAAGTCTTTGGTTGTGAGGCATATGCATATGTGCCAAATATAAAAAGATCTAAATTGGAGAACAAGGCTGTCAAATGTATTTTTATTGGCTATAGTGTTGTTATAAAGGGATACAAGCTTTGGAATCCTGATACTGAGAAGGTTGTATACAACAGAAGTGTAATATTTCGTGAGCTGAAACCTTCCACCTTGGATTTGCAGTCAGAGACAAAGTTAGAAAACAATAAGGATGTAGCTGTAATTCCTCCTACACCAGAGAAAGAGGAGTTGAAAATTCAAAATGTACCTAAAACTGAGGAGAGCTCAAGCAGTTCTGAAAGTTCTAAAGAAGAAGAACCTCAACCTCAGCCATTGAGGAGGTCAACCCGAGAAAGAAAACAACCATATAGGTATGGGTTCTCATTGATTGATTCTAATTGTGTCTATGCTTTAGTTTCTAGCATTGATGAGCCTGGGACTATAAAAGAGGCATTTAAAATGTCTGACTCAGACTCTTGGTTGGAAGCCATGGAAGAAGAGATGGCATTATTAGAAAAGAATGAAACTTGGAGTTTGGTGCCCTTTCCTGAAGGAAGAAAACCCGTGGGCTGCAAATGGGTATTTAAGAAAAAGATTGGTCTGGATGGCAGTGTAGAAAAGTACAAGGAAAGACTGGTTGCAAAGGGTTATTCCCAGGTCGAGGGAATTGATTATGGGGAAATATTTTCTCTTGTAGCTAAGCTAACGTCCATTATATTTCTTTTGTCACTTCAAGCATATGACTTAGAGGTAGAACAGATGGATGTGAAGACAACATTTCTTCATGGTGATCTTGAAGAAGAAATCTATATGTCCCAGCCTGAGCACTTTGTTGAAAAATGTAAAGAAAAACTGGTATGCAAATTAAAGAAGTCTCTGTATGGGTTAAAGTAGTCACCTAGAATGTGGTACCAGAAATTTGATACTTTTGTATTGTCTTTGGGATTTGTGAGATCAAAATTTGATCAATGTGTATATTATAAAGCTGAAAGTGATCGAGTGCTTATTATTGCTCTTTATGTTGATGATATGTTGTTCATAGGCAATAGTAAGCTAATGATTTCTGATCTTAAGTCTTAGATGTCTGCTAAGTTTGAAATGAAAGATCTTGGTGTAGCAAGGTATATTCTGGGGATGGAGATAACCAGGGACAGGAAGAATAGAAAGCTTTGGCTTAGTCAGAGTAAATATATCAAGATTGTTCTTGAGAGATTTTGTATGAATAATTGCAAACAGCTAGTGGTTCCAGTCTTGCAGGGAACAAAGCTATCTGTTGAGGACTGTCCAAAATCTCTAACTGAGATGGAGGACATGACCAGTGTACCCTATGCTAGTGTAGTTGGCAGTCTCATGTATGCAATGGTCTGTACAAGGCCAGACATTGCCCAAGCAGTGGGAGTTCTTAGTCGGTTTATGGCTAATCTTGGAAGAACACATTGGGATGCTGTAAAGAGAGTTTTCAAATATTTGAAGGGCACTTCAGATTTTGCTTTGTGTTACCATGGGAACTTGGTTGAATCACAGAGGACTCTTAGTATTCGTGGCTATGTGGATTCTGATTGGGCAGGGGACATTGACAACAGGAGGTCCACCAATGGATATATTTTCATGATGAATGGTGGTGCAGTGAGCTGGATAAGCAAGCGGCTATAGTCACTTTGTCCACTACGGAGGCTGAATACATGGTAGCTACTCATGCTTGTAAAGAAGCAATTTGGTTGAAACATTTGTGTTCTAAAATTGGTTTTGATGCAGGAGAAATAACAATTTTCTGTGACAGTCAGAGTGCAATTTGTCTGGCAAAGAATACTACTTTCCATGCCAGGATGAAACATATAGACGTACAGTACCACTTTGTACGAGATATGGTGGAGGATGGAAAGGTCAGTTTGGAAAAGGTTGATACTCTGGAGAATGTTGCAGATGCATTGACGAAGCCAGTGAGCACAGACAAGTTCAGGTGGTGTGCCAATTCAATGGGCCTTAGTGCCCATGATTTTCAATACGTTTTATTGTGCTCTAGAGGTGCATGTGTGATCTTCGTCAAGTGGGAGATTGTTGGAAATATGTGCCTCAAAAATCACAGGCTGAAACCTCCATTGGAGCCAAGTCGGTATGACATCCATCATGTCTGGTCGACTAGCAGCTTTGATACATTGTGATTTGTTCAGGTCGTTGTGACCTAGCTTCTGTCTCACCGAACGTTCCTATCGCTGTGACAAAGTGCATTCATTGTGACCTCTCACCTCATGAAGGATCTCTAGCCGACAGGCCATTCAATTGGGCGTCGGGGAGACTCTTGGCGACCACAGGCTTCGGGATAACCTATGACGGCTGGGTGAGAAGTTTCAGCGAAAGCTAATGTCTCGCCGACAGGATGTTTCACTTTATAGTCTTCGACGTATCCTATAGTCTATCGGTAAGAGGTCTTACCAATGTGAAAATGTCTCACCGACGAAGGCTCAAGTGTTGGTCATCGAAGTAACACAGAGGATCTCAGAGAGAGTTCTTGGTGACTGGAGGATGTCTTGTCGATAGCCTATGGCTATCGAGGTAACCCAAATGGTCTCAGGGAGAAGTCCCAGCGAAGGATGTAATTCTCGCCGATGATAAGGGATCTTTGGTATAACTCTTGGCGAATAGTGGTCTCGGGGTAGCTTGGAGAACTTCGATAAGACCTCTCAGTGAAAGACATAAGTCTTTCCGACTACTCTTTGGTGCCCGATATGACTGGAGGTTTCAGAGTAACGTCCTAGCAAGAGCGGTATAGTCTTGGAGACTGTTGTTGGTTTCGGTGTAACTTAATGTAGCTTGATGAAACCTCTTGGCGAGTGGTAAGTCTTGCCAAATGGAAAACTCATGTCTATGAGACTTGTGGAGCTTCGGTATAACATCTCAGTGAAAGTGATATGTCTTGGCGAGATGGCGAAAGCTGAGTGATAGTCTTCTGAACTTGATGTGACATCTTGGCGATAGGATGGAGTCTTGGTGATATCGAGTGTTTAATTTGTTGGCATCGGGGAGACACGTTTAGTGTCTCACCAATATGAAAACACAGCTTGAAGTCGTTTGACCGAGTGAGACTTTCTGATGTGGCATCTCGTGGACGAATAGGAGGAGCCGAATGTGAACCGTAGCAGTTGATTTGTTGTGACAGTTCTGTGAGGAAGCTCGACAGCCAGAACAACATGAATATAGTTTGTAATCTCTATGGTGATTCGGTTGGTTCGATTAACAATTGTTGTATCAGTTCAAATTGTATCGGTGGATGAATTCTATTCTGTAAAGACTGTAACCATAAGTTCATGTACAATTTTTTTCATGGTGAATGCTACTATAAACAGACACCAGAAAGATAAGTCTGTCATTTGTATGTAATCTCCATTACTATAATACAAAGTGATTTCTCTTGGTGTGGTGGGTTTTTTCTCCCGTAAGGGTTTTCCCGCGTATATCTGGTGTTCTTGTTTTTTTGTCAATACTCTTTTTCTGGTATCTATTTCAAGTGCATCTTAATTGGACTGTAATTGTTAAAAATTAAAAGTATATCTACATTCTTCTCTGAGGTTTTGGTGTTAGGAGAGTTGTTTCCGCATCTAACTTTCCTTACATGTTCTAGGGTAAGAACCCGATCAGAAGAGGACAAGGGAGGGGGATCGTGGGGTACCACCAAAGTGGCATCCATCATGCGTGTAGGAAATTCAAACAGATGAGTGAGAGAAAGCGAGAAATTTTATACTATGAAAATGTTGTAACCATGAATATTTTTGGAATCATTGATGTTTTAGGAACTACTTGTTACACATTTAATGTAATTTGAATTTAGGTCCATCCTATGTCATCCTGGTTAATTGCGGATCCCTCACTAACATGAAATGTTGTTAATGTAATGTCATGTATATAGTTTAGCTCTCAATTCACATGATAAGTGTTTGAAAGTGATGCAAGTGTGTGAGCATGAGAGAAATTGTGTGAGAAAGTGTTATTCAATGTGAGTTGCATCTTGATCATTGTGCCCCATCATTTAAAGATCATAAGGAGTGTAGGAAAATGTTTGAAGTTCAAGATTAAATATTGTGTAAGTCATGTAATCAACATTGAAGTTTCACAAGCTTTATCTTTGTAATCCAATAGGACTGGTGTTCTACTCAATGAGTTGGTGTTTAGATCTTTTTTTTGGGGATTCGTGTCTCTAGTAGGTTGGTGCCTACAAACACAATAGGTTATTGGTGTCTCCAATAGGTTGGTTCCTACTTCTTGACTATAACTTATTCATTACTTTATGAGGCTGGATTTGGATCTAGTATCTCCAAGTAGACCTTATATTATGGTGTTTCCCATTCTTTGTTTCCATGTATATTAGCATTCATTGTGAATGAATT
The DNA here is from genome assembly GCA_007258455.2 of Sequoia sempervirens. Lineage (NCBI taxonomy): Eukaryota > Viridiplantae > Streptophyta > Pinopsida > Cupressales > Cupressaceae > Sequoia > Sequoia sempervirens. Next base: position 329,621,338 of record VDFB02000003.1, read on the forward strand.
ATTTTTTGATATCTTCATTGATAATAGATATTTTGATTCATGTTTCATGTTTGGATATATATGTTGAATTAAAGAGTTTGTAATAGATTTGATCTACTGATTCACCCCCTCTCAATAGATAGTGTACCCTTGGATTGGTATTAGAGCTAAGTTCCTTTGAAGAAGCTTAACATCTTGAGTTAGATTTGGGATGGCACACTCAATGGTTCAAGAATATTTTTTTTGCAAATAAGGCACCACTCTTTGATGGATCCAATTATGTCTTTTAGAAAGTAAGAATGGAAGCATATCTTATGGCCCTAGGGTTTGATATTTGGAAATCAGTTGTAGATGGATATGAGATACCTGAAATCCCCCCAAGAGATCAAGTTAGAAAGAAGGCTTGTGAGAAAAATTATAAGGCAAGGAATTCTATTTTATGTGGTTTGTCTAACTTTGCGTTATTGAAGACCATGCATTGCAAGACAACAAAGGAATTATGGAGTAAATTGTACAATATTTATGAAGGTGATGACAAGGTCAAACAACAAAAGCTTAAAACTCATCAGGGTCAGTTTGAAAGTCTAAAAATGAGGGAAGAGGAAAACATTGCTACATTCATACTTGGGTTTGATGAGGTTGTCAACTCTATCAGAGGTCTTCGTGAAGAATTGAAAGAAGGTATGATTATGAAAAAGGTACTTGAATCCCTTCCTAAAAGTTTTATGCAAAATTTTCTTATGTTGAAGAAGATAAATATTTAAATTCTCTACCTATGGATGAGTTACATGGAATCTTGAATGCCTATGAGATGAGGATTGATAATGACAACTCCACAAGAAAGGAGGCGACATTCAAAGCATCTAAAAATTAAGTTGATCCAAATTTAGATGATGAATTAGATTCGAAGGAAGCAAACTTTGTTAAGAAGTTATAGACGTGTTTCAAAAAATATAAAGGTAAGTTTCCCTTCAAATGTTTTAATTGCAGTGATGTAGGGAATTTGATGGCTAAGTTTCCATACAAGGATTCTAACAATGTTGAGCAAAAGCATGGAAATAAGTCATTCTTAAAAGGGAATAAAGTTAAGAGAAAAAAAAATATTTTCTTCATCAATGAGGAAGGTTATTCAACTAATGATGAGGATCAAGAAATATTTGGAGATGAAGGAGAAAATCTTGTATCCGTGACTATGGAAACTACTAAAGATGATGTAGAAATGAATTTCATAAATAATTATGATGAGGTAGATCTTGTGGAAGAGTTGCTCTACACTGGCAAAGAGATTAAGAGAGTGAAGAAAATAATTGTTGAGGAAGTAAAGGATAAAGATAATTTATCTCAGAATCTTGAGAAGGTGGAGAAGATGATTATTTACCTGAAGATCCAAGTATAAGAAGCAAAGAGAATTGAAGAAGTTTTGGCTGAAAGGTTGTTGTCAAGAGACGAATATTGTGAAAAGATTGAAGTAGAAATTATGTCACTAAGGAAAGATCTTGATAAAGTAAATCATCAGCTAAAGATGAAGTTTGGGTAGAGTACTAAGATGTTGGATCAGATAATTGGAAGTCAAAGATCACTGCATATCAAACTGAACTTGGATTTACTGATGTGTAGAAGAGAAGGGTGATCGATCAACTCATGATTTTGTTAATGAGAATCTAGAAGAGATTGGTTTCAGAAGTTCAAATTCTAAGCGAAGTGCATAAATCAATGATAGAAAGGTGTAGAATGATGGCTTCATTCAAGTGCAAAGGCATAATAAAATATTTGGAAGACAAGCTTCCAAAGGACAAGGATACAATATCAAGTTCAATCATTATTATTTTTTGGTTACTGTTTTAGTTGCAATCATTTTGATCATAAGGTTGTGAATTGTAGAAGGGTTATGGTAAGAAGAAATCACTTTGTTAGAATTAATGAATTTGCACCTTCATACAATTTAAATATAATTTATCACAAATGTAATAATTTTGGACATACTACTAGAAATTATAGAAGAAATTTTGTGAGTCCTCCTCCACCATAAAAAAAGAAAAGAAAAGAAAAGTTTGGAAGGTTAGAATAATGAATAATATAAAGTGTGGAAGAATAAAATGGAGGAGAAAAGATCAGATAAATCCATGGTAGCTCAAGTTGCATAACATGATAAAAAGCAAAAGAATCTATGGATCATCGACAGTGGATGTTCAAGTCACATGACTAGAGACAAAAGTAAGTTCATGCATTTCAAGAATTTTGATGAAGGATCTATAACTCTTGGAAATAGTTCTATTGCTAATATTATCGGTAAGGGCACTTTGAGCCTTAATGTTGGAAAGAAAAAAACTCATGATGTCCTATATGTGGAAGGTTTGAAATATAATCTTTCGAGTGTGTCAAATGTGTGACAAAGGCTACAAGCTTTCATTCAGTGCTAAAGGTTGAGAAATCATAAACATCGATATCAAAGAGTTGGTTGTGGAAGGAAGCATGACTGACAGTGATGTATACCATCTCAATGAGTTGAATGGACAAAATTTATTTTCTATACAGAGAGAGGAAAGTTGGCTCTAGAACATAAGGCTAAGACACATTAATTTTGATGATATTGTGAAGATTAGTTCAAATGGAATGGTTAGAGACATGCCAAAGATCAAGAAGCCTCAGTCTACCAGCTACAAACCATGTCATGAAGGGAAAAAATAGAGAATAAATCCCCTTCTAAGGAATATTATACAACAAGGCCATAGGATTTAATCCATACAGATTCATGTTGACCAATGAAGATAAAGAGTCTATAGGGTGACATGTAGTTTATGATGCTTATTGATGATAACTCTAGAATGACTTGGATTACTTTTCTGAAACAAAAATAAAAAGATTTTGAGAAGGTTAAAGCATTTAAATAAATAATTGAAAATGAAATAAGAAGGACAATCACTTGTGTTTGAGATTAGACAGAGGTGGATAATTCACTTCTAACAGGTATGGTGAATTTTTGTGAGTTACATGGGATCCAAAGATAGTTTTTTTCTCCTAGGAATCCATAGTAGAATGGAGTTACTAAGAGGAAAAACTGAAATATATAGGAGATAGTTTTTTTCTCCTAGCACTCCATAGTAGAATGGGGTTGTTGAGATGAAGAACCAAACTACACAAGAGATGGCCAGAACAATGTTAAGTCAAGAAAGTTTACCAGATATATATTAGAGAGAAGAAGTTCAAACCATAGTATATATTTTGAACAGAGCTCAAATCAGACTAAGGATTGGTAAAATACCATATGAACTATGGAGAGGAAGACCAATTTCAATTAGACATCTTAGGATATTTGGAAGCAAGTTCTATATAAAAAGAGATGAAGAAAACTTGGGTAAGTTTGATTCTAAATCTAATGAAGGCATTTTTCTTAGCTATTTTGTGACAAGCAAGGCATATAGATGTTATAATAAAAGACTAAAAAGGATTAGTAAAAGTGTCAATATAAGTATTGATGAGACAATACAATCTGTTGATATTCTGGAAGTTGAAGATAATGAAGATCCAATTAGTAGTAGTGATGAAGACTCAAAATTTGATTCTGAGAATACAATTACAAAGAATCTAGCTAAGTATGTGTAGAGAAATCATTTTGAAAATAAGATTATAGGAGATAAGCACAATGGGGTCCAAACTCAAAGAAGAATTGAGAAAGAAAATGAATAGGTACACTTTGCATTATTATCAAATATTGAACCAAATTTTTATATATAGGCAAGAAAAGAGAAAATCTGGATAGATGCTATGAAAGAAGAGTTAACTTAAATAAAGAAAAATGAAACTTGGGAAATGGTTCCAAGAAATAAAGGAAAGAATGTTATTGGTAGCAAATGGGTATTTAGAAAAACGTTGAATAAAGATGGAAAAGTGATCCAGAACAAGGCCAAACTTGTGTGTAGAGGACATGCTCAAGTTGAAGGTATTGATTTTGAGAAAACACTTACTCTGGTAGCAGGATTGGAAGCAATTAGAATATTTTTGGTTTAATCAACATTTAAGAACTTCAAAGTGTATCAGATGGATGTGAAGTCTGCATTTTTGAATGGTTAGTTAGAAAAAGAAGTCTACATTGAGCAACCAAAATACTTTCAATACATGTTTAGATAATCTGAATTTTGTGTGCAGATTGAAGAAAGCACTCTATGGAATCAAACAAGCTCCTAGAGCTTGGTATTCTAGATTGGATAGTTATTTGCAACAAGAAGATTTTAGGAGAGGTAGTGTGGATACTAAGTTATACATAAAAATTGAAGATGATATTTTGTTGATTGTCATGGTTTATGTTGATGACATTTTATTTGGCAGAAACAGTGAAAATATGTGCAAAGGGTTCAAGGATTCAATGTAGAGTGAGTTTGAAATGTCAATTCTTGGTGAATCTCTTTCTTTCTTAGTCTATAGATCTCTCAATTAGACAAAGGGATATTCATCTCTCAAAAAAATTACATAAAAGAAATAATAAGCAGGTTTAAGATGGAAGAATGCAAAATGATGAGAACACCTATGGTTACTAGATGTAAACTGAGTAAAGATGATGAATTTTCTCTAGTAGACTAGACTTTGCATAGATCAATGATTGGCAGTTTGCTATATGTGACTACATCTAGACTAGATATAATGCAATCATTTGGGATGGTTGCTAGGTTTAAAGAAGCACCTAAGGAAACTCATGTCAAAGAGGTAAAAAGGATATTCAGGTATTTGAAGGCTACAATGGATTACGGTTTGCGGTATCTTGAGAGTAAAAACTTCACTTTGACTACATACACAAATGTAGATAGGGAAGGAAGCATAGATGACTAAAAGAGCACAAGTGGTGGATATTTCTTTCTTGGTGATAGTCTTGTATCTTGGTTAAGCAAGAAACAAGATTTAGTTTACTTTTCTACAAATAAAGTGGAATACATTGCAGAAACTTCATGTTGCACTCAAGTTTTATGGACGAAGCAAAACCTGAAGGAGATAAAGATAGATTTTGATCAACCCATTTCCATTTTGTATGATAATACCAATACTATAAAAATTTCAAAGAATTTGATAATGCACTAAAGGACAAATCACATTGCAATAAAGTATCATTTTCTAAGGGAGAAGGTTACAAAAAAAGAGGTGATGTTGGAGTATGTTGAAACCAAGGAGCAAGTAGCAGACATTTTTACAAAACCACTTCCTAAGGATACTTTTGAGTATCTCTAAAAGATGTTGGGAGTTATTTCTCCCCCATCTTGAATCAAGAGGAAGCATAGGCTGAGGGGGAGCATTGTCTCCCTGCTGCAAGGAGGAATGGTGTTCTTGTGGAGTATTTTTAGAAGTAGTGTGATATGGACTCAGGGGGAGTCAATTCAGAAAGCAAGTTTTCAGATTGTATAGAATGTAGTTGAAATTTTCTATTGATGTCAAAGGGTGATAAATTATACTCAAAATGATAAATCATCTGAGGGGAGGAAGTGGAAACCAATGTGAGGTGGTTTCATGATCCTAACACATTAGATTTTTCTTCTTGTGTGGCCAATTTTTTTTGTTTTCCATCAATGACAAAGCGGGAGATTTTTGAACATAAGATATCATTTATGTCAAAGGAGTAATGTCCTTGATGATAGTATGTGTTCATTGAGGTCTAAGGAGTAATGTCCTTGATGATAGTATGTGTTCATTGAGGTCTAAGGAGTAATGTTATCTGAACAGTGAGCGTAATCGTACTTGAATTATCATTATCAGTGCATTTTGAGTATAATGAAGAATATTGCTTGTAGTATGCTCAGAATATCATGATTTCATCTATTCATGTGACAGAGGTGTTCCAAAAGTCTAATCTATTTTTTTGTGGTCAGTTACTCAAGGTAGAGATATTTCTTTGGCAATATAGTCATGTTCTATATTTCTTCTTGAATGGGAGTTTGGCTCTGCAATTTGAATGAAGAGTATGTCTACACATGTTCTATCATACTCCAAAGTTTCCTAAAGATATGTTAAACACACAAAAATATTGAAGTGATAGAAGGGTCCTTGTGCTTATCAGTTAACCAGTTAGTCTTCCAGAACTATGCAAAAAAGACTAGGAGCATGCGACATCTAGAGATAGCATGATAATTTAACATAGTTCTAGGCTAAAGATCTTGTGGTTTTGCATTACATTATGTTAGTTTGGCAGCATCAAATTTGATTTAGGACCTACCAGTTACATGCTTCATGTAATTTGAATTTAGGTCCATCCTCTGTTGTCCTGGTTAATTGTGGATCCCTGGGCAACATGAAATGTTGTTGAAGAAGGTAAAAAAAATTAATGAAGGAAAATGGATCAAAATACATAAAGGAAATAAACATAAAGATATTATACCTTCATTATTCTCCTCTTCATATATTGAGCTCACAATTTGTACCCTCAACTTGTAGATTTTCTCAAGTGTTGATGGTTGGTGGTATGTATGTGGTTGCTCACAAATTCTACAATAGGATGAATTGGTGATGAAGGGCTAGGATTTAATGAGAAATAGGGTTTGGATCAAGGTTGAATGGTGTAGAGGATAATTATCCTTGTGACAAGTGTCACAAGAGGGAAGGAGGTGTAAGAGGAAGGTGTGCTCACACACCTTCCTCACACATGTGTGAGCACACATTGAGAAGAGTTTGTGGGATTGTGTAAGAGGTTAGTAGATTTGTGTAAGAGGGTAGGATGGGTAGGATATTGTAAGAGTTGTTGATGAACTCGAGCACCTAGGATCACATGCAAAACCAAGATAAACCTTCCACACAAGAGCAGCAAGAGATAAAATGCAGGAATATAGTGCAATCACAAAATGATGTTATTATCACACACTAAATGATACAATATGCCTCAACTCTCCTTTGAATTGATTGAGTTAATATGAACTCATCTTGACTAGACAGGAGGGAGAGGTGAGTGCTAATTATATAGCACAATATGGCCAAATAATTCCAAGAGGGGTAATAACTCCCAAATAACCAAATTAGGTGGGAGTTATGCCTACTTGGAAAATGCCAAATAGGTGGCATAACCTACTCAAAAAGAGACAAATGAGTGGTTTTGTGAGGTGGCATATAAGGCCAAAAGAGGGTGTGAAACTCAACCACCTAAGTGTGAGTGGGAGAAACACATGTAACCGATGGATTACGCCATGTGTCCTCACATAAACCACATCTCCTATAACCTAAGGTATGCTTAATAATGTGTAGGAAAAATATTAAAAAACCTACACTAACAGATATGACACTTGTCACATAGTGACAAGTTTGACCTAGAGATGGAGAGAATTAAAAAATAGAAAGAAATGTTGATGATAGTTAGGGATATGGATTAAATTGATTAATCAAGGATCAACAAACTTAATGGGGATGGGTTGAGTCAACAAACCATAGGCTCATTAACTAGGCTAGGGTTGAAATTTGGAGAATGGGCTAATGGTGATTAGGATGTAGGTAAAGTTAATTAATCATGTATTAATTAACTTAAGCACGCTTAGGGAATTTAGATTAATGTGGGAAAAAGTTTAGATTTAATTAAATAAATGTAAATTTATTTAATTAAAGGTGGTGGATAAAGGTAATAGGAAAATTAATTAAATAAATGATAAATATTTATTTAATTAATTACTAGGATAAGGGAAAGGTTAAATTAAATAAATAAATAATAATATTTATTTAATTAAATATTATTTCAGGTGTCTACAATTTTCCCCTCTTTGAGATGATGTTGCAACTAAGAGAAGTAACATCATTTCAAAGAAGAATAAAACATAGTGGGTAGGCAAAGGATAAGTACTAGTGGCATGATGCCCCAGTCACTAGCGAGGATGAGGAAGGATGAGGTGGAGGTAGTGGTATCCCCCCTTGACAGGACATGTAGGTTCAAAGAACATGAGTACATGCTCTCAAAATGGATGAGAGGACTAGAGGATGAAAGATGAAAGGATGAAATAAATAAGGATGGATGGGAGGGGATAAGGATGATGAAGACATGGATGGAGAGGGAGGATGGATGATCATCATGCTGCAATGATATGAGAATCCTAGATTTGATATTGTACTTGACATTATGCACCAAGGTATATAAAGAACCAGGATGACAATGTGTCAAGTACGTGATAAAAAAGTTCAAGTGAAAATATATGCCTTATAACACCATGATATGGAAGACCATGATTCCCCTGTGGTAATAGAGTGCAAGATACCATGTTAAATGCAAATAACGGTAACACACAGGCATCAAGCAAACATGCACAACAAATCAAAAGAAACCAACAACTATGCTCCAAGTCAAGCTGAAAATTGATTGGTGGATTGATTGATGGTTATTGGTGATGATGATGATAAGGATAGAAAATTTAATGATAAGAAAAATGTGTACCCTAAGGATTGTGTTGTTAATGATAAGAACAACACATGGATTGGGAAGGATACATCCCTACGATGATAATGGATTAAATTGGATCAATGGTTTATAATCTGATTTGGATTAAGATAATGGATTGATTATGGATGATGGAATAGATTGCAAGTTATATTGAATGGATTATGATTGATTGCATTTGGATGGAATGGATTGGGATGGTTGGATTATAATGATAGATGGATTGGATGGAGGATAGGATGATTGGGATAGAGGAATGGATGAGTTCCAATGACAAGGGAGAGCCAAGGCATGGTAAAGGATGGAAGGATGGAGGAATTCCATAGATAGGAGAGAGGGATTTGGATGATGGATGGTGATGGGAGATAAGAGGATGGTGGATGAAGGATAGGAGGAAGGGAGCTCCAAGGATTAGTTGCAAAGGACTTAGATGCCCCACACTAGAGGTAGTGCAATAATGGATGGAAGAATAGTAGCATGAGCTGGAAGGATATTGCATAAAGGACATGAATGGAAATAAGAGTAAGGATTTCCTTGTCCAAAGCATGCATGGATATTTTCCCCCTAGCTTTCTATAAAGCCACATGGTGAAGAGAGATGATGAATTGGCTAGGATAGGAGGATGGAGATAGGGTAAGGTATATGAGATGGAGGATAATAAGGGATATAATGATAGCAGAAATACTCCTTACCAAGATCAAAGATGGTAAGGGTGGATTGATTTGGTTAGGATGGGGGATATGGATAGCATAAGGGAGGTAGGATATTTGATGCACATGTAGACCCTTAATCTTGTCGAGATCAAAGGAGTGAAAATGGAGAATGGGTTTAGATAGGATTATTGGAAGTTTTCTTGTCATTGATATGGTTGTTGGCAACATGAGCATGATCATGTACAATGTTGTCATTGATGTCAACATTAAAGTCCAAATTGAGGTACACTTGATTGGTGAAGCATGAGTGAATATGGTTATGGTAATCCATTATACAAGTGCAAGAGTTTTGATTCGATGCTAAACAAATGTGTTGAATATTTGGATAAATCACATAATACAATTTTCAATGTTCAAAGTATCAATTTTTAGGTCCACATCACTCTACTTTGAAGAATATTGGTATGTGGTTTGAAGGAAATTTTGGTATATGTTGGAGGACCTTAAATCCAAAGTTTCATGTCTTTATGTCCTCCAATGTAAAAGTTATGATTGATAGAGCATTAGGTTTTCTTGTGATAGTGCTACCAATATAGACTACATGTTTATAATGCTCTGCTTTCCACCATGGAAGAATATCTAGTTATGAAATTTTTTGGGAGTCTTTACAGGTGTTAGAACAGTATGTGGTCCAAGTGGAAAGTGCTTTAGTAGTTCACATGTTGTTTTGTGAATGAAAAAATGGTTCATATCACCAGTATTTACTATCTGGTGTTGACCTAAAGAGTTTATGGTTGTGTGAAGTTAAAATGTCAAGTGTGAAAACTTAAGGGAGTGATTATAGGTCCCTACTGACCTATTTTGATGTGTTACAAGTTTTGAGGTATGTATGGTAGAATCTTGAGCCAACAAATTGATGTATTATATGTTTCATCTAATTAAGTCGACCCAATTGATGATGTAGGTGTTTGCGAATATAATACATATAAATGTAAGTTCATTTCATTTTTGTAGATATTAGATGAATGTAATATAATGTGAAGTGTTCAAATATAGTGTGAATGTGATGTGAATATAAGCAGAGAAAAGTGTGGAAATGGTGTAGTATGAAGTGTGTTGATTTAGTATTTTGAGTTGTAGTGGAACTATATCTCTTGCGTACTATAGATGCATTATTAGCAGTTCAAATCTTGGTAGTGAGCCACCCCTCTTTTTTATTTCTCTTATTCTCCAGACAGTGAGTCCTCCAAATAGTGAGTCCAAAAGGCAGTGAGCCATTATGTAATATGTTATGACCAGTTATAATATATTGTGACCTAATCCTCACCGTGGTTTTTCTCTTTTTGGGTTTTCCATGTAAAAAACCTAGTGTCCAGGTTTTATGCGCTTTGATTATTACTTTTGTTGTGCAGTTTTGCACACACGCCCCACTGAAAGTAGGGACCCTCTTTTTGCTCTGGCTTTTAGTGTCTTTTGGCCCCTTAATTTTGTTGATTTCATTTCCTTTGGAGGTCCTTAGATGTTCATCTTGCTTGCCCAAGTGATTCCCCCAAGTTGCACTTTGAAAAACCTAAGTTCTGAGCAAAATTCGGGTTTTCACCCCAATCCGGGATTTTCCGGTCCGTCCGGATTTTCCCGGATTCTTCTCAAAGTCCGGCTCTGTGCAAAAATCTGGGTTTTTGGTCTGTCCGGATTTTCCCGGATTCTGCTCAAATTCCAGATCTGAGCAAAAGTCCAGGTTTTTGCCTGCGTTCGGGATTTTCCGCCCGACCCGGATTTTCCCGGATTTCTTCAGCTTTCCAGGTATGTGCCAAAGTCCGAAATTTTATGCCATCCGTGGAAATCCAGTCCACCTGGATTTTTCTGGATTTTCTGCCAAGCTTCGTGCAAATTGAAATACTGGATTAAATTAATGAATTTGATGATAAATGCTCAACACCCCACGCTTAATTTGATATATTACATGATGTTTCACGCATTCTTGGTTCGTTTTGATGATCTATTGTTGAAATTTTTGCCTTATTCGGTAGAATCTTGTCCGGATGGTTTTTTCCAAATTCTAGTCTGGAGTCCGCCTGACCTGGATTTTCCCAGATTTTCCCCTTGGTCTGGTTTCCTAAAATGGAAAATTTTTCGAAAATGTTTTTTTTCCAAAAATGGACATGTGGGCTATTAATGATGATATCTGTTTTTCAGGACTAAACAAATATTAAAAGGGGGACTTGCATATGGATTCGTGCCAAAAGAGGGGGGAATCTGGAAATGTTTAATTTAAATTTTCAAAATGGGACCTACCTAAGAATCCGTGCCAAAACTGTCTACAGCTGGAGGACTTTCTGGAAAACACGTGAATATGATCTTGTTGGAGATCGTGGGCCGACATGGATAATATTCATGCATTTAATGCAAATCTTGTCCTATTTTGAAATTCTCCTGGCCAACCTATTTTGGGGCCAGTTATTGTTGTAAAATCTAATTGGGCCGACATGTTTGGGGTTTTCTATAAATGGTGTTTGTGCCTCATTTGTAAGAGGGAGAGATTAGGAGAAGATTTGATAGAGAGCGAATTTAGCAGTAGAGTAGAGGTAGAAGCTAGCCAATTTCTGAGCAAGTGATGTAACAAAACATTGGAATTGTTGTTGGAGTTTGGTGATTCAATACAATTGAAAGCATTGTGATTTTCTGGTGATCTCTTTTGTGTTGACTTATCTTGCATGGTTCTTATGATTCAATTTTTAAAATTTCTCATGGTTATTAGATTTAGATTTAGATCTGATTCAATGATGTTCATGATTTAATGTTTGAAATGTTTGCGGCAATCCCAGGTCCATACTTTTTGCAGCTACCTGATTGTTAGTTGCTTTGTAAAGTTAGCCTGGACCTTTATATTCATTGTGCTTGGTTCAATTATGGAGATTTATTCATTTCAACTACAATTGGGTTGTCTTGGGTGAATGTTCATAATATGAAAATCTTTAAAACCTTAGAAGATTGCACTGTTTCTGTAAGATTGTAGATTAATCTTGGTCAAGCAGAGATTGGTCTCGTTGGGATTGGTCTATTTCAAGTGTTTATCATTTGCATTGTTAGTCTTAGAAATAGTTTAGATTTAGAAATTTCTCTAAACCCTTATCTATTTTGTTGTTTATTTTGAATCTGGGTTAGTTTTAGGATTGAAAGCATCACCATATTGTTGCATCTGATGAAAATTCACTTCCAGCATTGTTCATTTGTAATGCTCCTTGTGATTACCAGCATTTCACATTTTATCTGAGTTGTTTATGCATTGTCATGACCTGACACCTAAGAGACCTTGGGGTAATTTTCAATAATTTGCTGATTGGAAATAACCTTTCAAGAGAGATAGAATATTGCATTCTGTCTGAGTTGTTGCTATGCAGAAAACACCATCAACAAATTGGCGCTAGAAGGAGGGCGAACAAGGTGACATTGCTGCAAGATTGAATGAGCCTCCTCTATGTTGAAAATATGAGATATGGCAGATCTCAAAATCTGAAAATTCAAGTTCTGAGTCAAGATGGAAAATCAGCGTTATGTTTTTCATAATGGTAACAGTCTTCAGATTGATTTTTTTCAAATATGTAAGTCCTTGAATAGGAGGATAAATCAATGGAATGGCAAGGGTTTACATCATTGTACATTTTCAGACAAGTGTAGGCTTCATAATACCTATAGACATAATGAGTTTGAATGCTTGGCCTTTCTAGACAACATGGAGATGGTCTTGCAAAGGAACCTTTTCATGCAAAACCTGTATGAACCATTAGCCTCCTCAAATCTGGAGTTTATTGATGTTGTAGTTGAGACATTCACACGGATGGTCGAGGATCAGTTTTCCAGTGGTAAATGCTTGCAGGATTTCCTTTCGTCTAAATGGTGCAGGGTCCATGATGCAGCCCATTCAGAGTTCATCTGTCGTTCGTGTGGGGACATTATCTTTAAAGTTGGAGAATACCTGGAGTGGAAAGGTGAGTTAAGCAAAGAATGCACTACATAAGGGATGACTACTTCTGAATCCAGGAATGGCATTGCAACTGATGTTGACGTGACTTTGGAAGGAACTGAGTGTCATGAAGATGAATATGAGGCATCAGAGATAACAGAGGAATATTTAAGTGAAGAATCACCTATGGAGATCAAGGAGGATGTTCTTGTTGGGGCTAGTCAAGTTCCTGAAAATATAGTGGGAGCTGAGAAAGAGGTTCCTTTCCAAGATAAGGACTTGGTGCAAACCAGATACAAAGAGTTTGTTGCCAGAATTATAAGAGATTGGTCTCGTTGGGATTGGTCCATTTCAAGTGTTTATCATTTGCATTGTTAGTCTTAGAAATAGTTTAGATTTAGAAATTTCTCTAAACCCTTATCTCTTTTGCTATTTATTTTGAATCTGGGTTAGTTTTAGGATTGAAAGCATCACCATATTGTTGCATCTGATGAAAATTCACTTCCAACATTGTTCATTTGTAAGGCCCCTTGTGATTACCAGCATTTTCACATATTATCTGAGTTGTTTATGCATTGTCAAGACCTGACACCTGAGAGACCTTGCGGTGATTTTTAGTAATTTGCTGTTGAAAATAACCTTTCAAGAGAGATAGGATATTGCATTCTGTCTGAGTTGTTGCTGTGCAGAAAACACCATCAACAACTTTCATGGTTTCTTTCCTTACTGAAAATTGAATACGACATTTCAAATAGAATTTTAAATGTTTATGTGGTTTTAGAGAATACTAATTTACCCCCCTCTCAGTATTTTGAGTGTTCAACAAGGATGATGGATAGATGATGAATGATAGTGGAGGATGTGGATAATATGTGGTATGGATGGAACTTTCCCCAAAGTGTAGAGTGTAAGGGGATGGGGAGGAAGGACTTAAGCATCTAGTTCCATAGATGGTATCCCTTCACTATGTGCTATAATGGTAATTTAATGTATGCTCATAGACGTTGGTAGAATGATGGTAAGGGGGATAAAATTGATTGGAATATGGATTTATGAAAAAGATTGGATGAGATGGATGGAAGGATGGAAAGCGGATGTTGTATAGTAAATTTGGATTGATGGGAGACTTGTGGATGAGTGGGTGGAAATGTTTGAAAGATCAACATTGGCACACACCTTGAAGGGTGGTAGAGTTGGGGAAGAGAAGTGGGCTTTGAATTTGGAGGTTTATATGGAGGAGTGGTTGTAGATTTTGGGATATAAGGACCCTAAATAGAATGAGGTGATGAAGGATTATTAGATGGGGTGGAGGAATTATAATTGGATGGAGCTTTTGGATAAGCAATTTTGGATGTAAATTTTGATTTTTCTTTGGGATGCATTGATTCTATGAGTATTTTTGGAATCCACATGGTTTTTGAATTTAATTTTTGCTTCATAAGCCTTTGTGGCCATTGTGATTTAATTTTTTTTATTTTGTATCATATTTTTCTTTGTTTTTTCATTTCTTTTTTATGGAACATGTTGATCCTTTGATTTATGTGGATTTTTGGCTTTATGCATTTGAGATTTGGCATCCAAATTGTTTCAAAGAGAAATGGGATTTGTGGATGGATATGAATGGTGTGGATGTATTATGTATGGGTTGGTGTAAGTAGTATGTTGCAAAAGGCACAAGGGTGTGTACCTTTTTTTATCTTGATTAAGGATGTGAGGTGATGGATAGACAGAAAAATGGGATTTCAAAATAGGAATGCTAGGTAGTGGAATATAAGGACCCAAGATGGATGGAGGGGATGAAGGACTTTGTTTTGGGACATAGGGATCCAAAATATATGAAAGGGATGAGGGATTGGGATTTAGAACATAAGAGCCCAAGATAGATTTGGAGGATAGGGTTCATGTGGATATTTGGATTTAGATAGAGGGATTTTGGATTTAGGATGGGTGGAAGGAGTGCCAATATCTTGAGCTTGGTATCCAAGCCCATGATATTTTGTATTGTATTTGATATTAAGGGGTTCTAAGATGCATTTCTCATGAAGGCCTAACCCTTTGCCTTGATAATGCATAGTTTGACAAATCCTTTTGCCAATGGTGTAAGGAAAATTAGACGCAGAAAACAATTCTCCTAACGTCAATACCTCAGGAAAGAGTGCAGAAGTACTTTTTAAATTTTCAATTACAGTCAAAATGAGATGCTCTATGAGACAGATTACAAAAATAGAGTATTTAGACAAACACACATGAACACCAGATATACGTGGGAAAACCCTTACGGGAGAAAAACCCACCATGCCAAGAGAAATCACTTTGTATTATAGTAATCAAAATTACATACAATTCTAGACTTATCTTTCTGGTGTCATTATACAGCAACATTCATCATGAACCTTCTTCAAACAAAGACTTCCAAGTTACAGCCTTTACAGATTTTAATTCCTTTTCTGATACGGTTTGAAATCTTCACACTTCACTGTTGATCGAACTACTATCCAACCCCCAAGCGTCTGCAACTTCCAACTATATCCATGGTGTTCCCTGACTATTGAGATTTCTCACAGAACTGTCGCACCGAACCAACTACTAACGGTTCACTTTCGGCTTCCTCTATTCTTCAACGAGATTCCACGTATGATAGTTAGACGGTCAACAGAAATTGTAATGCTCTGGCATCTTAGTGAGACACTAATAGTGTCTCGCCGATGCCACATATACTTCGTACCGATGTCGCCAAGAGTTATCGTAGTCGCTAGGATGTTCTATCAAGCTCCATAAGTTACACCGAGCCACCAAGCAGTCACCCAGACTTACCGCTTTCACCAAGAGATCATAGCAAGTCACCAAAGGTATACCGTAGACTTAAGTCATATTGAGCTTCAAGAGACAGTTGACAAGACTCACATCTATTGCCGAGAGTTCATACCGATCTCCATACGTTTCACTGAAGTGTTCAACATAAAACAGTGTTGGCAATACATGTAGCTCTCACTAAGACTTCTTATCGATCTCTATGACTTATCCTGAAAGCCTTTTGTCTATCACTTAGAGTTACACCGAAGACATACACCTGTCGGCCAAACAATTGACTTTCGCCGAGACACCATACCGAGATCCATATGTTTCACCGATGATCAACTATCACCAAGAGCTACCCCGAAGACTTCCAAAAGGTGATTCTTTCGGTGATACCTTGAATGTTCGCTGAGACGTTTCTCCGACCACTATGAGTTACTCTGAATAATGCTTGGTTGAACCCCCATCGGCAAGACTTCCACTGTTTGTTAAAACATCTTCCTGAACCATTAGAGTTACCCCAAAGACATCAATACATACGCTGTCGGCAAGAGATCAATACTTCGCTAAGACATCTTAGCGAGAACCTTTAGCTTCACTGAAGGTCACAGTCGCTAAGAGTCTCGATGATATACGATTGAATGGCCTGTCAGCCAGAGGTCTCCCAATCGCTCTGATGTCATAACGAATACATCATGCTACAGCGATAGACTCCACAGTGCAACCTTTCAGCAAGACAATGACAGGGTCACAGCGACCTGTTCAGAAATGAATAAAGCAAACTGCTAGTTGGCCAGACATGGAACCTGTCACACCGACTTGGCACTCATGGAGGTTTCATTCTATAATGTTTGAGACACATATTTCCAACAATCTCCCACTTGACAAAGATCATTCAGGAACCTCCAGAGCATAAATAATACTTACTAAAAAACATGGGCACTAAGGCCCATTGAACTGGAACGCCACCTGAACTTGTATGTGCTCACAAGCTTCGTCAATGCATCTGCAACATTCTCCAAAGTATCAAACTTTTCCAAATTGACCTTTCCATGCTCAACCATATCTCGTACAAAGTGGTACTGTACATCAATATGTTTCGTCATGGCATGGAAAGTTGGATTCTTTGCCAGAAAAATGGCACTCTGACTGTCACATAAGATTGTTATTTCCCCTGCATCAAAACCAATGTTAGAACACAAATGTTTCAACCATATAGCTTCTTTACAAGAATGGGTAGTTGCCATGTATTCAGCCTCTGTAGTGGACAAAGTGACTACAGCCTGTCGCTTGCTCATCCAACTCATTGCACCACCATTCAACATGAAAACGTATCCACTGGTGGATCTCCTACTGTCAATGTCCCCTGCCCAATCAGAATCTACATAACCACGAATGTTGAGAGTCCTCTGTGATTCAACCAAATTCCCATGGTCACACAAAGCAAAATCTGAAATTCCCTTCAAATACCTAAACACCCTCTTCACAACATCCCAATGTATTCTTCCTGGATTAGCCATAAATCGACTAAGTACTCCCACTACTTGGGCAATGGCTAGCCTTGTACAAACCATTGCATACATAAGGCTACCTACTGCACTAGCATAGGGTACACTGGTCATGTCCTCCATCTCAGTAGGAGATTTTGGACAATTCTCAACAGATAGCTTCATTCCTTGCATGACTAGAACAACTAACTGCTTGCAATCATTCATACAAAATCTCTCTAGAACAGTCTTTATATACTTACTCTGACTGAGCCAAAGCTTTCTATTCTTCTTGTCCCTGGTTATCTCCATCCCCAGAATATACCTTGCTGCACCAAGATCCTTCATTTTGAACTTAGCAGACAACTGAGACTTAAGATCAGAAATCATTAGCTTGCTATTTCCAATTAACAACATATCATCAACATAAAGAGCAATAACAAGCACTTGATCACTTTCAGCTTTATAGTATACACAGTGATCAGATTTTGATCTCACAAAGCCTAAAGCTAATACATAGGTATCAAATTTCTGGTACCACATTCTAGGTGACTGCTTTAACCCATACAAAGACTTCTTTAATTTGCATACCAGTTTTTCTTTACCTTTCTCAACAAAGTGCTCAGGCTGGGACATATAGATTTCTTCTTCAAGATCACCATGAAGAAATGTTGTCTTCACATCCATCTATTCAACCTCTAAGTCATAAGCGACTGCAAGTGACAATAGAAATCTAATGGACGTCAGCTTTTCTACAGGAGAAAAGATTTCCCCATAGTCAATTCCCTCTACCTGGGAATAACCCTTTGCAACCAGTCGTGCTTTGTATTTTTCTACACTGCCAGCTAGACCAATGTTTTTCTTAAATACCCATTTACAGCCCATAGGTTTTCTGCCTTTAGGCAAGGGCACCAGACTCCAGGTTTCATTTTTATCTAAGGATGCCATTTCTTCCTTCATGGCTTCCAACCAAGAATCTGAATCAGACATTTTAATTGCCTCCTTTACAGTCCTAGGCTCATCAGTGCTAGAAATCAAGGCATAGACACAAGTAGAATCAATTAATGAGAACCCATACCTATCTGGCTATTTCCTTTCTCGGGTTGACCTCCTCACTGGCTGAGGCTGAGGTTCATCTTCTTCAGAGCTTTCAGAACTGCTTGAGCTCTCCTCAGTTTCAGGTACGTTTTGAATCTTCAATTCCTCTTTCTCTGGTGTAGGAGGAATTGCTGCTACATCCTTACTATTTTCTAACTTTGTCTCTGACTGCATATCCAAGATGGAAGGTTTCAGCTCACAAAAGATTACACTTCTAATGTATACAACCTTCTTTGTAATAGGATTCCAAAGCTTGTATCCTTTAATGTTAGCACTATAGCCAATAAAAATACACTTAACAGCCTTATTCTCCAATTTAAATCTTTTTACATCTGGCACATGTGCATATGCCTCACAGCCAAAGACTCTAATATGTCTAAAAGAGGGCTTCTTACCAGACCATGCTTCCAAAGGTGTCTTATCAACAAAAGCAGAGTTTGGAGACTGATTAACTAAGTAACATGCAGTAGCAGTAGCTTCAGCCCATAACTTCTCCTCCAAACCAACACTACTAAGCATACTTTGTGCTCTCTCCATCACTTTCCTATTGAACCTTTCTGCAACTCCATTCTGCTATGGAGTGTAAGGTGTAGTCTTGTGTCTTTTGATTCCATGGTCTTTACAGTATCTTTCAAATTCATCAGAACAGAATTCACCGCCATTATCAGTCCTTAAGCATTTTATTGTTTTACCAGTCTAATTTTCAACAAGATTTTTAAACTCCTTAAATCAACTGAACACTTCTAATTTACTTTTCAAAAAATATATAAATGCTCTTCTTGAATAATCATCAATGAATGACACATAGTATCTTGATTTAGACAAAGAAGGAACATCTACTGGACCAAACACATCCAAATGAATATAGTCTAACAAACCAGAAGATTTATGAGGATTGTCATAAAATGAAACATGATGTTTCTTCCCATATATACAGTGTTCACAGAATTTAAATTCCAGATTACAATCTTCAATCCCCTCAACCAGGTTTTTTTTCTTCAAGATTTTTAAACATTTTTCTCCTATGTGGCCTAACCTATGATTGCAAAGCATAGTCTTCTCTGCAGGAAGTTTTACTTCCGTAGAGTTTACATAATTAGGGATATTTCCCTCTTTACCTCCATGAGCAGCTTTCAGTGACTTCGAAGAGACACTGTTACAATGAACAACTTGTGCATCCAGCTTGTACAGGGTACCAATTTGAGCACCTCTAGCCAGCACCATTGAACCTCTAGTCATCTTGCAGCCACATCCCGAGAAAAAGACTTGTACTCCAATATCATTTAGCATACTTACAGACAATAGATTTCAAGCCAGACCTGGTATGTGCATAACATTATTGATCCCCTTTATTCTGCCATCAGGGAATTGGATTCTGACTCTTCCATGGCCAACAATTTCCAAGGTTGAATCACTCACCAAGTACACCTTTCCACCATCGTATTCTTCATACTTTGTAAACCATTCTCTGTGAGATGTCATGTGGAACGATGCTCGAGAATCGATCAACCATACATCATCTGATGCCTGAGTAGCCAAGGCTGCAATGAAGGCGTCACCATCACTATGAGAAGAACCATTATCGAAGATCCTTTCTTCTTCTTTTTCTCCTCTTTACAATCCTTTCGAACATGACCAGGTTGCCCACAGTTCCAGCACTTCACCTTGGACTTCTTGCCAAGAGACTTTGATCTCCCTCTATTTTTGATTTGGACTTCTTGTCCTTCTTCTTTCCTTTCTCCTTTGACCTTCCTCTGACAAGAGAGCCTCCTTCGCCATCTCAGAAGATTTTCTTCTCATTTCTTCTGACAGCAAAGAACCAACAATATCTTCCATTTTGAAACTGGATGTTGTACTCCCAATAGCCATCACTAGATGATCCCATGAGTCTTGCAAAGAACATAACAGAAGCATACAATGATCTTCTTCTTCAATCTTTACACCAACAAATGTTAATTATGTGAGAAACATGTTGAATGCATTCAAATGATCAGCTACAGACCCTCCTTCCTGCATTCTCAAAGAGTAAAGCTTCTTTCTCAGGAACAGCTTATTCACCAATGATTTCCCCTGATAAATGGATGCCAGTCTTTTCCATAAGAGAGAGGCAGTCTTCTCTTCATGCACATTGAGAAAAACTGAGTCTGCCAAACAGAGCCTTATCAGCCCCTTCACATTTCTATCTGCAAGGTCCCATTCTTCTTGCTTCATGCTTGTAGGTTTAGTTCCATACACAGCAAGCTAAAGGTCTCGATCTACTAAGAGATCCTCCATCTTGAGTTTCCAAAATTCAAAGTTACTGCCATTGAATTTCTCTATTTCAATCTTCCCAGATGAACTAGACATCTTAATTTGTAAATAGAAATAATGCTTGGATGAGTCCCTGTCGGAAAGACTTCCATTGTTCATTAAGGCATCTTCCCGAACCATTAGTGTTACCCCGAAGACATCAATACATACATTGTCGGAAAGAGATCAATACTTCGCTGAGACATCTTAGTGAGAATCTTTAGCTTCACCGAAGGTCACAGTCGCTAA
Source organism: Sequoia sempervirens (assembly GCA_007258455.2). Classification (NCBI taxonomy): domain Eukaryota; kingdom Viridiplantae; phylum Streptophyta; class Pinopsida; order Cupressales; family Cupressaceae; genus Sequoia; species Sequoia sempervirens. Next base: position 329,642,242 of record VDFB02000003.1, read on the forward strand.
GAGTCTCGCCGATATACGATTGAATGGCCTGTCGGCCAAAGGTCTCCCAATCGCTCTGATGTCATAATGAATACATCATGCTACAATGATAGACTCAACAGTGCAACCTTTCAGAAAGACAATGATAGGGTCACAGCGACCTGTTCAGAAATGAATAAAGCAAACTGCTAGTCGGCTAGACATGGAACCTATCACACCGACTTGGCACTCATGGAGGTTTCAGCATGTAATGTTTGAGACACATATTTCCAACAAATGGGATACTTGTTTTTTTGGAAGAAAGATGTGAGTCCATTTTGAGGGGGATATCACATGGAAGGAATGATAGGCTCTTGGAGTAAACCATCTTGAATGAAAGTGGAGGAACCCATTTGATAAGTATGGAGTTCATGGGTAGTTTGGATAGGGTGATCAAATCTTATGGAGGATTAGTATCATGACATGAAGATGAAGGGATTATTTCATCTTGACTTTGGGTAGGATCATGGAATGGGGTGAATGGTATAGTGTGCTCTTGGTTATGAGATGGAAGGGGATCATGACATGGAGTGGGAGGGGTATTTTTATCATGAGAGAGAAGAGGATCATTAGATGGGGTAGAAGGTGTACTTTAATCTTCATTTAGAGAGAGATCATGCAATCACGTGGAAGAGGTAATTTTATCTTGACATGTAAGGGTTTCATTAGATGAAGTGGGAGAGAGTGGACCATGAGAGGGTGATGAAGGGATGTCTTTCTCTTGAGATGTAAATGGGTCATTAGATGGGATGGAAGGGATATGTTGTTCTTGATTGGGAATGGGATCATAAGATGGAAGGGGGCCATATGATGGAGGAGGAGTTCCTTGATCTCTATATGGAGGGGAATCCATGCAAGCATGATTTAGATTAGGGGATGGACATAGTTAATTTTATGTGGATGGTGTGATGGGGAGGAAGGTTGGATAGACTCTTCAACTTGGATAGATAGGGTGGTAGGAGATTCATGAAATTTAGGGGATTGGGGTTTATCTTGATGTGGGGGTGATGAAGGTGGATGCATGACATGGGAAGATTTCACCACTTTGTTTTTTCATGGGGAATTATCCACCTTTGAGTATATTCCTTGGAGGAAATTATTATGAGGGACATGTGATGAATTTGATTGGTAAGATTCAAGTGATGTGGATTTTAAGGATGTGGGAGATGAACAAGTAGAATAATAAGTGGAAGCTTCCATGGATTGGTAAATTGAGGATGAGGATGAGGACCTTGAAAAGGATTTGGAGATTGGGATTTGAGATGTGGATGGGGTTGGAGGAGAATTTTTTCTAGAGGCTTGATTTCCCTTATCAAAGGAAGGGGATGGATAAGCAAGAGGAGATGGATTGGGATTGAATGAAGGTGGGGAGGATGGAAGTTTAGCACCAATTCCAAGGAGATATATAAGCATGGGTTCCTTATCAGTATGAAAGTACTGGGTGAGGATAAAATTGGTGGTGATGGATGGGGATGATATGGATGGGACTTGAGGGGAGATTTTGATGGGGCATTGGTGGAAGATTGGAGAATTTTGGATATTTATAATGGATTCAATGTGGTACACAATGCTCTCATTATCATCATATGGATCATATTCAAGTTGGTCATCAAAGCTATCCTCACTATCATCAATATGATTGGGGTTGGTTGGAATAGATGAAGGTGGATTAGGATAGATTAGGTTGGATGAAGGATAAATTAGGTGGTTAGACATGGTGGAGGATTGATTGGAAGAGGAAAGCTTGGGATTGATTTTGGATGAGGATGCAAAGTATAATGATGGATTAACTAATTCTAAAACTATCATTATAGCCTTCAAAACTATCACCAGTCTCTTAGGACTATCATAGGTCTCTTAGAACTATCATAAGTTTCATAGGATTGTCACTCTTGTCTTAGGATTGTTATAAGTTTCTTAAGAATGTTATAAGTTTCTTACGACTGTCATAGGTCTCTTAGGACTATCATTTAAGTTTCTTTGTATATAATCATCTCTCCTAATCTCGTGTCTCTCCTTCCTACATCTCTACAAACCCAAGGGTAGAAAGGGGCATGAAGAGGGAATGCATCAAGAGGCTCTACAAGATGATAGTGACAAGGTATAAGTTGAAATATGACAAACAAAGGGAAACAAGGCATTTACCAAACAAATGGAAACCAAATGTAAGGACTTGCAAGTTTGATCGTAAGTGAGAGGCTCTAAGTTGAAACATGACAAAAAAATGGAAACAAAGGGAGTTTACCATGTGTACAAAGGGCATTAATGGATTTATCATTGAAATGAGTAGGTCTGTGAAAAACACCATTTTATATACACATCAACAAATTATTATCAAATAATGATATGCTAGGGGTAATGGACAAGGTCAATAAAGGTGACATGTGGTCTAATCTTCACTTATAAATGTTGAAGGAATTGGTTTAGTAAATTCTCAAATGTATTAATTTAGTGATTGGGAAGTGATAAAATAAACCACTAGGAGTAGCTACCATATAAATAGCACTAGGAATAGCTACCATTAGGAAGTGAGAAAATAAACCACTAGGAGAAGCTACCATGGCCATGGTTGTAGTAGTCACCATACATGCATGGTATGTCCTAGCATCAACATACAAATTTGTGTGCCAATAATATTGGAATAAGATGGAGGTGTAAGAAAAGACATATTTTAGATAATGTGTGTCATTCCCTTAAGAAACTCAAGATATTGAGGTTTAGCTACTAACATATTACAAATAGCATCGACCAAAGGCATAAGGAAAGAAATTTTTTGGATAATGGGTGTTGTGGAAGGGCAACAAAGGGTAGAAAAGGGTAGAGATAAATGGGAAGAGATGAATAGGGAAAAGTCGTAAGTTTCTTAGGACTATCACAGGTCTCTTAGGACCATCATTTAAGTATCTTAGTATATAATCAACAAATCATTATCAAATAATGATATGGTAGGGGTAATGGACAAGGTCAATAAAGGTGACAGGTGGTCTAATCTTCACCCAGAAATGTTGAAGTGATTGTGTCTATAATAAGGAGCAATAAGTAATTGAGATGAAGTGATTGTAAAAGTGGCGACTTTAATATGTAGTTGGATAACATTATGCATTAGTTGGTTAAGCATGGGATCAATAGTATGAATGAGTAATGGATTTGATGTGAAATTAGATGGAGCCTACAAATTTTTGTGCCAATAACATTGGAATTAGAGTCCATTAATTCCCTTTCCACACATGATAAACATGAAAAAGAAAGCACATCAAAGGGTAGAGATGAATGAGAAGGATAAACAAAGGGAAGTCAAGGGAATTTATTCTTGTACACTTCTAAAGATGTAGCTGATGATATAGCTAAAATAGTTAATAAAGTGTGAAAGATTGGTTATGAGATACAGAGGAGTGATATAACTTGTAAGGAAAGCAAGATGCAGAAATGCCTTCCAAATGCCAATCTTATAGGAGAAATAATGCAGATGGTACTTTTAATTTTCAATTACAATTACAGTTCATTTAAGAAACACATACACAGGAACAAATAGATAAACCCACACATAGAATTGAACACCAGATTTACGTGGGAAAACCCTTACGGGAGAAAAACCCACACACCAAGTAAAGTCACTTTGTATTACAATAAATATTTTTTATATACAAAATTTCAGACTTCACTCTTAGATGGTAATTCACAATAGCAAACATTTCCTAGATCAACCTTGTACACAGATTTGCAATATAGATTTGTTCTCTCACACTGTTACAATGCTCGTAAGCATACATTTTCAGAACATTAACCAATTGATCAAACTCATCACCATACTGAGTGATTCAACATATATAATATACAATAATGGTCATTTTGATTTATGAACACCAACCATTACAAGAACATAAACCGCTATAGCCACATCAAAATCATTCTAAAATCACTATTTAAACCATCAACAATCTCTAGCCAATTATCGGTTTCCAACCTGGCACCAATCAGGTCCTGCCTAGGTACTCTTCACACGTTATCAAATCACCCATCATAACGCTTAACAACTTGGCACTGGTTGGGTCCACAACGACACGTTTCTGAATCCTGCACACCCCACGGGAGTCATTCGGGACCCACCACAAGAGGCGTGGGGTTAGTGGGCACTGTTAGATCAAATTTATTCTGACTGTTGATCAAATTATTACATCACACTATCAACATGATGTCAAAGTTATTACCGTTGATGAATCCCATATGAAGTCACTATATTACCAAAAATCCTAACTTCATAACCTATATTGGAGGTTAGGAATATCTCAAAACCTATGACAAGGTGATAACAAAGAAAGCCTTAGCATCGCTAAGTCGGGAGGTTGTAAAAATTTAGAACCCTACGACTTAGTTTTGTCGAAAAGTTATGAATTCCCAGAACTCTGCGACATGAGTTCCAATGTTATGATTTTCAGCGAACCCATGACATGCAAGGAAATAAAGGAAATAAAATGCCAAGTTCAAATGTTCCAAACCAGCAAGTTGAGGCACATTTTCCAACATGCTCCCACTTGACGAAGACTTACTAGCTTCTTCCAAACTCGAAGTTATTGAATATCATAGGCCCCAAGGCCCATCGAACTAACACACCACCTATACTTGTCTGTGCTCATAAATTTTTTCAATGCATCAGCAACATTCTCCAGAGTACGCACTTTTTCAAGATTAGCCTTTCCATCCTCCACCATATCACGAACGAAATGATACTGAACATCAATGTGCTTCATCCTAGCATGGAAAGTGGGATTTTTCACCAAACAAATAGCACTCTGACTATCACAACAAATCATAATATGTCGTGCATTACACCAAACATCAGAACAAAAAAATTTAATCCAAATGACTTCCTTACAGGCGTGTGTAGTTGTCATGTACTCTGCCTCAGTAGTAGATAAAGCAACTACAACCTGCTGCTTGCTCATCCAACTAATTGCACCACCGAATAACATGAAGATGTATCCACTGGTGAATCTTCTACTATCAATGTCCCCTGCCCAATCATAATCCACATACCCATGAATGCTAAGATATTTTTGTGATCCAACTGAGCTGGCATGATAACACAAAGCATACTCTGAAGTACCCTTCAAATATCTAAAAACTCTCTTCACAACATCCCAATGCAATACTCCCACTAAGTAGGCTTGGATATCCATAAACAGACTAAGTAATCCCAATGCTTGGGAAATGTCTGGCCTGGTATAGACCATTGAGTACATTAAACTACCAACTACACTTGCATAAGGCACCCTACTCATGTCCTCCATCTCAATAGGAGACTTCAGACAATCTTCAACAGATAGCTTTGTTCCCTGCAACATTAGAACAACTAACTGCTTGCAATCTGCCATACCAAGTCTCTTAAGGAAAGTATTAATATACTTACTATGGTTGAGCCAAAGCTTTCTACTTTCCCTATCTCTTCTGATTTCCATACCCAAAATATACCTCGCTGCTCCTAAATCTTTCATTTCAAAACGTGCTAACAGCTGAGATTTTAAAACAAAAATCATACCCTTACTATTACCAAAGAATAATATATCATCTACATATAGGGTAATAATAAGTAAATGATCATTTTTAGTTTTTTAATACACACAATGATATGATTTTGATCTCACAAATCCCAAATATAACACAAAAGTATCAAACTTTTGGTACCACGTTGTAGGTGATTGTTTTAAACCATAGAGAGATTTCTTTAACTTGCAAACCAGATTTTCTTTTCCTTTTTCAATGAAGTGCTCAGGTTGGGACATATAAATTTCTTCTTCCAGATCTCCATGAAGAAATGTTGTCTTCACATCCATCTGCTCAACCTCTAAGTCATATGCTGCTACAAGTGACAATAGAAATTTGATAGATGTCAACTTAGCTACAAGAGAAAAAATTTCTCCATAATCAATTCCCTCCACTTGGGAATAACCTTTCACAACCAACCTAGCTTTATACTTCTCCACACTATCATCCAGACCAATTTTCTTCTTAAATACCCATTTGCAGCCAACAAGCTTTCGACCTTCAGAAAAAGGTACCAAATCAGAGGTTTCATTCTTTTTCAAAGATATAATTTCCTCATTTATGGCTTCCAACCAAGAATATAAATCAGACATATTAATAGCCTCCTTTACAGTCCTAGGCTCATCAGTGCTAGTAATCAAAGCATAGGCATAGTTTGTATCCAACATGGAAAAACCATACCTTTCAGGTTGTCACTTCTCACGTGTAGACCTCCTCACCAGCTGAGGCTGAGGTTGTGGTTCTTCTATTTGTTCAGAACTCTTAGAGCTGCTAGAGCTCTCCTTAGTTTTAGGTACACATTGAATTTGCAGTTCCTCTTTATCTGGAGTTCAAGGAATTTCACCAACATCATTCTTCTTTTCTTCTTCTATCTCTGACTGCAGATCAACTGCAAAAGGTTTCAGCTCTCAAAAGATTACACTTGTAATGTACACAACCTTCTCAGTAACAAGATTCCAAAGCTTGTATCCTTTCACACCAATGCCGTAGCCGATAAACATACATTTTATAGCTTTTTTCTCCAACTTAGACCTTTTATCATTCGACACATAAACATATGCTTCACATCTAAAGACACGAATATGTCTCAGAGAGGGCTTCTTACCAGACCACACTTCCATAGGTGTTTTATCAACAAGAGCCGAACTAGGTGAATAATTAATCAAGTAACATGTTGTAGCCACAACCTTAGCCTAGAACTTCTTCTCCAAACTAGCACTGCTCAACATACTTCTTGCTCTTTCCATCAGCATCCTATTTAACCTCTCAGCAACTCTATTATATTGTGGAGTATAAGGCATAGTTTTATGCCTTTTAATCCCATGGTCTTTGCAATACCTTTCGAAGTCTATTGAACAAAACTCATCACCATTATCTATCCCTAAGCATTTAATTTTCCTTCTAGTCTAATTTTCTACCAATTTTTTAACCTCTTTAAACTGACTGAACACTTCTTATTTACTTTTAAGAAAGTATACAAATTCCCTTCTCAAATAGTCATCAATAAAAGAAACATAATATTTAGACTTCGATAACGAAGGAACATTCACTGGACCAAATACATCAGAGTGAGCATAATCTAGTACACTAGAAGATTTGTGAGAACTAGAGTAAAAAGAAACATGGTGTTGTTTTCCATAAACACAATGTTCGCAAAAAATGAACTCAAGGTTACAATCATCAAGCACTTCTACCTGGTTTTTATTTTTCAAATATTTTAAGCCTTTTTCTCCTATGTGATCGAGTCTATGATGCCACAACATGGTTTTCTCTGTTGGGAGTTTCACCTCCAAAGAGTTTATACCCAGAGGAACTTCATTCTCCTTCTCTACACGAGCAACCTTTCTTGACTTTACAGAGACACTGTTACATTGAACAACTTGTGCATCCAACTTGTACAGAGTACCAATACGTGCACCCCTAGCCAGCACCATCAAGCCTCTAGTCATCTTACAACCACCACTCGAGAATGTAACTTGCACGCCAACATCATTAAGCTTACTTACATAAACAAAATTTTGAGTCAGACCTGGTATATGCATTACGCCATCAATCCTTTTTATTCTTCCATTAGGGAATAAAATTCTAACTCTTCCTTGGCCAAAAATTTATAGAGATGAATCACTCACAAGATACACCTTTCCACCAGTATACTTTTCATACTTTGTAAACCCATCTCTGTGAGATTTCATATGAAAAGATGCACCTGAGTCAATCGACCAAACATAATCTGATGCCTAAGTCACCAAGGCTATAGTGAAGACATCTGCATCGCTCTAAGAAGAATCATTATCCAAAGAGTTGTTGTTCTTCTTTTTCTCCTCTTTACAATCCTTTCGGATATGACCAGTCTACCCACAATTCTAGCATTTCACCTTGGACTTCTTGCCAGGAGACTTTGATCTCCCTTTAGATTTGGATTTAGACTTCTTGTCTTTCTTTTTGCCTCTCTCCTTTGATCTACCCCAAATAGCAAGGGCCTCCTTAGCCATCTCAGAAGATTTCCTCTGCATTTCCTCTGACAGTAGTGAAGCAACCACATCTTCCATTTTAAAGGTGGTTGTTGTACTTCCAATAGCCATTACTAGATGATCCCAAGTGTTAGGTAAGGAACATAATAGAAGCATACAGTGATCCTCCTCCTCTATCTTCACACCCACAAATTCAAACTATGAAACAATCATATTAAATGAATTCAAATGGTCTACTATGGATGCTCCTTCTTCCATCTTCAAGGAGTATAACTTCTTCCTCAGGAATAACTTATTCACCATAGACATTCCCTAATAAATATCACCAAGCTTCTTCCATAAAGAATGCGTAGTCTTCTCTTCATGGATGTTTAGGAGTACAGAATCGGCCAGAAAAAGTATTATCAACCCTCTAGCTTTTCTATCTACGAGGTCCCAATCTTCCTGTTTCATTCCTGATGGTTTTGTCCCTATAATATCAATCAAAATATCTCTATCCACCAACAAGTCTTCCATTTTGAGTTTCCACAACTCAAAATTTTCATCATTGAACTTTTCAATTTCTATTCTTCCTAATGTGCTTGCGATCTCAATCTATAATCAAGTCAACTAGTTTTCTCTGCAAGACTCGCACTGGACAAGACTAGCACATAAAACCCGACTCACCCACAAGGATAACACAACTGGCTAGGCTCTAATACCACTTGTAAGGAAAGCAAGATGCATAAACGCCTTCCAAATGGAAATCTTACAAGAGAAATAATACAAATGGTACTTTTAATTTTTTCAATTACAATTATAGTTCATCTAAGAAACAAATACACAGTCTGTGATCCCATAATAGTGGTTTACAATTTTTGGCCAAACTGGACACTGAAATTATTATTTTTAACTGAATCTTCACATTCAGGCATCTATAGCGGCTAAACTTTGAGGAATTTGAAGATGGTGCAAACTAGAGTCTCATCAAATTTTGTCTATAGATTCTAAAAATATTTTTTTCAAAATTTTTGGAATCAAATTGCACTTCTTTTTCCATCTCCCACGAAAATTGATTTTTTTCAGAAAACAACATTTTTAAAAAGTGACACCGTATAACGCATAACTTTGTTTCCATGAAGGATAAAATTCTAATTCTTTCAAATTTACATTTGTAACTCTGATATCTAGTGCTTCCACTTGGTTAGATAGTTTTTATTGAATATTTTTTCTTAATCAAATTTAAAAGTCAAATGAATTACAATTCAGACACATCACGACCGTATAACGTAACTTTTTTTGTATATGTCAAAATTTTATTTTATCTTTTTGTTGGATCAAGGACTTCAATATCTGGTGCACTCATATTTTTCATTTTTTTTTGATAATCTTCTATTTTTCCACATGTGAAGAACAAATAAATTCATTTTCGATGAAAAGCCTATGTTTAATAAAACTTAAAAAACAAATACATAACAAAACCAAAACATATTAAAATTATATTCATTGGATAGCTTGTTCTGAGGAATACCATAATCATTTGAAATTTTTTAAATGAATTCATTTGATCCCCCAAAAGCTAAATCAAAAGTGATTTTTTATCAGCATTTTGATAGGTGTAAAGGAGACGCATTTATAGGTATGGTTTAAAACTAGTGAGGTTCTATCCAAGGGGGTTTGATCTAAGGTACTTTGATCAAACCCTCTTCAATTGGAGTCCTTAAAATGGAACTTTTTATGGCTTAAATCATTATATTTTCTAAAAATATGTGATTTCAGCTAAAATTCATTCCTCTCAGGAATTGTAAACCACTATTATGACAGCACCTAGGAACAAATAGATAAACCCACACATAGAATTGAACACCAGATTTATGTGGGAAAACCCTTACGAGAGAAAAACCCACACACCAAGTAAAGTCGCTTTATATTACAGTAAATAATGTTTACATAAAGAGTTTCAAACTTCACTCTCAGATGTTAATTCACAACAAAAAAACATTTCCCAGATCAACCTCGTACACATATTCACAATACAGATTCGTTCTCTCACACTATTACAATGTTCGTAAGCATACAATGCAAAAAATTAACCAATTGATCGAGCTCATCACCATATTGAGTGATTCAACATATATAATATACAATCATGGTCATTTTGGTTTCTAAACACTAGTCGTTACAAGAACGTATCTTCTACAACTACGTCGAACTCATTCCAAAATCATCATTTAAACCTTCAACAATCTCTGGCCAATTATCAATTTCCAACCTGGCACCAATTGGGTCCTACCAAGGTACTCTTCACACATTATCAAATCAACCATTGTACCGATTAACAACTTGGCACTAGTCGGGTCCACCACAACACGTGTCTAAAGCCTGCACACCCCACGAGAGTCACTCGAGACCCACCACAAGAGGTGCAGGGTTAGCGAGCACCGTTAGATCAAAGTTATTCTGACTGTTGATCAAATTATTACATCACACTATCAACATGACGTCAAAGTCATTACCACTGACGAATCCTGTACGAAGTCGCTATGTCGCCAAAAATCCTAACTTCATAACCTCTATCGAAGGTTAGGAATTTCTAAAAACCCATGACAAGGTGATAACAAAGAAAGCCTAAACATCGCTAAGTCGAGAGGTTCTGAAAATTCAGAACCCCACGACTTAGTTTTGCCAGAAAGTTATGAATTCCCAAAACTTTGTGACATGAGTTCCAATGTTATGATTTTTAGGGAACTCACAACATACAAGGTAATAAAGGAAATAAAACTCCAAGTTCAAATGTTCCAAGCTAGCAAGTTGAGGCACATTTTCCAACATACCTATTGGTAGAAAAGATAGGGATAGATTCTTTGGTGTGTATTTATAAGATAATTTTATGGAATATCAATATCTGAAAGTATCCATTATTTTCCAACATCCCAATTTTCTGAATGAGTTATATAGAGTTAAAATACAATAAAATATAATATACATTGAGTTTATTTTAACTAAATTTATTTCATTTGAATGTGAAAATTCCCTCTCAATAAACAAGGATGAAAATTTATCTTCTAAGGAAGAGTATGTTAAGTACTATAAAGATAAGGATGATTAATTGATTAATGTGAGGAATTTGATTATGATTGCATGGAAGAAGAAACTAAATATGATGTTTATGATGTAGTTGATTAAACTTTTTAACTTAAGAAAATAGTTCTACTCTAAATGAGTATGATTTTCCCACTCATAATTTTAAATACGTAGAAAAATATAATCAAGCAAAATCAACACGATAACATAATCAAAACATTATAAATTAAGCATGTATGATAAGAAGTGATAAAGAAACATAAGAAAATAAAAGAAAATGTAAAGTACATGTATAAAGACCTAACATACCTTAAAATTTGAGATTCGATTTGAGAAACTACCCAATTATGTGTAGTTTGTTTTTATTCTTGCATCAAACTCCTCAAAAATTAGAGCTTTTCACAAAGTTTCTTAATTTTCAACATTCAATTCTATATAACTCTAATAAAATTGCTAAAAAACTATAGAATTAACCAATATATAATTTATGAAATTATAGTAATAAAACAATAATTAAAATTGTAACACTACAAACATGAAAATTTGAGTTCATATAATCAAATTTGATGTAAAAACTTTGTTAATTCCTCCTTCCTAAGTTGGAAAAAAAAAAAAAGGTGGTGCAAAGGTGGTGGAATGTGTAAAAATGCATGTGCTTTCTCCAACAACATGAAAAAGTGTTTTTTTGTCAGATAATGTAGAAAATCAAGAGAATAACAGAGCATGTGGGCCTAGATCATGGGTGTCCTACCTCTTTTACCATTTTTAGAAGTCTACAAAATGTGCTTGCATTATAATGTGAGTGTCATCATACATGTAGGGGGTTGTATTGAGGTATATCTATGAGACCTTTCTTTGAGCAATGATGACATCTTGTAAGTGCTATGCATGTCTTGTTTTGTGTGTGATATGAAATTTCACCATAATTCCCTTTTTATGTCATGTGTCATTGTATATTACATGACCCTTTGTGTGTGTGTTTCCATTAAATGTAACATCCATATACCCTCAAGCCTATGAATTAAACTCTCAAACCTAATCCCTCAACCCTATACCTTAAACCCTAAACCCTACACCCTCAACCCTCAACCCAATACTTAATCCCTAATCCCTCAACCCTAAACCCTACAACCTAAAACATCATCCCTATACCCTAAACCCTCAACCCTCATCCCTATACCTTAAACCCTAAACCTTACACCCTCAACCCTCATCTATATACCTTATACCCTAAACCATCAACCCTATACCTTAAACCCTAACCCTGCACTCTCAACTCTCAACCCTATACCTTAGACACTCAACCTTGAACATTATCCCTCAACTATAAACCCTCAACCCTCAACCCAATACTTAAGCCCTAATCCCTCAACACTATAACTTAAACCCTAAACCCTACACACTGCACCCTCATCCCTATACCCTATACCTCAACCCATACTTAATCCCTAATCCCTCAACCCTCAGCCCTATACCTTAAAATCTAAACCCTACATTCTCAACCCTCAACCCTATACCTTAGAAACTTAACCTTGAACATTATCCCTCAACTATAAAACATCAAACATTAACCCTATACCCTATGCCCTCAACCCTCAACCCAATACTTAAGCCCTAATCCCTCAAATATCAACCCTATAATCAATCCCTAATCCCTCAACCCTCAACCCTATACCTTAAAACCTCAACCATACACCTTCAACCCTCATCCATATACTCTATACCCTCAACCTTATACCCTAAAACTTGAACATTATTCCTCAACTCTCAACCCTATACTTAAACCCTAAACCATACACTCTCAACCCTTCACCTTCTGCCTTATACCCTCAACCCATACCCCAAACCCTATACCCAATATCATAAGCCCTAATCCCTATAGCCTATACACCTAACCTTAGAAACTCAACCTTGAACATTATCCCTCAAATGTAAACCCTCAACCCTCAACCTATACCCTCTACCCAATACTTAAGCCCTAATCCCTCAACCCTAAATTGTATACCTTAAACCCTAAACCATACACCCTCAATTGTTAACCCTATAACTTAGACACTCAACCCTGTAATTTTAAACCCTCAACCCTCAACCCTATACTTAATCCCTAATCCCTTAGACCTCAACCCTATATCTTAAACCCTACACCATAAAACCTCATCCCTATACTCTATACCCTCAACCTTATACCCCAAGCCTTGAACATTGTCCCTCAACCCTCATGCCTCAACCTTATTCTTAAACCCTAAGCCATACACTCTCAATTCTCCACCCTATGCCTTATACCATCAACCCATACCCTAAACCCTATACCCAATATCTTAAACCCTAATCCCTATACCCTATACACTTAACCTTAGACAATCAACCCTAAACATTTTCCCTTAACCGTAAACCCTCAATCCTCAACCCTCAACCCTATACACTATACCCTCAACCCTATACTAAAGCCCTAATCCCTCAAACCTCAACCCTATACCTTAAACCCTAAACCCTACACCCTACACCCTCATCACTATACCCTATACCCTCAACCAAATAATTAAGCCTTAATCCCTCAACCCTCAACCCTATAACTTAAACACTAAACCCTACAACCTCAACCCTCATCCCTATACCTTATACTCTCAACCCAACACTTAATCCCTAATCCCTCAACCCTTATCCCTATACCTTAGATACTGAACCCTGAACATTATCCCTCAATTGTAAACCCTCAACCCTTAACCCTATACCCTATACCCTCAACCCTATACTTACGACTTAATCCCTCAACCCTCAACCCTATAACTTAAACCCTAAACCTTACACCCTCAGCTCTCATTCCTATACCCTATACCCTCAACCTTATACCCTAAAACATAAATTTTGTCCCTCAACCTATACTTAAACCCTAAACCATACACTCTCAACCCTTCACCATATGCCTTATACCCTCAACCCATACCCTAAACCCTATACCCAATATCTTAAACCCTAATCCATATACCCTATATATTGAACCTTACACATAACCCTAAACATTATCCCTCAACTTTAAACCCTCAACCCTATACCCTATACCATAAACCCAATACTTAAGCCCTAATCTCTCAACCCTTAATTGTATACCTTAAACCCTAAACCCTACACCCCCAACCATTAATCCCTATACCCTATACGCTTAACCTTACACACTCAATCATGAACATTTTCCCTAAAATGTAAACCCTCAACCATATACCCTATATCATCAACCCAATACTTAAACCCTGATCCCTCAACCCTGAATCGTATACCTTAAAATCTAAACCCTACAGCCTCAACCCTTTACCCTAAACCCTACACCCTCAACCCTTAATCCCTATACCCTAAACACTTAACCTTAGTCACTCAATCCTAAAAATTATTCCTCAACTTTAAACCCTCAACCCTTAACCCTATATCCTACACCCTCAACCAAATACTTAAGACCTAATCCCTAAACCCTCAACTGTATACCTTAAACCCTAAACCCTACACCCTCAGTGCTTAACCCTATACCTTAGAAACTAAACCCTGAACATTATCTCTAAACTATAAACCCTCAACCCTCAACCCTCAACCCTCAACCCTATCCTTAATCCCTAATCCCTCAACCCTCAACCATATACCTTAAAACCCTACACCCTCAACCCTCATCCCTATACCTTATACCCTAAACCCTAAATATTTTTCATCAACCCCATACTTAAACCCTAAGCCATACACTCTCAACCCTTCACCCTATGCCTTATAACCTCAATCCATACCCTATACCCAATATCGTAAACCCTAATCCCTATACCCTATAAACTTAACCTTAGAAACTCAACCCTAAACATTATCCATCAACTGTAAACCCTCAACCCTCAACCCTATACCTTAACCCTAAACCTTACACCCTCAACCCTCATCCCTATGCCTTATACCCCCAACCTTATACCCTAAAACCTGAAAATTTTCCCTCAACACTATACTTAAATGCTAAACCATACACTCTCAACCCTTCACCATATGCCTTATAACATTAATCCATCAACCCTATACCCTATACCCTCAACCCTATACTTAAGCCCTAATCCATCAATCCTCAACTATATGCCCTAAACCATAAACCCTACAACATCAACCCTCATCCCTATACCCTATACCCTCACCCCTATACCCTAAACCATACACTCTCAACCCTTCACCCTATGCCTTATTCCCTCAATCCATACCCTAAACCCTATACCCAATATATTAAAACCTAATCCCTATACCCTATACACTTAACCTTATACACTCAACCTTGAACATTATCCCTCAAATATAAGCCCTCAGCCCTAAACCCTACAACCCTCAACCCTAATACCTATACCCTATACCCTCAACATTATAGCCTAAACCTTGAAGATTATCCCTCAACCCTATACTTTAAACCTAAACCATACAATCTCAACATTTAAACCTATGCATTATTCCCTCAACCCATACCCTAAACCCTAAACCCAATATCTTAAACCCTAATCCCTATACCTTACACACTTAATCTTATACACTCAACAAGCTGAACATTATCCTTGAACTATAAACCCTCAACCCTCGATCCTATACCCTATACCCTCAAACCTATACTTAAGCCCCAATCCCTAAACCCTCAACCCTATACCTTAAACCCTAAACCCTAAACCCTATACCTTAAACCTAAACCCTACACTCAACCCTCATCCCTATACTATATACCCTCAACCTTATACCCTAAACCTTGAACATTGTCCTTCAACCCTCATCCCTATACCCTATACCCTCAACCTTATACCCTAAACCTTGAACATTGTCCCTCAACCCTATACCATCAACCCTATACTTAAAACATAAACCCTACACTCTCAAACCTTAACCCTATGTTTTATACCCTCAACCCATACCCTAAACCCTAACCCACTATCATTAACCCTAATCCATATAGCCTATGCACTTAACCTTATACCCTCAACCCTAAAAATTATCCATCAACTGTAAACCCTCAACCCCATAATCAAAACCCTAAACCCTACATTCAACCTTGTACCCTAAACCCTCAACCCTATACTTAATATCCTAAACCCCAATCCATATACCCTATACAATTAACCTTATACCCTCAACCCTGAACACTATCCCTCAACCCTCAACCCTATACCTTAAACCCTAAACCCTACACCCTCAGCGTTCATCCCTATACCATAAAGCCTCAACCTAATACCCTAAATCCTATATTCTAGAGCTTCAAGTTGACCATTTTGGTGTATAAATTTGACACACTTTTTAAAGGCACTTTGGGACCCCTCCTAATGGTGAATACTTTCTCTAAGGAAATGGATTCCACAATAAATACATACAAACATACTTACATTCATACATTCATTCATATAAATGTACATACAGACAGTATGCATTCATACATACAAATATATGTATACATACATTCAAGAATAAAAACATGCATACATACATACAAGCATACATGCATACATACATGCATACATACATACATACATACATACATACATACATACATACATACATACATACATACACACATATATACATACATACATACATATATACAAGCATACACTCATACATATAAACATACATACATTTATACATACATTCATACATACATACATACATACATACATACATCCATACATACATACATACATACATACATACATACAAGCATACATTCATACATACAAATATACATACATTCAAGAACAAAAACATACATACATACATACAAGCATACATACAAACATACATACATGTACAAACATACTTACAAACATATATACAAACATACATACATAAAACATACATTGATACAAACATACATAAAAACACAAAGCGATGTATAATGTGAGCACGCTATAACGTGCTCGTGTTTCATCTTGCTTTGGGAATCCCCAAGCCTTTGGTTTGGATTTTCTTTGGATTTTCAACCCAATGGCTTGTCCACTACCTTGCCAATGTCCAAAAATGTGTTTTTCACATTCTATAAAATTTCACATAATCTCGTTCATGCTAACCATTAGGTTTGCACGTGTTTCAAGATCAAGTACAACAAACACCTAGGTAATGTTAAGCTCTCATTAGCTATTTAGTGATGCAATTCTTTTCATCTTTTGACTATGTTAATTCTTTCATCTTTAATTTCTTTTGTTGGTGTATTTGTTTCTTATCAAAAACCAATGTTTGGTATTTTTTACTTTATTTTTTAACCGTTCATTGAAATTTAAAATAAATTTAATTTTTATAAACTAGACTCCATTCTACACATTAAAAAAAAAATGATTTTCAATTAGTTTTCAAAAATTATAGGGGTAGCACAGCCAAATTTCTATTTTTAGGATGTTTCCACTTTGAAAATTAGTAAAAAATCATATATTCATTAAAAAATTGTCAAAAAAATTAGGCATAAACTACATGCTATTGGCTAATTTCTCGCCAAAGTGATTTTAAAAATACTAAAAAAAGATAACCTTTTGAGGGAGCCACAACATATGATAAATTAGTTTTAAAAGTATATTTGGAGTGCTACAACCCTTTCTTTTGTTGCATCTTAAAATTTTGAGTGTAACTATCCTCCATTTCTCATCCAAGGTCAATATTTTTTGATTTCGATAAAAAGTGGCCACTTAAGACCCCTTTTTGGCCCTTCATCTTTGTGTACTTACCCACTTACCACACCATTATCAACTTTCTAAATAATCATATCTAAAGGTGGTAGATACATTAATGACATTCTTTTGGTATATGTCATTGCATTGATGATGATCTTGATAGATCAACCTTTATGCATGTGATATATCAATCCAAAGCCAAGAGGGCTCTCTATCATCATGGCATGATGTGTGTCTAGTAGGTTATAGGATTTTTGTTGATCATAATCTCAATTTATTCCAAATTTATGATATGTTCTAATGTGTTTATATAGATTCAAGTAAAAGAAACTAAAGTTGCACTTGATGTTTCTCACCTCTAAGTGCTATTAGATCACTCAAATAATGACACATGTGTTGTTGTTATGGTTCATTTGACTCCCACCTCTAGTAGAGGGTAATTTCTACCTCATGTGTATTGTAAATGTTGTATCTAGTCTTCTCATGATAATTGAGATGCTTATTCTCAAGCCTCTCCAAATCATATGAGAACATATTGTGTGTGGTGAGGATGGTCACAACCCACTCACTTTCATTCTCCTTCTCCTCAACTTTTGTTGATGGGACTATTAGTTCGCTAGAGTGTGACAAGTTTCCTTTATTTGGCTCTTGCTATTTCTCTTGTTTGAGTTGCTACTAAAAAAAAAGAGATGATGATAAAGATGGTAATAATGGTTGAGACCTTCCCATGGAAAATTTAACCCCCATTAATGTATGGGGAAAGCTGGATGACTATCACCCACCTCCTCCTTCTTTTGCTATTGCTCTCACTACTTTACATATAGTTATAATTATGTTGTTATTTTTTATTCTAGACTTTAAATCTCATATGGACTCCAGGGGTGTGACTATTTCCACAACTTTTTTTTGAATATTTGTAACATTATCTTTTAATTAGTAATGTATGCACTATTCATAAAAAAATAATTTCTAAAATAATGAATGGTGGATCTTTCAAAAGTAAAATAAAAAATCTTAATTAGATAAAAAAATTATTAAATAATTCTAAAGTAAAATAAAATAAAATTTAAATAAATAAAATAGTTCCAACATAATCATGTGTACATAAAAAATAAGACATAATAATTTCTTAGATAATTCTTGCATAAATAAAATAGAATAAAATAGTTCTCTTCACTAAATAAAATCTCTTATGTAAATAAAAATAACTCTGTGAATAAATTTTCTTTGTTCATGGGATTGGAAGGGTTAATTCCTTAGTTAATTTGAGAGAGGGAATCACATGGACCACACCACCTAAGGGATCGTTCAAACTAAACTTTAACAATGTTTTTAAGGGTGATTCAAGAATCTTGTAAGAAAGATGTATAATTAAGGATCATTTGATTGATGTAGCATCCAAAAAAACTAGTTGTAGGGACTAATAACAAAGTAGAGACATAAGAGATGTTTCTTGGTTTACAATTCTATGAGCTATTTGGACTCAAGAAAGTATAGTTTTAAAGGGATTCAAAGGTAATCATGAATCACCTCCTCACTTACCACGCCATCATCAACTTGCTAAATAATCATATCTAAAGGTGGTAGATGCATTAACCACATTATTTTGGTATAGGCCATTGTAAAAATGATGATCTTGATAGATCAAAATTTATGCATGTGATATATCAATCCAGTGCCAAGA
Source organism: Sequoia sempervirens (assembly GCA_007258455.2). Taxonomy (NCBI): domain Eukaryota; kingdom Viridiplantae; phylum Streptophyta; class Pinopsida; order Cupressales; family Cupressaceae; genus Sequoia; species Sequoia sempervirens. Next base: position 329,661,666 of record VDFB02000003.1, read on the forward strand.
ATGCTCTTGATCATCATGGCATGATGTGTATGTAGTAGGCTTTAGGGTTCTTTATTTGAAAACTTGATCTTCGATTTTTTCTAGAGATGACCTAACTTAACAAAATGAATGCAACAATAAGGTTACCAGTAAACAAGTAACAAATTGCATTTCTCAAAGGACTTTTAGATATGAAGTAGAAATTTTTTTACAAGACTAACATCATCATCATCATCCATGGCATCAAAAAAATGATTGAAGACCATGCCATGGTGATGAATCATAGGTATAGAGTCAACATTGATGTGTCTTCCATGCTTTCAGTAATTTTCTTGGAAGTAGGGGAAGCAAATGAAATAATACAAGTAGTGGCAAAGGAATTGATCAAGCCACAATGGAGGCAAGGATTGAGGGTAATGTTAGATGAAGCTATTACTAGATTGAGGCTTCCATCATGAGAAGGTGCCTAGCCCTTGCACTGTGTTATATTCATGAACTCCTAGATTTTGTTTGTGCCCCCTATGTCTGAATAGAATGAAGAACAATGCAAGTGTTAAGAAAAATGAGACATCAAATTTCTTTAGTTTCCAATTGATACCACTCCCTCCACAAGAATCAACTAATCTTTGCAATGTTGAACAAAGAGGAGGCTATGGGGTAGTGGGCCTAGCTCAATTGGATAAAGCATCTTGTTACAAGCAAGCGGTCATGAAGTATAATCTCCCCACCATCTTGGTGGTACCAGAGGGTGTGTTGCACCAGATTCACCAGTCACATGAAAAAAGTTTACCGAGCGCACAACAGTTTATAGGGGGAAGGATACTCGACCGATTCCTGCAACCTAAAAAAAAAAAAGAGGAGGCTACAAACAATAGAAGGACATCCAAGGGTGGACCATGAAAGAAGTTTACATGGGTTGGTTCCCCTTGCCTTTTGGGTCTTATTATTATGACTGTTTGGTTCTATTAATAGCATTGGTTTTGATATAGTATCCTTCACTAGGGTTTCTAGTATCTAGACCATTTTCATTGACCAAAATAATAAAATTAAATTTTTCTTGTGTGCATGTTGGTCATCCCTTGTAAGAATTTGTATGGAAATCTAGTGTAGAAATTTGGGAGATTGTTTCCTTTGGGTCTACTGCCACGTACACTTCTTATCGGTCTAACGTGTAAGGGGGAAGCTACATGTACGTTGTCTACATGATCAGAGTGAGGAAGAAAAATATATATAGAAATTTTTGGGGGACATTGGTGATGAAAAATGGCACAAAAAGATATTGAGGGAGGCGTTCTTGTGGCAGACCCCAATTTCTCAGAGGACGCCATGCCCAAATATGAGAGGGAGAAGAATAAGAAGAAAGAGAAGGGTCTCCTTCACAAGCTGCAATACAACACTAATATGGTGAAATATTTATTTGCAGACAAGATGGATAAAACTGGCCACACTATGAAGGATGCTACCCAAAAACTTAGGAAAAGCTTTGGAGTTTAGAATATCTTTGAAATGCATTTCTTCTTGTTCATGGAGTTTTGTGCTTTCAGTGGTAGTTGGTGTGTGTATATATAGAGAGAGGGGGGAATTGGTTTCTATATTTTTTGTTTTGTTTCCATGTTGATTGTCTTGGGCATCAAAATGGGGGTTCCTTTATTCTTGGCTTGTTTTCAGTTTTTCACCTAGTCTCTCTAGTAGGTCAGCAGACCTACCTTTCTTGACATAACTTTCAAATTTTCTAAACATTCTCTCCAACCCCCATTATTTTCAAACACCATTTAACACATTCTTTCACATGCCTCAAAATCCCATGAGACTCTTTTGAAACAAAACCCTCAACCCAATGCTTCAACGTTGTCCTAGACCCCCAAATAGGTCTATTTAACAAAGCAACACCCTCTCAATCACTCTTCCAATTGAAAAACACCATTGGGAAGCATTTACCAGTCTGCAAATCCATAAAATTGACAATTTTTAGGGCGTGATTGGCCCTCTAACCCCACTATCCTCTAAACCCTCACTTTTCTCAAATTTCACTAGGGTTTATTGAATACGCCATAGCCAGACCTCACACAAACTCAAAAATTCTTCCAAAACTCTTCATTCTTCCTACACAAACTTAATTGACCACCAAATTATGCTGCCCCCTGACTTTACCCACTTTTACTCCCTCAAACCTCTCTTTTTCATTCAAAACCCCTCTTTTCCCAACTAGGGCATCATGCCATAACATACTTTTGACCTCCCCTATCCTCTTAGACCTTTTGAACACATCAAAATCCACAACTTCACCCTGTTTCCAACCTATTCTAACTTATTCTCAAGCAATTTCTTCTTTTCACCTCTTCTAGCCTTGCTTTTAAGGCCTAAATTCTGAATTTTCAACAGGGGCATCGTTAGTATTCTCTTCCTATGCCTTTACCAATGATATTTTCTTATTCCTACTCCCTATCCTACTTACATCAGTCCCATTCCACTGAGACACAACCTGAAAAATAGGTGGAATGGCCTATTTCAACATATTACACTCAAACCTTTGTATGAGCAAGTTCAGACCAGTTTTAGAAATCTACTTCTAAGTTGCTTGGAACTTAATAGAATTCCACAAGAATGGATTCAAATCAAAGATATAACCATTCTACAATAGATTCATATCATCTTAGAGAAAACTCATGTTGTACGAACCCATACACAAGCTAGAAATGAAGAAAATGTACATAAATTAACAAAGAAACAAAGATATTTGATTGATATTCTCCTTCAAACTCTTCAACAACCACTAACTTCGAGTTTCCAACATATATAAACCTTAACCAACTCCTTACAATGCCTAAAAATACCTTTCAACTGCCCATGATTGTTGGGCTACCACATGAGAGAAATTTTTACATTTTTGCTCGACAATATTTTTGACAATTTTACAATTTTTACATAATTGACTCAAATGACCCCACACTAACTCAATTTTTGCGTATCTTAGAGAAATTCCACATGTTTGGGTGTGAAAGAGGACCATTCCTAGTGTAAATGTACCTATCAGGATGCATTGGAGTAGTTTTTTTGGTCACACGAATTGCAAAATGAAAGTTGCACCACTTTCCAACTTTACACTACTTACATTTGACACTTTTTTCATCAAGTGAAAATTGGACACCATAAGAAAAAGAATCTGAGATAAGAAAAACCAAGAGAGGTTATTGTAGAGGGGCCCAATGTGATCCCGTAGGCTTAGACAGAGAGTTTGTAAGCATCACGGTTTCCAAGTAATAGCTTATCAAAGATTTCTTCCCTTTTGCACTTTGGACCCTTAAGGGATCGAGCCGGTTGAACGTAGCTCAGAGCAATTCCACGTGTTTGGGTGAAAAAGATGACCATTTCTAGCATAAAAATACCTATTCGGGCGTGTTAGAACAGTTCATTTGGTCACACAAGTTGCAGAACGAAAGTTGGACCACTTTGCAACTTTCAACTAACATTTGACAACTTTTTCCTCAAGTGAAAATTCACCACCACGGGAAAATGCCTCTGAGATAGCAAAAACCGAGAGAGGTTATTATAGAGGGGCCCAACATGATCCTATAGGATCAAACAAGAATTTTCTAAGCATCATGGTATCCGAGTAACAACATGCTGAAGTTTGTTGCCATTTTGTACTTTAGACTCTTAAGGGATCGATCTGGTTGAACGTAGATCAAAGCGATTTCGTGTGTTTGGATGTGAAAGACGACCATTCCTAGCGTAAAAATACCTATTCAAATGCATTGGAACAGTCTGTTTGGTCAACGAGTTGCAAAATGAAAGTTGCACCACTTTGGAACTTTCAACTACTTGCATTTGACAACTTTTTCCCCAAGTGAAAATTCGGCACCACGGGAAAATGCCTCTAAGATAGTGAAAACCAAGAAAATTTATTGTAGAGGGGCCCAACGCAATCCTATAGAATCAGATGAGAATTTTCTAAGTGTCACGATATCTGAGTAACATGTTGAAGTTTGCAGCCATTTTGCACTTTGGACTCTTAAGGGATCGATCCGGTTGAATGTAGCTCAAAGAAATTTCATGTGTTTGGGTGTGAAAAAGGACCATGCCTAGCCTAAACATACCTATTTGGACACATTGGAATGGTTTGTTTGGTCACACGAGTTGCAGAACGAAAGTTGCACCACTTTGCAACTTTCAATTACTTGCATTTGACAACTTTTTCCCCAAGTGAAAATTTGCCACCACGGGAAAATGCCTCCGAGATAGCGAAAACCAAGATAGGGTATTGTAGAGGGGCCCAACACAATCCCATAAGATTAGACAAGAATTTTCTAAGCATCACGGTATCCGAGTAACAACATGCTAAAGTTGGCATCCATTTTGCACTTTCGACTCTTAAGGGATCAATCTGGTTGAACGTAGCTCGGAGCGATTCTGTGTGTTTGGGTGTGAAAGAGGACCATGCCTAGAGTAAAAAATACCTATTCAGATGCGTTGGAACATTATGTTTGGTCACACGATTTTCACAATAAAAGTTGCACCACTTTGCAACTTTCAACTATTTGCATTTGACAACTTTTTCCCCAAGTGAAAATTCGCCACCACGGGAAAATGCCTCCGAGATAGCGAAAATAAAGAGAGGTTATTGTAGAGGGGCCAAACAAAATCCTATAGGATCAGATGAGAATTTTTTTAGCATCACGGTATCTGAGTAACAACATGCTGAAGTTGGCAACCATTTTGCACTTTAGACTCTTAAGGGATCAATCTGGTTGAACGTAGCTCAAAGCAATTTTGTGTGTTTGGGTGTGAAAGAGGACCATGCCTAGTGTAAACATACCTATTCAAATGTGTTGGAACAGTCTATTTGGTCACACGAGTTGCTGAACGAAAGTTGCACCACTTTGCAACTTTGCACTGCTTGCATTTGACAACTTTTCCCACAAGTGAAAATTCACCACCACGGGAAAATGCCTTCGAGATTGAAAAAATAAATAGAGGTTATTGTTGAGGGGCCCAACTTGATCCCATAGGATCATACGAGAAGTTTCTAAGCATCACGGTATCTAAGTAACAACATGTTGAAGTTTGTAGCCATTTTGCACTTTAGATTCTTGAGGGATCGATTCGGTTGAACGTAGCTCATAGCGATTCCATGTGTTTGGGTGTGAAAGAGGACCATGCCTAGCATAAACATACCTATTTGGACATGTTGGAACAATCTGTTTGGTCACACGAGTTGCAGAACGAAAGTTGCACCACTTTGCAATTCTTGCATTTGACACTTTTTCTATCAAGTGAAAACTTGACACCACGGGAAAACCACTCTGAGATAACAAAATCCAAGAGAGGTTATTGTAGAGGGGCTCAACATGATCTCATAGGCTCAGACGGGGATTTTGTAAGCACCACAGTTTCTGAATAATACCCTATCAAAGATTGTTTCCCTTTTGCACTTTAGACCCTTAAGGGATCAAGTCGGTTGAATGTAGCTCGAAGCAATTCCACATGTTTTGGTGCAAAAGAGGACCATGCCTAGCATAAATCCACAACTTTTGATCAAAGAATCTGGTGCAAGTGCACCATGAACAAGACATGAAATTGGGGAATCTTAGTTTTTTTTCTTTGAAAGTTTGAGTCTTTGGATGTAATAATGCCATGTCAAGGCCATTCTAGTGTCTAGGGGGGTCATTTTTGTGTCATTTAGGTGATTAGGGAGTTTATAGTGCAATAAAAAGTTACAATGAAAAATTTGTCAAATTTGTAAGTTGCAAAATTGAAAAAAAAATGAATGACAACGGTTAGATTTTTGAAAAGTTGTTTGTTTGGTGGTTGAAGTTAGTTGGGACAAGGTAGTTGGGTGTCTTTGTCTTTAAAAATGCCTCACGTGGTTTGAGGTTGAGGTTCGAGATGTTGTACTTAGAAGAAGATCAATAAAATTCATTGTTTCCTTGCAATTTTCTGTATTTTTACCAGAAATCTGATGTTTCCTTGAATTGTACGGTTCCGTACAGGGTGATTGTGCCCTCTTTTGGATGGAATTCAGTGGGAAGCAGACTTAACTCCATTTTAGTTATGGTTTGGTTGGATTTCAAGTGACTTTATGCATTTTAGAAGCCAATTACTGAGGGTTGGTCTATATACCCTGTTTTAAGGGTTTTGAGTGCATTAAAATGTGATATTAAGCCTTCTACCCACTGTATGCTTCTATAACTTGGTGGAAAGGCTTAGTTAGGGTTATAAAACATGTGTGAAAATTTTTGTGTGCAAGGGAGGTGAATAGAGGGTTTTTAGGTGATGCCCTAGATGTTAAATGGTGCATTTTTTAGTGGAAAATGGTAGTTTAGTGCTAGGGTTTGAAAAAATATTTGGGGCAGCAATATCTCTTGAACTTTTAAGCTTGTACGGACCTTTTTGAAGGTTTTTTAGGCTTTTGTTAGTTGTGGGAAGGTTTGGAGTATGAGTTTTCAATAAACCCTTGCCTAACTTGTGAAAGAAGAGGGTTTTGGGGTTTGTTATGTTAGAGGGCTTATCACACCATAAAATTGGAGGAATTGGTGGTTTGACAAACTGTTTAATGCTTCCCAATGGTTTTTTTCATGTGACAGGAATAATAAAGGGGGGTTGCTTTGTTAATTTAGCCCAATTGGCCTTGTGGACAGTGTAGTTTGCTTGTTTTGTGAAAGTTGGTCCAAAAGAGTCTTATGAGGGTTTGATTTATGTTGAAGAAGGCTTAAATGGGTGCCTAAAATGGTGGTTTTTTGCAAAGGTTGTTAATGAATTCTGAGAGTTAAGGTGGGAAAAATAGGTCTGCAGACCTACAAGAGTGACTAGGTGAAAAGTTGAAAAATAAACCAAAATCGTGTTATGAGGGAAGGAAGGAGGTTGGAATCCTTTTGTATTGTGGAAGTGAGTTTATTTCCTCCTTTTATTTCTATTAGAATTCCCATGACCCTTGGGCTTCTTCAAGTTTAAATTTTGTTTGCACTTTTTTCACATTGACAAGTTTTCATTTTTTGCAATTTTACATCATTTTGACAAATACGCAACATGAACTCCAAAGTGACCCCAAAACCAACTAACATGACTTATTACATTATAAATTGGTCTAATATGACCTTATTCAATTGAAAAAACTCAAAACAAAAAACTAACTTAAGACTTCCATGAACCAAATTTGCTCAATAACCTTGGTGCCCTGCATGAAATTTCAATATTTGAGTAAATCTCATTACAATGCCTTAGGTACTCCATTCTCACAGATCTTTTAGAATTTCACTCATACATTCAATATTCTCTTATAATTTCTAAATCATAGGTGTTCATTATGAGGTTAACTTCAAATGAGTAACTTGAGATTCCCTCGCTAAGCTTCACACGCTCTTTTATAATGGCTTCAAATCAGAATTGAGATTTGTCAAGATCATCAAAATAAGGATGTTGCATTTCTTTTTTGGCTGAGATTATCTTCGATGGCTCATAAATCAAAATTTTCTACAACGATAGATCAATCAATTTTTAGTAGTTTTCTTAAAAATACGCAAATTAAAAGAAGAAAAAGAAAGAGCATCCAAAATGGAAATGAAATGAAAATAGGTGGAAGGCACTTACACATAGGCATGCTAGTCTCTCAGCTTAGTCACTCCTAGTCATACATCTTCACTGGGATTTCCAAGATACGCATTGCACACAACACCTCTCATGAATAGAATAACTTGAAATTTGAGATGCTCTTATAATGTCTACATCATAGGTGCTCATGATAAGGTTAACTTCAAATGAATAACTTTAAATTCCCTCACCAAGATTCGCACACACTTTTGTAATGGCTTAAAATCATAATTGAGATTTTTCAAGATCATCAAAATAAGGATGTTGCATTGCTTTTCTGGCTGAGATTCTCTTGGATGGCTCATAAATCTGCATTTTCTGCAAGGGGACACCAATCAATTTTTAGTAGGTTACTTACAAATAGGAAAAGTAAAATAAGATGATAACATTGGCATCAAAAAAATTAGTGTGCATACAAGTATAAGTTAATAAGAACCAATGTGCATACTTACAAATTAATCCAATGAACCATCTGGGTCTGCTCTACTCTTTATTGTTTCAAGTATTGCCTCATGGTCAAACTCGCAAACCTTCCACAAGGTCTTGTTCAAAGTTCTACCCCCATATTTGGTCAAAAAAACAATGGATGCCACAACAAGGTTCGAGTAATGAAGAATCTTACGATGCATGTCAAAGTCCTAAAACAACCAATGTTTAACACTCTTATGTGGGTACCTTCTAAGCCATTTTCCAGTAACAACTCAACCTGTAGGGTATTCGATATTTTCTCCATCTATAACTGGGGCCTCCAATTTATTTTTGGCATCCACACAATGACACAAGTAATAGTCTATTCCCTCTTTGTTGTCTTCATATGCAATAACTGCATAAACATGCCCTGCATTGATATGTGTAGCAAATCTCTTGAAATTAGTCAACATTACAAATACACTAAAAAGTAAGATAACAATATGGAATTTCAAAAACTAACCAAGTAGATATATTACCTGGTTGAACTAGATATGATACGTGCTCAAAGTTGACCGATGATTCCATCTATGTTAGTTCCAATATCATCAGAGGGAAATATGTGTGAAGTGGGCTAAGATAACTTGTCAATCCACTCCCCTAACTCACAATCATTCCAGGCTTGCATTGTACATGAAGAACAAAAGCATGCCATCTTTCATGTATCGATACTCCATGAACCTGCATTTGAGCTAAGGAAAGAGTGTAGCTCACTCAATCATGTTAGTGTACAACAATCCTCATATGGTGCAATGTTTAGTATCATCCATCAACCAAAAAAATATATGAACTGAAGACATACCTTCATTACCTAGACCCATTGAAGCATTAGACCACTCGATGATTGATCTTGCATCTGTCAACTTTGCACTGTCTTTATACTTTAACTCTTCTCGTGCTAATGCTCTTTTCACACATGCTCCTGCAACATCATGCTCCCCCTTTCCATGCCTAGCCTCATAAAATTTCCACATATGTTGAACACCTATAATGACATGCATCCTTCTCAACTAGTAGAACATGCATGAGTTCTTGAACTATGTTGCATAGTTATCTGACCATATTATATGCCAACTATATGCTATGCCCCTCTGAGCCAAATCACTATAGAACATTTGGAAGCAACCTTGCATGAACTATGGAGAATGTGTGCGATCATGAATAATATAAAAGTGATACTCCCTCAATACCTTCCTTTGGTCCTATGTACTATCAGCTGCATGAATGAATGTTATGTGCACAAATATTGAAACCTATGTGGAGTTTTAATTTTGTGACTTCACCTCACACTGTGGCTATAGAGTGTAGTTCTCTACAAAGTCAACCACTGATACTATGCTATCAACTTGAAAGGTTTCCTTGCATAGCTTGAATTTTGTGTCCAGCCATCAGGCTCTATGGGTATGCCTTGCATACTCATACACTATATTGTCACAAAACATGGACATAAACTGATACAGTGGAATCTTCTGAATAACCAAATCACACCTTTTTTCTTGAGACCCATCTTTTGTAGCGTATGCCACTATTTTATACTTCTCAAACTCTACTAGTTTTTTTCCCATCTCATTTATGTTTTCCATATGTTGACATACCAGCATACACTGCAAGCCACCACAACACTCGCATGAACCATCCAAGCATGTTGTTCTGTAGAATATTCCGCCATCCTCTATTTCACATAATTTTTTTGATAAGAACTCTCTTGAATATTTTGGTGGGGCTTCTATGCCACAATCCTGCAAAACATCATTAGTATGCAAATCTAAACATATAGAATGATAAACATCATAATGGTTAGAGAATTCAATATGTAGTCTACAACAAGTAGTGCATGTGTAATTTATCTTGACATAAAACGGTTTAAACATTTAAAAAAATATTTGACAAATATTAATTTGAGGATAATCCTTTTGAAATTTATGAAAAAATTGGGTTTGAGTCGTATCCAAAAAATGCTTTGGATGTCACTCACAGTTCCAACTAATGATTCTCCTTCTTACCACATCCTTTTGATTTAGAGATGGCCTTGCGTTATTCTTCCAATACTCTTCAATTAGTGTTCTCAATGCTTCAACAAAAAAATTATCTTTTTGTGGCAGTCTCCCCGAGAATGCCCATAATTTATTTGAATCGGTGCCCTTAATTCTTTTTTTCCTTTGAATGGATTTTGATAAAAAAATTCTACTAATTCTCATTTGTTCACTCATCTTTCTAATGAGATGAGCTCTCTTTGTTTGACTACTTACCAAAGTCGATGTAATGACACGTTGGGTGACATTACTATCCTTTGAGTGTGAGGTCTTACCCACACTCTCATAAGCATCCATTAGATTATTCACAATAGTTTTTTCACTTGATGCATTTGATGTTCTCAACCCAAGAGTCTTCATGATGTTTCTATACTTTATACCCTGCATCATTTCAACAAATATTTGACATCTTGAGGTCTCATTTATCCTTTCAAAGAAAAATTTCCAAATCTTATGAGCATATCTTCTACAAGAGCGTGTTGAAATATTACCTTCCATGTGCTGCAAAATATTCTCATCAATATTAATCAAATAATTTGGCTTTCTACGCAAAATTCTAGGTGGTGTTCTCCTAGGTACATACATCTCAACATTAGGAATTTCATCAATATTTAATTGAGGTGGGCTAGATTGTGTACCTTCGATCGAGTGTGGAGTAGAAGACATACCTTGAGGTTCATGTGGGGATGATGGCATACCTTCTTCATCAAATCCAAGTGATGATGTACTCTCAACTTGAGATGCGGTGGATGGTGTCCAACCATATTCACTTCGGTAGATGGTGTCCAACCATATTCACTTGCGGTAGATGGTGTCCCTCCATATTCACTAGTGCTTAATGGTGTCCCTTTGTATTCATTTGCGGTAGACAAAGTGTCTCCAACTACAGTATCTGAATCTATCCTACCATGACTCTTTCGCATTCGTGCCCTTTGTGCTTCCAATGCCTATTCTCTTTTTGATGGTTGATGTTCCTCTTTAATTTTCTTGTTTTCATCAATCGTATCCAATTTCTTCTTTTCATGATATGCCACCACTCGTTCTCTCTCCTTTGCTTTGAAGGTTTCATACTCTTCATATGTTAGTTTATTCCTTCTTCATTTCTTCGGCATGGTGGATAATTTTACCTGTAGCATGGTAATGAGACGAATATTAGTTCCTAAAAAATTAATCCATTCAAATAAATGAAATATATGTCATTCATGGCAGCGTTGGAAAGCTATCTCACTCACTAGCTTGCCAATGTGGTAGGGTTGAGATGGTAGGGGTAGTGTATGCCTCATAGAAATGGGATCTCATGGTGATCGTGAGACCCCATTTCTATGAGGCATATGTTGCCCCTACCATCTCAACCCTACCGCATTAGCAGGCTGATGAGACCATAAAATGTCTCATTATATCTATGAAATAACATTTTTTTCCTTTGCATATAAAGTGGATCTAAGTGTAGTTTTTGAACTTATGGTTTATTTATAATGAAATAAAGAAGTTATATTTGGTTATTTCTTTATAAATCATTGTTATCTTATTGTCAACTATTACCATTAAATCTTGGAAAAATGTGTTAAAGTGCATACATGTATCTCCAAAGATCATGTTCTGAAGATGCTCCGAAAGTGCTCTAAAGATGCTCCGAAAATGCTTTGAAGATGCTCTAGAAATGCTCCAAAGACCAGCACAAAATACTCTGAAGATGCCAATATTGCGCCGAAGTATAGTTGGATCCTTTGGGTTGAAGTAATCGCTTCCTTGATATCTATAAATAGATTTTCTATATTTATACATCCTATTTTTAGGCATTACCATTTAAGGTAATGGCCTAAATTAATTTGGTTGTATTCATATTTCTAAATTTATAAATCCGGATATGTATTTTTAGTCCATAGTTTGTTGAGGCGGTTCCAACGTCTTCCCAAAAACGTGGATCCTGTTGCCTATTTTTGGATAAGTAGATTTTGGCATTAGATTGCCTAGATTTTTGGTAATATGTTATTAGGTGTTGAGAAGTGTTTAAATACACATCTCCTTCTCATTTTCTAGAGAGATGGAAGCAGTAAATCAATAAAATATATTTTGAAGTTTGAGAAAAAGCTTGTGTTCTGAATAAAATCCTCTTCCAAGGAATGAGTTGGCCACTCATTCCAAAGAAGATAGATCAATGTACTTTATTTGTTTATTTATTTCTTTATTTTGTAAATTGTTATTCTCTTTCTTTTATGTTTTGTAAACATTTATCTGTATAGTTTGTTGTAAACCTGCAGGTTTTTTATGTGTTTATTATTTTCTTTCAATTCAGCAATTTAATTTCTTCAAGTGTGCTCTTTAATTTATGCAAGTGTGGTGTGCTCTTTCAATTCCTGTAAGTGTGTCATTTCAATTCTGTAAGTGTGCTCTTTTAATTTCTACAAGTGTGCTATTTGATTTCAACAAGTGTGAAGTGTGGTAGAAGGGATGTTAACCATAAATCTCTCTCCTATTGCATATTGCCTTTGGATGTCATACTTCAAATGACATGATTAAATGATGTGATTGACGACCTTATCACAGGCTAGTGAGTGAGCTCACTATCTTGCCAAGCTCACTAGCTTGTCAATGCTACCACCTTTTGCATACATTTATACGAAAAAATTATTGTCAAACAATTCAAATGCTTTGTCCATGTTTCCATTTTGAGCCATGATTGCAAGATAGGCTGCACTTTTCCCCATGTTGATAACTTAGACTTGAATAAAGAGCCTTGTAACATTGGAGAAGGGGGTTAGAATCCCTTGTAGGTAGACTAATCAAGGAAACATTTAAAATATATCACAACATAAGTGATGAGGTAGGTTTAGTGATGAGGTAAATTTAGAAATAGAGATGAAAACCAAAATAGTTTCTAAGATCTATCAATGTGGGAGGAGTATATTCCAAATTTTTAGAGACATGTATGGAAAATTTGGTAGCATAGACAAGGCAATCATTTGCTTGGTATAACTGTTTGACAAAATACCTCAATGAAAGCTTCAGAGAGTGGTATGCACATCCATAATAAAGGATTAAGAAATCATGTTCTATTTTACTTCCTTAAAATTTATGTCATATATATGTGTATGCAAAATGTGGAAGCATACACAAGGTAAGTCAATTGTTAAATAACAAAATGCCTCAAAGAGATGTGATTTAAAAATGTAATTGGCAAGTGTATAGAATTGTGTAATTTAAAATGTGCATTGACAACCTAAGGTTATAATGACAAACAAACAATGATCAACATGGAATATGAAAAATAACAAAAATGAAAGCAAGCCATAATAGAATGAAAGAAAATGTGTAAAGACATCACATACCTAAAAAACTAGAGTTTCAAATGGAGTTCTACCCAATTATGTAGCCTTTTCTTCTTCTTTCTTCAAACTCCTCAACAATTTGACTTTTTCAAAAGCTTGTTCCCCTCCAAACTTCAATTATATATCAGTTTTCACTAGAATTCAAACTTGAATTGATATTATATGTCTTTCAACGTGAAAACTCTAATTTTTCATGCAAAGGCGGCGAAAAGATCATGAAAAGGGTGGTGGAATGTGAAAAACAAGCATGCACACTTCACAACATCATCAAAAAGCTACTTTTTGTCAAAGTACGCGCAAAACCAGGAGAATATGCAAAATGTGGGCCTTGAGATCATGGGTATATTGAGTTTTTTACCATTTTTAAAGCAAGCCAAAATGCGCTTGCATTATAACATGAGTGCATTATTTCTTGCTAAAAACGGTCATATCTCTACTTCTTCAAAACGTGCTCGCATTATGAGAAAGTTGGTTTTTTAATAGATTTATTTTCTCTCTCTTTTTCTATACCCTATATACCCTAATTCTATCTCTCTCCCCTCTACCCTTATACCCTTATTCTATCCCTCTCCCCTCTACCCTCTACCCTTAACCCTTATACCCTCACTCACTCCTATCTCCCTCCCCTCTACCCTTAACCCTTATAACCTCACTCACTCCTATCTCTCTCCTATCTACCCTCTACCCTCTACCCTTAACCCTTATATCCTCAACCCTTAAACCCTAATTATATCTCTCCCCTCTACCCTCTACCCTTAACCCTTATTCTCTCTCTCTCTCTCTCTCTCTCTCTC
>VDFB02000003.1:329676299-329751973 GCA_007258455.2 Sequoia sempervirens
TCAATCCTTAAACCCTAAACCCTCATACCCTTATACCCTCTACTCTTTACAGTGGACCCTCAACCCAATCCTTCAACCATATACCCTCAACCCTATACCCTCAACCCTCTACCCTCAACCCTAAACCCTTAACCCTAAACCATTAACCCTAAACCCTTCAACCCTAAACCATTCAACACTTAAACCTTAAACCTTCTACCTTATACCCTCTACCATCGACCCTAATCCCTCAACCCTCAACCCTTAAACCCTAATACCCTAGAAACCATCAACCCTATAGATCCTCCACCCTAATCCCTCAACCCTCAACCCTTAAACCCTAATACCCTAGAAACCATCAACCCTATAGATCCTCCACCCTAATCCCTCAACCCCTATCACTTTCTCTCTATCTATACATGTCACCTCTCCCTCCCTCCCTCTCTCCTACCCTCTATAATTGTCTCTATCTACCCTCTCCCTCTTTCTACGTACCTCTCGTTCAATCAATCCATACCACTCTCTCTCGCTCCCTCTATCTATCTCTCTCTATCTCCCTCCCACTCTCTCACACTCCCTCTCTCTCTCTCATATGTATCTCCCCTCTCCCACCCCTCTCTCTCAGGTCTCTCCCTCTGGAAACCTACCTAGGTAACTCTCTCTCTCTCTCCCCTCTCTCTATCTATCCATCCCACCCTACCTAGATAAGTCCCTCTCACTCCACCCCCTCTTTCTCTCCCTCTATAAGGTCACTCCCTCCCACACCCTCTCCCTCTCTCAGGCCTCTCACTCACACTCCCTCTCACTACCTATCTCTCAAGTCTCTCCCTCTCACCCCACCTCACACTCTCAAATCTCTCCCTTTGGCACCCTAACTACATAACTCTCTTTGTCTCTCCCTCTCTCTTAATTCTCTCTCCCATCCACCCCCCTCTCTCTCTCTCTCTCCCTCCCACCCTACCTAGCTAAGTCCCTCTCACTCCAACCCCTTCTCTCCAACTCCCTCTCTCTTAAGCCTCACTTCCACCCCCCCCCCTCTCTCTCTCTCTCCCCCTCCCACCCTACCTAGACAACTCTAGATCTCTCTCTCTCTTAAAATTCTCTCTCCCTCTAAAGACATACATAAATACATACATACAAGCATAATACATATGTACATACAATCCTACATACATACAAGCATACATATACATGCGTAGATCCAATCTTACATACATATAGGCATACATACAATACACATGCATTGATACATACAGTCATACATACATGACATACAAGCATACATCTACATACAAACATACAAATATATAAACATACATTCAATAGAGTAGCATTTAACATAAAACAAGACATAAAGTGAGTGTGTTATACCGTGCTCACATTATGTCTTGCTAGACATGCTCCCCACAAACTAAAAAAACCATGTCAAAACTGAGATATGACGCGAGCGCATTATAACGTGATTGTGTTATATATTGCTTCGGGAATCCCCAAGCCTTGGGATTGGTATTTTCCTTGGAATACCAACCCAAACGCTTGGAGGGAATTCCCAATGACCAAAGACATGTTTTTGCAAATTCTACAATATTTCACATAATCGGGTTCGTGCTCACCATCAGGATTGCACGTGCTTCAATATCAAACAAATTGAACATCTGGGTAATGTTAGGTTCTCTCTTAGCTATCCAATGATTTAATGTTTTTCACTTTCTGACAATGTTAACCCTTTCATCCATAATTTCTTTTGTTTGTATGTCTCTTTTTTGGCAAAAAACAATGTTTGGTATTTTTTCGTTATAAATTAACCATTCACTGAAATTTCAAATAAATTACATTTTTAGAAACTAGACTCCATTCTACAAATTTTTAAATAAAAAAAATCAATTAGTTTCCAAAATTTGTAGGGGTAGCATGGCCAAAATTCTATTTTTTCAAGAAGTGTCCACTTTGAAAATTAGTAAAAAATCAAATATTCATTAAAAAATTATCATAAAAATCATGCATCAACTACATACTGTTAGCTAACTTATAATACTAAAAAAAAGTTCACTGTACAAGGTTCGTACAAGAGTTGCTATGTTATATTTTTCTGACAAAAACAACACCAATTTGTGTGCATCCCTCATTTGAACCCCTTAATCTCAACCATTTTCAAAATAAATTAGTAGTTTAGAAAGTAGACTCGGAGCACTTCGATCCTTGTCTTTGTTCCATCTCAAAATTTTGAGTGTAACTATGCTCAATTTCATGTCCAAGGTCAGTATTTCTTGATTTCAAAAAAAAAGTGGCCACTTAAGTCGCCTTTTTGGGATCCATCTTTGTGCACTTACCCATAATTAAAATATTTAATTATGTCCTATAGTCCAAATTCAACTATTAATTAAATAATTCTTAATTATTTAATTAATTCATATCTTTATTCCTCCTGATTATTTAAAAAGATAAATTATATTTATTTTTTAAATGTGTTGCTAATTTTCTAATGTCTCTCTATAATTAAATAAATTCTTAAATTTATTTAATTATCTCTTGTCCATTATTTCTTCCTGATTATTTAAATAAATAAATTTTATTTAAATACGTCATTAATTTCAAATGTCCTATTATAATTAAATAAGTTCTTTAATTTATTTAATTATTGTACACCTTGGCTTTTTCTAATTTTAAATAAAGACATTTATTTAAAATTGTCTCACTTTCTATTTTCTTTCTCCAAGTAAATAATTCAAATTAATTATTTATTGTCACATGGCCCCACCTTTTGAATTAAATTAGTTTTTAATTCAAAATGTCAACTTTCCCTCATAAATCAAATAATTTCTATTATTATTTGATTTTCCAACCTTTTCTTTTTCTGTGCCATTCTTATCTCCTTGTCACATGCATTCTTGACCTTTGAAAATTAACCATTCATTTCAAATTTTACCCTAATGTTTCCCTAACCCTAATTGTGGGTTGTCACATTCAATTTTAACCATTGATCTTAGGGCATCTCTCAACTTTCAATCTTGGCCATTCATCTAAAATTGGCTTTTCTATAAAAAGGAAACTTTAGCCTCATTTGACATACTTACACTTCATACTTCATACATCTTGGCATTTCTTGACTTGATGCTTTAGACATTTTCATGCTTTAGGCTTGCTTCATAGTTGCTTCATAGTTGCATTGTGTAGCATTTTGATAGAATCCTTCAACATTTGTTTAGGACATTGGCATAGTCATAGGTTGCTCATCACAAATCTGAGGGGAATTATCTACTTGAAGCAAATAGAGAAGGTGCAATGAAGGTTAATCATGGAGGTTGAAGACATTTGGTGAGATCTTTCCTTGTTTTCATGTTTTGTACTCCTTTGTTCTTCATTGCTTGCTTTGGGTTATTTTCTTTAAGTTTTAAGCTGCTAACCTGGTATTTTCCTTAAGCTACACTAATTTTTAATGCACGCTGGGACTCATACGCCAATAGGGGAAATTTAGTCCTAGTTTATGGTTTTGGGCTGAAACCAGAATCTGGAACTACTAAACCATGATCCACAAAAAATCTTGAAAATAGGTATACTGGGACTCATACATAACAAGTGGCGATTTAGTTCCAATATTAGGGTTGAACTGAAACTTTGATATCCTCTGGTGTTCTCCTGTAGCTTCTTTCCTATCAAATTTTTGAGTCTAAAACACTGAATTGCAACTAGGTGACTTTTTGTGATCTTGCAATGTAGATGACAACCTTGACTTGACAACTTTTCTCCAATCTTGCTCTTCAATAGATCTCCAACCTAAATCTGTAAATCACATATCAAAAAGAGGGGAAAATGTTGTTTTGTTAGTGGAGAAGGGTTTGCCTTGGTCAAACCCCTTTTTGGTAATCAAACCTTGAAATGAAATCAAATAGAAAGAAGGAATGATGAGTGAACAATATGTGATATTGCAACTCACCAAACCATTGAACAAAAGGCTACAATTTTGTATGTAATGGCTCGCATGAATGTGGATCTTGACTCTTGATTGAATGTTGTAGATCTTAACTTGAATGCTTGCTTGAATCATAAGAACCTACATCACAAATGTTAGCTCAAAAACAAACATGATGCATGCTGACTTTGACATGATACTTGATTCTTGAATGATGCTCCAAAATGCTTGATAATCACTCTTGAATTCTCTTCAATTGCTAGAATGCTTGAATCTTATGTCACACTTGCTCATGAAAATTGTTAGGAGAAAATATGTGAATGTATTTATACTTTTTTATGCCATATTTCCCGAAATTACAACACTACAAGCTGACATCGAATCTAGGAGAATAAAATCCCACCAAGAATTAAATTCAAAATTAGGTCCAAGCTAAGAGGGACTCATACACCAGTTGGGGTGTATGAGTCCCAATAGGCTAGGCTTAGGACACAAATTTCAAGAAATGTTTAGTTTTATGCTAAATTTAGGTTTAGGCCCCAAAACTTAGGTGGGACCCATACGCCCAAGGTGATGTATGAGTCCTAGATCACTAAATCTAGGCCATACAAACCAAAATCATTAAATTATGAATGGTTATTTGATATGTGTCAGGATTATCCTTAGAGAAATGCATTAAATAAGGCTTATGGATGCAAAATAGGACCAATTAAGGCATAAAGAATCCCAATTTGAGCAGGGAGGGCCCAAACAAGTGTGAAAATGTAAAGGGATGCATTTTCTACACTACAATTTCATACCCAAAGGCTTGGACTTCTTTTCCAACACCCAAAAACATGTTTTTCACATTCTACAAAATTTCACATAATCTCGTTTGTGCTAACCATTAGGTTTGCATGTGTTTCAAGATCAAGTAAAAAAAACACTTGGGTAATGTTAAGCTCTCTCTTAGCTATTTAGTGATGTAATTTTTTTCACATTTTGACTATGTTAAAAGGCTTTTATTTTTAATTTCTTTTGTTGGTGTACTCATTTTTTTGTCAAAAACCAATGTTTGGTATTTTTTACTTTATTTTTTAACCATTCATTGAAATTTAAAATAAATTAAATTTTTAAAAACTAGACTCCATTCTACACATATTAAAAAAAAATTGATTTTCGATTAGTTTAAAAAAATTATAGGGGTAGCACAACCAAATTACATTTTTTTAAGATGTGTCCACTTTGAAAATTAGTAAAAACTCATATATTCATTTAAAAATTATCAGAAAAATCGAGCATAAACAACATGTTATTAGCTAATTTATCGCCAAACGATTTTAAAAATACTAAAAAAAGGTTAACCTTTTGAGGGAGTCACAACAGACGCTATGTTATATTTTTTTGAAAAAAAAGGACCAATTTGTGTGGCTCCCTTATTTGAACCCCTTAATCTCTACCATTTTCAAATAAAATTACTAGTTTAAAAAGTAGATTTGGAGCACAATGACCCTTGTTTTTGTTGTATCATAAAATTCTGAGTGTAACTAACCTCAAATTCTCATCCAAGGTCAGTATTTCTTGATTTCAAAAAAAAAAAAAAAAAAGTGGCCACTTAAGACCCTTTTTCCCCCCCCATCTTTACAGTGCGCTTACCCACTTACCACACCATTATCAACTTTCTAAATAATCATATCTAAAGTTGGTAGATGCATTAACGAAATTCTTTTGCTATAGGTCATTGCATTAATGATGATCTTGATAGATCAACCTTTATGCATGTGAGATGTCAATCCAATACTAAGAGGACTCTTGATCATCATGTCATGATGTGTATCTAGTAGGTTCTAGGGTTTTGTTGATCATAATCTCAATATATTCTAAAGTTATGATATGTTCTAATGTGTTTCTATAGATTCAAGTACAAGAAAATAAAGTTGCACTTGATGTTTCTCACCTCTAGGTGCTATTAGATCACTCAAGTAATGCTACATGTGTTGTTGTTATGGTTCCTTTGACTCCCACCTCTAGTAGAGGGTAATTTCTACATCATGTGCACTATCAATGGTGTATCTAGTCTTCTCATGATAATTGAGATGCTTATTCTCAAGCCTCTCCAAATCATATGAGAACATATTGTGTGTAGTGAGGATGGTCACAACCCACTCACTTTCATTCTACTTCTCCTTAACTTTTGCTGATGGGACTATTAGTTGGCTAGAGTGTGACAAGTTTCCTTTATTTGGCTCTTGCTATTTCTCTTGTTTGAGTTGCTACTAAAAAAAAGAGATGATGATAAAGATGGTAATAATGGTTGAGACCTTCCCATGGAAAATTTTGACCCCATTAATGTATGGGGCAACCTGGATGACTATCACCCACCTCCTCCTTCCTCTTCTATTTCTCTCGCTACTTTACATATGTTTATAATCGTATTGTTATTTTCTATTCTAGACTTTAAATCTCATATGGACTCTAGGGGTGTGACTATTTCCACCTAACTTTTTTTTGAATATTTGTAACATTGTCTTTTAATTTGTAATGTATCCACTATTCATAAAAAATAATTACTAAAATAATGAATGGTGGATTTTTCAAAAGTAAAATAAATTAAAAAAAATAGATTAAAAAAATCTTAAATAATTCTAAATTAAAATAAAATAAAATAGTTCCAACATAATCATGTATATACAAAATAAAACATAATCATTTCTTAGATAATTCTTACATAAATAAACTAAAATAAAATAGTTCTCTTCACTAAATAAAATCTCTTAAGTAAATAAAAATAACTCTTCAAATAAAAACAAAGTTTACATGGGTTGATATATATGTTTGGTCATTGAAGATAATAAAAGATAATGAGAGAATTGTGTATAGATTATGTCCCCCTACCTTCTGGGTATTATTATCAGCAATTTTTGGATCTATTAATAACATTGCTTTTGGTGTAATATCCTCCTATAGGGTTTCTAGTGTCTAGGCCATTTTCACTGACCAAAAAGCAAAATTCAATGTAAGGAAAAATTCTTTAGTTTGAATTTGACGTTCAAATGACATGCAATTGCATAACTACAACTACATTCATTGTATGTAGATGTTTTTTATTATAGATTTCAAATTATTTTTAAAAATAAAGAAAAATGGATGTTATATGTTTTTTAAAAATTTATTTGGAAGATATTATCTTTCTTGCTTTTCAAAATATTCTCTTGATTTCATTTAAAGATCAATAAAATTCAATTGAACTTAAAAATTTAGAAGTAGAGGTTTATTTCTCCTAACAACCTATTTAAAAGATACAAATAAACTTTTTTACTTAAAATATTTTATGACTTTTTAGAAATTAGAATTTATTTTACTTTTAGAATGTGAAATGATTTGCTGTGGATACGTGATAATGATAACTCTCGGCGTATTTTTTATATATTAATATTTAATATATGTATGCTAGTTTAAATATCATTCTTAAAAACATATATATTAGTTTATCTATACTAATATTAATCTATATAATATATGTCAAGAGATATATCAATTTCGAAGACGTATTTTTTGTTTTTAGAAAATTTGAAGATGTATTTTTTGTTTTTAAAAATTTCGAAGATATATTTTTTGTTTTTTAGAAATTTTGAAATACCATTAATCACTTGCAAGTAATCTATTTGAGTTTAAATATTAATCTATATAATGTACGTTGAGATATATCATTTTCGAAGACGACGTTTTATTTTTTCAAAAAAATTGAAATATCATTAATCACTTACAAGTAATCTATTTGAGTTTATGATGTTTTCGTTATTGATTCTCATACAAAATGCAAATTTGTTGATCTAAATTTGAAAGGGTTTTTGCAAAATATTCTATTGATCTAGAAGCTTCTTCGTCAATATTAATTTGATTCTTTTGTTCAATTACATTTCCTTGGCTCTCCCCTGATTGTCGAATGTTCTATTCTCTCTACTCTTGCTCAAAATGAGATTGTTGCTCAGATGCCTACTGACATGTTTCTATTCAGATTTTTGGGATTTGCTTCATCTTCTTACATTCCCTATCTCTATGAAATGTTGTCATCTTTGATTTTCTTTTTGCATATCTTTTCTTGTCTACATCGTTGCATCATATTTTTCGTGCTTCCCTTTCTGCACCAGTCATTTGTTCTTTTGGGTTGTTGTCATCTTTGATTTTCCTTTTGCATATCTTTTCTTGTCTACATCGTTGCATCATATTTTTCATGCTTCCCTTTCTACACCAGTCATTTGTTCTTTTTGTTATCTTTGATACTCTCGATGATATTCTATTTAATATTGTTCTATTTGTTCTTCAAATTCAAAATTCTTTTTTAGTTGACCCATAACCAAAATGACATATAAAATGTAAAATATTTTAAATTCTAAACCCTTGCACTCTCGAATTAAACATAAAATATTTAAATTAAAACCTTTTATTACCTACATTGTGATTAATTTATGTGAGATGAAGTTAATTTATAATAAAAATGTAGAGGGCTTCTTATTTTTTGATTTTTGATTTTAGTTTTTTCTTTTTTTTTTGAAAATTTAATGACCCTTTTCTCTTTTTTCATTTTTTATTTTAAATTTATTTTTTTTAAATTTAGAAATTTAACTATTGAATTTCAAAAGTTATATTTTCTTTTTCTTTTTTTAAATATTTTAGAAACTTAACTATTGATTTTCAAAAAGAGATAAGAAGATAATATTCAAAGAATATTTTGATATATATGGATTTTGTGTTGTATTTAAATATTATTAGCACTTGCATCTAAAGGAAGATTAAGGATTACACCAATAGAAAACTATATAAATGTTAATAAGTTAGAGAGTATGTGTGTGTATGGATGCACTGCAAATTCTAGTTGCATGTGGCTGGATTAAACTATTAATAATAAGTGCTAAATAATCCAAAATGAAATAAACTTAGACAATTCTATATTTTTTCCTTAAATAAATTAATATTATCTGATTATGAAATATTTGCATACAAATTTAAAACATAAAGCAATGCAAATGAAAAAATAAAGTTGTCATCAAATTAACAAAAAACATTGCAAATGGAAATAGAATGTTCCCATCTAGTTGTTAAATCAATATCTATCTGGATTTTATGTGATAAGTGAGATTTTGGAGGCTATTACCTAATATTTTGGGGGCTTTTAAATCATTAAACGAAAATTGGTTTACAATTAATCAACACTTGAAACTTGTTTTCCGATTACTCAACAGTGGTTTGCAAGCATGAGACTTGTTTCAGACTCAAATCTCACACTATATGTAGCCCATCGCCTCAACTCACCCTCCATCGAACCCCAACTTGGCAATAAGTAAGTCCAAGGTAAGGCGAGGGGGGGTCGTTGGGTTGTGTCATGGGGATACCTCTAAGTTAATAATAATAATAATAATAATTAATCTAGATAAGTAAGATGGTGTGGATCCAAATTATAGGATGAGGAGCTTTCTGCAGGCAATGGTGTAGGCTCGCGACCTGTGACAGGTCACAGCCTGCATGTGGCCTTCTCATCATTGCATGTCCTTCTTCTCTTGTGCGCTGGTGTTGGTGGCTTTTCTCTTGTGTAGGGGGTATGTTCTAAATTCTGGGGGGGTTTGTTTATTACGTGGGTTTTCCCAGTAGATTGTGGATGTGTTTCGAGTTGCATGTGTGAGTGTTGGCTTGTTGTCTGCAGATCGGTTGTGCTGCTTCCTTCTCTGTGTTTTTTTCACTTGCTTCTCCTTGGTGTGGTGGATTGGAGGTAGATTTGGTGTGGTTTTCTTCTTGTTGTATGCTTTCCTGGTGCAGTTCTTTTCCTACTGTTGGGTTTTGGTGTTGAGGGGTTCCCAGATTGTGGGCTTTGGTATTTAGCTAGGATTTGGTCATTCCTTTGTCCTTGCCCACTCTTTTCCTATGGATATTCTTAGAAGAAATTCTAATAGTGAAGGGCCTTCTTCAAAGGGGGTTTTCCCATAATTAAAAAGGTGAATGGGTGTTTGGAACGAAGCCAGGATTGTCTTATTTTGGTGATTCAACCGGATTCTATTGCAAAGGATGTTACGTACTTGAGCAATCATGCTTTGATCTGTAAATTCATGAGTCTTCACCTCTCTTTTCTGGTATTGGATGCCTAGATCCATTGAGTTTGGAGTCCAAAAGGGGATATAGAGATAATGTTGGCTTCCAATAACTATTTTTTGGTTGTATTTTCATGCATGGTGCATAGGAATAAGGCTTTTGAAGGTGGTCCATATTTTTACAATCAAATTGGGCTCTTCATCAAACCTTGGCATGAGGGTTTCAACTCTACTGAAGAACTTCCTTTGTGTATTCCAGTTTGGATTCGTCTACCTCAACTTCCTTTGGAATGCTATATAAGCGATATTTTGCATATGATAGCTTGATTGCTTGGAAAACCAGTTGGGCCTGCTCAACAAACTTTGGACAAGAAGGTAATCTCTTATGCTAGAATTTGTGTTGAAGTTGATATAAACAACCCTTTGCCTTATTCTATAGAAATTTGTGTTGGATCCTCTTCCTGGATTCAAAAACTCGATTATTCAAAACTCTCCCTTTTTGTTGTCGTGTTTGTCATGAATATGAGAATTTGCAAAGGAGATGCCCTCAGATTAACCAAGCAGCTGCTATAGCACATGCTTCTTCTAAGACTGCTCCTAAGAATGATAAGGGAAAGGCTCCTATGCTAGAAGGGGCTGCAAATATGGAAAGCTTTATTCCTATTAAACCTCATAATAAGGGGAGGGGTCAAAAGAGAACTCTCAAGGATAGACAAGATGAGGGGATTTGTTGATGGTGTTTTTTGCACAGGAACAACTTAGACAAAATATGGAAATCCTATCTCTCTTGAAAGGTAAATCTCTATCAGCAAGCCTCAAAAGATAACCCCAAGGTCTCTAATGTTAGGTCTTGAAAATGCATAAAACAACTCAGATAATATGTGAAAATGCTGGTAATCACAAAGGGACCTTACTACAAGCAAATACTGAATCCTCAAATTTATCAAATCTAGCAATATGGTGATACTTCGAATCCCAAATCTAACTCAGACAACAAAGAAATAGAAAAAGATAAGTGTCTCAAAGAGATTTCTAAGATTAATTATAATCCTAAGATTAACAATGTAAATGATAAACACCTAAAATAGACCAATCCCTCATAAACTAATTCTTGCTTAACCCAGGTAAATCTGCAATCTTATAGAAATAGTGCAATCTTCTAAGGCGTTAAATATTTTCAGATTATGAACATTCATCCAAAACAACCCTATTTCAATTGAAATGAACAAGCATCCACAATCAAACTAAGCACAATGAATATTAAAGTCCAAGCTAACTTTGCAAATCAACTAACAGTCAGCTAGCTGCAAAAAGTATGGACTAGAGATTGCTACCAACACTTCAAGCATCAAACCATAGAAATTATTGAATCATATCTAACTCTAAATCTAACTTATGCCAATATTTCTCAAACAATATCAAGAGATAGAACAACAAGAACCATGCAAGATAAGACAACACAAGAGAGATCACCAAGGCACAATGTCTTCAATTGTATTGAATCATGGGCAATGATAGCAACAATTCTAGTGTTTTGTGTTACAACACTTGCTCAAAATGAACTAACTCCTATCTCTAACTCTTGCTATACTACTTAAATCACTCCAAAGTAAAACTATCTAGCCCTTTCAAATGAGGCACTAACCCTATTTATAGAGATTACATCTTATGTCGGCCCAAATAGGGTTACAAAACAATTGGCCCCCAAAACAAGTCGGCCAAGAGGAATTCAAAATAAAGTAAAGTGTACATTAAATGCATGTACTCCATCCAGGCCAGCCTGGGATCTCCAACATAGCTCTGTCCAATGCATGTGAAGGAGGAAGAGAAATAATGGGGAAGTACAAATTCCGATGAGGCATTGTATTAACCACTCCCCCTTTTGTCCTTATCTTGCTCCATCTTATCCTGCACCATCGAAAATATCTTCTCCAAGTCGGCTATAGGTGGAATAACTAAAACTTTAATTTTCCTTTCAATGGACTTAATGTCTTCTCTTGACTGTTTTACAACTTTATCCCAATCCACCTTCATAGTTTGATACTTATCCATTATTGCAATCTATGTACTTGCATCGTCTAACTGATGTTCATTGATTGGGTCCTCATTGACTTGAGAATACACATCCCACCACCACTTTCTCAATTGCTCCAAGTTCAAATGTTTTGGTGCAAACCTTTTTCTTCCTGTCATAACTTTGAAGAATGAAATGCACTTGTTGTAGATCTTAGTTAGGGTATCTTCAATTTGCTTTGTTTATGCACTTTCTTCAAAACCATTTGCCTAATTTGAAAAACTTCATACCATTCCCAGGGTTCTGCAACTTTGGGAGAAGGAAGAATTCCATCACTTACCAGTTTGTCTTCAGTGTATTCCATGATGGTTTTGGTCTTCTGCAACAGGAAATTCACATCCTCCTTATCCTAAGCTAGTACATCCCTTAACCAATCTATTGATCTCATAGCATCTCCACCAATTGATAGGATATCTTTGATGGCCTTATCTCATTTAGCTTGCACTCCCTACAACCAATTCATTGTGGCATGTGTGGTGGTTTTCATTTTCTCCAACTCAGTTATTGTTTCCTATGGCAGAAAACTACAGCAGATGATGAGGAGCTAATGGACTGCAAGGGCTTCATCAATTCTTGCAGATACCTCTTAAGTTTATCATTCTCCTTCCTCAAATCCTGCTTAGCTTACACCTCTTTCTTCAATCTGCTCAAAATAGCAACATTGGAACCTTCAAATTCTTCAACTTCCTGCATCATAGAGGTGGGTCCCAAGCTAATAGTTTATACACTAAAATCTTTGCCAGTCACCTCATCTTTATTCTTGTATAGCACAGGGGTGGCAATGTGAATCACCCAATTATTAGCTTCATCTCTTTTGATCCTGGAGATAACCCTGGCTTTCTTCTTTGCTTTTCCCTTTCCTATGTTTGCTAGTAATTCATCCCAGTTGGGAGGAGTATAATCTACTGCAATTTGTTTACTCTTCAACTCCTTGTCCAACCAACTTGAAACAATGGAATCTGACTACACATTACCCTGCCCAACCGCATCCTGTTGAACCTTGGGTACATCTTCATTCAAATTTTGTTTTTTAGAAATCTCCTCAATCTTATCCTCACTTTCCTTATCATGCTCTTCTTCTTCATGCACTAGTGAAGGAGTCTTGATTGGAATTTCCTCTCTCTGAGGAGGTCTATCCTCTTCATTTCCTACAGGTGAATCCTCATAAGTCACCAGACGAGATTGCAATACCTTCTCTATTTCTGCTTCTGCACTATAGAGTTCACCCTTTTGAAATTCTTCTTCTCCTTGATCTTGGTAATCCTCAACATCTTTGGACTCACTTGGTACATTATGAGTTCCATGAGAAGGAGGGACATTATCATGCTTAGTAGCAATAACAGTTGTGGGAGCACTTCCCTTCGACACACCATCTTTAGGAGATGGAGTTCTTGATCTCCTCATGTATACCTATGTCTTCTCTCCCAAACTTTCCACATTTACTACCGGTGGGCTAGCCTCATTCCCTGCCTTAGAGGATTCTTTCTCTTTCTATGACAATCTCACTATTCTTCTTCTCTTAGGCATAGAAGCACTACCCTCTTTTCCTTCTTTCTCAGTTTCATCCTTTGCATATTTCTTTGTCTTTGAAATTTGTTTCCTTTTCTTAGCAATGGGTTTTCTTTGCTTCTCTTCCTCTTCTACCTCTTCCACCTGAGCATCTTTAATCCTTATCCTAAAAGGAGAGCTCACCTTAGCCTTACCCTTAGGATCCTGCTCAGTTGATTCCTCAGAAGTGGAATGAGACTCCAAGTTTCCCATTAGATCATAGGTGCATTGTACACCCTCACTTTCCAACTCCCACATCTTGTGCTTGAGCCACAACTTAGTGTACTTGATCACTGGAGTCATGATCTGCTCTAATTTTGTCTTCTCTTCCTCCAGCCAATCTATTTCTCCAACTGGTTTATTCTTCATAGCTTCATAGTCATGGCCCTAAATCAAATCTCCATCATCTTCAATCTGATCTGGAATGGATTTTATGTTGCATAGTTAGACCAAGTTCACTAGTAACCTGGAGAACTTTTTTCTAATTTCAAATTCATCATTGTTGTTAGCCCAATAATCCTCTACATCATCCTTATGGTTGTATTCCTTGCTAGCCTTCTTTTGTGCCTCACCAATCCTATCAAATATGGATCTCTTAGAATGGAAAGATAGACCCAGAGTACTCATTTCTTCTTCAAAATCATGGGCCGAATTAATAGAGGGGCAGGCCTCACTACTGCCTATCCTCAAAGGAAAATCACCACCAAATCCAATCTTATGTTTATCCTTCTTGACAATTGCATCAAAACCACAGATCTGCCTTGTGACCTCCAGAAGTATAATATGATCTATGGGATAACTAGGGAGTCTGTATGGAGCCCTCTAAAAACCATCTATTTTGATGCATGAAAAGGTAGGGAACTAGATAAACCAAGCTCCAAACCTCTTAATTAATTCCTTGGCATTATCTAAGATTCGAACATGCTTTGTACCTTGCAATAGCCTGGTGATGTACATGGTGAATGTATCATTCACCCTCCTATAACTTGTACCATCCAAGTGCAATTGTGGGTATACCTCATAAATTACATCCTGCCCAAACACACCCCTTGTGCTTAGCCCTTTATATGGATGGAACCTTGCAAGTGCATAAACCAAGTAGGAGGTCATTGTGAAGGTCTTTGTCTGCAGTACATTGCAGATTTGTTCATGTATCATTGCACTTATAATGCCTACCCAATGGTAGTCAATATTTTGCTCCATCCTTACAATGACATGGAACATCCAGTTTTCAAATACTCCTGCACTCTTTAATCCCACCACCCTACTGAGGAGTGTGATAGAATCATAGTATTCCTTCTTAAACTTAACTCTAAATAGCTACTTGGGTAGCTTGGAGAAGTGGGATTTGGGTTTCTCTAACTAGGAATTGATGACCTATTGTGATTTGATGGTGTCTTCATCATAATACTTCTTCGCTATGACCATATCAAAACCCACTACATGAGACCTATCAGGCATGTCAAAGGTCTCGGCTATAGACACAAGGTTAAGATTTGCCACAATTCATCCTTGAGGACCAACTATCCTTTGTGTGCCCCTGTCATAGTGTCTGACACACTCAAGCACCAACTCATAACATTGAACTGTAGGAGGGAATCCAACTACATGGGCCAACCCTGATTCCAATATCCTTCTGGCTAACAAAGGGAGGTTCTGTGCTGCCATCCTTGCCTTGAATTCTTCATAATCCCACAGCCCAACATTTGTATCAGTGACCTCTGACCAGATGGAAGTCAGCTTGCTTTCTAAGATTCTACTCTTTATATCCATTTTAATCCTTTCTGCCTCAGAGATAGCAGACCCCTCAGTACTTGGATCCATTACCCTGCCCTTGGTTCTTCCAACAACTACCTGATTTGATTCAGCCTGCATTCCACAAAGATACCACAATAAAGATCCACCACAACATGAGATTCAAGTTAATCCATCACAAAATGATATATTCATCCCCAAGACAAATCCCATGATGAGAAAAATCCCCTAAAATCTCATAAGAATTACTCCTTTCAAAGTTCTTATTTTTAGTCCCCTCGCGGAATTCGGGCTAGAGAAGAATTTTAGGAGATTCCAAACCAGATGGAATTCCGTGAAACAAGCAAAAAAAATATCCAACAATCATTTGATCAACCATTATCATCTAATAAATAGCATGACACATCTTTAAATAACTCAAATTGATCATATGGTGCACAATCATCAGTTAATAACTCATGCTATCTCTCAATTCTTCATTTTCAACAAGATTTTAGAGAATTCTGCCAAGGACGAAAATTCGCGAAAATAACAATAGTTCACAAATTTTGGGAAAATGAAGGGGCAAAGAAGTTTCGGTAAAATCCCGAGGAGACGGAATTTCACGAAGTCAACATAATTTTCACATTTTAAGCATATTTTTGAGGAATCGATAAAATGATGGAAAACCAGGAAATTCCTAAAGTAAGGAAAATCTGCGAGATGTTCGAAAACCCGAAATATTTGACTCCATCAGGATTTCACTCAGATCGATTAAACAACTAAGGACCTGGGAATTTAGTTTCAGATTTAGGTCATTTAAAGTGCAAGATGAATAATCTAGGCTTCCAATCGATCTAAATGAGATTCAATCAATATGAGCAATGATTTTAACAAAGGAAACCCTAAGAAATCACCATGATAGCACAGTTTATATCCAACTCACCCTTTCATTTCTGCTATCCTTCACACAAATTCTCACACAACCTAACTAGGATAGGGTGACTATCAGATTGGCCGATGGATGACAAGTTTCACTTTGCCCAAGACATGATTTTATCAAAGGTCAGGGATTTCTAGGTCAAATATGAGCTCAACACGGGAAAGCATTAAATCAAACTAAGAGTCAAACATAGAAATTATTAACTGCATTGACTCACAGTCAAGCAGAAGGAAAGGTAGTGCAAACTATAGGGAAGAGCATCAAACCCAAAACCAAAAACCCTAGCCCTGCTACCGAACTCTACCACATGGAAATCTCGACTCAAAGCATAATAACACAAACCCTGAAGCAATTCAATTTGTTCATTAAAATGGAAGGCAACATATACATACCATGAGAACAAAGAAATTGAAATAGTAGCAACTAGTAAGAAACCCTGAAGTCCGAGCAGAATGCAAGTGGTCACCAGAAAATTCTACTACAACGATTGATCACAGTCTCAAACGCACAATCCAGCAGTAGAAACTCAAAATCAAGCTCCTCAAATCTCATAACAAGGCAAATGACACAAAATTCTCATCATAAATCCCAATTAAATCCAATAAAACAAAACTACAAGATCGTACAGGAGGCATAAATGCGTCAAAAAGACAGTGGTTTCAGGAATCCGAAGGCACGACAAAGTTTCAGGAAAATCCAAACCAGACGGAATTCTGAGATGTCCTGGAATTTTTGAAAACAATGTAAAGTAGCCTCCATCGAGTTTTCAATGCGTTCGGGGAATTCTGCCCAGGGGGAATTTTCCCTAAAACATAGAAAAACCCGAAATATGTCCCAAAAATACAAGATTTTCAAAGTGTTTCCTCAAAAGGGGAATTTGAACGAGTAGGATAATCATTTATGCACATGCCAAGGAAACCAAATCCTCAAAATCAAAGGGCCAAAACACTAAGAAAGAAAGAAAAAGAGGGTCCCTTCTTTCAGCGGGGCATGTGTGCGAAAACTACACAACAAGATTTTTAATCAGTTTGAAGCTTTAGATGACTTGTTTAGGAAGAGGGGATTCCAATTGGGATTCCTTCTGGTACCGGCTTGTTGGAAGTAGTCTTGTAGGAGGATGAAGAAACTGGGAATCATGAATCGGCTAGGGCGATCCTACAGGTTGGTCAAATGGAGGTTTGTCAAATGGAAATGCATGTTCCTCCTCAGCAACAGGATGCCTTCAATCTTGATGGATCTTTTGTTTTGAAAGATGATAGATCTGTGGTAGTTTCTTCTCCTTAACAGGTGATTGATCCTTTGGATTCAAGGAGAAAATGTGGGGCTATGCATGCTTTGGGTTTGCAAAAAAAGGCTCTTAAAAAGGGGCCTCGAAGAAAGCTTCTAAGGTGGGTCACATGAAAGACCTTGAGAAGGTTAAGTTGATGGGTGAGACTCTGGTGGAATCTGGGTTGGTAAAAACCCTGGACTCTCATTTTTCTCATCCCCATAAATGATTGTTATTTCATGGAATGTAAAGGGTTTGAATAGCACTCCTAGAAAAAAGGCTATTCGTGAGATGATTAGTTGTCATTCCCCTAATGTTGTCTTCATTCAGGAAACTAAGCTATCA
The DNA here is from genome assembly GCA_007258455.2 of Sequoia sempervirens. NCBI lineage: Eukaryota > Viridiplantae > Streptophyta > Pinopsida > Cupressales > Cupressaceae > Sequoia > Sequoia sempervirens. Next base: position 329,694,162 of record VDFB02000003.1, read on the forward strand.
ATGGATGGTATGTTGAATAGAGCTTCTAGTTTTTGGCCTCGTGGGTGTTGTCGGTGTGTTGGTGATTTTGGTAGCTTTAGAGGTGTGGCCTATTTTTGGGATCCAAGAAAGGTCCTTCCTCTATGTTGGATCTCGAGTCATTCTTCTATCTCTATGATTGCTACTAGTTTAGAGTCTGGTGAATCTTGTCTTTTCACTAATGTTTATGCTCCCATTAATCTGATGGGTAAGTCCCAACTCTGGATTCATCTTAGTTATGTTCACTCTCTTGTTCCTTGGCATCCTTGGATTATGGTTGGAGATTTTAATGTTGTTTCTTGTTTAGAGGAGAAGAGAGGGGGTATTGCTAAGCTTGACCCTATTTCTTTGCTTCTTATTGACAACATGGCTAGGTTGAACCTTATTGATGTGAAAAGTAATAATGGTATTTTCACTTGGAACAATTGAAGGTGTGGTGATGCTGCTATTTCTAAGAGGCTCGATAGGTTTATTGTCTCATGTTTTTGGGTTGGGGACAGGTGGACTACCAGCTCTAAGATCCTGGATTGGAGAGGTTTGGATCATTGGCCGATTAAGCTTTCAATTGTTCCTTTCAGAGTCCATAAGAATCCTTCTTTCAAATTCCAACTCATGTGGCTATGTGATCCTTCTCTCCATGAGTTGATGATTGACTGGTGGCATGAGGGGAGACCTGCCTATGGTACAACTATGTATACCTTTGTCAAGAGATTACAGTTTGTGAAATATAGACTTAAGAAGTGGAATTTTCAATGTTTTGGGAATCTTCACCACAATAAGTTGACAACTTAGGCTCATTTGGATTTTATCACCCGCTAGATTTGTGATCTTGGTCTCATGATTGAGTTGAGTAGGGAAGAGGTTATGGCTTCCAAGGCTCTTGAGGAATGGGAGCTGAGGGAGGAGATCTTTTGGAAGCAGAAGTCCTGAATTGATTGGGTTCAGGAGGGAGATAGAAATACGGCCTTCTTTCATCACTCTATTGTTGCAAGAAGAAATGGTAATCTTATCAACTATTTGGTTTCTTCTAAGGGAGTTCAGCTCTCTTCTCAAGCAGATTTTTCTCGAGAGGCTTCCAAGTTTTTTTCAGCTCTTTTTACTGAGGACTCTCCCCCTGTGAGTTTTGAGGAAAATTATATTCTTGATTTTATTCCTTCTTTGGTTTCTCATGAGATGAATGAGGCTCTTTTACGACCTATCCTTTTACAAGAATTGGAAACTATTTTGTTTCAAATGAAAAAAATGTAAAGCCCTGAGTCCTAATGGTTTTCCTCTTGAATGTTTTCAAGTTTTCTGGGAGATTATCAAGGTGGATCTTTTGGAGGTTGTTCAAGAGTCTCAAAGGAATAAAGAAATATTGAAGGTTGTGAACTCCACGTTTCTTGCTCTTATTCTGAAGAATGAAGGTGCTTGTACTTTGGATCAGTTTCATCCCATTGCACTTTGCAATGTGGTTTATAAAATCATTACTAAATTGATTGCGAAAAGGCTTAAGCCTTGGCTCATTTCTTTGGTCTCCAATGAGTAGGGGGGATTTGTGGTAGGCAGACAAATTTTGGATGGGGTCATTATAGCTGTTGAGGCTATTCATTCTATGGCAATCTCTAAGGACAAGGCTATGTTTATCAAACTTGATGTGGCAAATCCTTATGATAGAGTCAAATGGGCCTTCTTGCAGAAGGTTCTCTTAGCTTTTGGATTTGATAGAGAGTGGGTTGATTGGATCATGAGTTGTGTGACTTCTACTTCCTTTTCGGTGCTTATCAATCAGGAGCCTTCAAATCTATTTGGAGCTTCTAGGGGTCTTCGGCAAGGATATCCTTTGTCCCCATATTTGTTCATCATTATGGCTGAGGGGTTGGGGAGGTTTATCAAGTCCTGTGTTGTTCAAGGATTGATTTAGGGGTGGCATTGGGGTAACATGTTGTAGCCTTTGTCCCATCTTCAATTTGTTGATGATATTGCTTTAATGGGTGTGGCTAAAATAAATGAAGCTCTAAATTTAAGGAAGGCTTTGGATAGTTATTTGGTTGCCTTTGGTCAAAAGATTAATGATAACAAGTCTTCTATTTAATTTTTCAATACTCCTTGGCTTATTTAGTCTCAGATTGCTCAAATTCTTCAATTTCAAATTGGAACTCTTCCTTTGGTTTATTTGCGGATTCCTCTTATTGTGGGTCTTCAGCCAAAATATTTTTGGAAGGATGTCTTGGATAAATTTCGTAGGAGGGTTAGTCATTGAACTCACAGGTGGCTCTCTTCGGTGGGTTGTGTGGTTTTTCTCAAATTTTTCGTGCAATCTCTTCCTATTTACTGAAGCTTTGTGCAAGTTGCTCCTACCAGATTTGTTAGGGAGTTTGATTCCCTCGCTCATTAGTTCCTTTGGGTGGGAAATCTTCTCAATTCGAAGTGGATTTTAGTGAAGTGGGAATCTATTTCTAGGCCAAAATAAGAGGTTGGTCTTGGTCTCAAGTCTGCTAGTTTGATGAGACAAGCTTTAGCTGCTAATTAAGTTATATTGGCATTGGTGCTTTAGCCAGTTCTTGGTCTACAACTTATCATTTTTCTCCTTGAGCTCTCAACTATCCTGATGATGGATCACAGAGTGTGATCTGAAACGTTGATGCAAAAAAATCTTACACAATCAAATCCAGAAGTCATCTAGCAATAATCAATATGGATTGTGGAAATGTGATATCTTTAGTTGGTGCACTTGTCAAGATCAAGTTTGGGTTAAAATTCTCAATTATAAGTACCTCGGTGGGGTGAACTCTTTTGATGTTCCCCGATATTGTCTCCAGGGGAAAGGGTCTATGATTTGGGATACTCTCAAAAAAGGAGCTAAGTTGATTAAGGAGGGTTTGTTTTGGATCTACAATAAGGGCTCGGAAGCCCTCTTCTGGTATGATTCTTGGGATGGTTATCCCCCTATTATTTCTATGTTTCCTCATTTGTAATCTCTCTATGATAGCTTGATGGAAGCTGGTTGGCGCAAGGTGGAAGAATTCAAAACTCTTCAGGACCTAAGTTAGGTGGAGGTGTGGCGTTGGAATGATTCCCAGGAGTGGCCTCCTGGAGGTACTCAGGAGGAGAGGCACGAGCTTGCTAGAATTTTGGCTGGTAGAATGTGCAGTTCTCTTCAAGATAAAGATATTTTGGCTTGGGGTCCTAATTCGAAGGGCAGATTTTCTATCACCGCTGGGTATATGGAGTTGGACAGGGAGGTGTTTGGAAAGGTTGGGGTCCCTTAGTGGAAGCAGGTTTGGAATAAGTTTTCTTGGCCTAAATGTAATTTATTTTTATGGTTGGTGGTTCAAAATAGATGTCTTACTTGGGAAAATTTGTGGAAAAGAGGTTTCCAAGGTCCTTCCATCTATGTTTTGTGCAATAATTGTGAGGAGGATACTTCACACCTTTTCTTTCAGTGTCCTTATGCTAGGCGTATTTGGCGTTTTTGGTGGGGGGTTTGGGGACATCCCCGTGTTCATGCCTCTTCTTTGATAGAGTTTTGGGAGTGCTTTGGGAGACCCCCTACTAAGATGACTTTTCTTCAAATTGCTTGGATTATTGGCCCTACCTTTATTATTTGGCACATTTGGCTTGAGAGAAATAGAAGGATTTTCCAAGATGTGAAGCAGGATGGGGATCTTTTATGGAGGAAGATCTTCAGCAAGATTGGGGAGACTATTTTAGCTAAATACGATCTTTCAGTTACTATGGAACCAGGTGATCTTCCCTTTGTTTGGAATCTACACTTGGAGGGTAGAGGGTCTAATTTCTCTACTAGTAATGGCCCTTGTCAGGTCAAAAAGAAGGTTCATCGAGAGGGTTGATGGCATCCCCCCCCACAAAGGATTCTGAAGATAAATATTGATGGATCTTCTAGGGGGAATCCTGGACATGCTGGGATTGGTGGTATTGGCAGAGATAGAAATGGTGGTGTGGTGTTTTTCTTTCCTATTTACAAGGGTCATCATTCTAATAATCTTATGGAGGCTCTTGTTATTTTGCATGATATTGACAGAGGTTGTTCTCTAGGCTGGAAGAGGATTATTTGTGAATTAGATTCATAGATTGTTATTGATATGCTTAATGAGCAGAGATTTGATGGTGTTAACTGGAAACTAGTTGTGGTGATCCAACAAATTGTGAATTTGTGCAATTCTTTGGAGTTTGTTTCCTTTTGCCATATTCCTAGGGAATGGAATAGGGTGGTTGATCTTCTAGTGAAGTGGGCCTTTGAGCATGTGGAGAGTTGGAATATAGATGACTGGGGACTTTTATCCTTAGAGCTCTCGTTATCCCTCAAAAAGATAATCATGGAAGATCTTCATATGTAATTGGGTCCTTTGTTGGGTTCCTTTGGGGACTTTTGTTGTGGGTTTGGTTGCTCATTCTTGGTGGTTGATGCCTTCTTCTCTATAATGTTTCTTTGATTCAATAAATTTTTACCCCCTTTTTTTTAAAAAAAAATCTAGATAAGTTATGATAATTTTAAATATATTATATTAATAAGATATTAATAAATAATATTAGTATAATCTTATTACTTAAAATATAGATAATATTATAATCAATTATAAATATATAATGTTACGTTTAAATCTTATAATAATATTAATTAATCTAGATAATTAAGATAATATTAAATATATTATATTAATAAGATATTAATAAATAATATTAGTATAATCGTTTTACTTAAAATATAGATAATAGTATAATCAATTATTAGCCAATAGGCTACATATAATGTGAGATTTGAGCCTAAAACAAGTCCCATGTCTACAAACCACTCTTGAGTCATCAAAAAACAAGTTTTAACTGTCGTTTAATGGTAAACCAATTGTCATCTAATGGTAAAAGCCAAATAAATATCAAATTTTCAATTAGATGGGAACATTCTATTTCTATTGCAATGTTCTTTGTCAATTTGATGCCAACTTTCTTTTATCATTTGCATTGTTTTATGGTTTAAATCTATATGCAAATATTTCAAAATTAGATAATACTTAATTTCTTTAAGGAAAAAATCTAGATTTGACTAAGTTTATTTCATTCCATTATAAATAGCACTTATTACTAATTGTTTAATCAAACCACATACTACTAGAATTTGTAGCACATGACATCGATACACACCCATGCACAAATACACTCTCTAACATACTCTCTAACGTATTAACATGCATATAGTTTTTATGGCAAAGCACAAGAAGAGGAGCGGGATGGGGATTTTGAAATCCCCTAGAGATTCTAGTGATGGTGATTCTAATTCAAACGAGGATGATGATGATTCCTATATGTTTGTGCTTTGGTGGTGTAAGTCTTCTGGTTTGGCTATTTTTGGGTTCGCATTTTTTCTTCCAATGCTTTGGAGCCTTTGTGCCTATCGTGGAAAGGAAGAGGGGGTTGTTTTCCTCCCTTGCTTTTGTTCTCTGTGGTTTCCTACCTTGTTGCGAGTGCATTTTCTGCAAGGAGATCTTCTAAGGCTGCACTGCTCTTATTGGTTGTTTTGTTCTCTTTCTGTGTTGTGTCCTCCCTTGTTGGAGTGGGTTCATGGCTTTATTTGGGGGCTATGTTTTTCAAAGATGGAGCTGGTTTTTGGGATGTTTTGCTTCATCTCTCGGTTGTTGTTGGCTCCTTGGGTTTTTTTGTTGAAGGCAGGTTTGTGCCTTTTGTCCCCAGTGTTGTATCCAATCAGTCTCCCTGGTGGTTGGGGGAGCGTCTTAAGAGAGCAATGCTTAATGATTTTTTTACTATTAAGACTAAAATGTAGTGGTGCTTTACTCTCCAAGTTACTGTTTTGGATGTTCATCTAGTGGAGGAAGGTATCCCTCTTGTTCTCTACTTGATTTTTTTTATTGATGCAATTTATTTTCAGTGTTGTCTTGGTCCCCCTTTGGTCTATTATGTTCTTTTTAAAGTTGGGGGTTGTTCTCTCTATGAAGAGTGTGGTGCTTGGATTGTTCCACGTCTTTGCTATCTTGGTCAAGGTATGTTTTCTCATAACTTTAATTTTGAAGGGATCTTTTGATTCCTTTGTTGTTACTTTCATTTTTATGAAGGTTGGGATGTTCCTAAGTTCTTTATTGTTGACCCAATTGCTCTTAAGGGAGCGTTGACTAACCCTTTCTCTGTTTGATTGTCTGGTTTGTATTCTTGCTCTTTCCTCAAGACTGGAAATGGTATATCTTATCTTATGTTCAAACCCTTTTTCGTTCTAAAGATTCTTTTGCAGTTTGGGATGGTTGTCTTCTTGTTGCTTGAGCTACTCCAATCATCTATTCAGAAGGCTCAGGTGTGGTTTTTTTTTCTGCTGATGGTTAGGGTGTTCTATATCTTCATTCACGTATTTGGTGTTCTTGCTTCCAAAGGATGTCAGGTGTTCCCTTTCTACTAGAGTTTCTTTCTTCTAGGTTATACAGTTGGTGTCTTCTTTTGAGGAGGAGACCACTCTTATTGAGGTGGAGCCCTCTCCTATTGAGGTGGAGTTGAATGTTGTTGGCTTGGTTGGAAAATATTTTCGCCTCTGCTAGTTCCTATTTAGGTGGAGTGTGTGTGTGTGTGTTGGAGAGTGGTGGCTTTGGTAGTAAGGATTCTCTTCTCATCCACTCCTTTAGAGAGGAGCCCTCTCTTATGGAGGTGCAATTTGGGTTGGTGATTCGGCAGGGATGGCACTACAAGAAGGCTGATGTTCCCCAATTTTCTGATGTGTTCTCCAATTCCTCCATTGAGGTGAGGAATTTGGATGTGTTGAATCTATTGAAAATCATGGATTTTTGGTTTTCTACACCATTATGATGGTCATTTTATTTAGCTCAGCTCTGGTTGTTCTAAGCAAATGGTTAGATGTGGCTTGGATAATACAGGTTGTGTTCATGATATGTTAAGGGTTCAAGGTCCCTGTTAAAACCTGGTTGTATTGGGTTCTAGACCCCATCATTTCTTGTTTTTTGCAACCTAAGATTGTATTTCCATTCTTTCGGTGGTTGTTGTTGTTTGGTTGTTGATGGTCTGCAAATTATTTCTATTGTAGCATTCCTTGTTATGATAGGGTTTTGGATCCCTTAAAAACTTGTTTATAATGGGTTTCGGGTCCCATCAAAACCTGTTTTTCTCATAATAAAAAACATACATATAGTTTTCTATTGGTGTAATCATTGAACCTCTTTTAGGTGCAAGTGCTAGTAAATATATAGTGTTACATTTAAATCTTATAATAATATTATTTAATCTAGATAATTAAGATAATATTGAATATATTATATTAATAAGATATTAATAAATAATATAAGTATAATCTTATTAATAATATAATTTAATATAGTATTCTTATAAAATTAAATACTAATATTATTAATTATTATATAATTATATTTTATTAATAATATTATTAATTTTAGTATTCTAATTAATTAGAATATAGATAATATTATATTCAATTATAAATATATTGTGTTACATTTAAATCTTATAATAACATTAATTAATTTAGATAATTAAGATAATATTAAATATACTATATTAATAAGATATTAATAAATAATATTAGTATAATATTATTAATAATATATAATTTAATAGTATTCTTATAAAATTAAATACTAATATTATTAATTAAAATATAATTATATATTTAACTAATAATTACATCGAAGGCATTCCCTATATGAATATTATCGGTTGACTTTAATGATTGGCAATTGAGAATGTGGTAGAATGATGGTTGACCATTGAAAAAGATCTGGCGAACTTGATTAACCCAATATAAAATAAACTAGCAATCACACCTTGGTGTGCAATGGGTACACTGAAGATGTGTGGAAGGTCAATTAGGGAAAATTTTGATCTAATTTTTGCATACATTTGTGCAATATACATGAGGTCATTTGGTTGGCCATTTAAAAAATGATTTTTGTGCAACAATGTTCTCGATAGAGAAGTGATAGATTCAAATCAAATATGCATCCACGTATAAGGATCTAAACATAAATAAAACAAAACCTTTGAATCATAAGATAATTGAGCTCCATTACCAACAAGCTCATGTTGTGTTTACAATAGGGAGAGATGGGGATAGAAAGAGGAAGAGATATAGGGGAAGAGCAAGAGAGAGAGATAAGGAGATAGAGATAAGGAGTTGGAGATAGAGAGGAAGATAGAGATAGAGATGGAGATGGAGATGGAAATAGAGATGGAGAAGGAGATGGATATGGAGAAGAGAGGGAGAGACAAAGAGAGAGGATGAAGGGATAGATATAGATGGAAGAGATAAATAAATAGAAAGGGAGAGAGGGAGATAATTAGAGAGGGAGAGATAGATAAATAAATATAGAGATATGAAGTGATATAGAGAGAGGTGGAGAGAGGGAAAGATATAGGGGTAGATATAAATGGAGAGATAGTGTGATAGAGATAGAGGGAGAAATGGAAGAAGAAATATGGAGAGATAAAGAGGCAAAGAGATAGAGATAGGGAGGTAGAAACAATTTGTGTGTGTGTATGAGTAAGAGAGATAAGGAGAGAGATAGAGAGGGAGATATATATGTATAAAAAGATATAGAAGGGAGAGGGAGGGAGAGAAATAGAGAGAGGAGAGAGGATAAGTAGAGAGATATAGAAAGAGGGAGTGATAGGGAGACATAGAGAGGGAGAGATAGGGATAGAAAGGATAGATAGGGATATAAGAAAGGGAGAGATAGGGATATAAAGGAGAGATAGAGAGATAGATATAGGGTAAGTGCAAAAAGATGGGGGGTCAAAAAGGGGTCTTAAGTGGCCACTTTTTTTTTGAAATCAGGAAATACTGACCTTGGATGTGAAATTGAGGATAGTTACATTCAAAAAAATTAGATGCAACAAAAAAAAGGATTGTAGTGCTTAGAGTCTACTTTCTAAACTACTATTTTTTTTAAAATGGTTGAGATTAAGGGATTCAAAAGAGGGAGCCATAGAAATTGGTGTTATTTTTGTCAAAAAACATAACATAGCAACTTTTGTGGCTCCCTCAAAAGGTTAACTTTTTTTAGGTATTTTTAAAATCGCTTCAATGAGAAATTAGCTAACAGCATGTAGTTTATACCCGATTTTTCTGATAATTTTTTAATGAATATTTATTTTTTTTACTAATTTGCAAAGTGGACACTTCCTAAAAAATAGAATTTTGGCCGTGCTACCCCTATAAATTTCTCTGAAGGTTCAAAGAAATGCTCCACATTTCTCCACAGTTGATGTTGTGGTCTTTCAGTTTGGAGGATGAGTTTAAAATGTCTATATATTTTCTCTTCAAGTTTCAGATGCTAAGGTGTATCACAAGTTGATTTTTCAATGTTCTATCTCAAGATTGTGTTGTCTAGGCTTGCAAGAGATACTGGTTTTATTTCTATTTGCTTACGCTAGCATAATGTTGCATGAAGTTGCAAAAGGAAAGCATGAAAATGTTTTAGAATGGTAGTTAATGCTTCTAATGTAATCCACATGATGTAATTTGGTCTCTCCAATACCGCTTGTTGTTTGGAGTTAATATTTGGAGGTTTAAGTGTTTGTTGGGAAAAATCAGCATTTTGAGTTGTTTATGCCATGTTTTTGTTGCATGTGCCAACATGAGATTGTGTGTAGATGTAATATAGGCCCACTTATCTCCTAGCTTGGATCACATTCAATTTCCTTTTTCCATGGATGTTTTGGATGAGATGAAATCATTAGAGAGCTAGAAGGCACAATTCTAGGGAATTACACTATCTTTGATTACATCATGTGTTCAAGGTGGCAAGGTCAACCCAATTTTGTGCAATGTCAAAATCAACAACTTATTGAAATTGGAATCAAGATTAGAAGGCTTCATGATGGAGGTAAAAGTATTACTAGACTCCAAGTACCACACTCATCAAAACAAGTCAGCAAGAATTCTAGAATTTGATTGCACATCTGAAGAGGAGTTCACCACCTAGATAAGCATATACTCTTAAGAATTGGTTGATGTTTTTGTGTCACCAAGGCATGCTCCAAAGAAATTGAAATATGTAAAGCTCATATCTCCAAGATCCTCGTAAAAGGAATTATATGAATAACCATAAATGGAAATAAATTATGATTTGTACTAATGTTTATTTAAAAGGTGATTAAGGAGATAATAATTAGCATGTTGCATCTACAAAAGGTGTGTAGACTTAACAATTCTAGTAAAACAATAATTATAAATTTTGTGAGTTGTTAATTTGTTATCCTAGAATAAATTTATGATGCTTGGTAGGTTAAGAAGTTTCTTGAGTTTCTTGAGTTAAGGTAAAGAGGAAAAGTTTCCAAAGTTTAGGTTTGAACCATGACTGAGGGCAAGTCAAGGAAGAATGCAGTTGAGTGCAGCCTAGACCTGGTTTTGTCTCTCTTTCCCTTCACTCATAATAGTAGTGAATGGAGAGGAGAGGAGGTTTATATGATTGGTAACTCCTAGTTCAACATAATTCATCATAGAGAGTTGAGTTTGTTCAACTATTCTGCCATTAAAGGGGATTCTAGTCATCTTACTTCTTGGGGGTAATAGTGTTTTATCATATAGTGCAACCCATGAAGCATTGTGGTGGTTTTTAGTGTGACCTATTTCGAAGAAGACCATCTAAACATATTGAGTAGATTGGATGAAAATTATAGCTTTCCAACTTCATTACACCCACTTTTCTAAAAGTTATTATTCAATTATTAGTCAACATGGAGCTTGTGTTTGGTCCTCCAAACACAAGCTCCATGCTGACTATTTTGTTCTTTGGATTGTTTATGGTAGCATCATCCCATTTAGCCACTTTTTCTTCCATCATGTCAAATTTTGCTTCTCCCATGCTTTTCTTTCTTCAATGATTATCATCAAAATCTGAGCAAGCAAACAATATGTTCCATCGCCATTTTTTTTGCTTCTCCCATGCCTTCTACACTTTTGTTCTCTATCGCCATGTTAGCAAGCAATATGTTCCAATTTAGCATAATTTTGCTTTCCCCAATTTTCCAAATGACCTCTTATGAACTGCTCTCAAGAAATTCACGAGTCTTTGCATCCACTCAGTTACAAAGTAACATGTGTCACTGATATGTGGGTTTTCCACGGATGTTTCTCCTATGAGAGTTGTACTAAGTTTGTAATGAGTTGTACTAAGTTGTAAACATGGTTCCTCATTGAATCCTGATAGCAAAATTTGTCTGATCAAATTCATTTTTATGAAATAAATCCCTAATCAAATCATTAATTTTGTATAAACTTCACATTAAAGGGGAAGATTTTATTGTCAGTCATTTAAATATCAGATTACATTTCAAAAACTCTTTCATCGATGGTCCTTCAAAAAAATTTATCGGAAGGAGATGTACGATTAATGTCTTTTATTGTGCATAAACTTTTTTTCAAAATATTTATTCCCTGATATGCTATTTATTAACCTGTTCGTTTTCTCTATGATAGTGCCCGCAGACCCGTATCAATTAATGTGAAGCTTTATCTCCGCGCCTATCCTCGATTACAGCTTTCCGCACGGATACCCCGTTTTATACAAATGCGTCAAATTTATCGTTTTTTATTGGTGACAAATGCGTCAGATTACAAAATAAGTTACAATTTCCGCGGTCTGTACCTCATTGCGCAAACTCTGCTATTATTATGTACAAGTACTCCACGATTTCTCTTTCTGGTGCGTACTCAAGGTTTTTCATATGTAAGTAGAATGTCACGCACTATTTTTTATTGCCATTCTGCGTAAGAAATGCTTGAATCTAGCAGCAACGATGAAGACGTTCTAACACAAATTCAACTGTCAGAAGACGATTTATCATTTGAAATACCTCCAGAAAAAAATCCATTGCAAAAGATTTAAACCAGAGACCAAAGAATGCAAGAACAGACAAGTCCAAACAATAACAATAAAAGATCCCTCAAGTATATATTATAGCAGCAACCGGCCGACTTCCACTCACCAAAATATGGCCCGAATTGTAAGAATATAATAAATAGTTACAGGCCATTAAACATCCATTATATTTACAAGACAAAATATTTTTAGTCACGAAACATATTCTCAAACAAAAACGCAAAATGCCTACAATAATTTCTACCCTAACCCACAAAGAATGAGTCAGTTAACGCCACTTCAGCAAAATAAGCCGCCACTTCAGCAAGCTGATCACAAATCATCTAGAGAACCAAGGAAGCCGCCAAAGCAACGAAGCCTACAACAACACTAGAGGCCAGAGAAGAGGCGGCGCTCGTAGCCGCAACGGCGGGGGCGTCGCCAGGTGACATGGCGGGGCCCTCCTCAGATGGAACAGTACCGATAGGAGCAAATGCGGGTGACGTAGCTGGCGCAACAACCTTACTACGGCGGCCGCCCTGGGACATAACAACGACCACGATCTTTTGCCCCTTCTCGCAATGGCCCTCGGCGCCACTGATGAAATAAAACGGCCCCGACCTTGGAAACTTGAACACCGTTTGCCCGTCATCGTAGCTCGCAAGAGGCGCTGTGGTGTTGCACTTCTGGAACGCCTCCTGAGTCACCTGCAAAACTGAGTCCTCCTTTGCCGTATACTTGAACATTGAAACAAAAAAACAGACATTACCATTACAGAACCCTTCCATGACAAAAAAAACACAGACATTACCATTACAGAACCCTTTCATGACAAATAACGGGAATTTTTCTTAAACTATACTTACAGAGACTGTCGCCGACATGAAACCTACGCCTTTCGGCCCACTGGCTATAGCTCTCAGGTTCGGACACCGTGGGTACACTCCACCCATTCTTCCCTCCCACTGTGAACTCATTTGCCGCCGCAATCTGTAATACGAGCAGAAAACAGGCCGCCCACATGCAAGCTCTATTAGCGCCAGAGAAAGCCATTGCTAAAGCATTTAGCTTGGGCTAAAACCAGCACCACAGATAGCACAGCCTCTAAGCATCAGAAAAGACCAGAGCCAGATAACAAGAAGATCAGATTGTGTGAATGCAGGAAGAGCAAGGTGCGCAAGGGCAACGTCCACCCATACTAGTCGTTGGAAAGTAAACCCTTACAGTTATTTATTTGTCCGTTTTTTTTTTTGTAGATTCCGTCAACTTTTAATTGGGGAGGACAACAAGAAGAATTTTATTGTTGCTTTAAGTTGAGATAAAGAATTATTTCTGTGAAATTTTGTTTAAAAAGGTATTTAATTGAGATGAAGAATATTTTTGTGAATTTTTTATAAATGTTCGAGATTATATTTGGTGGTCTATTAAGGTATTTAATTGTTTTATTGTAGCATAATTTATTGGTATTCTCACAAATGAGTTGTTTATATAAGGGGTATTGTTTTGTTTATGAAATTTCACTTCATAGTAGTCACAAAAAAACTAATTAATTTGTTTATGTGGAATTAAAAGTTGTGGGTAGTATGTAAATAGGAATGGATTCTAATGTGTATGTTTCTGTTTTTAGAACATATAAGTCACTGTAGAGGTTGCGAGCAGAGTAACGACTGTGTTGTCGCAATCAAGAAGGTTGAGAGAAATGCTCTACATTTCTACACCGTTGATGTTGTGGTCTTGCGGTTTGGAAGATGAGTTTTAAATGTTTATATATTTTATCTCTTCAAGTTTCAGATGCTAAGGTGTACCACAAGTTGAGTTTTCAATGTTCTATCTCAAGACTGTGTTGGCTAGGCTTGCAAGAGATACAAGTTATGTGTTTGTTTGATTATGCCAGCATAATGTTGCATGAAGTTGCAAAAGGAAAGCATGGAAATTTTTTTGAATACCAATTAATGTTGCATGATATAATTTGGTCTCTCCAGTATCGCTTGTGGTCTGGAGTTAATATTTGGAGGGTTAAGTGTTTGTTGGACTGACTCAATATTTTAAGTTGTTTGTGCCAAGTTGTTGTTGTGTGCACCAACATGGGATTATGTGTAGATGTAATAGAGGTCATGCTTATCTCTTGGCTTGGATCACATTCAATTTCCTTTTCCCGTGAATGTTTTGGATGAAATAAAATCATTAGAGGGCTAGAAGGCAAAATTCCAAGGAATTACACTATCTTTGACCATGTCATGCGTTTAAGGTGGCAAGGTCAACCCAATTTTGTGTAATGTCAAACTCAACAACTTATTGAAATTGGAATCAAGATTAGAAGGCTTCATGATGGTGGTAAAAGTATTACTAGACACCATGTACCACACTCCTCAAAACAAGCTGGCAAGAATTCCATAATTTGATTGCACATCTAAGGAGTTTGCCACCTAGATAAGCAAATACTCTTAAGACTTGGTTGATGTGACATTTTGGTGTCACCAAGACATGCTCCAAAGAAATTGCAATATGTAAAGCTCATATCTCCAAGATCCTCGTAAAAGGAATTATATGAATAACCTTAAATGGTAATAAAGTATGATTTGTACTAATGTTTATTTAAAATGTGATTAAGGAGATAATCATTAGCATGTCACATCTACAAAAGATGTGTAGACTTAACAATTCTAGTAAACAATAATTATAAGTTTTGTGAGTTGTTAATTTGTTATCCTAGAAGAAGTTTCTTTAGTTTTGAGTTTTCAAGGCCCTATAAGATACAAAGAGGAAAAGTTCCCAAAGTTTAGGTTCCATGACTATATTGGGTAGTGTCAAAGAAGAATGTAGTTGAGTACAACCTAGACCTAGTTCTCTCTCTTTCCCTTCCCTCATAATAGTAGTGGATGGAGAGGAGGTTTATATGATTGGTAACTCCCTAGTTCAACATAATTCATCACAAAGAGTTCAGTTTGTTCAACTATTCTGGCATTAAAGGGGATTCTAGTCATCTTACTTCTTGGGGGTAATAATGTTTTATCATATAGTGCAACCTATGGAGTGATGTGGTTTTTAGTGTGCCACCTTCTTTTTGGAACAAGAGGACCAAAAACATGTTGACTAGATTGGATGAGAATTATAGCTTTCCAACTTCATTGCACCCACTTTTCTAGGTGTTGTTATTCAATCAAAGCTAGAGTGTTTTGGTCCTCCAAACACAAGCTTCATGCTGACTATTTTGTTCTTTGGATTGTTTATGGTAGCACCATCCCATTCAATAGCCACTTTTTCTTCCATCATGTCAAATTTTGCTTCTCCCATGCCATTTTTTTCTTCAACGATCATCATCAAGTCTCAATTGTCAAGAGGGGGCATGCTACACTTTTGTTCTCCATCGCCATGTTAGCAAGCAATAGGCCATGTTTCAACTTAAGTGGACTAAGCATAATTTAGCTTTCCCTAAATTTTCAAACAACCTATTAGCTCTTATGAACTGCTCTCAAGAAATTCATGAGTCTTTGCATCCACTCAATTGCACGACAGTTCATCAACCTATTAATCCACTCAATTGCACGACAGTTCATCAACCTATTAATCCACTCAATTGCACAACAGTTCATCAACCTATTAATCCATTCAATTGCACAACAATTCATCAACCGATTACAAAGTGACATGTGTCACTGATCTGTGGGTTTTCACGAATGTTTCTTCTATGAAGGGAATGCATGTTTGTTTGTTAATGATATCAATTTTCCACAATCCATATTGTATTGTTCCAAAGACTTCTGGATTTGATTGTGTGTAATTTTTTTCTTTTACATTAAAACTTGAGGGAATATTAAGTTATGTTGTTTAAGATGAAATTACATGAATTTTTCTATCATATCCATTCTTGTAAGGGTCGTATTGTGTAAGGCCAATAAGACTAACTCAAGACCACCACCTAAAATATGTTATAACTTGAGGGAATATTGTGTAATGGCTCTATATTCCTTTAAATAAGGAATATTCCATTTCTAATAATTCCCTCCAATAACATCACCTTAAATGACAAATCTCATTGAATGATAAATCCTTGTCATAAAGAATGAATTACTTGTATTTGTCTCACATCAATGTGAAGTAATAGCCAAGCGCCACCATTGTTACCCACCATAATTTTGCAAAGCCTTAAATGCAAGACAAGATCAACAATTAAATTATTGGCCAACTTCTCAATGGTTTTAAGTATAAGAAAAGTTTTGGCCAACTTCTCAGGTTTTGGTTTTAAGTATAAGAAAAGTCTCCAATGCTTCACCTCTTGAACATCAGTGCTAGACCTTCATTTTTATTTATTGTCATTTTTAAATATTCAAGGGAAATTTATTGTCATTTAAATATTCAAGGGAGATTTATCGTCATTTTTAAATATTCAATTACGATAATATGGCTTATTTATTTCTTGAAAGATGAAATTGTAATCTGCTCATTTATTTTTTGTAAAACTCAAATAGTCGCAAGCTCATTATTTCTTGATGGATGAAAGTGTAAAAATTTACCAAAAAACGCTAATTGCTTGCTCCCAGAAATACATAAATTAAAAGTACAGTCTAAAAGTTCTTCACCAACTGTACTTTTTGTTCAGAAGATGTTCCCATGCTTTTTTTAAGTAATCATTGCTAATAGTTGATGTGCCACTATCATTAGTTTTCTGAGATGTTCCCAAATTACAGTTCGAAGGATGGGTTTAAGTGAGTAGTCTTGTGTGTAAAAAAATTAGATCCCGCGACTTGTCTTGTGGTTGAATATATAAGGAGTTAGTGCCACAACAATCTAAATATAGATCTTTGAGAAATTTGTTGAATATAACAGATATCTAAAACTTGGCTCGTCTTCTACGCTTGTGAAATTTTGAAAAAATAAAAATAAAAATTATCACATAAAAATTTGTCACACATATTTTGTCGCTTGCTCAAGGAAAAACCCTTCTTCTTTCTTCATTGAGATGTTAAATCTCGAACGGAGTAAATGATCCTTTATGCTAAATCTCTTTATTCTTTCCTCTCTTTCATAGATGATCCTTCAAATTTTTTAAAGTAGTAGTGTCTTTTATTTTGCATAAAAACTTTTTAAAAAATATTTATTCTCTAATATGCTATTAGCCTGTTTAGTTTCCTCGATGACAGTGCCAACAGATTCGTACAATCCTCGAACAGCTTTCCGCACGGATACCCCGTTTTTATTTGTCACAAATGCGTCAAATTTATCGTTTTTTATTTGTGACAAATGCGTCAAGTTCCTAAATAAGTTAGGAGTAGTACTCCATGATTTCTCTTTCTGGTGCGTACTCAAGGTTTTTCATATGTAAGTACAATGTCACGCACTATTTTTTATTGCAAGTCAACGATGAAGACGTTCTAAAACAAAACTTTCGTAGAGAAACAGATTCGACTGTCAGAAGACGATTTATCATTTGAAACACCTCCACAAAATAAAAGCCATTGCAAAACATTTAAATTCCTCAAAACCAGAGACCAAAGAATGCAACAATAGCAATAAAATATCCCTCCAGTATATATTATAGCAGCAACCGGCCGAGTTCCGCTCACCAAAATATGGCCCGAATTGTAAGAATATAATAAATAGTTACAGGCATTATATTTTTAGTCACGAAACCACTCTGAAACAAAAACCCAGAATACCTATAACAATTTCTACCCTAACCCCCAAAGAATAAGTCAGTTAACACCACTTCAGCAAAATAAGCCGCCACATCAGCGAACTGGTCACAAATCATCATCTAGAAAACCAAGGAAGCCGCCAAAGCAACGAAGCCCAGGACGACACCAGAGGCCAGAGAAGAGGCGTCGCTCGTAGGCGCAACAGCGGGGGCGTCGCCAGGTGACATGGCGGGGCCCTCCTCAGATGGAAAACTACCGATAGGAGCAAATGCGGGCGACGTAGCTGGCGCACCAACCTTACTACGGCGGCCGCCCTGGGACATAACAACGACCACGATCTTTTGCCCCTTCTCGCAACGGCCCTCGGCGCCACTGATGAAGTAAAACGGCCCCGACCTTGGAAACTTGAACACCGTTTGCCCGTCATCGTAGCTCGCAAGAGGCGCTGTGGTGTTGCACTTCTGGAACGCCTCCTGAGTCACCTGCAAAACTGAGTCCTCCTTTGCCGTATACTTGAACACTGAAACAAAAAAACACAGACATTACCCTTCCAGAACCCTTTCTTGACAAATAACAGGAAATTTTTTTCAAAATATACTTACAGAGAGTGTCGCCGACATGAAACCTACGCCTTTCGGCCCACTGGTTATAGCTCTCAGGTTCGGACCCCGTGGGTACACTCCACCCACTCTTCCCTCCCACTGTGAACTCATTTGCCGCCGCAATCTGTAATACGAGCAGAAAACAAGCCGCCCACATGCATGCTCTATTAGCGCCAGAGAAAGCCATTGCTAAAGTATTTAGCTTGGGCTAAAACCAGCACCAAAGATAGCACAGGTGCTAAGCAACAGAAAATACCAGAGCCAGATAACAAGAAGATCAGATTGTGTGAATGCAGAAGAGCAGGGTGCACAAGGGTTTTTGTAAGCAGGAGGAGAGCAAGTAGCCGTTGCAGAGGCTCGTGCCCCAGGCTAAGGCTCGGAGGGAGGTATCCGTTGTCGCACCTACTGTCAGGATGCCAGGTGGCAACCGAGTCACAGGAATCTGGTGACGTGTTCGTTGGAAACGGAGGAATTTGTTGGTAGGGAAATGGGGTCCTGACAGGGTTGGTAACTTCTAAAACTATCGTCGGAATTTGAGGACCTTTATTTCGCTTTCGGTGACACGTGGACTGGTGTTGTCCTCGGTTTGGTCGTGGCTTTGGCATCTTTGGGGACATGCGGCATAAAGATCTATTTATGCGTATAACGGGTCGCATTTTGGCAACGTCCACCCATGCTAGTCGTTGGAAAGTAAACCCTTACAGTTATTTATTTGTCCGTTTCTTTTGTAGATTCCTTCAATTTTTAATTGGGAACGGGTGGGGCGGACAAGACGAAGAATTTTATTGTTCGTTGCTCTAAGTTGAGATCAAGAATATTTTTGTGAAATTTTGTTTAGAAAGGTATTTAATTGACATTAAGAATATATTTGTGACCTTTTTTAGTTTATGTGTGATGACCAATCAAAATTCATTATTTTCTTTTTCATACATTATATTTTAAATTTAATATATTATATTTTAATTTTCTTAAAGTTAAATGTATGTTTTTTAATTTTTTAAATTGCGAAAATTATTTTTCGTTAATTTTATTGGCTAAAAATTTTTGAGCAATAAAGACGGATTTTTAGGAACCATAAACTTTTTATCTAAGTTTTTCAAGCATTTTTTTCTATCACAAAACCATAATAAAAAACAAAAGCTGCAAAGGTGAAGTTTCTATTAAAATGTGCAAGAATAGTCTTGTTTTTATTTGTTGTGTCTTATGTTTTAGCAACAGTGTTGATATTATAACAACTTAATATTAATCTTGAAATTTGTCATATGGTGAAGTTGTTACAAACAGGAAACATGTATTGTCCTTTCAAAATTAACAATTTGTGTATTCAGATCAAATACAATGAACAACCTGCTCTACTTATTATGAAATACAACAAATAACCACAAAACTATATCTCCAACAAGACGAGGGCTACACTCCTTAAAACTAGTTGATAATTGTTGTCTAGTGGCCAGATGTCTTTCCTTTACTCTCCTAGTTTTATTCATTACATAGTTGTTAGACAAGGGGTTATAAGAAGCCTTACGTTATGTTGAATTTGATCCTTCATTCCTCTTGAAAACAAGCCCAACATGTTGTCATCCAAAACAACTTCCACTTGCAAGCTGAGGGGTATGACTGGTCAATGTATTCCTTAATTTTTCGTTAGTTGAAAGCTTGGTTAGCTGATTATAAAATTATTGTTGTAATTCAAAATTAGTTCTTCTGCAATGATTAACAATGTGATAATAAAGTTTTTTTGTGTCCACATAATCAATTATACCATATGAATTGTTGTGGCTTCAAATAAAGAGACACAGAGGGGCAATAACTACTTTTTGTTGGGATGGAACTTCTTATAATTTGAAAAACTATTTTTTTTTACATATCCATGTGACTGGATCTTGGCCAACAAGTTTTCATATCAATTTTGTGAATAAAATTTTGGGGACCCAAATGAAAATCTTTGATTTGTGCTCTTGGTGAGAATTGATTTTGTAGGCAAATAACATTGAATTTGAAGCCAAGTGCATTTAGGCAATGAAGCCCTGCAATTGGGTCATTTGTTGAGGAAGGTGGTTCAAAGTTTTCTATGTATTATGTTGAAGTTTAGATACAGATCAACTCATATCATTGATACAAGTGCAATATTATGGTGTCCCCTCCACTTCTGAACCCATATCCTCCTTGGAAGGAGTCTTCCATGACGTGGCAGTGGACCATACACCTCCTTAGATAGAAGGCCCTGTTGTGTTGACCCGGTCTATAATATAGGCTAATCAGCAACTTATGCACTTGAGTTTTCCTTGCTTAGGCAAATCCAATGAATGCTATATTTTGCAAATCTTGAAAACTTCCAGAGCAAGAGAAAATAGGGTTGGAAAAAACTTGTATTATTTTGATTGCCTTGTTGAGATGTATCCAATGATTGCTATATTACAATAGTGGGTGAAAACCCAAATCTATACCTTTTATTAATACCCCCTTGTCATCTCGGTTCAGAGGAAAACCCTTAATTCTTATGTATTAAAAGTATTTTATTTGGACCCACAATTAGATAATGAACAAAAGTGTGAATTGGATTCTTAGCAAAATGATTGTATATTTGAAGAGAAGATAAAGAAAAATTGGGGAAAAATAACTAATTTACTTGGGATATTGTCCAAGCAAAGGGTTTGATAATGATAGTAATAGAATTTAGTACTACTTTTTAAAAAGATTAGAATGGTTGCATATACTGTAGATCGACAAGATAGAAAGTGTCTAATTACAGAATAAATATGCAAGAGAAAAATATAAAAGAACCAGATGATATGAGTGAAACGAAAGCAGAGCATATATTGGAGTTAGCCATTTTGAGGGGAATATCTCCCAAAGCCTTACAAGAACATGTTTAAAGAAGACTATCATGCATTATGAAATAGAGTAAAGAACTCTAGATAAATTCCTCCAAATAATTCCACTACCTCTTTCTGGCAGTCTATCAAAACAATGTTGTGGACTTGAAATAATGTTCCAGAAATAACAAGTAGACAAAAAAATTGGCAATGTCAGGAAACCATTTGCATTTTCGTAAACTCACTATAGTCTCTCCATAAACACACCTTAAACAACAATGTCAAAATTTCCAACTATACTTTAACATTAGTGAACATGTCAAAATTGATATAAAGGGATTGAATTGCAAAACCTTGCATCTCAAAAGAACTAATTTTACACTATAAATTGATGACACTTTACAAAGTTATGAAGATCTCAACCAATTTTTGAAATATTTATGATATAAAAATATACAAACTAAAGAAAGAATATTATGAAGATCTCAACCAATTTTTGAACTATTTATGATCTCAAAATATACAACTAAAGAAAGAATGACAAAGCCAAAATAATAACTATAATCTTGTAGCCCTAAAGCCTGATGAATGATTCTAAATAGGAGGTGCTCAGCTCTCAATTTAGAAATCTTATAAGTCAAAAATATCAATATTTAATCTCCTTGAACACAACTTTCCTCTTGCTAAATTAAGCATTTGACATCTAACTGCTTTCAGAGTAATTCACCTTTGCATTTGTAAAAGGTCCTATTGCTGTGAAGTTCCTTTCAAATGTTGTAGGAGAATTTTTAATTTTTTAAGTGAAGAAAAATTGAGAGTAGTTATGGTTTTGTTTTACTTTTTTAACGATAATGGAGAAAGATGACTGGAATGTTGTTGTCAAATATGAAAACCCTTTAATCACCTATACTTTGTATAACTATTTTTTTGAAGTTCCTCTCAAATGTTGTAGGACAATTTTAATTTTTTAAGTGAAGAAAATTGAGAGTACTTATGATTTTGTTTTACTTTTTTAACAAAAATGGGGAAAAATGACTGGAATGTTGTTGTCAAATATGAAAACCCTTTAATCACCTATAATTTGTATAACTATTTTTTTGTCGTTATTTTATGAACAATTATTTTCCTTTGTATGGGAAGACCTATTAATAGCAAACATTTTGTTTCTTAAACGATAATGTCTATATTTCTAGGTTAGGATTTAATTACCCTAAAAATTTTGAGTTCAATTATAATGGTTACTATTCAGTTATGGTGCATGTCAAGGTTTAATTAAAGTCATTATTTAATTAGGATTCAGAGTTAAGGTTAGAGTTTAATTAGGGTTAGGGTTCAATAAATAGTCAATTAGAATTAGGGTTAGAGTTAGGAATTCATTAGGTATATGGTTACAATTATATTAGGGTTAGGGTTCAATTTGGGTTATGGTTTAATAAGGATTAGAGTTTAATTAGGCTAAAATTTTGAGTTCAATTAGGTTTATTGTTCACTTGGGTTAGGGTTAGGGTTAGGACTAGGGATCAAATAAGGTTAAGGTAAGGGTAAGGATTAAAGTTCAATTAGGGGTGTGATTTAACTGAAGTTCAATTAGGGTTACTATTAGGGTTACAATGAAGGTTCATTTAAGGTTATAGTTTATTTAGGGTTCAAAGTTAATGTTATAGTTCCATCAGGGTTAGGGTTCAATCAAGGTTCTATTTGGATTAGGGTTAAAAAGATAGGGTTAAGGTTAGACTACAATGAGGGATAATTTGTTGGAGGATAAATTTTCATAAGTTACATATTAAATAAATAAGTTGGACATTTGGTGGTACTTGAAGTCTAGAAATTATTCATTTCATGTATTGCAAAAGGGTTGGAAGTTGAGACCAAAACCATGATTATCTTCTAGGACTTGACATCTAATTACATGAAAGATTGAGATCAAATGATATTATAGAGGAATTTACATTTATAGCTCTATGTTTTGAGTATATTGGGGTCTTTTAGAAAGAAAAAAATCTATTTATTTCTTCTCAAATAGGTCCTTACCAATTCTCATCTAAAAATTTTAAAAAACCTATTTTTTTTTTATGTTGCATGATTTTTTTTTTATAAATAAATATTTATTCAATATATTTCTATAAAATAAAAAATTATTAAAAAAAATTACTGTGTTTTTAATATTTTTATAAACAAATAATTTTATAAAGTTATATGGAAAATTTACCGATACTCTAATAATATATTTCTTTATAAATAAATAATTTTATCAAGTCAAATAAGTTTAGTATTACAATTTAAGGAAGTTGATTTTATTAAAAAAAAATGAAAATAAATTTAACTATATTTTACATATTAAAATTTAAAAATATAATTAAAAAATTAAAAAATTAAACAAAAATAAAATTCATCCACTTCTTCGTTATTATATTTTTATGTTTAAACTAAAAATATGAATTATTTGAACTAATAATTTTTTTAATAAAAATAAATAAATTTATTATAAAGCTTATGGGTGTTTAATGACTTACCTTTTCTCAAGTGAAAAGGCATATGCAAGTACAAGTAAATTAATTTAATCATTCATGACTTCTTGTTAGAGCTTTTTTCACTAAATTAGTAGATTTTTTTTTAATTAATGTTTTTTTATTTACATAAACACCATCAAGCTTTATAATAAATTACAAAGTAAATTGAGAATAGAAGTGATTTGATCTACTAATCACTTATTGACATGGTAAACAATCTCAATTATTGACATGGTAGACAATCTCAATTATTGACATGGTAGAGAGTAATTATATTTGATGGTGTATTAAGGTATTGAATTGTTTTATTGTAGCATAATTTATTGGTATTCTCACAAATGAGTTGTTTATGTAAGGGGTATTGTTTTGTTTATAAAATTTCAATTCATAGTAGTAAAAAAAAAACTAATTACTCTGTTTATTTGGAATTGAAAGAGGTTGTGGGTAGTATGTAAATAGGAATGGATGCAAAAATCCTAGGAATATATAATATTAAAAAAAAGAATTTAGAAGAGAAACATAGCATGTAGATTGATCAATAGTAATGATAAAAATTGTATACATAGATTCATTTCCTTTATGTTTTGGGTTCACATTGATTAGAGTTTTTATTATGTAATAATAAGTCTACAACTGACATATTCCTATATTAAATCTAGTTTATTTTGTGTGGCATATAATGTCTCCATCCCAAAAATCGATAATGAATTTTAAATATCCCATTTACTACCTTAGATCAAATCTACATTTGCATAATTGATCTAAGACATTTTTGTGCTCGCAAATTTAAACCTCAAAATTTTAAAATTTAAGTTTCAAATTTAAAATTTTGTTGATATTTTTACTCCCTATTGTGAGCTAACCTAGCACGTGTTTGTGTGGATTTGTGTGTTATATTATTGTATTTAAGGACATTCATTATTCCATTTCAATCATTTTGCTTGCCCTAATCCTTTTACAAATCACTATAATATAATCATTGAGAATTCTAATAACATTCTCAAAGCATACATCATCATAAACATCTCAACATGCTTGCCTACAATCTTCGATCATTGTTCTAATATTGTTGAATTGGTACACCTAAAGACCAATCAAAGGAGAATAAATCATAGATTAGAAAGTTCCCAAATAGTGTTAAAGGACACCATTCCACTTCAAACACAAGTCCAACAAGCTAAGGCATAGTAGTTGAAGTTGACAATTTTCTACCACTTCACCTCTATGGGTCCAAGTTCAATTTCCACTATATCAATTTTGCAGGAATCAACCTAAAATAAAGTCAAGAACAATCATTATTTATGTTTTGCAAGCATGAATCTAAATTAGATTGAAGCAAAATTATTTTACATATTTTGAGGCATTTGTTTGGAAAAGGTTGTAATTTTTAATATATTTTATGACATCTTCAATAAAATATTCCAACAATTTAGAAAATTGGACTATTATCATAGATACTTTATTTAAAATTCTATGAGTTTAATTATGTATTTACTATTTTAGACCCATATAAACTAAATTCTATTTTTTTATTATTGTTCAATTATTCGTCCAAGGAGGAGAGACCCTATGGTGAAATGACAAGGCTTCTTGGTTGTAGTGTCAACAACCAAGGTTCAAACCTCATGGGGTCACTCTCTACCATGTCAATAATTGAGATATTTTACCCTCATATTTTTGGGAGAGACCTTTTGGTGAAATGGTGGGGCTTCTTGCCTATAGTGCCAACAACCAAGGTCCAAACCTCGTGGGGTCGCTCTCTTTTGTGTCAAAATTTGAGATTGCTTAACCTAAATTTTCTTTACTTTATAGCAATATTAATTATTACCTTATAAAATTATGGTCGTGAAAAAAAGCGTAAAGGAAGTGTGTAAAGGAGGACGAATTTAACGAGAGCACAACAATAAAGAAGGTGGTGGATATTTCAACAATTGTGAGTGGTGATGTCAAAGAGCTAGAGAGGAGCATCGTAATAGGAAGATTCCTAGGTGACAAATTCACGAGGAAATTTGAAATTGGATCAAGGCAAATTGGAAGCAAGAATCAGTAATTAACTTCTTACCAAAAGGGTTTTTTGCGACATTCTTTGCGACAGAGCAAGACAAAAAAATTATTAAAAGGAGAGAATTGGAAGCATGGTGAGGCACACCTTTATCTACAAAAATGGAGGCCAAATTTTGATCCCACCAATACAAAACCAACTGAAGGCATGATTTGGATTAGATTATATAACCTACCCTTTGAGTATTGGACTAGAAATTATCTAACTAAAATCGATGATTCATTCAAAGAAATGTTGGAAGTGGATCTAAGGAATGAAGAATCCCCAATATTTGTGAGGATTCGGTTGCCAGCAATTCAAGACATTCCAAAGGCAATTGGCATTCGCATAGAAGACAAAATCTGAAAATAGCAAGTAGAAGTGGATATAAAGAAATTTTGTTGCCTACACTATAAACAGAGAAATCATTTTAAAAAATATTGCCTCCAAAATTCAAAAATTATCACCAAAGAGATAAGAATGGAGGCCTAAGAAAACAAATGATCCCCAATAAAAGGAGAAAATGAAAGAACTGGTGCAAGAATTTCCAACAAATTATCACAATCACTCAATAGAAGAGGAACACACAAGATTGACACCACAAGCCGAGAAGGAGGAGGTAGAAGAAGATAATAAATTTGAAGCAGTGGGATATGAGGAGAAGTAGTGAAAAGATATGCAAGAATCAGAGGAAGATGAATTGGATATAGTGGATCCAAGGACTATAATTCAATTAGAAACAAAAATACTCAAACCGAATTTGGTGACAAGAAGAAAGAAGGGAAGAAAAATGAACAAATAGAAATGCAAAGAAATAGCAGAGAAGAAAGATATGCATAATATTAAGGAGTACCTACTAAGGTACATGATCTCGAGGATTCCAATCCCTTAGATTTCCATGAAGATCATCACATGGAATGTTAGGGACCTCAACCCCCCTAACAAAAGGTGTATGACCAAATTCCATATTAAAACAATGTTGGTCAACCTAATCTTATTCCAAGAGACAAAGAAATGACTATTCATATCACATTACAAAGGATGGTAAGGTATTTATGTTGAAGTGAAAGGAAGCGTGAGGGGAATAGAAACAATATGGAACCCAAAGAAGGTGAAAGTCACAAAATTCCAAATGACAACCTATTGGATCTTGAGTAAGGTAAGGTGTAATTTCTTAGAATTAGATTTTTTATTTTTAATGTATATGGGCCCATACGAATAGAGGAAAATGCTAGATTGTGGGAGGAGTTGTCCACAAGAATATTAGAGAAGGATGGAAAGATATTGATTATATGTAGGGATTTCAATGTTATTCTAAGTCTGAGAGAGAAGAGTGGGGGTCTCACACAGGAAAGAATAGCTCATAAATATTTTAGAAGATTTGTAACAACAAATAGGTTGGTGGATGTAGAAACAAAAAATAGAGCATGTACATGGATGAATCACAGATTGGGTTTCTCAAATATTTCTAAAAGGTCAGATCGCTTTATGCTATATCAGCAAATTGGTTTGACACATTGAATCTATGGGAGAGCTCTATCCTTCCCTACAAGGGCTCTAATCATTATCCGGTGGAAATCATAATAAGCTCAAACATGTCACCAATAAAAGGATGTTTTAAATTTGAGATAATGTGGTTTAGATGCACCAAACTAGTAAAATTGCTTGAGAATTGATGTGTGAGTGTATCAATAAAGAAAGGTACAATAATATTTGTGTTCATAGAAAAAATTAGACACATTAAGGAGAACTTGAAAGAATGGAATAAGACAATTTTCAAGAACTTCATAAAAAAGGAGAGGATTGAGCAAGAATTGCAAATGTTGAATCAAAAGGTAATACCTAGTTTGGTATGTTCAATGAGGATTACTTAAAATAAAAGAGGATCCTTGTGAAACATGTAGAAATATTGGCAAGAGAGGAGATTTATCGGAGAGAAAATACAGAGAAATGTGGCTTGCAAAGGGTGATTTGAACACAAAAAATTTCCACAATTTGATGAAAGTAAGAAGGGGGGAAACAAGATATTGGAAATCGTGATAGCAAAAGGTGTTGAAACATAGTCAAACCAATCCATTTGAAATGAGTCCATTAATTTTTTTAAATATCTACTTGCACCAGGGGAAGTGGCAGAAATTTGTAATATTGAGACATTGTTAGAATGCATCCTGACTATCATCTCACAAGTATTTAATGAAATCTTAAAGGGCCCATTTACAATTGAGGAATTGAAAAAAGCAACTTTTTCCCTTCACCAAAACAAAGCGTCGGGGCCTAATGGCTTTCTAACCTCTTTTTATCAGAAATGTTTGCAGTTCATTGATTCCTGAACATTTGGGATTCAGCCGAGGACTTTGAGACACAATAGCACAGCAGGAAATTAGCGCCGACTTTGGCACTGAATTTTAGTTTATTTTGAGCACATGAGTTGGATAATTTGGCTGGCGTTAAACTCAGTGCAAATAGGCATGGTCAGTTTGGCGTCCTATTTTGCACTGACTTTTTTGTTGTATTTAGCGCCAATTTTAGTGTCGAAAAATCATGGCACCTCTGTTAGTGCCTAAAATAGTGCTGGGAAGTAACGATAGAAATGGCGCTGAAATTGGCGCCCAATTTGGCTTCTGGTTTTGCTTCCATGTCTACTCCCATTTTTGCTTCTAGTTTTGCTTCCAATTTTGCATCCACTTTTGCTTCTAGTTTTGCTTTCAGTTTTGCCTCCAAGTTTGCTTCCAATTTTGCGTCCACTTTTGCTTCTAGTTTTGCTTCTAGTTTTGCCTCCAATTTTGCTTCCAATTTTGCTTCCAATTTTGCTTCCGATTTTGCTTCCGATTTTTCTTCTACTTTTGCTTCTGGTTTTGCTTCCAGTTTTGCTTCTAGTTTTGCTTCCAATTTTGCTTCTGGTTTTGCTTCTAGTTTTGCTTCTGGTTTTGCTTCCAATTTTGCTTCTAGTTTTGCTTCCATTTTTGCTTATGATTTTGCTTCCAGGTTTGCTTTTGGTTTTTCTTCTGGTTTTGCTTCCGATTTTGCTTCCAGTTTTTCTTTTGGTTTTGCTTTCCAGGTTTGCTTCCAATTTTGCTTCCAAGATTGCTTCTAGTTTGGCTTCCATTGTTGCTTTATTTTTTTCTTCTAAAAATGCTTCTTGTTTTGCTTCCATTTATTAATTTAATATATTTTATTTCAATTTAATTAGTTAAATATATTGTGCCTCTTAAATAACTCATATGATTATAGAGTAAGTAATTTAATTATTTAACTCATGTGATTAAATAACAATATAATTATTGTAACATGATCATCATCTATAATTAAAACAAGTGAATCAAATATCTATAATTTAATTGAATTTGACAACATCCATCCTAAGCAGTAAATTAAAATCATCATACTTAATAAATATCCATCCAAAAATCATTGACCACTTTTAATATATATAAATTGACAAGTCAATATTGATAAGATCATCATCATATATAACTAAAACAAGTGAAAGTCAAATATGCCAGTACATCAAAAACATGTCAAAATGATACATGTCCAATAGTCGACATAAGTGAAAATGATACATGTACAAATGATATAAATAAAATTGATAAATTATGTAACTCAAATTGATACAAGTCAAGATGATACATGTCTAAATGATATAGTGAAAATGATACATGTCAATATGATACAACTCAACAATATAGAACAGTAGGCCGTGAAAATGATACAGATGATAGTAATAATGAAAAGAGTCATCATAACATATCAGCAATGATCCATGATGTACTCTATATGATCATGAATGTCATTGGTTACTATCACCAACTGTCTCATCATCATCACCATCTTGATCATCATCATCATCATCATCATCCTCATCATCATCATCATCATCATCATCATCATCATCATCATCATCATCATCATCATCATCATCATCATCATCATCATCATCATCATCATCATCATCTTTGTCGTCGTCGTCGTTGTCATCGTCATTGTCGTCATCATCGTTTTCGTCGTCATCATTGTCGTCATCATCATCATTGTCAGCGGCCTCGGTGTCTTCTGTATCTGCGTCATCATCATCCTTTGTTGTGTGATATGTACCGGCAGAACCAATATTTTATGGATCTATATCATGTTGAGGATCATCTTGATCTTTTGGAAGACCCGTGTTTTGCCAAAAAAACATTTAAAATGAAAATTTATTATTTATTTCATTCAATAATTTATTTTTTTGTTATGTATCTAATATTACAACATATGAGACGAAACCATAATCATATTACATCATATCAAAGTGCACATACCATAATAAAATTTCAAAAAAGTTACAGCTAATCCTGGTGAGTTGGGACAAACTTCAGCTTTCTAAAACAAAGCCAATTAGGCTAGAAGAATTGTGGATCAGGCCAGTATTTGGTGGAAGAGGAAGAAAGATGATTGGAACTCTGGAGGCCCACCATAATGGATTTCAGTATTCAACCATGAGAGCAGAAGAGAGAGTTGATATCATGTATCAAAACATTAAGCATGCATTCTTCTAGCCAGCGAAGAAGGAGATGATTACTTTGCTTCATTTTCATTTGCATAACCATATCACAATGTGGGAACCAAGAAGACCAAGGATGTTCAGTTTTATGTGGAGGTAATGGATGTGGTCCAAACTTTAGGAGGGGCAAGAAGGTCAATGTATGATCCTAATGAAATTGAGGAAGAACAAAAAGAGAGGGACAGGAAAAATAAAATCAATACAGTCAAGGATTTTTCAAGTGAGTAAGAGAGTTATGGGAGCAGCCTCATCTAAAATATTTTGAACTAGAGTTTGATATACCATTTAGAGAGCTTGGTTTTCATGGAGTTCCTTTTAAAGCCTCTGCTTTTATTGTTCTTATGGTAAACTGTTTCGTAGAGTTGGTGGAATTACCTTTCTTAGTATTCACTATTAGTGAGATTCAGATTGTTAACCTCGAGAGAGTAGGACTTGGGAAAAAGGCATTTGATATGGCTATTTTTTTCAAAGACTTCAAGCGGGTTGTACTCTGCATTGACGCCATTCCTCAATCTTCACTTGATGGCATCAAGGAATGGCTAAACTCCATGGATATAAAGTATTATGAAAGCATAATGAACTTGAATTGGTGGCCAATTTTGAACAGTATTACTGATGATCTAGATAAATTTATTGAAGATGGTGGTTGGGAATTTTTGAATATGGAAGCTAGTGATTATGATTCTGATAATTCAGAAGAGTTAGATCAAGGATATGAACCCTCTGATGTAGAAGAGGAATCAGAATCAGATTTCATGTAGCCACCATCAAGAGTGTTACAAGCCAGCAAGATGGAGGGAATTCTTATATAAGGATAATTTTCAATGTTGCAGGTACTGGCTTTAATTCCAACTACAATGGAAACATTGAAATTCATTAGCAGTATTTATGTTAGGGAAATTTCCTTTAGATGCAAGGATTCAAAGCACATCAACCATGTGGTACAAATGATTAAATCCCAGAGATGATCTGTAGCAATGAAAGAGTCTGAAAAGGTAGAGAGAGCTACACTGGTGACTCAGGAGAAACTTTAGCTTTCAAAAACAAAGTCAATTAGGATGGAAGACATGTGGATTAGGCTAGCATTTGGTGGAAGAGGATGAAAGATGACTAGAACTTTGAAGGCCCACCATAATGGATTTCAGTATTCAACCATGAGAGAAGAAGAGAGAGTTGATATCATGTATCAAAACATTAAGTATGCATTCTTCTAGCCAATGAAGAAGGAGATGATTACTTTGCTTCATTTTCATTTGCATAACCATATCATGGTGTGGGAACCAAGAAGACAAAGGATGTCCAGTTTTATGTGGAGGTAATGGATGTGGTCTAAAATTTAGGAGGGGAGATCCTGATGCCTGCCAAGAGGCATAAAGTGAGATGAATTAAGTTCACCTACATGTCTGCCAAAGTTTACTTCCAATTTTTATTACTATTTTTCTTGACTGTCAAAGAAGAAACTTCAGCTTTCAAAAACAAAGCCAATTAGGCTAGTAGATGTGTGGATCAGTCCAGCATTTGGTGGAAGAGGAGGAAAGATGACTGGAACTCTGGAGGTGCACCATAATGGATTTTGGTATTCAAACATAAGAGCATAAGAGAGAGTTGATATCATGTATCAAAACATTAAGAATGCATTCTTCTAGCCAACGAAGAAGGAGATGATTACTTTGCTTCATTTTTATTTGCATAACCATATCATGGCATGGGAACTAAGAAGACCAAGGATGTCCAATTTTATGTGGAGCTAATGGATGTGGTCCAAACTTTAGGAGGGGAGATCTTGATGTCTGCCAAGAGGCATAAATTCAAATGAATTAAGTTCACCTACATGTCTGCCAAAGTTTACTTCCAATTTTTATGACTATTTTTCTTGACTGTCAGAGTTTACTTACAAATTTGAAATTTCTTCCTAGTCATTTTGATGAGGATATATTCAGCCAATGT
Source organism: Sequoia sempervirens (assembly GCA_007258455.2). Classification (NCBI taxonomy): domain Eukaryota; kingdom Viridiplantae; phylum Streptophyta; class Pinopsida; order Cupressales; family Cupressaceae; genus Sequoia; species Sequoia sempervirens. The sequence continues at coordinate 329,726,103 of VDFB02000003.1, forward strand.
GTAAGCACCTTTTTTTTGTATCATAAGTATCTATGCATTACAAGAATTATGATTATCTATGGTCTACAACTATGATGTCTCACTTATTGGATCTTCTATTTCAATGTTTTCTATGGCCTTCTCTGTTTGAGGTAGAACCTAACAATCCTACCTCCTTTCCTTAGCTAAGAAGTGGATTTGAATTTGGAAATACTGCACTTTAAAACTAGCTATGGTTTAAGGAGAACTATTCTAGCTTTGTTGTTGACACCCTCAATCTTTAACAAGGACTTAGATGCATGGACTAAAATGCAAGCTTTCAAACTTAGATTTGAATGTGCATAATTTGATTGATTATGGTTTTCACAGGAAATTTTCTTTACATGACTATTATGGATTGTCAATACATGTAATAGTGACATCATCCTTATCAAGTTGGCTACGCTTATTCAGAATGCCTTGGCCTTTGGACTTGATACAAAGTTGTGCATTGTTATTCCATATTTGTAACATGTAGGACATTTAAGGGGTACAACATATAGAAATTCAGTATTGTCATCCAAGGAAAACTTATAGATGGTGTATCAAGAACAACAGAAAATTCTTTTATTAGGGTTAATGCTTTCTTCCCCCACGTTGCTGATATTTTCCCCAAAACATGTTTTTTTTATTATTTCAATGCATCTCAAAATTCAATGTATTGATTAACATTTGTTACGCATTTCAGTTGTTTATGCAAATGATGCATATATGTTAACTCGATCAGTGTTGTTACTTTGGTAGTTTGACTTCTATGACAACCAGCCATTACGCATTTCATCTACATCCTTCTACTATTTATTCATGCACATAAACGATCATCTTGTAATCATAAGATTTGAGCTTTATTTACTCATCCCATGCGTCAATAAACAACTCAACACAAGAGATGCAAATTGACATATTAACACAACAATATCCAACTAAGTTATTGAAACTCAACTATTGATACCTTGTTCTCCATCCATATTACAAAATTGTTCCACTTTTTATTTTGTAACATATTCTTTTCAAATTGGTTTGGATGGCGGCCATATTTCTCCTCCTATCAAAACATGGCACATGGACTACTTAAACTAATTAATATGCTGCAATCATTTACTTTTTCCAAGGAAATAAAAAATATATATCATTTAACATAGTAAATATACTTACAAATGTACAAATCAAGGCCTGTAAACCTTTCTGGCCACTGTGATGTGTGGTACAAAGTTTCTCAAGCCTAGCCTTGGAGGCCTTGTCCTGAAACATATACTAATTCAATTTAACTATGCACAAATAAAATTTAAATATCATTTAATAAATTTGATATAATATAATGAGAAAATTCAAATACATGCGTACTCTCCTCACTAGAATTCCTTCGTGCATTGGACTTCTCATATTCTTTTACAAGCTCTTTCCATACTTTCACACTTAAATCAATTGGCCTTCTTTTTTGCCTTAGCTCAGGAGGGATTTTTTTTATCTTCTTTGTTTGGTTGCACCAAAATCTCTTGCAGTTTTGAGACATTTGTAGCTTTATCTTCTTTACAGACCAACTTGTGCCAAAATCAGTCTTCATGTCATGGATAACTACTTTTTTTAGTTGCATGGGTATTTGTGAGAATGGCAAATGTAGATGGTATTTGAACCATTGAAGGCATAATTCCTTCAACCTATTCACAAACATTTTCCCAACATTCGTCATTCGGACTTCCCCTAAAACCACCTCGTATTCTATCTTCATATTGTAGCTACCAATGCAAGATTGATAACATAGCATGGTGGAAGAATTTTGTGTCCCAAGAGTGGCTAGGACATTGGAAGTCTTTGCTCCTTGTTCCACATTCTTAGAGTTTACTGTCACTGATTTCCTCTTGGATATTTTGTTTGATCCAGGATTGGTTGGGGAATCAATTGATTCCCTTTGACACAATTGATTTGTTTGCAATGTTTCAGGGGCGTTACCAGATTATTTTTCTATCTATCTGGCAAGTGTTGTCCAGTCCACATTAACTAATTTTTTCACTGCCTCTACCCCCAATATGGAAGCCAATTCCTCTTTATCTTTGTTAGTCTTATGTCCCATATATATATAAATTATATTTCTTCTTTTAAATTTAGAAATAAAAAACTAAAAACTACAATTCCTCTTTATCTTTGTCAGTCTCATGTCCCAATATATATATATAAATTATATTTCTTCTTTTAAATTTTGAAATAAAAAACTAAAAAGTAAAATTCAAAGAAATAATGGAAACATTTACAAATATATAAATTGACAATGAATTACCTCATTATGGCAATAGTTTGCTGACAATGCTCACTTCCTTCTATTGCTTAATATTTTGAGGCAACCTAGGGAAAATTATTTGTGTCCAGTCTGTGGAGGCAAACGAAGTACACATTGTCAGGTATGAAAGTTTTTGTCTAGTTTGTGGTATGAAAGTTTTGTTTTGTGGGAAAACATGTTTGTTGGGTTTTCTTAGTGTTGATAACCTTATCATGAAAAATCTTTCATAATGCAATCTTGCACAAATTTTTCATGGATCGGTGACAATGGCGTGACTGGGCAAAACTAAGCGGTTTCTGCATTTTTTTCAGCAGTTGCTCAGCAGTGACATGTTCGCTGGGTTTGCTTAGTGTTGATAACTTAGGGAAAATATGTTCTCTAGGTTTGCTTAGTGTTGATAACCTTATCATGAAAACTCTTTCATAATGCAATCTTCCACGAATTTTTCATGGATCGGTGACTATGGCGTGACTGGGAAAAACTAAGTAGTTTCTGCATTTATTTTCAGCAATTGCTCAGTAGTGACATGTTCGTTGGGTTTGCTTAGTGTTGATAACTTAGGGAAAATATGTTCTCTAGGTTTGCTTAGTGTTGATAACCTTATCATGAAAACTCTTGCATAATGCAATCTTGCATGAATTTGTCATGGCATTGGTGATTATGGTGCGATTGGGAAAAACCAAGTAGTTTCTGCATTTATTTTCAGCAGTGACTGACCGAATTCCCAAATTTTCCAAACAATTTACTATTTCCTCAATATCTAGGTTAGGGAAAGAATATAGAGGCATCTTGGCTTGGTGCTATAATATTTTGAGCCAAAGCTCAAATGGGTAGGGTAAATTTTTTTGTTGGTTTCTCAAAGGTTTTACAATTTATAATGATGGGACAATTTAAAGGTTTCCTGGATAGGTTAGGCCATGAACCAGTAAACAACCACGAATTCAAATGCAATACAAAGAGCAGTAAACAATCACGAATTCAACGAAGAAAAAAAAAATTGTAACCTTACCTATGGTGTTGCAAACTAAATCAAATTTCTCATCAGTTGCTAGTAACACCCTACTCTTTTCCTTCGTGTGGCATTTTTCCCTTTTTTGTCATTTGATTTCTTCCTTCACGCGGGAAATTTTTAAATTTTCAATTTTGATTAAGTAGTCGGCACTTTAGTTGGTGTTAGTTAACACCAACTTTAGCGCCGACTTTTGGCCATTAATGTAATATGTTTGGGGTGCCTAAGGTGACACCAAGTGCACCTAATTGAGCGCCTATCATTGTTGTATAGTGACTATTTTCATTGTTGTGTATCATAGGAGCCAAAGTGTTGGAAATAATTCCAACTCCTACCTTCTTTTTGTGAGCACCGCTTTCCCATGGCTCCATTAGCTCGGTGGGGTAGAGAAATTTTTACTATGGTCCCGCAAGGTGCTTCATCCTTCTTGGCGATAGTGCGGTGAAAGCTTCTATGGCGGCACGTGAATTTTCCTTTTGTTCCTGGCAGTGTTGTAATGACTCCCGCAAGTCTTCTACCATTGGCGTGTGGTAGTGCGGTGACCACCACTATCCCCCAGCTCCTTCATCAGCTTGATGCGATAGAGTAGTTTTTATTGCGGTCCCGCAAGTTGCTTCTTCCTTCTCAGTAGTAGTGCGGTGAAAGCTTCTGTGGCAACATTTTTATTCACAGAGGAGGCCATGGAGAGAGGACGTGGATGGCATAGAAATACTAAATCGCTGAGAGGAAAGTGGGTGGAAATAGATGAGACAATGGAATCTATAGATACAATAGAGGTAAGAAGAGAAAGCAACCTCAACCAAAGGAGGACGGTGTTTATGAATTCACAAATGCTACATAATAGAGGAGATATCAATATGTCAAATATATGACTAAAGTGAGGTTTTGTGTTGGATAGCATACTCGTTGAAATGATATAATTGGTGTACTAAACATTATTTACTATGTTGTGTATTATAGGGGTGAGACAAGGCCATGGCAACAAATCATTTCATATCAAATGAGGACACAACGGATGAAGCGGGACATCAGGTACTCAAATTTGGACCTAACTTAGGAAAAAATGATCTAATGGAATTTTGTGATACGTCCATCTTTTTTCACAGTATTATTGAAATTTATAATGTATTATCCAATCTTGACATAAATTAATACATGTTGATTATTTTAGATGGAGATTGGAGCAAATGCAAAGCCTGAGCATTCAACTAGAAAAAAGAAGAAGATATGTGCGTGGACATGGACCTAAAACTGTTAAATCACATAGATGACAGTGAGTGGAAGAGGATATGACAATGGATACTGCAGACACAACAAATGATTGAACTGAAGAAGAGGTAGGTCAAGACTATAGTAGATGGGATGAATATTTTGAGAAAATTGTTGTTTGTGGATGTTCTGTATGTCATGGAAGGAAACAATTCAAATGAGCGATTGTACAAAGACATTACATATATGATGAGCTTCCAGTCGATAGTATACCTCCTACAATCAAATAAAACCAAAGAATAATAAATTAGTGTGGACTGATATTTTATAAACTATGTTGTCAAAATTATGTTTTATTTAAATTATTGTATAAAAAAGGTAGTCTATAAAATAATGTTCCATTATTCAATTGATGTATATATGTTAATACAATTTTTATTTTTATTTTTTAAGCCATATTTGATTATATTTCATTGAAATTGATACATTTATGATTTATCCAATTGTTGCCAAACATTAAATAATGCTTGTGTTTGTTGATAGGAAGAAGATTTTGATGAATCACATACTAATACCCAAGATCCAACTAGGTTATTAAGATTTGGATGGGATGATCCAAACCATCCTCTAAACCATACCAAGGCAAGAAGAGCAAGATTGAAGAGAACACTACCACCTGAGAAATTTGAAGAGCTGATGAGAGTCGCATACACTGATGACATGCCACCTAGCCTTAATGATGATGATCATGATAGTGAAAATGCAGTGCATGAAGAAGGATTGAATGAAATGCTTACAGGTTTCTTTGGGGATGGAAACAATTATGACAATAATGATGACATGGTTGACAGTAACGATGATAGCAAGGGTAATTACCAGCAATGTAATGTTGATGATAACAACATCAAAGACTCCATCAAGCAAGCAGAAAAGACACCCATGTTCAAATCGGGTGCAAGTAGAACCTCAAAACTGGCTTGCACATTAATATTATTAGAAATCAAGTCACTATTTGGTTGGTCAGACAAAGGATTCACTACCCCACTGAAGTGAGTTGAAATATATTTCTTACTTTGCATTGTCAATTGGTGTACATAATTCGTAAACATTCATCAACTTCGTTTATATTTCTTTAAGGGGGTTTTAAAACCATATATTGTATATAAACAGTCCTAGTATAGATTGACATATCAAACATTTTCATCATAAGTCAAACATTCAATTGATTTAATCTCTAGCAATCTTACAGGGCACTAAAAACTAAAATATTCCCTAAAGAGAATGTGTTTCCATCAACTTGCAGAGAGGTGCATTTTTTGATGGTTGAGTTGGGGATTGAATATAAGCAAATTCATTCATGTAAAAATAATTGCATTTTATACATAGATGAATATCAAAATAAGGTAGAATGCCCTATATGCAAAGAGAAGAGATATCATACAGATGTACAAGGTCCTACAATTCCAAAGAAGGTTCTACGTCACATGCCAATTATACCTAGACTTCAATGAATGTTTCATTGCAATTCACTAGCACAATTGATGGACTGGCATGCAAAGAATAGGAGTAAAGATGGATTCATGCAAATTTCGGCCAACTCCAAAGCAATGAAACACATAGAGGAAAAATGGCCAAAAAAATTCAAAGATGAACCCCATAGTATCAGGTTTGGTCTTGCAATTGATGGAGTGTGCCCATTCTCTTTCCTGAGCTCAAATTATAGTGTTTGGCCAGTCAGATTGATAGTATACAATATTCCCCCATGGATGAGTGTTATAAAGGAGCACCTTATGCTGACTCTCATTCTTCTAGGAAAACATCAAGTTAAAAACATGGATGTTTATCCTGCGCCTTTTATTGATGAGATGCAACTACTATGGAAAGGCATAAGAATGTATGACATATCACGTCCTCCATCAAATAGGTCCTTCATGTTGTATGGTTTTCTATGTTGAACTATTCATGATTTCCCAAGACTTGGTGTTTGTTCTGGTAAGATAAAATATTTACGTTTCATAATTTATTTTCATCCCAACTTTCATAATTAGTTTTATACTATTTTTTTATGTTATTAACATTACTTATTGAATTGTAGGGCTTCAAACAAAGGGGATATTTGTATGTCCAAGATGTGCAAAACAATTTCAAGGGCGGTATTCTAAAGATCTACATAAATTTATTTACACAAACAACAAGGTTTTTCTACCACTAGATCATAGGTTTAGAAATTGCCTAAAGAATCAATTTGATGGAAAAGTTGAAAATAGAGGCCCTCCCATGATTATGGATCTAGGTGATCGGCTTAAGAAGTATGAAGATGTTGAATTGAAAGCTTGGGAATATTTTTTTGATCGGGGCGATTCAATTGAAGAACCACAGCAAGTTGTAGTTAATATGCCAAAAGGAATGAAAAGGAAATCCATATTTTATGAGCTCCCTTACTGTAAGGATCTATTAATATCTCACCTATTAGATCCTATGCACATCTTCAAAAATGTCCCAAATTCTATATTTCGACACATATCAGGAAAAGAGGACACCTTGTCTTTGAGGAGAGATATTTCTCTTTCGCATACCAAATTTGATAGAAAACATTTGTGGCCAAACAGGGAAAATGAAACATATGCAGAAGCTCCATGGATTTTGAAAAAAAAAGAGCTATACCACCTAAAAAATTCCATCTGTTCAATAAGGACACCTACTAGCTATGGGTCATCATTGGCTAAATCTTTTACAGTTGATGCACATATCACAGGATTTAAAACACATGATTTTCATAATTTAATGAAGGTATTATATATCAACATTTAACATTTACTGGTAACATTGATTAAGCACTAAATTTATTTTGATATTTTGTTGTGTGAGAAAAAATTACTAATGACCTTTTCATAAATGTGTTTGATATCATATCATTTCATTTGCAATTAGGGTGGATTCTTGTCTTACAATTGACTTAAGGAATGCCATAAGTCGATTGTCAACATTTACAAGGTATGTGGTTATATGAAATGTTCATGTGTGAGAGACATAGAGATAATATATTGCATTTTAATTTATGACTAAAGGTTCATACTAATTTACTATTCTTATATTAGGCAGGTGACCTCCAAGGAGATCCATGAATCTAAAGTGCCAAAGTGGAAGAAGGAAATTGTAGAAATTGTATGTGTATTTGAGAAGGAGCTCCCTACAAGTTTCATGGACCTACAAGTTCATTTACTTATACACTTAGTCGATGAAATTGAATTGGTTGGTGTCATATCAACAAGGTGGATGTTTTTCTTTGAGAGGTATATGAAAACTCTTAAAAGATATGTCCAACAAAAGGCACATCCAGAGGGTTGCATGGCTAAAGGGTATGTATTGAATGAAGCATTCTTCTTCCTATGTGAATTCCTTGGTAAGGATTTTGAAGATGGCCCACGTGTTTGGGATGAAGAACGAGAATCAGATATTATTGATGGAGAAAAACCACAATCTAATGGTGTTGAAGTACAAATTAGTAAGTAAATTCATGATCAGTGTGGTTTTTCTTGCAATCATTAATTTACTCTGTAATTTATTTGTCAAATTAATAGCATGGCATTTGGAGTTTGAAATAAACATGTCAAGACATGTAATAGGTGTAGACAAAAGTTCTATACTCAACAAGTTCATTCTGTACCACATGGACTTTATGAACAAATGGATTGATCTGTATGATAAAAAGAGAGAAGTGTTAGAAGCAAGGAGATAGTTTAAGAGATCGAACCCAAGGAATACTCCATTTCCCACTCATCTGCTTGGAGAATGGGGAAAAGATTGCACACTAGAAAACGTTACTGAACAAATTCAAAATCAAATAGAAGATGCAAGTACATATTCAAACATAACAGAAGATGAAATCAACATGTCTAGAGGATGTGAAAGAAAGGTACAATTGTAATTTTACAAAATGTTGTTTCCTTACAGTTTTGACAGTATTAACTATTTTAATATTCATCATTATATTTTTTTCACTGAAATAAATGGTCTTTCATAGGTGAGGAAATATCCAGCAATGTGGGCATATGGTTGACATTATCATGTAGAAAGTGTAGACGTGATCCTTTGATTGTGGCATCATGGTTGACTTTGAGCAATCCAGTCGATCAAGCTCAAAAGATAAGAATATAATTGAAGGGAATCTACAATATGTTGGGAAAATACAAGAAATTATTGAGTTAGATTATTGCTCTTTTAAATGTTGTATTTTTAAGTGTAGATGGTATGAGGCATTTGAGAGGACACGAAGACATGATACCCATAGTGGATTGTTTTCTACAGATTCCTCATCGTTCCTACTGGAGGATAAGGAGCCTTATGTTCTACCAATTCATTGTGAGCGGGTATTTCTTTAACTCAAACAAGAAGCGGTAGTGATCATTAATCTATTAATTCATAGATAATTGTGAATATATATATGTGTTTATTAATCAATAAAAAAATTATAACATACGTCTAATATATGTATGTCATTCATGTGTAGGTATTTTTCTATGAAGATATTTTGGACCTGAAATGGATATTTGTCATACATTATGATCCAAGATTAAGGCATGTATTTGACAATACATTAGTGGATACTGAGCAAAAAAATGATGCCCAAAAAAATGAGAGAGAGGGATTAGAGAACATCGAAGAAATTGACATCCATGATGATGTTGAAGATGGTTATGTTCAGGCACAAGAAGACAACAATCCAAAGTTAGATGATGTAATGGAAGACAAAAATATGGATGGTATAGAAATTGATGATCCAAATACATTTGGTAACAATATAGATGGTCTACAGTCAAATTTCAATGATGATGAAGATGATGCAGGTCAAGATGAGGATGATGATAATATTAAATACTTGAAAGAACATATGAACATTGGCAATGATACACTGGATGACATTGTAGCAGACAATAATGTTAATGACCAAGACTTCTAAATTTTTAGAATTATTTGCAATCTATGTTTAAAAAAGGATGATTCTTATGGCCTAAACTTTGAAATGCTTCAGTAATATTATGTTGTACTTGGACAATTGAAAACCTGTTTTATTCTCCTAGCCAGTTTTTTTATTTTCCATTATAATTCTAGACCAAACAACATTTGCGGGGATGGCCTTTTACACCAATCTTAATTTGTATGAAGTTCATCAACCTGTTGTCAAGCAGTAAATTCCTTTCATAAACAGGAAATGTAAAGACTTCATTTAAGAAAAGATAAGTAGTCTCTTTCTGAGGGTAATCCACATGCAAAAAGTAAAAAGCACATAAAAAAACAATTGTACAGTAGAAAATCATATTCAATCAATTATGTCTTATTTCACTTGCACACTTATTTGAAAGACATAGGGTATTCACCATACATTTCCCTTGACAAAGAAAACATGTGCTTTCATTTATTTTTACTGTATATCTCAGAAGTGAAATTGTTGTTACATAATGATGCACTGAGAAAACAATATATACAAAAAAATGCAAAGAAAATGTTTGAAATTTAACATGCAACCTATTGTGTTACACTGAAAGGAATCAAGATTAACTGGGACAAGAAATAAAAATAAAATTTTGATGATTGTACTTAAAAGTGAATAGGATATTAAAAGTGTGGACAATGAAGGTGCTAAAATTAAAAACCCTAATTTTGATGACATTGTTGTTTTATGTCATTAGAGATAAAGAGCACATACAATTTAATATACATAGAAAATGAAGATTTGAAACTAGTAAACTAAAAATGTAAACACTGTAAGATTTTTCCTCAAACAATAATTCACATACTCACTTACAAAAAAGGGTGAAGCATTTTTTATTCAAACTCTGTCTTCTTTAATAGACAACAGTAAAAGAATATTTACAAGTACAAGAATATATACATTGTTTCACAGAAAATAAGGAATGTTTCATAGAATATACAAGTAGAAGAATATTTACAATTACAAGAATATATACACTGTTTCATAGAATATATACACTATTTCATAGACTTCTAAATTTTTAGAGTTATTTGCAATCTGTTGGGTCTCAAAAATGTAGGTTTTTAGACCATAAGAGAGTGTTAATATCTAAGAGGACTTTAATCCTTAATACGAACCAATTAAAGTAAATTATTTGAAAGGAATTTAATTTACACCTAACCAGAAACCAATCAAAGCATCCACATAGTAACAACAAATGTGCCCTGATAAATCTTGCAAATTTAAACAACTTGAAAAGATCACTTTGGAGACAGCAAAGCAATAAATAAGCATGAAAATTGACACAGCAATTGAACACTAAAAATGGATTACGAGTTATAATGTATCTGCTCCATTCTATTGCTCAAAATATAAACATACATAACATGAGTTCTTTTGATATGAATAAGTGGATGAGATGGTCTAGTATCTATTCTAACGGATTGAAATGATGATGATATGATGATCAAAATAGGACCTTGGTTTCCCTATTTGTATGGGAAGCAACAAGCTTAAGGTCCGTTCACAAAAGTTACATCGTTTCTTAACTAAAGCATAATTAACATAACATAGAAACTTAAAAAGAGTTTATTGTTGGATGCACCATAGTCTGTTAATCATCAACAAGTTCCCGTGACCACCTAAGATCTATTCAAGGCTCAAGAACCATGTTAATGTGTCCACAACAACCAAAATCTGACTACCTCCTCATACAACTCATGCAAGGAACAAATTAACCTTTGACATGTGATCAATGTATTTCTCCTAAGCAATAAGTGTTTGCATTTTGTAGATTATCTGTCATTACATTCTCCAATCTAGAAATCCTCCTGAGCTTCTTATGATTTTTCCTGAGTACCTCATCCTCATCATTGATGTCATCAAGGATGCCTAGAAAATATTTTGATATCTCATTTTTCCAAGTTTCTTGATCCTTCAAATTTGTTTCTTCAAAGAAATCTGGAATGGCCATACATAGTGGCTGGCTGAAGTCACTCAATTCCTGTGTTAGGATATTCTAGAATTTTTCATGTGTATTCATGAGTCTCTGACATTCTTGGAGAAAAGAATTATTATCTCCATCTTTTTCCTTGATATGGGATTCCATTTCCTTCATCCTATCAAGAAAACTTCCATGCTCCATGAGGGCCTTGTATGTTTCACTGTGAGCACGCTAGACACCATCTACATGTTGGAACATATCTTTTAATTTCATACAAATTATCCCTAATGCTACTTCAAATTAGTATCCTTCAATTTTATTTTTAGTTCTTCTTGTTCCTTTTGAGCCTTTTCAAATTTATGCTTCCATTGAGTAGTCTCGGACATGGCCTCTAACACTTTTCTTTCATGTTCAATTAAAGTAGAGTAAAACCTTGGAGAAGCAAGCAACCTATCTTTTTAGTTGGTTAATTCTTGTTTCAACCTATCATTTTCCTCTATCATCCACTGGTTATCTCTTACTAGCTTTTGGATATGGGCTTTGGTGAATTTGGCTACATTCACATTCAATTCAGCAGTCTCCAAGGGATCTGTCTCCCCTACTCTTTGCACCAAGAGATGTCAAAAAACCTGATCATGGTCAATGAGAGAAGGCTTCTTGTCTGGGGGGTAAAGAGCCCAAATTTGCAAAGTGGTATTATCAAGATTGTACCCTGACCCTATATAGACCTTGTCACCTACTTCATCCGTTATTTGCAAAGTTTTATTCTTTCTCTTCAAAAATTTGTCAAACACAATAGCTAAACTAATATCCCACCCATGAAGGAGCATAACTCCAGCTTCTTTCAATAGTGCTCTTTCTCTCTCAATAGTCATGTTTCTCATTTCCCTATCAACTTCATGTTTCAACTCTTTCAAGTAATAAGCCTCTTTCTCAAGGTCAATTTCATTTAACCTTTCTCTTATTAGTCTTCCTTTATACTCATATATAAAGGACTTAAATTCAGGGGTCTGCAACAAATTCCTGACTTGGACGATGCCTCACATCATCTGATAGCTCATCAGACACTTCAAAGGTGATCACACTTCTTTCCAATGGCATCTCATATTGGGGTATAACAGGAGCATTAAACTATGAGACTTCTTCTTCCTCCTTAGTGTTATCTTCTTCCATGGATGGGGAACCAACTGAAAAGATCACTTCAATAGTAGGCTGAGGTGATAAGTGATCTAGTGGTGTGATATTTTCTACTTGCCTCCTAGGACCGATGCCCCTTCATCTTTCAAATGCCACAAGTGGCACATCTCTTATCAGTTCTTCTTCATGGAGGATTAACTGTTCAATTCTTTCTATGGGATCATGTACCTCAGGGAAAGCCCCTACATAGCCCGGGTTATTATTCACCTTCCAAACCTCAGCCATCATAACCCTACTATAGGAATTCATTCTCATCATGTTTTGTTTTCCTTCATAATTTTTGATGACATCTTCTAAAAGGAAACTATGCTCATACCCTTTCAATTTCTAAAAAAAATTGGCATCACAAATGAAGTGTTCAAGATCAAACTTTTCCCTTTTGTTGCCAACCGACAAGCCATAATAATCCAGTTTACCACTAACCAAGTCAAGCCTGAATTAGATATAATAGTGAAATCACCAAAGCATAAAGTGGAAGGCATGAAAGTTTGCCTCCCATAGCTCTTTAAATGCATGAAAGCTGAAAATGAAAATTGCCTTATGATCTCTAAATAAGCAACTCTATCTGGCATAGTCTTAGGCAACAAATAAGGTGCAACTTTAGATCCATAAACCCTGATAACAGTAAAATCCCCAAACATGTACCATTTCCCCCAATTGTGATTTATCCCTGCTTCATGACCCATATCTTTTGGTCAAAGAAATCTTAAGATCTTTGGGGAGAGGTTGTAGTCACATTTGTGGCCTAGCATCTTGTATAGTGGTTTGACAAAATATTCCTCAAAATATAGGTAGTGGGACCTCCCACACCTGTTGTCCCACACAGATGTCCACATTTGTACATGCCTTGAATTTCCATCATTATCTAAGTCTTTTATTCTTAATTCCTCACCCCATATCCCCATCACCTGCCCTTCATATAATATCATGTGCATGAAAAGAGAATAGTGCTTGAAATTAATGGCTTCACTATCATTCTTGATGATATTGAGGGTATTATTGATGGCCTCTAATAAATACTCTGCATAAACATATGATTGGGTATTATGGCTCTAGATGTCTGTGGCTAAAACCATGGGAGCAATTGTCATGTTCTCAGGAACATCAATTCCCAGTACTTGACCAGCTGAGTAATAAGTGTATTGAAAGTATTCTTCAAACAAAGCCACAGAGAATGGGGGATTATCTTCACTAGAGAACCTCATGGTTTGGTTACCCACACCTTTAACCCTATGTAGAGGCAATTTCCACCTCCTGTAACTTGTGTCCATGGTGCGGTATTCCTCCAACAAATCTCTGATTCGTAACTTTGTTTTCAGGGAAGTGTCTAGCTAAAAAATCATGGAAATATAATTTGGCTTTATGACCATGAAATGTGACCCATTAGGAAAATGAATTTCTCTCATCTTCATATTGTAATTCTTTACCAACACCTTTATTAACTCTACGTTCACAAAGACATTGGGTACTACAAGTTTACCCAATTTCAAATTCCATGGGTTTGACACTAGGCTATGTTGTAATTTCTTGCTATAATGATAAATAAATAGGTCATAACCCCTACACGAAGTCCATACATCTCCCAGATTTTTTTTTTATCTACTAATGTCACACATAATGGGTTAAGCTATGTTATTCTTCTAGATTTTGGCCAAAACCTGGGACACTGATCGATTAATTCTTGATTCAATTGCCTAGCTTTAATTTTCTATCTTTTTTCTTTCTGTTTTCTTGGGGTTTTTTCCATCTCATCCCTACTCATGCAATTCTTTCATCTACTTACTAAGAAAATACTTTGAGCTGAGTCTAGACCACTTACTTGGATAAATGCTACAAATTTCTAGCTACCTACCACTGTCCAACTTGGTTCTCCAAATCCTTCAATTACAATTCATAGTGATTTCAACTTCTTTGAGGCTATATTTATCAAATTTCAGGACAGTTCATCCAGCCCTAGTTCATAAATGGTGCTCGCGCCACCTTTATGATCAAGTTCTTCATTAATAGTGGTAGTCTCATTGATATGTTTGTTAGTCACATCAATCAGACTAATCATGATTTCATAACTGTCGAAAAGACTTTTAAGTAAAATGCTTGTTGTTTCTTTGATATGCTGATATGGTGGTTTTTTTCCCTTCCCTTCTATTGTTTACCGCACTACCACCTTGCTCAAGGCTTCTTGCTGCGAGGTTGTGGTGTATACCGCTCTACCGCATATGTTTCTCACCTTCTCGATGGTGTATGCTTTTGATCATTACTTGAAGAGTGTCAATGAGACAATCTTATTTGTCTTACCAATATTTCAATGTCTCATTGACATTAGATCTTATGTTCCTCTGATGTTGGTTTCCGGTGTCGATGAGACAAGTTAATGTCTCTTGCCAATATGCCAATGTCTCATCAATAATTACTTTGTTATATCCAAGAGTTGTGTTTCCCCGAGCACTTGTAGATATACCTTGTCGATGTGACATAAGTGATTCTCTCCTTGATATGCCCATATCTTGTTGACATTCACTATTTTACATCATCAATGAGACATATAAATAAGTCTCTTCAACATAGGGGTGTTGATAGGGAGGTCTGAGGAATCAATCATTGATTCTTGCTCTAGGTCTTTCTTGCAAGACCTCCTTGGTGTCTTGCTTCACCACCTTAACCTATAGGACCTTCTAGTGCTCAGGATCCCCTGGTCTTTCTCTACCAACCCCAACTATCAACATAAATTCTTTCTACCAATTCAAATCTTGGTGCAAACTTGCAACTCTACCCTTAGCCCTTAATCCACCCTAAAGGCTACAATACCACCAAAGCTTGAATTTTGATTTGCAGGGGTGTGGAGGTGTTTCTATTCATTGTAATCCATCCAATTTTGGTTCTTGAGGGTCCTCCTACCTCCATGTCTTGGTCGCTTTCACCAAACCCTCATTTAGGTCTTAAAAGGCTACTAGCCCTAGGAGCCCCTTTTAGGTCTCCTTCTCCGAGAAAATTGGTTATTACTCAAAACTTTCCAAAGAACACTTCAATCTTTCTTTGAGGTTCTTGGTTCATATGAACACCTCTCAAATATTTTTGAGGTCTTGGGTCTTTATCTGTCGTACAAGGCCTCAACTTGAAAATGGGCATAAACTAGGGTTTATAAGCCCTTTTCTGGCTACTTCCAAACTGCTAAGTATTCCTCTCACCAAATGGACTGATGGAGTTTCCTCTTGATTACCAAGTCTTGGAAAGACTCAAATCTGCCTTCTCCAAAAGGAAATTCAACTAGAATCTATCACCCCTGTAAGTTATGTGCTTTGCACTTAAGTCTTCCTAGCTGGGCACTTTCCTGGCTCGCCTAAGGAAAGACTTTTCCAACAACTCATGTCTTTTCTAAAACCCTAAAACCTACCATATGTACATACATGGAGTCTAGTCACTATTCCCAAAGGGCTATACAATTTGTATGGTGGGAAAGTGAACTAATACTCCATTCTTTCCAAACTGCCTGGTTCAGACCAGCAACAGTGTAGAAACCAAAACTAATTGCAAACAAAGATTAAAACTGCACAAAGGAGCTATCTAATGCTACACAAAGCTTGAAGAAACACTACTCTACATCCTACATAGATTTTGGTGCTATGACCAATCCATCAAAGCAACAATACAATGCAAAAATTAGGAAATTCTCACAAAACACAGTTGTTTCTTCTTGAATTCAAAACTTCAACAATTTCAAATACTTCTGACCCTTCTCCAATGCTAAAGCATTCCTTAAATAGGGTTCCTCAATCAGTTATGCTCCCTTGGGCTCTTCTTGGCCGTATGAAGCTCTAATTGAGCATTATTTGCAAAATTGAAAAGCAATTCCTAAAAATCCTTAAAAGGTCAAAAACTTACAAGCAAAAACCCTTAGGCCTAATCATTGGTCAACATGACCTTCACCAGATAATCAACATCCAAACTAAAATTCCATGAAGGCTTACATCAAAATAAACTAAGATTTATTGCCTAGTTGTCCTTGGAAAAACTAAGATAACTTATGGGTGCTCCTGCACCATTCTCCCCCTCAGCCAAACACTAAGGATTGTGAGGAGAGATCAGTGACACATCAATTCACTGCTTCTTAAACTGAGCTTCATCCACCCATGTAGCCTCAAACTCTAGCTTGTCCTTCCACTTGATGAGGTGCTCCATGTACACTTTATGCCTTGTAGATTTCTTCACCCTTGACTCCAAGATCCTTTCTTCTTGAAGCTTGTCTTGAGTAGGTAAGGCTATGTTGCTTACATCCTTGAAGATATCCCTACTGTTCTGATCCATGTCATTGATTGTTCCCTTATATCTGATCAGATCAGCTACATTGAACACTGGAGAGATGCCTAAATCTGTAGGTAATTCCACCTTGTAGGCATTCTTCCCATATTTGGCTAATACCTTACATGGTCCCACTCTTTTCATCTACAATTTGGTTGATATCCCCTTCTGCAACCTAGATTTGTTGAGGTGGACCATAACATAGTCTCCTCCTACAAATTGTAGATCCTTTCTAGACGAATCCACCTTCTCTTTCAACTTTTGAGTAGCCTCGGTGACTGTCTTCTTCACCTGCTCCTGAATCTCCTTCATGGTCTAAGATAAATCCTCTGCATGTTCACTCCTATGCTCCATAGCTCCTAGATCCCTAAGCTCACACACACCTCTTGGGTGCATTCCATACACTATTTCAAAAGGACTCTTCCCTGTAGTCCTGTTCACACTATCATTGTATGCATACTCAGCCTTTGATATGACCAAGTCCCATGTCTATCCATACTCTTTGGTTAGGCATCTTAGAAGGTTACCTAGCACCCTATTAACCACCTCTATTTTCCCATCGGTCTGAGGATGGTAAGTTGATCCAAAAGACAGGTTGGTACCTAATCTGCTCCATAGAGTCTTCCAAAAATGACTCATGAACTTTGCATCCCTATCCGATACAATGCTCAAAGGAAATCCATGGATCCTTACAATTTCCTTGAAGAAAAGGTGAGCAATGTAGCTAGCATCATGTGTGGTCTTGCAAGGGATAAAGTGACTCATCTTGCTAAATCTATCTACCAACACATAAACACTATCAAACCCTATCTTAGTCTTAGGGAGTCCTACAACAAAATCCATGCTAACACACTCCCATGGTTTGTTGGGAATGGGTAGAGGTTGATACAAACCTGCATTACTAGCTCTCCCTTTGGCTTTCATACAAACTACACACTACTCCACATACCTCCTGACATCCCTTGGAAACTTGGGCCAATAGTAGAACCTTTGCACTAGTTCCATTGTCTTGTTGATGCCAAAATGACCATTAAGACTACCATTGTGCTTCTCCTGGATGAGATTCTCTCTCATTGAACCTTTTGGAACACATAACTGATTCCCTTTGAACAAAATTCCACTCTACAGTGTATAGAATGAGAATTGACTATGAAAGTGATTCTCAAAATCAGAACATACCTTATATGCCTCTGAGAAGTCTTCATCTTCACCATAGAGATCCTTGAAACTATCTATTCCAACGCTCTTTATCTGTATCTCCTGCACTGTCAGCAACCTCCTACTTAATGCATTTTCCAGCTTATTCAACTGTCCCTTCTTGTGCTTGATGGTAAATGTGAAGGCTTGGAGGTATTCCATCCATTTCAAATGTCTATTGCTCAACTTTTCTTGTGTGTTGATGTATCTAAGTGTCTGGTTATCAGTAAACACCACAAACTCTTTGGGTAGGAGATAATGCCTCCACTTCCTAAGTGACTGTACTAGAGCATATAGTTCCAAGTCATAGGTAGAATACTTCTGTTTAGCTTCATTGATATTTTCACTAAAGAAAGCTACAGGCCTGCATTCTTGGCTTAGTACTCCTACTGCAATTCCAATGGCATCACATTCCACAGTGAATAACTTATCAAAACTAGGTAATAAAAGAATAGGTTGAGTTGCCACTTCTTGTTTTAGTTTCTCAAAACCTTTCTTAGCTTATTGAGTCCACTTAAACTTAGTCTTTAAGCCACCTTTGATTGTATCTAGGACTAGTGCAATATGTCACTAAAGTTTCTTATAAACTTCCTATAAAACTGAGCCAATCCATGAAAACTTATTACCTCTGTCCCAGTGGTTGGTGTAGGCCAGTTTAGGATAGCTTCCACCTTGGTTGGATCCATATTCAATGATCCTTGGGATACTATAAACCCCAAATACACAAGCTCTTGATTGAAGAACTCACATTTCTCTAGGTTGATGGCTAACTTCTCTTCTTGCAACCTTTTGAGAACCAACTCCACATGCTTTAGATGTTCTTCTATTGTCTTGCTACAGATGAGTATGTCATCTAGATATACCACCACAAATCTACCTGTGAAATCCTTAAGCACTTCATTCATGAGCCTCATGAATGTCCTAGGGGCATTTGAGAGGCTAAATGGCATCACTCTCCACTCATAAAAACCATTAGTTGTCTTAAAAGTTGTCTTCCACTCATCTCTATCCTTGATTCTGATCTGGTGGTATCCACTTTTGAAATCCAACTTGGTGTAGTACTGAGCTCCTCCAAGACAATCCATCAAGTCCTCAATCCTAGGAATAGGAAACCTATACCTGATTGTGATTCTATTTATAGCTCTAGAATCAGTTCATAACCTCCACTTACCACCTTTCTTGGTTGCTAAGACCACTGGTACTGCACATGGGTTGATGCTCTTCCTAATTAATCCTTGATCCAACAACTCCTTCACTTGTCTAGCTACCTCTGGGTTCTGATCTGGTGTAAGCTTGTAAGCTACTTTTTTTGGAAATGAAGCTCTCAGTATGAACTCAATCTGATGGCTAATGGCTCTCTTTGGAGGTAAGGTTGTTGGTGTTCCATCACTTACTATGTATTTGAACTGTTCTAACAACTTTTGGACTGCTTCGGGTATGACTATTTTCTTAGTCTTGTCCTCTTCCTTGGGTTGCACCATGACCACATATCCTTCACCTCCTTGTTGTATAGTATTGATAAACTCCTTTCCACTACTTAACAAGACACTAGGGGTCTTTGACTATCCTTCTTCCTCATTTCACAATGACTGCAACTTGAATGTCTTTCCTTCCTTTTTGAATGAGATAGTATTTTCCTTTCCATCATAGATGGCACCTCTGTCATACTGCCATGGTCTGCCCAATAGAAGATGACATGCATCCATGGGTAACACATCACAAAACAACTTGTCCTTGTACCCTCCAATGGAGAACTCCACCGTTTTCTGCTCATTGACAAGAACACTTTGTCCTTTGTTCAACCATGTCACCTTGTAAGGATTAGTGTGGGGTACCTTCTCCAACTTCAACTTCCTCACTGCCTCCTAAGAGATTATGTTATCAGTAGACCCTGAGTCCACTATAACCTTGCACACCTTCCCAAGTATTTTGCATCTTTCCCTAAATAAGGCTCTCCTTTGCTTTGGCTCTTCTTTGACTGGTTGTCTAATTAGAACCCTACTAAACATCAAGTTCTCCCCCATTTTTGATTCTATGTGACTAACCTCTGGTGACTTGACACTCATGGTGTCCTCTTGTGCATATGCCACTCTCTTCTCAGTATTTGATGAAGATGCTTTCTCCGGGAACCTATAAGCTGGATGTCCTACTTGACCACAGTTATAACATTTCATATTGGCAAAGTATGAGCTACTTCTGCCTACTCCTCTCCCTCTATTTGAACCTCCTTGAGGTCCTCTGCCTCTTTCATAGCCTCCTCTAGAAGTTGTTTCACTTCCATGCTCCATAAGTTTTGACTCTCCCTGATTTCTTTGTTCAGTCCCTCTACCTTGGTATCCACCTCTATGTCCTCTTTGATCTTTGCCTTTACCTCTGCTCTTAGAGGCCTAGTCTTGTTTCCTCTTACTCCTCTCTTTAATCTTTATATCCAATTGATAGAATTGGTGCACTATCTTGGGACTTAGAAGAGTCATCTCCTCTTGAATGTTCCACTTCAAACTGTTAAGGTATCTAGCCACCTTAAGACTTTCATCCTCTGTAATGTTAGACCTCATACAAAGTTTTTGAAACTCCTCAGTATAAGAGTTCACATCTTGGTCTCTTTGCCTCAAGCTCTGTCTTTTCTTGTGCAACTGAATTTCATAATCATCAGGCATGTATGCTTCTCTCACTTTGGTAACCATTCACTTCCAAGTATAAATAGGCTTCTTTCCTTCCTTTTCCCTCTTTGTCTAAAAGAACTTCCACCATGTCAAGGTAGAACCTCTCAATCTTGATTTGGCCACCTTTACCTTTTGTTCTTTAGTGACTCCATCACATTCAAAATGGTTTTCCATTCCCTCTATCCAATCCATGACCAGATCAGCTTCCATTTTCCCACTAAACAATGGTATGCCTTCAAGTGATTTTCCACTCAAAGCCTTCTATTCCTTCAAGAAAGGCTCTTCTTGCAAAATAGGGTCAGGTTTAGGGATCTTGTATTCCTCTGCAACCTCTTCTTTCTTTGGTACCCTTCCTTCAAACTACACATCATTCAATGCTTGCTCAAGTTGGTCTATTCTTTCCCTCAATAGCCTATTGTCTTCCTCCTGTCCTTCGACCATCTTGGCCAATTCTGAATTTGTCACCATGATGGTAGAACCACTAGACTCAATCTCAGACATACAACAGTCAATCCCAAATATTTTGCTTGCTCTGATACTAATCTGATAGGGAGGTTGGAGGAATCAATCACTGATTCTTGCTCTAGGTCTTGCTTGCAAGACCTCCTTGGTGTCTTGCTTTACCACCTTAACCTATAGGACCTTCTAGTGCTTAGGATCCCATGGTCTTGCTCTACCAACCCCAACTATCAACACAAATTCTTTCTACCAAGTCAAATCTTGGTGCAAACTTGCAACTCTACCCTTAGCCCTTAATCCACCCTAAAGGCTACAATACCACCAAAGCTTGAATTTTGATTTGCAAGGGTGTGGAGGTGTTTCTATTCATTGTAATCCATCCAATTTTGGTTCTTGAGGGTCCTCCTACCTCCATGTCTTGGTTGCTTTCACCAAACCCTCATTTAGGTCTTAAAAGGCTACTAGCCCTAAGAGCCCCTTTTAGGTCTCCTTCTCTGAGAAAACTGGTTATTACTCAAAACTTTCCAAAGAACACTTCAATCTTTCTTTGAGGTTCTTGGTTCATATGAACACCTCTCAAAAAATTTTGAGGTCTTGGGTCTTTATCTGCTGTACAAGGCCTCAACTTGAAAATGGGCATAAACTAGGGTTTATAAGCCCTTTTCTGGCTGCTTCCAAACTACTAAGTATTCCTCACACCAAATGGACTGATGGAGTTTCCTCTTGATTACCAGGTCTTGGAAAGACTCAAATCTGCCTTCTCCAAAAGGAAATTCAACTAGAATCTATCACCCTTGTAAGTTATGTGCTCTGCACTTAAGTCTTCCTAGCCAGGCACCTTCCTGGCTCGCATAGGGCAAGACTTTTCCAACAACTCCTATCTTTTCTAAAACCCTAAAACCTACCATATGTACATACATGGATTTTAGTCACTGTTCCCAAAGGGTTGTACAATTTGTATGGTGGGAAAGTGAACTAATACTCCATTCTTTCCAAACTGCCTGGTTCAAACCAGCAACAATGTAGAAACCAAAACTAATTGTAAACAAAGATTAAAACTGCACAAAGGAGCTATCTAATGCTACACAAAGCTTGAAGAAACACTACTCTACATCCTACATAGATTTTGGTGCTATGACCAATCCATCAAAGCAACAATACAATGCAAAAATTAGGAAATTCTCACAAAAACACAGTTGTTTCTTCTTGAATTCAAAACTTCAACAATTTCAAATACTTCTGACCCTTCTCCAATGCTGAGGCATTCCTTAAATAGGGTTCCTCAATCAGTTATGCTCCCTTGGGCTCTTCTTGGCCGTATGAAGCTCTAATTGAGCATTATTTGCAAAATTGAAAAGCAATTCCTAAAAATCCTTAAAAGGTCAAAACCTTACAAGCAAAAACCCTTAGGCCTAATCATTGGTCAACATGACCTTCACTAGATAATCAACATCCAAACTAAAATGCCATGAAGGCTTACATCAAAATAAACTAAGATTTATTGCCTAGTTGTCCTAGGAAAAACTAAGATAACTTATGGGTGCTCCTGCACCAGGTGTCTCATCTACATTTTTGATCTGTGCTTTGTGCTAATGTTGGGGAGACTTTAGAGGGATTCTCATCAACATGGTGTTGTCTTGGCAATATGCTATGAGCAATCATAGGAGTATTTCAAAGGAGGAATACACTTTGATGATATGATCAAGGGTTTTATTTGCAAGCTCACGTGAGGGATTTTATTAAATTTAAGTTATTATGATAGGAATTCTATGCATATGGTGGATGTAAGAGATGAGTGAAGATGGAAGTATGAAAAAATAATTAGGATGGAATTTTGGCTACAACACAATCCATGTTTAAAAAAGGATGATTCTTATGGCCTAAACTTTGAAATGCTTCAGTAATATTATTTGTGTTGATACAAATTATGTATTGCAATATACTTAAATTGTTCAATCTTTGGTATGAATTGTTGGTAGAAAAAAATAGGATTACTTGGATGCTTCTTCCATTCATTTTGTATCAACATATGTTCGTGAAGACACAAAAATTAATAGCTCAATCAAGTAGAGATTTTTTTATTTTCACATAAGAGTAAGGTACATTTTTATTTTTGCTACATTACATTCATGTGCATAAACAAAATCAGAAGATTACATTACTAGATTGCACTTATGCAGATGCATATAATATAGGAAAGATTGCACAATCCTTTCAAAAATGTATTCTTTATTGATAATGTAAATGTATGTTGTTCCACACAAGTCATGGAACTGACTATTTGAATACATATAATCGAAAAACTATACATTTATAGATACAAAAGAGAAAAATTCACATAAAGAGAAAGGGTACAATGATGAATCCCGGTTGCTTTATTCTGGATCATCTTCAATCTTCCTGCTTTTCTAAGCCTCCAAGTTGATGTCTTCCTTGTTGCTCCTAGGTTCCCTACATTTGAGTGAGAAGAGTGTTGTTAGAACAATGAAGGATCACCAGTCAAAATATGTGCATACATATATAAACATATATTTTGATCATCATGTGCATTCAAATAACTTGCATACCATAGATGTCCAGGAAAACAAGAAAGTTGTCAAACATATCTATCATATGCTCAATTTTATCTAACATGTTTTCTCTTTGTGTAGGTATAGATAAAATTAGGTTATTTTGTTTATTTGGTTACAACATGTGGGGTGAAATGTGGCTCCCACAAGGGCTGAGCCCATCTTGCTTCCCTATTGTTTCATTTGAGAAGGATAATCACAAGTAAACCATCCATGAAGCATTAAAGATCAATCTTTGCAAGGATAGTGGAGTATGTTGGTAAGGGCTAATCTCCTCATTGATAAAGATTTATCCTTATTAATAAGAACTTTCCACTGTCAACATAGCCATGATTCTGAAAAAATTGATCATCAAGGATTCCTAGTTTTCATTAACAATTTGGTTAAAATTAAGCAGCCCCAAGCATCATAACAGTCGCAAGAATTGAACATGAGGGGTAGTCATGTAGATTAAAATCTTACACAATAGTCATCACTTGCAAAGATAGAGACATCATGTTTCCATATAACAAATTAAATCGAATGCATGAAAGGTACAATGATGAAGTCCATAATAGTGAATGTTGCTTAAGAGGGATTGAAGGACAAAATTTTGTATCAAGGAGAACAAGGTAACCTCAAACGCTATTGTACCTGAGTATGACAATACCTGAGCTTCTAGTGTTTCTAGATGGAACCTATAGCGGAAAAGTGTAGGACCTCCATCTGAAGGAACCATCTTCGGAGCTCTTCCTTGAAATGAGGGTTGAAAATATTAGAAGAAAAGAAATTTCATAATTCTAAAGTAACAATTTGTATCAAGACAAATGTCAGAAAGTATAATTAAAAAGACAAATCCTTACAATTGGACCAAACAGATTTATGATTTTATCTTTAGAATGTAGGAACTTTCTCTGTTGGAGCTTCACGACCTGAAATTGGATCTCCAATTGGACCAATAAAATTTATGATTTTATCTTTAGAATATAGGAACTTTCTCTGTTCGATATTCAAGACCTCAAATTAGATCAGAAGTTGGATAAGCAGATTTATGATTTTATCTTTATAATGTAAAAAATTTCTCTATCAGATATTAAAGATGTAAGGTTGGATTAGAAACTGGATAAGCATATTTATGATTTTATCTTTAGCATGTAGGAACTTCCTTTGTCGGATATTTGGAAATTACTACACACAAGTTCTGCTTCGGAGCGAAAAAACCTGAAAGTGTTTCACACCGGCTCAAGGTACAATCCAACCTAGTTATGAAACCGATAGCAATCTAATTTTGCTTGAACCGTCCATACCCAAACCTTGCATTACAATCTATTCTTCTTGCACATAAAAATGCCACATATTAACCCCTTCTAAATAAAACTCAAAATACCATGAAACAATGAGTCCCCTTTATTAGTAAGTAAGTAGGCAGTCTATAGGGCATCGTTTGATTTTATACAAGGATGCTCATGAAAGGAATCTTCAAGTGATAGTGAGTGAGTTGTTTGAGATTACAGCTGATGGTGCAATATCCAGTCTTAAAGGTAGTTAGAAAAGTAGTAAATGTGCAAGAAAATAAAATTGTACACAACAAACAATTCACAATGTTATCTTGCATAATGTCTTAATTTTGAAGACAAAAAATTTCATTGTATCTTGATGAAAGTAGTGACCTTAATGGTCAATCAATGGCAACGATGATTTTAAAACATGCTATTGTTCTTATGGAGGCAACATTTTAAGCAAGGTGGTGAGTGGTGGTTTGGAACAATGGCAGGTATGAAGGACTTGCTTTATATGCATACTATGCAGTCTAGCTTAAGACAACATTCTTAGAAGAGATTGAAGGTGGATTATGGAACTCAAGTGTTACATGATAAAGATTAAAGCAAAGACTAACATCTATTTAAAAGCCACCATCATGAAGATATTAAAGATGTCAAATGCAAAACCCTAGCAGCTGGAGTAATGAACATAGTGCAAAAGAGGACAGTGTGCTAGGGCAGATTTAGGAAATCTCCACATTATCTAATCACAGGAAAATACATCATTTATTTATTTTTTTAAATTACAAGAAATTATTAT
>VDFB02000003.1:329752073-329802782 GCA_007258455.2 Sequoia sempervirens
GTAGAGAGGGAATGAGGGAGGGAGGGAGAGAAGTGAGATATGTAAGGAAAGCAACGGTATAGAAGCAACTTTCCTAACGTCAAATCCATAGGGAATTAAGCAGACAGTACTTTTAATTTTTCTAATTACAATCCAATTAAGACACACATGGAAGATTTATAGAAATAGAGAAGATACTCAAAGACAATGAACAACAGATTTACGTGGGAAACCCTTTTGGGAAAAAACCCACCACACCAAGCTGAATCTCTTTGTCTTACAGTAACAAAAATTACATACAATTAGAGATATGACTCTCTAATATTAGTTCACAGTAGCTTCTTCACTATTCATCTAGTTACAGAAAAGCTCTCAACAATTCAATTTCACTTATTCCTAAAAATCAGAATCCATCCTTTAAAACTTATCACATTCTAATTTTTTCCTTCTGTTCATCTTTATCTACCATTGCCCCATCGTAGAAAGTTTCCTCTCGAGCAATTGATTTTTCCCTGCATGCTATTCAGCTCCAGTATCACAACAGTTGCAAAAAATCTAACTGCCACCCATTTGAAATCGCTTCATCTGATTGGTCCATGAGGCTCTACATAGGATGGTCAAACTGGTCAAGGGTGTTCAACTTTGTTGGCATATCGGTGAGACACTAACAGTGTCTCCTCGATGCCACAAAGTCTCCATATCGATATCAACATAGGTTCATAGTCTGCAAGATGATATACCAAACACCATGAGACATACTGAATCCATCGACATCCAATGCATCCCTATCAGAAAGAGATTTCTCATCAACTAGACTCATATTGTTGCTCACAAGTCATAGCGACTTCCACTTTGCTATCAGCAAGACTTTCCATTCGCTAAGATGTTTCGCCGGGTCTCCGCAAGTTTCACCAAAGCACCTGACAGTCGGCAAGACATTCGTCTTTCGTCGAGACTTTACACCAAGTTCATCCAAGTCTTACCGAGTTGGCAAGACTTAAGTCTTTCACTAAGACCTTACACCGGCTGAACATGTCACAACGAAGCATCGAAGATTCGGTGAGACTTATCATCTACACCAAGACCTTATACTGAGGTCTTAAGTCACCCCAAGTGCTGCATTCTCCAGTCGGCAAGACTTATGTCTTTCACCGAGACCACATATCGAGCGCCCATGTCTTGCTGAGTCGGCAAGACATTTGACTTCACCAAGACTTTTCACTGGGCACCAAGAGTTACACCAATGACTTGAGTTGCATCCCCATCGGTGAGACCAGGCACCATTCACATAGACTTCATACCAAAGTCTTTTGTCACCTTGAAGGTGCCAAGTGAAAACTCTCGTCGGCGTGACCTTTCATTGTTGCTTAGAGATCTTCCTGATGCCCTTGAGTTACCCCGATAGCCATATGCTATTGGTGAGACATTCTCCAATCGACAAAAGATCACAGTGAATGCTCTATGTTACAATGATGGACTTCATTTGGCAAGACATCACCTTTGTCTTGGCGACATGGACATTTCAATAAGATTCATAACAGTTAGTCAGCTAGACATGAATAATGTCATAGTGACTTTGCCCTGTAGGAGTTACATGTCAGTAAGAATTGAGGCACATATTTGAACAAGCTCCCACTTGACAAAGATCTTACTGACACCTCTAGAGCATAAACAAACTACTGAAAAACATGGGCCAAGAGGCCCATCGAACTGCAACACCACCTATATTTGTCCGTGCTCACAGGCTTCGTCAATGCATTTGCAACATTCTACAGAGTATCCACTTTCTCCAAAGAGACCTTCCCATCCTCCACCATATCTTGTACAAAGTGATACTATACATCTATATGTTTCGTCCTGGCATGGAAAGTAGGATTATTTGCCAAACATATAGCACTCTGACTGTCACAGTAAATAGTAATTTTTCCTACATCAAAACCAATGTTAGAACACAAACATTTTAACCAGATTGCTTCTTTACAGGCATGTGTAGCTATCATGTATTCTACCTCTGTAGTGGACAAAGTGACTACAGCCTACCGCTTGCTCATCCAACTTACTGCACCACCATTCATCATGAAAACATATCAACTGGTGGATCTTTTGCTGTCAATGTCCCCTGCCCAATCAAAGTCCACATAGCCTAGAATACTGAGAGTCATCTATGATTCAACCAAGTTCCCATGGTAACACAGAGCATAGTCTAAAGTACCCTTCAGATATCTAAACACTCTCTTCACAGCATCCCAATGTGTCCTTCCAGGATTAGCCATAAACCGACTAAGAACTCCCACTGCTTGGGCAATGTCTGGCCTTGTACAGACCATTGCATACATAAGGATTCCAACTGCACTAGCATAAGGTACACTAGTCATGTCCTCCATCTCAGTAGGAGATTTTGGACAATCCTCAACAAATAGCTTCGTTCCCTGTGTAACTGGAACAACTGGCTACTTGCACTCAGTCATACAAAATCTCTCTAGAACAGTCATGATATACTTACTCTGATTGAGCCAAAGTTTTCTATTTTTCCTATCCCTGGTTATTTCCATTCCTAGAATGTACCTTGCTGCACCAAGATCTTTCATTTCAAACTTTGCAGACAACTGAGACTTAAGATCGGAAATCATTAGCTTACTATTTCCTATGAACAACACATCATCAACATAGAGAGCAATAATAAGGACTTGATCACTTTCAGCTTTGTAATATACACAATGATCACATTTTGATCTTACAAATCCTAATGACAAAAAAAAAGTGTCAAATTTCTGGTACCACATTCTAGGAGACTGTTTTAACCCATACAGAGATTTCTTTAACTTGCAAACCAGTCTTTCCTTACCTTTTTCCACAAAGTGCTCCAGCTGGGACATAGAAATTTCTTCTTCAAGATCACCATGAAGAAACATTGTCTTCACATCCATCTGTTCAATTTCTAAGTCATACGTTGTTGCAAGTGACAAAATAAATCTAATAGATGTCAGCTTAGCTATAGGAGAAAATATTTCTCCATAATCAATTCCCTCTACCTGGGAATAACCTTTTGCAACCAACCTTGCTTTATATTTTTCTACACTGCCATCCAGACCAATTTTGTTTTTAAATACCCATTTACAGCCCACAACTTTTCTACCTTTAGGCAATGGCACCAAACTCCAGGTATCATTCTTTTCTAATGATGCCATCTCTTCATTCATAGATTCCAACCAAGAGTTTGAATCAGATATTTTAAATGCCTCTTTCACAATCCTAGGTTCATCAGTGCTAGAAATTAAAGCATAGGCACAAGTAGACTCTATTAAAGAAAACCCATACCTATCAGGTTGCTTTCTTTCATGAGTTGACCTCCTCACAGGTTGAGGCTAAGGTGGTTCTTCATCTTCTTTAGAACTTTCAGAGGTACTTGAGCTTTCCTCAGTATCAGGTACATTTTGATTTTTCAATTCCTCTTTATTTGGTGTCGGAGGAATTCCTGCTACATCCTTTTCATTTTTTGATTTCTTCTCTGACTGCAAATTTAATGTAGAAGACTTCAGCTCATGAAAGATAATGATTCTGTTGTACAAAACCTTCTCAGTCTCAGGGTTCCAAAGCTTGTATTCTTTTATGCCAACACTATAGCCAATAAAAATACACTTTACAGCTTTGTTTTCCAATTTGGATCTTTTTTCAAATGGCACATATGCATATGCCTCACAACCAAAGACACGAATATGTCTCAGAGAGGGCTTCTTTCCAGAACATACTTCCAAAGGTGTCTTCTCAACAAGAGAAAAGTTAGGAGAATGATTTACCAAGTAACATGTTGTAGAGACTGCTTCAGCCCAGAACTTCTCCTCCAAGCCAGCACTGCTCAGCATACTTCGTGCTCTTTCCATTACTATCCTGTTGAACCTTTCAGCAACTCCATTTTGTTGTGGAGTATAAGGTGTAGTCTTATGTCTTTTAATCCCATGATCTATACAGTACCTTTCGAATTCATCTGAACAAAACTCACCGCCATTGTCAGTCCTTAAGCATTTTATTTTCCTACCAGTCTGGTTTTCAACAAGGTTTTTAAATTCCTTAAATCGACTGAACACTTCTGATTTACTTTTCAATAAACGACACATAGTATCTTGATTTAGACAGAGAAGGAATATTCACTGGACCAAAAACATCAGAATGAATATAATCAAGAAAACTAGAAGATTTGTGAAGACTAGAATAAAATGAAACACGGTGTTGTTTACCATATATGCAATGTTCACAAAATTCTAACTCAAGGTTACAATCTTCAAGCCCTTCTACCAGGTTTTTATTTTTCAAGGTTTTTAAACCTTTCTCACCAATGTGGCCTAGCCTATGATGCCAGAGCATAGTCTTCTCTACTGGAAGTTTAACCTCCATGGAGTTTACACCATCAGGAACATTTTCCTTCTTTTCTCCATGAGTAGCTTTTATTGACTTTGCAGAGACACTATTGCATTGAATGGCTTGTGCATCCAACTTATACAAGGTACCAATTCGAGCACCTCTAGCCAGCACCATAGAGCCTCTAGTCATCTTGTAGCCATTTCCAAAGAACGTGACATGCACTCCTATATCATTCAGTTTACTTACAGAAAGTAAATTTCAAGCCAGACCTGGTATATGCATCACATCATTGATTCCCTTCGCTTTTCCATCAAGGAATTGTATTCTGACTCTTCCACAGCCAACAATTTCCAAAGATGAATCACTTACCAAGTACACCTTTCCACCATCATAGTTTTCATACTTTGTGAACCAGTCTCTATGAGATGTCATGTGGAAAGATGCTCCAGAATCAATCAGCCAAACATCATCCGATACTTGTGTAGCCAAAGCTGCAATGAAGGCATCTACATCACTCTAAGAAGAATCATTTCCAGAAGATTTCTTCTTCTTTTTCTCCTCCTTGCAATCCTTTCAGACATGACCAGGTTGCCCACAATTCCAGCACTTCACCTTGGACTTCTTGCCAGGAGACTTTGATCTCCCTTCTAATTTCAATCTGGACTTCTTGTCCTTCTTCCTGCCTTTCTCCTTTGATATACCTCTGACAGCCAGAGCCTCCTTTGCCATCTCAGAAGATTTTCTTCTCATATCTTCTGACAACAAAGAAGCAACAACATATTCCATCTTGAAAGTGGATGTCGTACTCCCAATAGCCATCACCAGATGATCCCAAGAATCTAGCAAAGAACATAGTAGCAACATGCAACAATGTTCATCTTCAATATTCACACCAACAGATGTTAACTGAGCAATCAACATGTTGAAAGCATTTAAGTGATCAGCAACAAATCCTCCCTCCTACATTCTCAAAGAGTACAACTTCTTCCTCAAGAAAAAATTGTTCACCAAGGACTTGCCTTGATAAATTGATGCCAGTCTTTTCCACAAGGAAGAGGCAATCTTTTTTTCATGAACATTTAGAAGAACAAAGTTTACCAAATAGAGCCTTATCATCCCTTTTGATTTTCTATCTGCCAGGTCCCAATCCTCTTGCTTCATGCCTTGAGGCATTGTTCCAGACACAGTAGTCCAAAGATCTTGTTCTACTAACAGATCTTCCATTTTGAGTTTCCACAGCTCAAAATTGCTACCATTGAATTTCTCTATTTCCATCTTCCCAGATGTGCTAGCCATCTTAATTTGTAATTTAAATTAACATAACTCTACAAAACTCCCACTGGAAAAGGATTGACACAAAAAACCAAACCCACTCACAAGGACAACACAACTGGCTAGGCTCTTATACCACTTGTAAGGAAAGCAATGGTACGGAAGCAACTTTCCTAATGTCAAATCCATAGGGAAGTAAGCAGATAGTACTTTTAATTTTTCTAATTACAATCCAATTAAGACACACATGGAAGATTTACAAAAATAGAGAAGATACTCAAAGACAATGAACAACAAATTTATGTTGGAAACCCTTCTGGGAAAAAACCCACCACACCAAGTTGAATCTCTTTGTATTACAATAACAACAATTACACACAATCAGAGATACAACTCTTTGGTATTAGTTCACAGTAGCTTCTTCACTGTTCATCTAGTTACAGAAAAGCTCTCAATAATTTGATTTCACTTATTCCTACAAATCAGAATCGATCCTTTAAAACTTATCACATTCTAATTTTTTCCTTCTGTTCATCCTTATCCACCATTTCCCCATCGTAGAAAGTTTCCTCTCGAGCAATTTATTTTTCCCTGCATGTTGTTCAACTCCAATGTCGGAACAGTTGCAAAAAATCTAACTGCCACCCATTTGAAATCACTTCCTCTGATTGGTCCATGAGGCTCCACATAGGATGGTCAAACTGGTCAAGGGCGTTCAACTTTGTTGGCATATTGGTGAGACACTAATAGTGTCTCCCTGATGCCACAAAGTCTCCATATCGATATCAACATAGGTTCACAATCTGCAAGATGATATACCAAACGCCATGAGACATACTGAATCCATCGACATCCAATGCATCCCTATTAGCAAGAGATTTCTCATCGGATAGACTCATACCACTGCTCACAAGTCACAGCGACTTCCACTTTGCTATCGGAAAGACTTTCCATTCACCAAAATGTTTCGCCAGGTCTCCGCAAGTTTCACTGAAGCACTTGACAATTGGCAAGACATTCGTCTTTCGCTGAGACTTTACACTGAGTTCATCCAAGTCTTACCGAGTCGGCAAGACTTAAGTCTTTCGTTAAGACCTTACACCGGTCAAACATGTCACAATGAAGCATTGAAGATTCGGTGAGAATTATCATCTTCGCCAAGACCTTATACCGAGGTCTTAAGTCACCCTAAGCACTGCATTCTCCAGTCGGCAAGACTTATGTCTTTCACCGAGACCACATATCGAGTGCCCATGTCTTGCCGATTCGCCAAGACATTTGACTTCGCCAAGACATTTCATCATGCATTGAGAGCTACACCGATGACTTGAGTTGCATCCTCGTCGGCGAGACCAGGCACCCTTCGCCAATACTTCATACCAAAGTCTTTTGTCACCACGAAGGCGCCAAGTGAAAACTCCCATCGGCATGACCTTTCATTGTCACTGAGAGATCTTCCTGATGCCCTTGAGTTACCCCAATAGCCATATGCTATCAGTGAGACATTCTCCAATTGACAAAAGATCACAGCGAATGCTCTATGTTACAGTGATGGACTTCATTCGGCAAGACATCACCTTTGTCTTAGCGACATGGACATTTCAACAAGATTCAGAATAGTTAGTCGGCCAGACATAAATAATGTCATAGTGACTTTGCCCTGCAAGAGTTACATGTCAGTAAGAATTGAGGCACATGTTCCAACAAGATAGAGAGGTGTAGAGAGAGTGGTAAGGAGTGATGGATGGAGAGGTAGGTAGAGAGGGATTATGGAGATAAAGATTAGAGAGGGAATGAGAGGGAGAGGTATGGATGGAGAGAGTGGGAGGTGAGATAGAGAGTAATAGAGAGAGAGTGGTAGGATGTGATTGATGGAGAGGTAGGTAGAGAGGGAGAGGGGAGATATAGATAAGTAGAGAGGGAGGGAGATGTAGTGAGGGAGAGAGAGGTGAGATAGAGATAAATAGAGAGTGGTGGAAAGAGAGGTAGGTAGAGAGAGGGAGAGAGGAGATAAATATAAGTAGAGAGGGAAGGAGAGGTAGAGAGAGGAGAGATATAGAGAAGTAGAGAGGGAATGAGGGGGGGAGGGAGAGGTAGAGAGGAGAGAAAGGTGAGATAGAGAGGTGTAAAGAGAGAGTGGTAGGGTGTGATGGATGTAGAGGTAGGTAGAGAGAGGGATTGGGAGATAGAGAGTAGATAGGGAAGAAGAGTGTGAGAGAGTATGGAGGGAGTGAGAGGGAGGTGAGAGAGGTGAAGTAGAGAGAAATAGAGTAGTAGGGAGTGATGGAGGGAGAGGTAGGTAGAGAGAGAGGGGAGATTGAGAGACAGAGAGAGGGAATGATGGAGGGAGGGAGATAAAGATAAGTAGAGAGGGAAGGAGGGAGGGAGTGAGAGAAAGAAGTGAGATAAAGAGAATTAGAGGGAAAAGGAGAGAGAGAGAGAGAGAGAGAGATTTTGAGATCAAGGGAGAGAGAATCAGATAAAGGGATGGAGATAGTGAGAGAGAGGTCTAGAGTGCAAAGGGATAAAAAATGAGTGAGATAGAGAGACAAATAATACAACTTGCTAATTACTTAAATTTCACCTCCTTATTACTGAAATTTGACATGTTGATTATTGAAACTTGTTTAAGTTTGAAATTTGTGAGATCTTCTAAAAACTAGATTTTGCATGATAACTCCTAGAGATCCGAAACCACTCTCAAGCATCCTAAAATTATATACATGAAATATAACTTAAAGTATAACTTAAACGTCCATATGTAAATGTCAACTTATACTTAAATTTTTATTTCTTGTATATAGTTTCCTTGAAATTTATATCTTGCTTTGGGAATCCCCAAGCCTTGGGCTTGGTATTTGCCTCGGAATACCAACCCAAAGGCTTGGAGGGCCTTCCCAATGACCAGAGATGTGTTTTTGAAAAATCTAAAATACTTCACATAATCAGGTTCGTGCTCACCATCAGGATTGCACATGTTTCAATGTAAAACAAATTGAACACCTGGGTAATGTTAGGGTCTCTCTTAGCTATCCAATGATGTAATTTTTTTCACTTTTTGACAATGTTAAGACTTTGATCTATAAATTATTTTGTTTGTGTGTCCCTTTTTTGGAAAAAAGAAGTGTTTGATGTTTTTTTCATTATAAATTAACCATTCATCAAAATTTTAAATAAATTACATTTTTAGAAACTAGACTCCATTCTACAAATATTAAAAATAAATAAAAAACATTCAATTCGTTTCCAAAATTTGTAGGGGTAGCATGGCCAAAATTCTATTTTTAGGAAGTGTCCACTTTGAAAATTAGTAAAAAAATAAATATTCATTAAAAAATTATTAGAAAAATCATGCATCAACTACATATTGTTAGCTAATTTCTCACCAAAGTGATTTTAAAATACTAAAAAAAAGTTCACCATGCTACGTTCCCACAAAAGTTGCTATGTTATGTTTTTTTGACAAAAACAACACCAATTTTTGTGAGTCCCTCTTTTGAACCCCTTAGTATCAATAATTTTCAAAATAAATTAGTAGTTTACAAAGTAAACTCGGAGCACTACAATCCTTGTTTTTTTTACATCTCAAAATTTTGAGTGTAACTATCCTCAATTTCACATCCAAGGTCAGTATTTCCTGATTTCATGAAGAAAAAAAGTAGCCACTTAAGCCCCATTTTTGGGCCCCCATCTTTTTGCACCTACCCCATATCATTATGCAGCACAATATACAACATTAGAACCAAGGTGATGACAAATAGATTAAAGAATGTGTTACCTAGAATCATATCACCAGATAAAATTAAGGGACATAATGGAAGACATCATAATAGCAAATAAAGCAATAGAGAACACAAGGCAAAAATCAATGATGAACTCAATATAAGAAAATTCTATGATAGGGTAAGTTGGTGATTTTTAATGCAATTAATGAGAAAATTTGGGTCTAGTGAACAATGGTTAGAATGGACATTTAGATGCATCTTGACTAAAATATTTTCCATCTCAATAAATGGTTCGCATACAAGGAGATTCACAAATATGTAGTAAAGCAATAAAAAATAAAATAGTCAAAAGCTAGAGATTGCAAGGCTAGGTGACGACTATATGGAGTTAATTAGAGAAAATGGATGACTTCTTACTCACCCACATCAATCAAATAAAGCAGCTAACTTTCTAGCAAATTGTGGAATAAGGGAACAAACTAGCATCCATATTGCAGCATCCCCTCATAATGGGTTGAACCCATAAATATCCTAGTGGTGGATTTTCCGAGGTAGGACAATAGTAATTGTTTGATTGAACCAACATGTGAAAATATGCACATGCAAAGTTGAATACAAAGTATTGAGGGGAAGATAAGAGAATAACCAAAGAGTGGGTTTGCGTCACATGAGGAACTGAAACTAAATTGATTGAAATCCTTCCTTACCTAATGGATGAATGAAGGCAGGCATGGAAAGTGATATAGAGGGTAAAGAGAAAGAATTGCTTTAGATCTCAAAGGATGAAACGTCGAACCAATGTGAGCAAGGAAAGTCATGAGGTTTGAGACAAAGGAAAACTAGTGATACAAGAATAACATAAATAAGATGTTGAAGGAGTGTTGGGTTCACATTACAAGTTGGCATCGTTATTGGAGACGATCTATGCATGTAGAGATGGAGTACCAAAAAAATAATAAGGTGACTATTTAACATCCAAAAAGATGAGTTGGTTCATGCAATACGTAAGACTATAAGAGTTGATATGTGGAGGAAAGGCCACGCTAACTACAAAGAAGTATATGGGATTTTTTTTTCAATATTCTCAATGCGACAGGGTGGAGGACGTAGGTTGAAGTGACTACTAAGCATTTATTCACCCCAAAATTGAGATCACAAGAGAACATCAGAATACCTATCTTCCCATACCCACCAACTTTAGGACTAATAGTAGGGTTATTCAATGCTGAAGTAGCCATATGAAAGAAGACAACCACAACCAAGGTGATGTGATTATTTAGAGAAGGTGTAAACATTAAGGATATGGCATCCACTCGTCAGTGCTTGATCTAATGGAAATGTCATTGTTGTAGGGATCTAAATGGTCCTAAATTCAAAGCTTGCTCAATATAAAAAAGGATATGACATCCTTCCTAGAGTTTGTGAGTGTAAACAGGGATCTCATCTCCCTAAAACATGCCATATGTACTACAATGGAGATTGGAGAAGTGGTAATGACATTGATATATTGGGAACCATAATTTTCTTAAAAGCATGCTCAAAAAGGAAAAATGCAAATTTTTTTATTTTAATAAAAAGGAGCTACCCACTTTGGTAACACTTACATATCAAAAAAAATTGTCCAAGGATATTTATGTTAGAGGTATTATTTTCTCTTACATTACTATCGGTGAATCCAATATTCATACACCACTTGGGACTTTAAACTTAGGGATTTTCTTATTTATATTAGGGTTTTTAGATTTAATATTTTGATTGCATATTGTAACTTTTAGATCTCATTAGGGTTTGGATCCCCCTTTGCTTATGATTCATTGGTATTCTTTCTTTAGATTTTACTCTTCATTATGTGACCTTTTTTTTATTCCAACCTACCCACCTTTAGTGTTTCATTTTTTGTTTTATTTATTTATATAATTTATTGTTGATTTTCCTACTTTTATATCAAATTTTACCTCCTTTTAGTATTTATCCTTTACCTAGGTTTTGCAAGTTATTTGGATGCTAATATTTCATCCACATTATTACTTTCCCTTGAGAAGTGTTGGTGTAAATAAAGTCTTGTACCTAGTTAATTCATTACTAGGGGACTTATTTACACATGTTAAGTTTACTTAGGTCATAGGAAGGAATTTTTCTAGAAGGTGTTAGGTGTCATTAGTTGTTATCTTATCTTTTGACTTGTAACACATGTGAACCTAGCTAAGTGTGATGAGTTGTCTCATGTCATTTGTGTAAGGAAATCTAGGAGCGCATCTTATGAAAACTCCATTTAGTAGTTCCTTCAGTAACTTTCATTTCAATTAGGTTGCCTCAAAGACACGAACAACTATGTCCAAATGTGGAACAGACATAGTTCATTTCCTACATTGATCCATCTGAGAGAAACACATGTAAATTCAACATCAAGCATTAACAGATTCTACTACACGAACCAACAGGCATGAAAGATGAAACATAAAACTAGAACACAGATTTACATGGGGAAAATACTTTCAGATAAAAAACCCCACACTTGAAAGATCGAGCCATTGTATTATTCTGCAACAAAAAGTTACAATACAATTTCAGGCTCTTAGCCTTTTTAGAGATTACATCTTGTTCATCTGGATACAACTGGTAGCAAACTATTCTTGAGAGATCAAACAAAGCAATCAAGATCATGAGAGATTCTAGCATCTTGACTCTGCCTCTCAATCCTCTGCTTCGACCTCATGGCTTCGGCCTTTTGGCCAGCCACTCGGTCCTTACTCTATAGTTCTCTCTCTGGCTCTCAACTCTTCAGCTTTCTTGCTTATCAACTTCCTTTTCTCTTTCTTTTTATCTAGAACATCCAATGCATACATATATGCATTCATTCTCAATAGTCAGAAAGCAAATCACCGACTCAGCATCATCATCATAATGAAGATGTTTCCACTCTGTTGTATATTTTTCCTTCCACACAAAAATGGTTGCAACGGTTCACGTTCTACCTTCTTGGGTTAGTCCACATCGCACCACGTCGGGTAGTATTCACTTAGTCAACAATGATCAACTTGTGTCGCATGTCGGTGAGACACTAGAAGTGTCTCCTCGATGCCACAAGACCCAATTATGCGTTGTTGCCAAGAGTCATCTCCATCGGCAAGACATCACAATGAGCTTCATGTTATACCGAACTCAGCATTCTCATCGGCAAGACAATCGCCATTCGATGAGACATTACACCAAGCTCATAAGTCATTCCAAAGTGTTCCTTAGTCACCAAGACTTCAATCATTTGCTGAGAGATCATATCAAGCCCTTTATGTTATACCGACAATAGACTGCCTCATCGGCAAGACAATCCTACTTCGCCAAGACATCATATCGATGCCTTTAAGTCATACCAAAGACCTACTGTCAGCCAGACATTCCACATTCACCAGGAGATCATATCGTGGTTCCAAATTCATACCGAAACTTTTGTCATCCATCGCATCCCTATCGGCATCCATCTGACAGTCGGCAAGACTTCCCTCTATCGCTAAGAGGTTACAGCGATATTCACATTTCACCCCGAAGACTTTTGTTCACCAAGAGTCACACCAAAGACATCTGATAATTGGCAAGACATTCATCTTTCACCAAGATGTTACACCGAGCCTTCATGTGTTACACCGAAGTTACACAGCCATCGGCAAGACCATCGCAGTTCGCCAAGACCTCTCATCGAGCAAACATGTCTTACCGAGTCGGAAATACTTTTTTCTTTCGCCGAGACTTCATACCGATCACCTTATGTTACACCGATGACCCCTAACACTGTCGTCGAGACATCTCCCAGTCACCAAGAGATCATGTCGATAGGAACAAGTCATACTAATTTCTTCATTGGCCAGATAGACCAAAGTTCATGTCGATATCGGCAAGACTTCCCTTGTCAGTATGAGACATACCGATTGTCCAAGACTCTCCCCAACACTGCTTGTCGCCTAGAGTCACGCCGATATCCGATAGCCACCAACTGTCGGCCAGAGGTCTCCACTTGATAGAAGGTTACAGCGAAGGCCACAAGTCACAGCGACATCACCAGTCGACAAGACAGAAGCATTGTCTTGGTGACATGAGAAAAACACAAGGTTACAACTTCCAGTCGGCCAGACAACAGGAATGTCACAGCGACTTTTCTTTTCCAGGGGTTACAGCCTATGAAATTGAGGCACATTTTCCAACAATCTCCCACTTGATGAATATCACACAGGAACCTCCAAAGCAACCAAAAACTAGGATCACACTAGCTCCATCAGTTCAAACCCTGCAACACTTAAGACACCCAATCAACATGATTCAACAGATAACTATTCACCAAACAATCTACAACAAAGACCAGGCAACCAACTCTAGCTTACTGTCCAACAAAACAACTGATCCCAGCCTTCCAGGAAACCACATAGATCTCAATATGCTCTCATGCTCCATCAAGAATTCTGCTCCAACATCTAAGATGTTCACCAATCAGGTAACAATCCTGTCATCTTCCAACATGCCACCTGTGGAAGAAGAACACAAAGCCAAGGTGTATAAGCACCATTCCAATGTACACAAGTAAAAGATTCCAGTGATATCTACAACAAGATACTGCTACCACTTCACTGTGCTCAGATGCTATACAAAAGCAATATCAACTTCAAAGCTTCAAACAGAACACAACAGTGAACTCATTCTCTAGAAACAAGAAACTATACATCACCAGTTAGAACAACAATCAGACTGACTGCTTCCATCCAACTGATAAACCCACGCGACTGAAAATAGCACCCACAGCTCGTGCTATACTATTCAATCTCACATACCTCATAGGTATCACCATTAGTAAACTTTTGCCAATCCATTAACAACAAATACAAGTTCCAATGTCAACTAGTTGAAGAAGACAAGATACATACAGGAACTCCCACTGCCTGAGAAATCCATATCTGAAATATCAGAAGGCATCGCAAGCCTACCAATACCAGCACAAAGAAAATGTAACCCTGTAGTACCAAAGAAAAAATCCACAATGATATGCACAACCTGCAACAACCTACCACAAGAAACATTTCTCTCACCACAAACCTTCACGGTCATAGAGAGAAATACTGCACATCATCTTCCTGTAGAACATCCTCCTACATACACTTCTAACAGCTAGCTGTGTCAAGAACGATCTTCTTCACATCCCAAAAGAAAGCCTTAACAACATCCATTCATTCAATCACCAAGATCAAACCATCTTTAAAACCAACATGGATTTAAGCATCTCAAAGAAGATCAAACTAGTTCATTTCCCATTTCAGGAAATCAGCCCATACAACATCTCCTACCAATTCTCATTAGCAACAAGGAGATAAAAGATAAAAGATAAAAGAAACTATACAACTTCCACTATGAATCTTCCAGAATCATTAAATAGTAATTCAAGATCCATATCATGAAAGTAAACTTAATAAAACACATCTGAAAAATATAATGGGCCAAATACCTTTTAGATAAACTGCCGAGTAGACCAAGAGTAATCCAAGAGCAATCTCCTCACAGGTCTCTAATTGAACTCACATTCAACCAAGGTGTAGGCTTCTCGAACTTTTTGCTAAAAAACTTTAACAAGAGTAACAAGCAGCAACACTTCTCTCACAAGAGAAAGATAGCCTCACCTTATTCTTCATCTATCCATGAGTACTACCAACCGATCATCTCATGCTAAACTTCAACTACATTACTACAATGTCAAGAAGTATCAAGCAAGTAATCAAGGCACTCAATACACAAAGAATAACCAGATCACTGTCAAAGCTCCAATCATCTAAATTAGGAACTTATCATGACACCATGATCTACACATCCCCATAGGGGATACCATGCTTCAAGTGACTCCACCATTGTCTCAAGTACAATGCACAATGCCAAAACTCCAGTGCACAAACAAGAGTATACCATGTCATAAAGCAAATAGACTTAAGAACATCACCTGTCAAGTACCACCAACACCTTAGCCAAAGACTCCAAGTTTCCTCCATGGATCCAAGATGTTGCACATCTTCAAATAATGTCCATGCAAATGCGAAAGAACCCTTCTGCAACAACATGATATAAAATCTCTCCCTCGAAACATCTGCAACACCAAAGAAGACCATTCACCACCATGTGATGAATCCACAATCACTACTAGAGCTCCCACTAAAAAGTGACATCCAAACTCTCCAAGCATCATGACCAACTACTTCAGGTTCCCATAACTGACTATTCAGGTACTCTATAGCATCCATCCTCTTATCTAAAAACAATCACACCAATGCACAAGTGATCACAGACAAGGCCAACTAACAAATCTGCACCATCAATGAATCAACCTCGTGGATAAAGATAGTCCACATCCAAGTTATCTCACTGCAGCCAATGGGTAGCTAATCCATCAACCGCGTAACTCGTAGATCACAACCATTGAATATGCAAAACCATTATCACATTGAAAACTGCAACACTAAGATCTCAAAGAGAATAACCACGTGGGAAACATGACTCAAACACCAGATCATGCTAAATCTGATTTTCCAATCATGTCCACAATGAGTGCCATAATCAAAGAACCCACAAGCATTACCACAAGAATGCTAAGTGACAAAACACTTACCAACACTCCCATGCAAAGAAATAATCATACCTCCTCAAAACCATGCACCAAGCATGCATGCAGACCTGCAACTATCTCATCCAGCCACACCCCAGAAGGCCAGTGTCTAGACAATAGCTTAACAGCAACTCCACATGATCACAAGTTTTTCTTAACCGTGTAAAACTTGCAAAACCACAGAGCCATGCAAGTACAAATCATCGTTAGAAAGAAAATAGCAGTTCAAAAGAATCCAGGCCCCTTTCAGGCCAACTTTAAACCACCACCATGTACATGCATCCGAGAAAGAGAGAAAGGCTATTGCAAATCATCTAATGATTATCTCCATAGCCTTCAAGCATTCGAGGTTAACAAGAAACAGTGCTTTCCAGCACCATGAACCACCACCTAGCATAAGCACTCTCTTCCATGAATGAGAAACAATCTAGGCTTCTCCATATCACCTAGGAGCCTGTCACACAGACATCAATATGAAAGCTTTACTGCTACATAGCCACAAAGTATGAAAATCCACCTCATACTCCAAGGTTATACCTCTACTAGCCAGGAGACATAGATCACAACATGATCAACTCCCTTTTCCATCTTGACCATCCTTCAAGCTGCATGTTGTCTCAGAATACCACAAGACTTCCACTCATCAAAGCATCAATACATCAATTCATTCCTCCAGATTTCTTCCAACCTATCAAGCTAAGAAATATTCACAAGAGAAATATCCAGAACCAACAACTAGAAGAAGGCTCTGATACCACTTGTAAGGAAATCTAGGAGTGCATCTTATGAAAACTCCACGTAGTAGTGCCATTGGTAACTTTCATTTTGATTAGGTTGCCTCAAAGACGTGAACAACTATGTCCAAATGCAGAACAGACACAGTTCATTTCCTACATTGATCCATCTGAGAGAAACACATGTAAATTCAATAGCAAGCATTAACAGATTCTACTACATGAACCAACAGGCATGAAAGATGAAACGGAAAACTAGAACACAAATATTTACGTGGGGAAAATCCTTTCAGATAAAAAACCCCACTCCAAAGATTGAGCCATTGTATTATTCTGCAACAAACGGTTACAATACAATTTTAGGCTCTTAGCCTTTTCAGAGATTACATCTTGTTCATCTGGATACAACTGGTAGCAAACTATTCCTGAGAGATCAAACAAAGCAATCAGGATCATGAGAGATTCCAATAGATTGACTCTACCTCTCAATCCTCTGCTTCGACCTCATGGCTTCGGCCTTTCGGTCAGCCACTTGGTCCTTACTCTATAGTTCTCTCTCTCTAGCTCTCAGCTCTTCAACTTTCTGGCTTATCAGATTCCTTTTCTCTTTCTTTTTATCCAGAATGTCCAATGCATACATATATGCATTCATTCTCAATAGTCATAAATCAAATCACCGACTCAGCATCATCATCGTAATGAAGATGTTTCCACTCTGGTGTAGATTTTTCCTTCCACACAGAAATGGTTGCAACGGTTCATGTTCTGCCTTCTTGGGTTGGTCCACATCGCACCACATCGAGTAGTCTTCACTCGGTCAACAGCGATCAACTTGTCTCGCATGTTGGTGAGACACTAGAAGTGTCTCCTCGATGCCACAAGACCCGATTACACATTGTCGCCAAGAGTCGTCTCCATCGGAGAGATGTCACAACGAGCTTCATGTTATACCAAACTCAGCATTCTCATCAGTGAGACAATCACCATTTGATGAGACATTACACCGATCTCATAAGTTATTTTGAAGTGTTCCTTAGTCGCCAAGACTTTAGTCATTCGCTGAGAGATCATATCGAGCCCTTTATGTTATACTGACAATAGACTGCCTCATTGGCGAGATAATCCTACTTCGCCAAGACATCATATCGATGCCTTTAAGTCATACCGAAGACCTATTGTCGACCAGAAATTCCACATTCGCCAGGAGATCATATCATGGTTCCAAAGTCATACCGAAACTTCTGTCACCCATCGCATCCCTATCGGTATCCATCTGACAGTCAGCAAGATTTCCCTCTATCGCTAAGAGGTTACAGCGATATTCACATTTCACCCTGAAGACTTTTGTTTACCAAGAGTCACATCGAAGACATCTGATAATCAGCAAGACATTCATCTTTTGCCAAGACATTACACCAAGCCTTCATGTGTTACACCAAAGTTACATAGCCATCGGCAAGACCATCGCAGTTCACCAAGACCTCTCACCGAGCAAACATGTCTTACCGAGTCGGAAAAACTTTTGTCTTTCACCGAGACTTCATATCGATTGCCTTATGTTACACCAATGACCCCTAACACTGTCACCAAGACATCTCCCAGTCACCAAGAGATCATGCCAATAGGAACAAGTCATACCGATTTCTTCATCGGCCAGACAGACCGAAGGTCATGTCGATATCGACAAGACTTCCTATCATTTTTGAGACTTCTCACCAAGACCATTGAGTTACACCAATGACCACAGGTGTATATCTATCAGCAAGACTTCCCTTATCAGTATGAGACATATCGACTGTCCAAGACTCTCCCCGACACCGCTTGTCACCCAGAGTCACACTGATATCCAATAGCCACCAATTGTCAACCAGAGGTCTCCACTCAACTAAAGGTTACAGTGAAGGCCACAAGTCATAGTGACATCACCAGTTGGCAAGACAAAAGCATTGTCTTGGCAACATGAGAAAAACACAAGGTTACAACTTCCAATTGGCTAGACAATAGGTATGTCATAGCAACTTTGCTTTTCCAGGGGTTACAGCCTATGAGATTGAGGCACATTTTCTAACAATTTGATTAAGACCCTTGTTATAATCCTATGACATCTTGTATCTCACCTTGGCTATATAACCAAGGGGTTTCTAATACATTGTACATACAATCATATCATTGAATC
This sequence comes from Sequoia sempervirens, assembly GCA_007258455.2. Lineage (NCBI taxonomy): Eukaryota > Viridiplantae > Streptophyta > Pinopsida > Cupressales > Cupressaceae > Sequoia > Sequoia sempervirens. The sequence goes on from VDFB02000003.1 coordinate 329,770,950, forward strand.
ATATTGATAAGAATACAGTTTATTCTTGTCACATTCCATTCTCTCTTTATGCTTTCCATTTGGTCTCAAGATCTTGGCATCCATAGCCAATTCTCACATGGTATCAAAGCAGATTGGGTGCCATTGGATAGTCTTTTTCTGAAGAGAGATGGTAAATCTTGAAAAGTTGAATATGCTCTTCTCTTACATCGTATGATGATCTAGAGAATAAAAAAAATTGATAAAAATACCAGATCTAGGGAGGGTTCCATTTTGTGGCTCTTTATTGCATGTTCAAATCAAAACTTGTTGCTACAAATTTGAGCTCACCATTAAGTTCAGAAGGTTCAAGATAGTTGGTTTTTCCTTTTGTTTCATCCAAATCGGACATACGATACCAAATCTATGAGGGTTTGAAGCTCAAGAGTGGTTTCCAGATCCAGAAGGTAGCTACAATTTTGGAGTATTTTGGGTCAAATCTGACCCTGTCATCATGTCCAAAAGGCCCAAAAACCCTAAGACCGATTGTTAAATCGTCCAAATTGGAGCAGTTGTCTGGTAAGGAAAAAATATTTCCTAGGGAACCGTACACCCCCTAGGTCATCATAATTACTGTTAGTATGAGAAAAAAATATAACATTTCTATTAGAATTTTTTTGGAAAAATTTCAAAAATTATTATAAAGGTTTCCGAAAAAGTTTTAAATGTGAAAAATTTATTTAAAAAAACCATAAAAAAAGGTTTGTAAATATTTTAAAAGCATTGCACTATGTAGTACATTTGCAAGTACTACAGAAGTACATGTCGGCGCAAGAGGCACCACTTGGTGCACATCTACTAGGCCACGTGGCCCCACTTCATTACCCTATGGGCCTGTCATTTAAGAAATTCGGGCATTCCAAATAAACCGTTCGACGAATTAAATCAACTGATGGTCAATGTACAAATAGGCAAGCACATTTAAATAAAAATCCGGAAACCATTTTCTAAACCAACGGTAAAGTATTTCGTTGCAAGTAGAGAATATTCCATGAAGACCCGACAATGAATGTGATAGGTTCTCGAACATCAATTTTAAGCTATGAAATAAAGGAATATTCAACCCAGGAGCATATTCTTCTGTGACGAGTTGGAAGATGTCAAAATTAATTAGGTGGATTGCTGATGTCATCCCTGCATCAGCATTTTCTAAAAAACTCCCCCCCTCACAGATGATCTTTTCAGTTTTGCAGTTCAACTTTGAAGCTTCATATCTCAATCATTTTGACTCCTTTTTTCGAGCAATTTTTTTTTATTTAGGATAATTTTTTGCACTCTTTGTAGTGGTGAAATAATTTTTTGGTTTTGGTGCATATTTTTTCTAGAATTTGTAGATTCTCATAGGTGTTGTTGCTTCGTCCTCATTTTGGGAACTTTGGGAGCTCATATCTTACTCCTACGGTAACATTTTTGGGTGTAGTTTTTTTTGAAAGTGTATAATTTTTCATGTAATTTTCAATGATATGATCAGATTGATCTCATTTTGTACCAAAAATTGTAAGATCAAGTCTAGCTTGTTATTTTTGGCATCTAGCAACTGTAAATGCATTAAATATAAAGTGTCAAATTAGATATTTCTTGGGGGGTTTCTTGATTGAGTGATTTGGTGGGGGCTGTCTCTTGGTGCATACTTTTGATCTGTTTTCTTGTGATCTCTCATTTTCATAGATCATTCTAAGGTTCCTTTTCTCACATCAAATAATTATTCAACATGGCATCAAGATGCATGGAGTATTCTAATGACAGAAGGTCACTCTCTATATGTTGAAGATAAGGTACTTGAACCTACAAATGTAGATAAAAAGTTAAAATGGATGATTAAACATACCAAATCTCTTGGATGTCTTGTAAACTAGTTTCTCAAGATTTTTTGTTTCAAATTGAATCATGTAAAAATTCTCATGAAGCTTGGGGAAAATTAAGAACATTGTATGGTACTACGAATGAAGTAAGAGGCTATCAAATTGATAATGATTTGATGAACTTGATCCTAATTTTTTTTACCACATCCAAGACTACATCTCCAAATTTAAGCAACTAAGAACACAATTGAAAGAATGCAACATTGATAGAGAGGATTTATAGTTGATTCTGAATGTGTTATCCAAGCTTAGTCCTAAGTATTCAGTATTTTTTTTGGCTTTCATACCTATCAACTTTCTATGGGAGCATCATATGTTGATCCTAAGTTTGATGACTTTGTGAATCTCCTAATCCAAGAGGAAGCTAAGTTAATGAGCATGGGTCTAATCAAGTCTTCCAAGTCACAAGCATTGGTGGAAAGTGAGTCAAAGGTATATAAAGAATCAAGGAATCTTGATAAGAAGTAAAAGAAGAAAAAAACAAGCCACATAAAGAATCAGAATCCTCAAAAGGAGAATCATCAAAGAAGGAGAGGCCTACTTGCACATATTGGAAGAAGGATGGACATGAAGAAAATTATTGTAATAAGAAGGATATTGATGAGTTGAAAAATCTTCTCAAAAGGAATCACATTGATTTTCCTTCTAGAATATCTAAATCATCTTCTTCTCCTACTTCAAAATAGTCTAAAAAGGACAAAGTTCAAGCATCTACATCAGGAAATAAATGACAAGTTTTTATGCTTTTTCAGGTCCAGGATTAGGGAGATGGCTTCTAGATCCAGGAGCATCTCATTATATGGCATCTTCACAATCTATATTCTCTTCTTTTCATCCTTGTACTATGTCTCATAAACTGATGGGAAAAAATACATACATGAGTGTAATTAGGAAGGGATCTATTAGTTTTGAGGACAACACTTTTCAAGATGTTTTATGTGTTCCTCATTTGACGAACAATCTTCTTTCCATATATCAGATTACACATGGTGGAGATGGGAGGACTATGGAGTTCACACCTGATTCACTCATCATTTGAGACTTGGAAAGTCTAGAGATCATTGCTACTGGGGTGGTTGATCATTCATCTTGATTGTATACCTTTGCACATTTTTCCTTTGATGATGATATTATTCCTTTAGTTGTTGATCAAAACCATGATTCAGAGGAGACATTTGACTTCTTGAACTTGGGATTTCTCACATCATATACAGTTCTTGATTCATGCATTTCATCTCCCCCATCTACTGTTGCAATTGATGATACTTGTGTTGCCATAGTTTTGGCTCCTTATGATTCAGTGCAACAGGATCTTGATCATCTTTTAGATTTGACTACTTTGGATGACTTCTTGACAGGTATTTCAGACTTGTTTGTGGAGTCTCATATTGCATATTTTGGGAACACCATTGATGGCATTCATCTTATCTTTGATGAAGATGCTCCTTCTTTAGTTGTTGTGAGGGAACACCTTAGCCTTCTTGTTCATTCTCTACATGATCATTCTTTGCAGATTGACATGACTGTGGATACTTTTGAACAACATTTGGAGGAGGCTTCTTTGTCTTCAAAGGGGATATCTTTGTCTTTGGATCATTGTCTCTCTTATTCTTCCCTCTTATGGGGGGTATTTTTCCTCACATGGGTTTTTTACCATCTAATGCATCATTGAGAGCATTTTAATTTTTGTATTTCATCTCTCTTTTGAGGAGGAGTTTTGTCCCACTAGGTTTTCTCCTTTACTCCGTTTGTGAGAGATTTATTTTGCATATGTACATGGGTACCTAACATGGCCTAGTAGTTGGGACCCATCCTTGCATCTTTGTGTCATTTGCATAATAATCTACTACTCCTTAAGTTGCACTTAAGGGGGGGTGTTGGTGTAAATAAAGTCTTGTACCTAGTTAATTCATTACTAGGGGACTTATTTACACATGTTAAGTTTATTTAGGTCATAGGAAGGAATATTTCTAGAAGGTGTTAGGTGTCATTAGTTGTTATCTTATCTTTTGACTTGTAACACATGTGAACCTAGGTAAATATGATGAGTTGTCTCATGTTATATGATTAAGACACTTGTCATAATCCTATGTCATCTTGTATCTCACCTTGGTAATATAACCAAGGAGTTTCTACTACATTCTACACACAATCATATAACCAAGGAGTTGCACTTAAGGGGGGTGTTGGTGTAAATAAAGTCTTGTACTTAGTTAATTCATTACTAGGGGACTTATTTACACGTGTTAAGTTTATTTAGGTCATAGGAAGGAATATTTCTAGAAGGTGTTAGGTGTCATTAGTTTTTATCTTATCTTTTGACTTGTAACACATGTGAACCTAGGTAAATATGATGAGTTGTCTCATGTTATATGATTAAGACACTTGTCATAATCCTATGGCATCTTGTATCTCACCTTGGCTATATAGCCAAGGAGTTTCTACTACATTCTACACACAATCGTATCATTGAATCATATTGATAAGAATATAGTTTATTCTTGTCACATTTCATTCTCTCTCTTTGTGCTTTCCATTTGGTCTCAAGATCTTGGCATTCATAGCCAATTCTAACGAGAAGAAGTGTCCATTTGAATCCTCAAATGGCCTAATCTAGAGAAAAGGTGGTATGGATATGGATATTTCCATTATTATTACTATTATTCAACCTAAAGTTGATAATTTTGATCATGAGGGGTACTTAGAACCACAACAATTCATCCATGAACTTGCTAGTTTGGAACACAAATAGTCCTACACATTTGGTTGATGCCCTTCATGATTTTTTGCTTGGCGACTTAGCATTGCCCAAAATTTTCCCTTAGTCTCTTCAAATTTTTGGTTACAATTATATCTTGTGAAAATCAATTAGGAAGGAGTCTTTGTTGAAAATAAGTTTTTAAAATATAATTTTTTTGTTCCTTTTTCTTTATTTTTGGTATTTCTAAGTTTTATTAATCTTTTTCAAACTTTTTCATAGTTTGTAAACTTTGTAAAATTGCACGATGGGTTCCTTATGTCAGCAAGTTTGTGAGTTCAAGAACTTCTTATGAACTTGATAAATTCTTTTTGTTAGAGTTTTTGTGAGTTCTTGAACCTTCTATTTTCCTAATAAGTGGTCTTCCTTTATTGTTTTAAATTTCTAAAGTTCACAAATATTGTGACAACAAGTTTTTATTTGTAAGTGTTCAAGTTATCTGTTTCAACTAGTTCACTGGTTTATGGACTTCCTAAAAGACAAACAAAGTTGGAAAAGATAGTGAAAATGGATTCAAAAGTTCAAAGTTGGAATTTTCAGCTAGTTTGTTTTGAAGGTGAATAAAATTATTAAAATTTGAAATGAGATTAAATAAATAATAAACCCTATTCAATAATAAAATAACCTACCTCAATAAAGTGTGTGCACAAACATGAAAGAAAATCAAAGTAAACTGTATTTCCTCCACCAATGTGCCTAGTCTTACTCCATTATAGAATGTGATAATGTTGTAATAAATGTATGTGGATTGCTCATAAAACTTTAGCATAACCTTGACAGCAAAATAGATACAAAATGTGTCACAACCCTAATTGTGACCCTGCCCTAAATTTCATATAGATGTTTAGCTAAATACGAAACTCGGCCCTAAAAATTCTATTGCAATAACCCATCCTAAATTATTACTTAATTAATATTATTGTAAATGACATATGAATATATGCAAATTAAAAAGACATAACTAAAAATCTATAGTCAATCATAGCAACACATGTCTAAATAAAATGAGTCAAAATTTATATATTCATTTTGAAATTTAATTACAATATCAAGTTTGACTTGGCTCTTAAGGCCACAAAGTAAATACAATGTACAAATTTTACATCAAGGTTACATCATAGACTAAGATAGTCTTGTAAACATCTAAGGTTCCTCTTAATGCTTGCCTCCATTGGTAGACGACAACATGGTTGAAGTGCTTTACCACCTAACCACGAAGCTTACGCTTCCCCATAATTCTTTCAACTTGAAGAATACCTGACCCTACATGGAAAGTTTAGCAAGAGAACAATCTGCAAGGTGGAATTTGGTGTGTGCCCATACATCAACATGCAATTTCTATCTACAAGTTAGAAAAGAAAATACAAGATCTATTATAGGAATGATAGAGAGTGTTAAATCATAGAGTCCATACATACAAAATGAACTATATTGCTTGGCCAAGCATAAAAACTTTGTTGCAAAAACAAACAATAGGTTTTGGTAAAGCAAACCTATACTCTTTGAACTCCATTTTGACACCCGTCTTGGAAGGTAACTTTCTACTACATAATATTTCATAACAACTATCTACCCTCTAGTAGCATCTACCCTGAGGTGCTCTAGTCTATTTACGCATCACTGTTCTATTCAAGTAAAAGAATATTCTTCTCACATATGTCTACAGAAAATAAAATTAGATTACTAAGTTCCTCACTAAACAGAAATCAGATACATGATTCAAATGGAATTGTACATTAAATTATTCAATCATATCATTTACATAACCCATGATTACATTTAACATAAATCATTATCTATTTAAGAATGAATTAAGTAAGAAACAAAAGAAGGTATGTCACAAGTATGTGTTTGTGCATAGACAAAGGTCTATGTGCATACACATATATGTGCCTACTCATGTTATTGATTTTGTGCATACATTCTAAAATAAAACCATTAAATTAGATTGCTATCATTTAATAATGTTCCATTTTGGCGTTTTCATTTGTCAGATATTCAAGAAATAATTGAATCTAGAATAAATTTGTATTAACAGTTTCTCACATACTATTGTTCCATTTGTATCATACAAGTTGTAATATTCAACGATGTTGTTTACATTTGAACACTTTTACTGTTTATAATAGAATAATATTTTTTCCAACTAAATAGTTATAGGTCAAGTTGTTTCATGTAGAACATTCACAGTTTATAACTAAATAATGTTGTTTCAACTAAACAGTTACTAAACAAAACTGTTTCTAGGTAGAATGTTCTTAGTTTATAATTAAACAATGTTTTTTCAACTAAATAGTTAATGAACAAGATTGTTTGAATAGCTACACATACACTTTTTACAAGATAATGATGTCGTTTACAACAGAACATTCACTGTTTACAATAATACAATGTTGTTTCCAGCTAAATAGTTACAATTTATGATAAAATAATGTCATTTACAAAAAAACATTCACTGCTTACAATAATACAATGTTGTTTCCAGCTAAACAGTTATAGTTTATGACAAAATAATGTCGTTTACAATAGAACATTCATTGTTTATAATATTACAATCTTGTTTCAGCTAAACAATTGCAATTTATAACAAAATAATGTCATTTACAATAGAACATTCATTGTTTACAATAATATGTTATTGTTTCCAAGTAACTCAAACTATCAGTAACACGACAATGCCATTAAAATTTCATTATAATAACCAAGCTATCCAATGCTACATTCATAGAATAGAATATCCAACATATTGAAATTTGATCATATAAACGATACTAAAAATACATTATGCAATTATATATAGAATGAAATTAAAAATGACATGCTCGTCACTATGAAACCCGAACAATCATTCAATCATGACACAAGTCTCAGTAGTTATCAAGGTTTTATGATAGAGCTCATGTTTCAAAGGCTCCAAGAAACTATGACAAAGCATACTCTGGTCATTCTAGGATCGACTTATTCCTTTAATGACTAATACAATTTTTCCTTAACTATTCAAAGGTTGAATTTGAGAGTGCCCATTAATGACATGTTGGAATAAAACCATGTACTTCGACATGCAAGGTTGACCTACAAATATTTTAAAGAAAACAGCCTATCAATCTTATAAATCGAATCATACAAGGTTATATAGAACATTACTTTGTTCATCCATCGTTCTTTTAGAATGATGGCGACTCATAAAAACTACAGTGTTCATTCATTTGGCTTATTCATATGGCTAAATTTTTTAAGCCTATTCCCATGATTAGGCCAGCCGATATGATTATCAAAATAAAATAAAAAATAAGATACAGAGGTATTAAACCTTACCCCATAGGATCGATGGTCAATCCTCTACATTTCTATCATATGTTAAATAATCTATCAATCAAAATGAAATATGATAGCCAAAGAATGGCTAGCATCTTCATGCAATAATTATGTGACAGTCAATTACATTATGGCTTTCAAGCCTCGGCCTAGCTCAACTAGCTAGTCGATAAGGCGTTTAAGACTTACTTATTATCCATGCAAGGCAGGTCAATAGGCCATGTGACCCAAATGGTGGTCCATTCTACAATTTACATAGGTTCAAAGTCGTATCCATTACAGACAAAAAAGACTTAATCTATGTTCCTATTATAAATTCAACATAATGAAAAGAAGACTACAAGTATTTTAGAGGAAATAATAAGAAATTCTATCTTATTTTCACATGGGGTCAATTTACCTCTGGATCAAGCTTTTTTCCTAAGCTTTAGAATATTTTTCCCTTCCACCGAGTTTTTCTTCTTTGCTTTTTGCCTCCAATCTAGTTGATACCATTCATTGTGTTTTTCTTGCGATATGCATATCAAGATAGAAAAATGTTTGCATGATGTTGGGCCATTTCCATTATGGCATTATTTCTATTTCCGCCCACTATCCATTTCAATTTAATCGACCATAATGTGTTTTCAGGCCATGACTTGGGGAATCTTCCCACATTTTCCATTAAATTTTCTCTTCAATTCAATAATGATCAATATCAATCTTGAATTCAAATTCTTAGAAATATAAATATATGTAAATATATATATATTTATATATATATGTATTAATATATATATGTATATATCAAAATGTGTGTGTAAATGAGTAAATATATGTGAATATCAAGTGTATATATATATACATGTATATATATATATATCAAAATGTGTGCGTAAATGAGTAAATATATGTGAATATCAAGTATGTAATTATATATATATATAATTACATACTTGATATTCACATATATTTACTCATTTACTATTATATATATATATATATATATATATATATGTATATATATATGTATATATATATATGTATATATATATATATGTATATATGTGTATGTATATATATATGTATATATATATATATATTTACATACTTGATATTCACATATATTTACTCATTTATATATATATATGTATATATATATATAATTACATACTTAATATTCACATATATTTACTCATTTACGCACACATTTTGATATATATATATATATATATATATATATATGCTTGTGCCTATATATATATATATATTATATGTTTGTAAATGTCGATATGTCTCATATGCCAATGTTTTTTTTAATATTAAATAAAGATGAACTTTTATTCTATTTTCGAGCATCAATATTCAAATGAAATAGTGTTTTATTTTCATTTTTATTTTCAAAATACACACATTCATTCTTTTGGTAAGCCACATTTCATTTTCTTTCAAATTCGAACTCACACAAAATCAGGATAGACAATTAAATAAAAATTCACATGTATTTTTCTTTCACAAGTCTATCTTTTTCAGTCACCATATCATTTAAGTCAGCTCAATATAATTTCTTGTATGTATTTAAAAGTAGTTATCATGTCATTTTGTGGTGTGTGCACCCAGATTCCATCTAGCTTATCATTTGATCTGGCTAAATGATCCTAATTCAACCATGTTCTCATCCTTCAATGTGTCACCCTACAACTACACACACTTGCACTTGCCAAAATTCATCAGTAACGTTCAATTCATAATAATATACATATGATAATTTAAAAAGATCACATAGTCAATGACAGACAACTTCTTTCAATCTTTTCAAAATATCAAAATTTCCATTCAACATATTGAATTTCCCCCATAATCCATTTTATCATATTATAATTAAAAATATAATAAAATTGGGTTATGACATCCTTCCCCTCTTGGAAGAGACATCATCTCGACGTCTATTTAATAAAAAAAATCAAAACACATGTTTATTTCAACATCACATCAAATTGTTCCAAGTCAAAACATCATAATATTTCAATCCAAAATTTTCAAGAAAAATTATTTAAGTCTCTTTCTTAAGAAAGAAAATGTGGAAAGGAGCGTGTTTTATTTCTTCCAAATCCTCCCAAGTAGCACTGTCTTCAGAAAACTAGTCACATTGGACCTTAAACTAAGCAATATATCTTATCTGCAACTTGACATTGCGTCTATCCAGGATTCTAATGGGCTCCACTAGCACCATTCATGGATCCTGTACCTGCAAGGGTTTCCAATCAATCACATGAGCTACATCAGGATGATATGGCTTAAGAAAAGAAACATGAAACACATTATGAAGTCGAGCCAAAGCAGGTGGTAGAGCTAGTCTATAAGCAACTAGGTTTTAATCACTTCCAAGACTTCAATCGGTCCCACATATCTTGGGGCCAACTTAGAAGACATTCCAAAAGCAATAGAACTTTTATGAGGTTTAACTCTTAAGAAAACTTTGTCCCTGGTTGTGAACTGTCTAAGATTTTTTTTCTTGTCGACATAACTCTTCTATTGGTCTACCACCTCCTTTAGTCTACTCTTAATGGCTCTCATTTGTTCTTCCATTTTCTTAAGCATTCCAAGTCCTACTATGATCTTGTCCTCCAATTTATCCCAACTGATGGGTGTATGACACTTTTTCCCATAAAGATATTCAAACAGTGGCATACCTAGGGATGTGTGATAAGATTTGTTGTAAGCAACTCTACCAAAGGAAAATATTCTTCCCACTTATACTGTTAGTCCATACAATACATTCAGAGAAGGCCTTTGACTACCTAATTCACCCTCTCTTTCTACCCGTCAGTTTGAGGATGATAAGCCAAGCTAAAATTTAGTTTGGTTCCCAATGGAACATTTAGGGTCATCCAAAATATTGAGGTCATCCAAGTGTCCCTATCAAAAATGATAGTCTTTGGCACTTCATGCAAGCGGAAGATCTCCTGGACAACTTTCTTGGCCAAGGTCAACAATCCATCCTTAAGGTTTCCTAGAATGAAGTGTGCAACCTTAGTCAACTTATCAATCACAACCAAGATAACATCATGCCTGTTCTTTCTCAATGGAAACCCCTATATGAATTCCATATTGATCACTTGCCACTTATCCTCAGGTATGTCATGAGGATACAATAGACCGGCTGGATGTGCATGCCTAGCCTTGACTCGCTAGCACTCTAAGCATTTGGCTACGTACTCCACTACATCCTTCTTGAGTTTAGGCCAAAAATACAAATCCCTCAACTCTATGATCATCTTGGATACTTCGGGGTGTCCTGAATAAGGCACATTATGAACCTCCTCTAAAACCAAATTCCTTAGCTCTCCAGAGTCTAGAATATACATTCTTCTCTGGTATCTCAAAATACCATTTGGTTCAATCTCATACCTACCAAATTGATGATATGAAGGATTTGCTACTAGGGTGCTCTTCACTCTCTCATAGTTCTCATCCCCTTGTAGATGCTAAATCACCTGTTGTCTCAAGTTAGACCTTGTCAAGATCATGGCTGCCAAATGTCTTTGACTACTAAGAGCATCAACCACTCTGTTCTCTTTTCCCTTTACATACTTGGTTCCAAAGTCATACTCACTAAGGAATTCCAACCACCTTCTTTGTCGTACATTAAGGTTTGGTTGAGTAAAAATGTATCTCAATCCCAAGTGGTCTTTATTGAGTTCAAATGGCTTCCCCAAGAGATAATGCCTCCACATCTATAAGGCATGAACTATTTCAGATAGTTCTAAATCATGCAATACGTAGTTCACCTCATGTTGCTTAAACTTCCTTGATTTATATGCTACCACTTGTCCATCTTGCATTAATACTACTCTCAATCCCTCTCTTGAAGCATCTATGACTACTGTGAATCTTCCATTAGGTTAGGGATTATTAGTATTAGTGTTGTCGTCAGCCTCTCCTTCAGGAATTGGAATGTCTGCTTGCATTTCTTGATCCATTCAAACCATGTTCCCTTTCTTTGGAGTGAGGTGATAGGAGATGCAATCTGGGAAAACCCTTTCACAAATTTCCTATAGTATCATGTGAGGCCCATGAAGCTATAGACTTTTGACACATTTTGAGGTACCGGCCATTCCACGATTGCCTTGATCTTTTCGAGGTCTACAAAGACTCCTTTAGCTTAAATAATATGGCCTAGATAGTACACCCTATCTTGATAGAATGAACACTTGGATAGCTTCCCAAAGAGTTTCCTTTCTCTCAACCGATGTAGAACTATCCTCAAGTTCCTATCATGCTCTTCAACATACTTTGAGTAAACTAGGATGTGATCAATAAAGATTAAAACAAAGTCATCCAAGCAGTCTCTGAATACACTATTCATGAGGTTCATAAAAGATTCTAGTGCATTAGTCAAACCAAAAGGTACCACGGTGAAATCGTAATGTTCAAAGTTCAAAAATTAGTCTTCGTAATATCTTCTTCCTTAATCCTCAATTGATGGTACCCTAACCTGAGATTGATTTTAGAAAACACTATCGCTCACTTCATCTGATCAAACAACTCATCAATTATCAAGAGTGGGTATCAGTTCTTGATGGTCACCTTGTTCAACATCTGATAATCTATACACAGACGCAAGGTTCCATCCTTCTTTCTCACAAAGATAACTAGTGCTCCCCAAGGAGACACACTAGGTCTTATGAGCCCTTTGTTCAACAATTCCATTAACTGGGCCTTCAACTCATAGAGTTTGGTGGTGGTCATCTGATAAGGTGCCTTGGATTGAGGGTCAGCTCCTGGTACAAGGTCAATAGATAAATAAAATTCCCATTTCAAATAAACTTTGTGAGTTCATCAGGGAATACATCTTGGAACTCCTTGAGAATAGGATAATCATCTAAATATGGTTCCATGTTGTCAAGGTTACTAATATGCACAACATAAATTGCACACCCCTTTTGACAAGCCTTCTTGAGTTGCATAGCAGAAATCTTTCTAAGCTCTAAGGTTCTTTGCATTCCACAAATCTCGATTGGGTTTTCATAATCATCTAGACAATTTACTACCTTATCCTCACAGATCACTATAGCCTTATGGTTGGTTAACCATTTTATTCCCAAAATTACATCATATGAACCTAAAGGTGCCACATACAAGTTGACTTGGGTTTGAAAGGTTGGAAGCTCTAACTCGCTGCAAAAGAGATAGGTGTCTACCCTCCACTCTGCTCGATTACCATACTAGACTATCCATGAGTTTTCCATGTATCCAGGTCTAATAGGTATCTTGGATATTATTCTAGGATCTATAAAAAATTCAGTAGCTTCAATATCAATTATAATAGAGACAAGTTGGCCATAGAGCTCACCTATCAGTTGAATTGGCAAAGCCTGATACTCTGCCTATTTGTTATCCACTGCAACATGGATCTAGTGATGCTAAGTCTTTTGATAGCTTCCTTCCTTCAGCAACTTCAACCATTGAAGAAAATTTGAGGCATAATGATCACCTCCACAAGTATAGCATCCATCACGAGGCCCTTTGTGACCTCTTGGCTTGTCCTCTTTGAAGCCCTTTTGCTTTTGGTCATCTTTATCCTTGTTTTTTCTTTCCTTCTTGTTCTTTCCACCATTTCCATCTTCACCCTTCTCCTATGACTCACTTCCCCTCTTGAGATTATGAATCTGACAGTTCTTGTCTCCTTTATGAGATTTCTTGTTACAAAACCACAACTTAGGATTTGCATTATTGCAATAATTAGATAACTATTGCAGTTTTTATTCATATTTGATGGATTTTTGGAAGACTTCATTTATGGTAACTTCAAATCCAATGCAAGGTCTCAGTCCCAATATGAATTTTTGGATGCGGAAACATTTGTCTCCTTAATATTGAGGCACATACTTCAATAGGTTGGTGAACTTTTCCCAATATTGGGTCACTGTCATGCTCCCCTGAGTTAAATTCTAGAATTCAATCACCTTACAAAGAAAATCTGTAGTAACCATCTCTTCCTAAAATATTGGAGGAAGAGTTCCCAAGTGATCTCAGCAGGTTGAAGATTCCTTTCTAACTTCTCATTATCCCACCAAGTTGTTGCCTCACCAGAAAGCTAATATATAGCTCATGTTGCTTTAGTTTGGTCGGAAAGGTTATGGAGCCCAAAGTATTTTTTCATCTCAATAATCCATGCCTCTACTCCTACTCCAATAGCCTTACCATTGTATTTAGGTGGTGCTACTCTTTTGAGATCTTTTCCAAGCTCATCCTCAATTCAACATCGTGGACTTGCTCCTGGACCACCATCTCCTTGATTGACTTCTACATTCATGCGATCCTGCTCCTCACGTGCCACTCAGACTTCTTGTTCTATGTGGTCCATTCAAGCCTCTTGTTGGGTCTGTTGTCTGAACCACTACCACCCATCTCTTGCCTAGTGGTCACCATGATGACTCACACTTAACTTGCAACACATTCACGTCTATCACATCTCAACACTGGGTTCTATGAATAAACATTCTTATTCAACATCACATAATTTACACATGCATATATCCCTCTTTCATAGAAGACATACACATTCATTCATAATAAACATATTTTGGAGTCCTTTTTTTTAACAGACCAAAAATATCTTCTTGTTTTTATTTATATTAAAGGTGAGTCAATAGACCCTTATTTACAAAAAGGCTTCTTGTTACATTATTTGGTTTTCTCATCATCGAAAAGAGGACATTCCTTTGGGTCCTCAACTGAATTTACATCAAATTTCATAGAAGAGGATGGTTGAGCACGCAGGCTCTCCTTTTCTTCTTTAGTTAATAAGGGTGTGTTGGGTCCACGCCCTAGAGGCCAGTCCCTAATTGTGGAGAGCTTTTTAATCTTAGGTGCTCGCTTCTCCTCAATCTTCTTAACTCTCTCTAGCTTAATTTGTGTAAGTTCTTGAGCTAGAGTTTCACCATTGGGAATCTTTGGGTAAACCTCAGTCTTAGTGCCTTCTTCTTCTACGACTTTCTTATTTGAGGTCCTAAAATTTTTCCCTTTCTTTTGTCAATCCTTTGACCTTCCCATACCTGCATTCAATCCAGGTTCGATCAATTCTCAAAAAAACTAAATTTTTTCAAGGGTCAACTATCCCTAGTCAAAACTATGGTCAACTCAAAAGGCCTAGAGTTGGACCCTAAGCTCTAATACCAAATGTAATAACCCATCCTAAATTATTACTTAATTAATATTATTGTAAATGACATATGAATATATTCAAATTAAAAATACATAACTAAGAAGTTATATTCAATCATAGCAACACATGTCTAAATAAAATGAGTCAATATTTATATATTCAATTTAAAAGTCAATTAAAATATCAAGTTTGACTTGGCTCTTAAGGCCACAAATTCAATACAATGTACAACTTTTATATCAAGGTTACATCAAGGTTACATCATAGACTAAGATAGTCTTGTAAACATCCAAGGTTCCTCTTAACGCTCACCTCCATTGGTGGACGAGAACATGGTTGAAGCACTTTACCGCCCAACCACGAAACTTACACTTCCCTGGAATTCTTCCAACTTGAATAATACCCGACCCTACACGAAAATTTTAGCAAGAGAACAATCTGCAAGGTGGAATATGGTGCATGCCCATACATCAACATCCAATTTCTATCTACAAGTTAGAAAATAAAATGCAAGATCTATGCTAGGAATGGAAAAGAGTGTTATCACAAAGTTCATACATACAAAATGAACTATATTGCTTGGCCAAGCATAAAAAATTTGTTGCAACAACAAACTATAGGTTTTGGTAAAGCAAACCTATACTCTCTAAAATCCATTTCGGCACTCATCCTGGAAGATAACTTTCTACACAATAATTCATAACAACTTTATCTACCCTCTAGCAACATCTACCCTGAGGTGCTATAGTCTATTTAGGTATCATTGTTCTATTCAAGTAAAATAATATTCTTCTCACATATGTCTACGAAAAAGAAAATCAGATTTCTAATTTCCTCACTAAGTAGAAATCAAATACATGATTCAAATGGAACTGTACATTACATTATTTAGTCATATCATTCACATGACCCATTATTAGATTCAACACAAATCATTATCCATTTAAGAGTAAATTAAGTAAGAAATAAAAGAAGGTATCTCACAAGTATGTGTATGTGTATAAACAAAGGTCTATGTGCATATACACATATATTTTCCTACTTATGTTATTGATTTGTGCATACATTCTGAAATAAAACCACTAAATCAGATTGCTATCATTTAAAAATGTTCCATTTTGACGTTTTCATTTGTCAAATATTCAAGAAATAATTGAATCTAGAATAAATTTGTATTAACAGTTTCTCACATAATGTTGTTTCATTTGTATCATACAAGTTGTAATATTCAACAATGTTGTTTACATATGAACACTTTTACTATTTATAACAAAATAATACTATTTCCAACTAAATAGTAACAAATCAAGTTGTTTCATGTAGAATGTTCACGGTTTATAACTAAACAATTTTGTTTCAACTAAACAGTTACTGAACAAAACTGTTTCCAAGTAGAACATTCTCGATTTATAATTAAACAATGTTGTTACAACTAAATAGTTACTGAACAAGACTATTTTTAGCTACACATACACTTTTTACAACATAACGATGTCGTTTATAGCAGAACATTCATTGTTTACAATAATACAATGTTGTTTCCAACTAATAGTTACAGTTTATGACAAAACAATGTTTTTTACAACAGAACATTCATTGTTTACAATAATATAATGTTGTTTCCAGCTAAACAGTTACAGTTTAGGACAAAACAATATTGTTTACAACAGAACATTCACTGTTTACAATATTACAATGTTGTTTCAGCTAAGCAGTTACAATTTATAACAAAACAGTGTCATTTATAATAGAATATTCACTGTTTACAATAATACGTTGTTGTTTCCAGCTAATTCAAACTGTCAGTAACATGGCAATGCCATTAAAATTTCATTATCATAACCAGGCTATCCAATGCTACATTCATATAACAGAATATCCAATATATTGAAATTTGATCATATAAATGATATTGAAAATCCATTATGCAATTATATATAGAATGAAATTAAAAACAACATGCTCGTTGTTGTGAAACCCGAACAATCATTCGGTCATGAGACAAGTCTCAATAATTATTAGGGTTCCATGATAGAACTCATGTTTCAAAGATTCCAAGAAACTATGGCAAAGCATACTCTAGTTGATCTAGGATCAACTTATTCCTTTAATGACTGATACAATTTTTCCTTAACTATTCAAAGGTTGAATTCGAGAGTGCCCATTAATGGCATGTTGTAATAAAACCATGTACTTTGACATGCAAGGTTGACCTGAAAATACTATAAATAAAATAGCCTATCGATCTTATAGATCGAATCATACATTGGTTATATGGAACACTACTTCGTTCCTCCATTCTTTTAGAATGATGGTGACTCATAAAAACTACAGTATTCATTCATATGGCTAAATTTTTTAAGCCTATTCCCATGATCAGGCCAACCGATATGATTATCAAAATAACAAACAAATAAGATACAAAGGTACTAAACCTTACCCCATAGTATCAATGGTCGATCCTCTACACTGTTATCATATGTTAAATACTCTATCAATCAAAATGAAATCTAATAGCCAAAGAATGGCTAACATCTTCATGCAAGAATTATGTGACAGTTGATTACATTATGGCTTTCAAACCTCGACCTAGCTCAGCTAGCTAGCCGATAAGGCATTTAAGACTTAGGTATTATCCATGCAAGGTGGTTCAATAGGCCATGCAACCCAAATGGTGGTCGATTCTTCACTTTACATAGGCTCAAAGTCGTATACATTACAAACATAAAACACTTAATCTTTGTTCCTATTATAAATTTGACAAAATGAAAAGAAGACTGCAAGTATTTTAGAGGAAATAATAAGAAATTCTATCTTATTTTCACATGGGATCAATTTTCCTCTTCATTGAGCTTTTCCCTTCCACCGAGTTCTTCTTCCTTGCTTTTTTCCTCCAATCTAGTCGATACCATTCACCGTGTTTTTCTTGTGATATGCATATCAAGATAGGAATATTTTTGAATGATGTTGGGTCATTTCCATTATGGCATTATTGTTATAGCCAGCCACTATCCATTTCAATTTAATCATCCATAATGTGTTTTTAGGCCATGACTTGGGGAATCTTCCCACGTTTTCCATTAAATTTTCTCTTCAATTCAATAATGATCAATATCAATTTTGAATTCAAATTCTTAGAAATATAAATATTTGTATATATATATATATATAATTACATACTTGATTTTCACATATATTTACTCATTTACGTACACACACACACATATGTATGTATGTATATATTATATGTTTGTAAATGTTGATATGTCTCATATGCCAATGTTTTTTTTTAAATATTAAATAAAGATGAACTTTTATTCTATTTTTGAGCATCAATATTCAAATAAAATAGTGTTTTTATTTTATTTTCTTTTTTTGAAATGCACACATTCATTCTTTTGGTAAGCCACATTTCATTTTCTATGAAATTCGAACTCACACAAAATCAGGATAGACAATTAAATAACAATTCACATGTATGTGTGTTTCACATGTCTATCTTTTTTAGTCACCATATCATTTCAGTCAGCTAAATATAATTTCCTAAATATATTTAAATGTAGTTATCATGCCATTTTATGGTGTGTGCACCCAGATTCCATCTAGCTTACCGTTCGATCTAGCTAAATGATCCTACTTCAACTGTGTTCTCATCCTTCAACCTATCACCCTACAACTACAAACACTTGAACTTGCCAAAATTCATTAGTAATGTTCAATTCATAATATATATATATGATAATTTAGAAAGATCGCATAGTCAACAATGGTCAACTTCTTTCAATCTTTTCAAAATATCAAAATTTCCATTCAACATATTGAATTTCCTCCATAATCCATTTTATCATATTATAATTAAAAATACAATAAAATTGGGTTATGACATGTATTGTCATGTTGATATGGATGTTCAACTGAATGTGAAACCTAACTGTCATAACGGTTGGCCCTAAAATTTTATATTGTTGTCTTGTTTGTTGTTTTATCTAGATATAAAAATAGTTGTTTCAGTTAGTTGTTAAAAACTAATCTTTCTAATGATACATCGAATGAGGTTAATTATGATGTTATGAATGAGTTTCTATAATCTCATACATAGCCATATGATTGAATTGTATTATGTAATGGGCTAATGTTATTCTTGATTTTTGGAGTGTTACAGCGTAGTTACGCACTCTCGCTGAAGAGAGAGAGTATCATAAAGAAGGGGAGTCTAGCCATCCGGGGGAAATTTGTGTGAGTGTAGCACACACGAGCACGTAGTGCAATTTATAGGTCGCACATTGTGTTGGGAAGTATAAATAAGGTGTATTGTTTTTTAGACCAAAATTCAATTCAAAATCAAAATCACTATTTTATATTTATCTTTATTTTATAATAAGTAATTTCTAATTAAAAAAATAAATAAATTATTGATAAAATCAAATAAATGTTTTCTTTTATATAAAAGAAGTAATATTTTGAGTATTCCTTTCAATGAAAATATATAATACAAAACAAAAAAAAACAAACAAAAATATTAAGCTTGAGGTGGGACCCACAAGCTGAGAGGAAATTGTGTTAAAAATATATATATAAAGCATACCTTAAAAAGTACGTAGTCTCATACTTGTCTTCCCTAAAGCAAAAATAAAACAAAAAGTAGATGACAACACATAAAGTTGCAGCCAACTATCAACAAGGATAAAGAGGTTTTAAAACAAGCAAAGTAACACCTAGCACTTAAAAAAAGGTGCCCCATTTCCCATGTAGCAAAGGAGGTACATGTGTGGTAATAAAATAAGAAAGAAGAAGACCATTAAGGGGGGAGTTTGAAGGAAAAGAAGAGAGGAGTTGCATACAATAAGGAGAGGTGAAGATCCCAACAATCTTAATCTCACAGGTATGAAAGTACTATTAGATCCTTCTAACTAAGGATTGACTCTTATGAAAGCAAGGTCAACATGTATAAAAATTAATGAAAGTGCGGAATTGGCTTGAATCTTCTACACCTTCATACTGAGCATTGCTCTTCCCAACTTTATGCAATTTCATACATACTGGATGATAGTGAATTTCAAATTGCTCATGCCTTATGGTCTAGATCATGTTAGTGGGCAATTAATTTTGATTATTGGGAAAAATTTATAGTTGCTCATAAATGTAGGTATGGAAAAGAAGTAAAATTCATTTTTCCTAAGGGAGAAAGGAATGTGACTATCCTCTTATTAGGCAAAACTGGGTTGAACACCAAACCAAGTATATTGGAAAACTATTAAATGTGTTAAAGGAAACTGTTGATTGGGAAAAATTTACTAGTAATAAGATGTTTATTTGATTCAAAATAATGGTGAAATTACTTCTTCATGATTGTTTTAGTACTATACAACAGCCATGAGAAGGTGCTTCATCAACCTCATATTATTTGTTCACATGTTCAGTGATTTCATGTTGCAAATTAAGCATATGACCAGTAAAATTATGCTATGGGTAAATTAAACCTATTTGTTGCTTACTACCCTTGCTAACACTAAATTCTACAAATAAGGTTGAGATTCAAGGGTTCTACTAGATAAGATTCTATTTTTCTTCAGCCATAAAAAAAGGGGTGCATTCCTAGCACTGTCCTAAAACTTGTGCATTCCTCAACAATCAAAATGTGGCCTCTATAACAACCAATGTATGGAAGGTTTCAAAATTTTATTTGAAGACTTTTATAGTCATTATGTGACTCTATCAATAGCTATAGTTTGGTGGAGCTTGGGTTGGTATACAATGCTCACCCTCTAATGATTTTAAAATCTCATTAATACATCTTGGGCCAAGATTCGTAGCTCAAAAAGTTTTCTAACATCCTTCTAGAATCAAGAAGACCAGAAAATAAATGTATATACCTCTCTTATATGTTGAACTCTTGCCTCTTGAGGTATAAATAGCTTACCTAGCTTGAAAAGTAGCCCATCTTGAGATGAAATTACCCTCATCTTACATCTCAGAATTTGGGTTATACTTATTGTAGTTATACCTTTAAAATATTATTCTTTTAATATTCTTCCTTGTATACCTAATGGAAAATGGAGCAAGTCCAATATTTTATTTTGTGTAATGATGAATTATCATGCTCTCTAGATAGCAAAGGATTGAGGTGTCCAAATAAAATCTAAATATTAGAGAATCAGATTTCCTCAATAATTATAACTCAAAGGAGGCCCCTTCATGTTATTCACCGAGACCCATACTTTATTCATGATTAATTGGGTAGTTGTTACATATGGCCAAAGCCTTTAATTCAAATAAGAGAGGGTTGTTTGAATTAAAATGAGTCACCTCAAGAGTAAAGAACATATGCCTAGATATTTTTTCTTGGGGCATTAATAGGCTACATATGTTAGTTATTCCATAGCTGCATAGATTTCACACTTGTTGGCCACAGATTACTAGACTCTTCGTGATGGGTCGAGCTCCCTTTGTAGGGTAGCACAAGGAAGCTTATGTCTTTGTGGTAGGGCAAAAATCACCCCAATGATGCTCTCTCTCTATATCTATCTCTCTTTCACTTCAAGATAAAGCAACAAATAGTATAAGTTTGATAATGCAAGTGATGATATGTTGTTTAATTGTGTTCTTTTTAGATGAGTAATTGACTCTCACTCAAATACTTGTACTTCCATCTTCAATTAGATATCTTTTATTTGTTTGGAAGGGCATGTCTGCTATAGGTAATGTGGTTGCTTATATTATCAACCTACTTTCAAAATATTAAGGAGAAGGAGCGAAGGAGGTTTGTCTTAAAAAAAAAAATTCAAATTTGGAATCTAACTTCATTTTGTTAATGGTTAAATGATTCTTATCTCAATTTATAAACTTTCTGAAATAATGCCCTAATACTATGAATGTGGTAGTTGCTAGGATGGAATGATCATATGCAAACCTAGTAGTTCATGTTACCTTATTATGAATACAGTTTTCATTCTTATGGATGCAACTGTGGAAGATTTTAGTCAATGTGATTGTGCAATTGTGCAATAATTTTCATTGGTAGGTGAAACAATATATTTGGTACTCATTGCATGTTAGGTTATGTTGTTACAAAATGGATGTAAGATTCATCAAAATTCATGGAGAGATTAAATGGTTAAATGATGGATGCTTTATAGCTTTCACATATATTTGATCAAAGGTGTAGGATGATTGGAGAAAGTGATGGATAAGGTTGGTTGAGAGATCATGATGAATGTGTAAGATAACTGTGTCAGGATTGTAGAGCTTCCCCTAATGTCTAATTAATTGATGTATACACAATACATATGACTTAATGGACCTTCAAATCCTAGATTAAAAGCAATTCATTGTTCAAAAGGAGGCTTCATTAAATTATTAACTAGGGAACCATAAACTTAAGATGATGTTGGCACTATATATACAGTCGATAATCCTAGACTTTCTTAATCAACTAAGTAGAGGTAATTGAACAAGAATAAATTCATCTAAAAGCTTCCTAACGTAAAATAACTCTTATTTAGAGAACAAGGTAAGCAAACATTGGCTACTCTAAATGACCTTAGTAATTGCTATGGGTACATATATTTCACAAACTATAACTAGTGAATTTTTATGCTACAATGTGACCTACTCCAACTAATTACTTAATAGCTGCTATGCCCTTAATATTATTGTACATCGGGTTATGAATAGTCGGCTTGTGGCTATCTTAACTCTCTATTAAGTCATATTATCATTAGTATATTGTTATTTAGTTGTTTAGGTCGGCCTAAGTCTTATATAGGTGTGTCTAAGTCGGCCTAGGTGATATCCTTGGCATAAATAGGTATATATAGGAGGTTGTGAGTCTTATTTCATCATCAAGTTGTGAAGTGTGTTCTCATTAGAGATATTTGGAGGTTTGCCCCCTCGAAGTGGCTTGTTATTCTCAGTTATTATCAAGTATTTGCCACATATTTCATATCATATTCTTCTATTGTGCAAGTTATTTCATAACAATAGCATTGAACAAAATATAAATTAGAAACTTCAAATAAAAAATTACAATATAGAATTCAACATGATGTAAATTGGAAATATAATTCATAAAATACAATTCTTAATCTAACTAACCATCTAAGATAATGTGGATTATGCAAAACCTCAAGTGGCCCTTGCTTGAGCTACTGCAATCCACAATGTCTTCCTTCAAATACTAACTCATAAAATCATACAACTAAAGTATCCTTCTTTATTGTAATCTGCACATACATAGAGCTTCAGAACATAGTATAACAAATCTGATATTCAATCTAATTTCATGCAAAAATATAGCTATTTGGTCTCTCATAAGAGTACCCCCATATATAGGGTCTATGAGAGTCACGTTATTCAAAAACTATAAACAAACTATGAGCAATTGTCAACTTCTCCAAGAAAA
Organism: Sequoia sempervirens; assembly: GCA_007258455.2. NCBI lineage: Eukaryota > Viridiplantae > Streptophyta > Pinopsida > Cupressales > Cupressaceae > Sequoia > Sequoia sempervirens. The sequence goes on from VDFB02000003.1 coordinate 329,794,454, forward strand.
TAGGAAGAGGACTAGATCTTTAACTCACAGAAATACAAAAGTAGGTGTAAGTAGAAGTGTGGGAATCCAATAAGGACTCTACAACAATCAACAAGACTGCTATAACATAAACATTCTTAATAGGATAGAACTTTAATGCAATCCACTAATAATTATTAGAACAAGTCTCTTCTTCCTCCCATGATTTATTGAAGGGACAGAATGACACATGGATATCCGTGTCCACATTCTTGGACTATTGTTTGCATCATCTTTTGGAAATATGTGTGTGTTGAAGTTGGTCACCTCATGTAGCTATGTTGAATCAACATCCTTCTGTTGCGGATTAAGAATCATTTTTTTGCGGGTTGACAGGTTCTTGACTACAAGGGGTTAGTTATTCCAAAGGAATTTTTTATTATTAAAAACTATAATTATCATAAAATTATATTAAATCCCATAGAAATTCAAATATCACATATTCATTCATTAATATAACATATAATCTTCAGTGCTTCTTAAATACTAAAAGTATATAGAAAGGTTTAGAAATATCTTTGAAACTTAGCATAAATGAGATAAAAAGCATGAAAATATTTAAGCAAGGAACTGGACATTATTAGGACTCATCAAGGATGAAGTGCCTAAGATGTGGATTTAAGTGGTTGCATGGATTAGATGATTGGATGCATGGGTAGATGAAGTGGAAGTGAGTGAGAGTGAATTGAGGTTGCTTTCCAATCAACTCACTAAATTTAGAGATGGAAAAATATAAATAGAATGATATATTTAGGAAATAAATAAAATATTGATTTTATATATTTTTAGAGGAATGGAAAAGTCAAATTAATTAAATTAAATAATTTATTTAATTTTAGAAGAAATATTAGCTAATTAGATAGTTAAAATTATTTAATTATGTCGAATGAGAGGAATGCATGATTTAAGTAAATAATTAAAAAATATTTAATCAACGTGGATAGAGGAAAATAATTAGAATTTTAATTAAATAATAAAAAATTATTTAATTTGTGTGAATGAGGAAAAATTAGAAATAATTAAAAATTATTTAATTAAAGTGGTTGGAGGAAAATGATCAATTAATTAAACAATAAAAAATTATGTAATTAGTATTGATAAGAGAAAATGATAGATTAATTAAATGACTAAAAATTATTTAATTAATAATGATGAGGGAAAATGATGAAATAATTATACTTAACAATAGAGGAAAATGTGTTAGCTTAATTATTTAATTAATAGTGATGAAGGGGTTGATGAGGGATGATGACGAGAAATGATGTTGAATTGGAATGTGTTAGTCTTTTTTAGGTGTCTACATTTTGAGCCTCTTTGAGACAATGTGTCATGTTGCATTGTTTCAAAGACATGTTGTTGGTATGAAAATTCTTAGGTGATGATGTGCCCCAATGTTCCCTAGTGGACTAAGGGATAGAGGTTGGAGGGTAGGTTGTCCCCTCAAGAGATCAACCAAAAAAATTGAATTTTGGGTCGAGCTCACGATAAGTAAAAAGGGTAGGTTTAGTGAAGAAGAGGATGGAAAATAGGGTTGAGTTGGCTAATGAACAAAGTTTAAGGGGTATAGGTTATGAATAAAATGGATTGGAGGAAGGTAGGTGAGTATAATTAGGGTTTGGATGCCTATATATAGGCATGGGAGGGTCACTTTCAAGTCATTTGCACCCTCCTAGTTCTTGAGTTTCAAAGCCTCCAAAGTGATTAGAATGCAAAAGAGTTGTAGAGATGGTAGGGATTCTAAGGGCTATCCACCATGCAAAGAGATTTTGTTAGCACTAAGAAATAGCCATAGCACCCATGGAAACATGTATCTAACCTTTAGGTCATTAGATTGAGTTTCTAGGTGCAATAAATGTTATGTCAAATTAGGTAATCAAATGCACCAAAGTACAAAATGGTGCATCTGAAACTTGCTATGGTATATATGATGCTCGAAATGGTGCATCTAATAGGATAATTACATATTTGATAACAATTTGGTGTATTTGAAAAATAGGTTCACTTTTGAAATTTTATTTTGCAACTGATTTGGTGCATCTGATTAACAGATTGACACATTTGAAAAATTGGTTCACCATTGATGTTAAACTGGCGCATTTGATAAAATGGGTCACATATAATTTTAGTAGTTTGGCACTTTTGATTTTAGGGCTAGGTTACTTAGGATTATCTAATTTTGAATATGATTGACATTGTGTGCACTATTTTTGTAGGTTGTATTGGATCCTATCATGTTTAGGGAGCATCATGTTACTTTGCATATGAGTACAAGGTTGTATGAGATGGATTGTGTGTTATTAGCAATAGTTGGTTTATGTCATATCACATATATTCCAAAGATTCATGGTCCTAGGGCCATGATGTCGGCCTTGGTCGAGAGGTCGCATAGTGAGTGATATGTTTTTGTTCTTCCTACAGGAGAGATCACTATCACTCTAGAGGACATGTAGAGGATCCTTGGGATCGCCATCCATGACAAGAGGGTGGTTTACAACACTAATTCTAGTGAGGGTTCATCTAAAAATTTTCTTAGATGATGATCTTAGCATCGAGGATAGTGAGATGGACCTTCAGAGGGTGATGGGGAGATTCAATGCACTCTTGTTAGTTTTGGTTGGATTGATAGGAGGGACCGTGTTATTCCTTGATTGAAAATTGAGAGGATTTTATATTGGATGGGGTAGAGTGTTGGAGTGAATGCTTACTGACAGTGTTATGTTTGCTTGGGGTCCCTATATTTTGGCCCATTTATGTCATGATATGCACTAGGTAGTATACAAATACGGTGTGAGTTTTTATTGTAGAGTTACATTTCTTCACATCTAGGCATGGGACCATATAGTAGTTATGCATCCCATGGGTGGAGAGCACAAGGAATTGATATGCATTATCTATATGTATATGATGGTACATTGACACACCAGTGGTTGGTGACCTTGCCCACTAGAGGCAGGTTTTGGATGAGTTGGATACTATTTCATGGAGGTCATGGTAATTATGTGAGGCCTGGGTAGATGATGTTGCATAGGAGGGGGTGATGATGGGGATGGAGGAGAATATGGAGGAGGTGGTTATGGATTTATGTATATTATGGGTAAGCAATCTCCTAACACACACAAAAACAACCACTCTTTCAACCCTTAGTCTTCAATTGATGGGTTTTGTTTCACAAACCCTTGTTCTTCCTTGTAGCCTTTCAAAAAGGAAATTTTAGATATAAATTTCCAACCAGAATTGATATCCAAGAAAGAAAACTATTTTCAAATACTCATTTTTCCATTATTTAACATATCTCAAAACCATGGTAGGGTACTTTGTACGGAAAGCTTCAAATTTTGACTATCTTATTCCTTGACTAGGCCTAATTAGCAACTAGGCATACTCCAAATGGGTTTAGGGAATCAAATTTTCTCAAAACTTGCTCCAATACCTTCAACATGTCATACATGGACTAAATCATCAATTCTTACATCAAGGATCATCTCTTCAATGGCTTACAACAATTTTCCCCAAATCACCAGGGCTTCTTGGTCTGTCTACACACAAATGCAAACAAACTTCCATTAGTAACTCCACCAGAATAAAAAAACTATGAAATATCCTCTAAGGTGTTTTTAGATACCCTCAAAATAGAATCTTTCACCAATTTTTATATATTTTTTATAGTGGAATAAAAAGATATGCATTTTTCTTATCTGCTGGAAACCCTAGTTCCTGAACAGGGTTGTTAAGAAGATTGGCATGGTAGACCAACTAATTTTATTTTCTTTTGGACTGGTAAGAACAAAAACATCTAAAATTAAATCCTCTTTCCATACATGTAAGTTTCAAGTCCGTACAAGGCCATACAACATGAATAAGAAGTTGTTTCACATAGAAAAATGCAAGTAAAACATGGAAAAATGAATTTTTTTGCATTCCAATCTTATCCAACCTCTGAATTTGAGTTGGAATTACATATTTATGTATTTTCAACTATATCAACTATCCCAATCACCCATTAACAACTTTTTTTACAAAGATGACAAATTTTTACAACATTTGACAACATTGTTTTATGCATTTTGACAATATTTTTGCAACTTTTACATCTTTTGCCTAAATTGTACCAAAACACCAAAAATGGTCCTATATGAAATATAATGGTCTCAAATGACCTTATTTACATCAATCATACCAAAACAAGACAAAAACTCAAAAATTGATCTCATATGCATGAGGGTGCCCTTGCACCATGGATGTGGATACTTGTAGGTTTGACCAGCGATAGCCCTATCTGAGCAAGATCAAGCTTGTAGAGAGACATATGGGTATTGGGTGAAGAGAGACAACCTCTCAATATTACTTGTACAAAGGACTATAGAGATACATCGAGATGGATCGAAATCAGCAAGCAAAGGTGATCGGTGGGGTACCCATGATGCAAGTGATGGGGGAGGTTTAGAGGCTAATGCAGGAGGCTACATATTATAGGACCCTCTATAAGAGGGAGGTACCTAAAAAATTGAGGGCTCCAATTTTCTTTGCTTGGATTCAATCAAGTGTCTCTCAATCAGCTAGATTAAAGAGTAGATTAGTTATTGGGGCACCCTCTATACCCCCACCATCGATGCCATCATACCCAGGATAAGGTCTAATAGGACAGGCAACCACATGCCCAACAACACAAGCCATTTCTCAACCAATGGTAGGTCTTCCTCCTTTCCCACCCTCACTTGGACATTTGGAGGGTGGGAGCTCAGTTTAGGGGAGCTTCTATATATTTTACTATATTATGTAGAAATTTTTTATTATGCTTGTGGGCTCATGGATATATGTATATTTATTATGTATCATGACATGATTTTTATATATATGAGATGAGATTTTGTTGTGAAATTGATGATTTTCATGATGTGATGTATTTTTGTATGCATGTGATGGATACCTATATGATTTGATGTATACATTTACTGATGATTCTTATTTGATGTTGCTATATGATGAATAAAAGATGATATATGATGTGATGGTTTATGATGATGGTTGATATGATGATATGATGTGATACTATTTTTTTTCTTTTGATGCTATGATTGATGATGTTATATATTAATTATTATATGATTATGGATGCGAGATATATATATATGATGTTATGACTTATACTAATGATTGTGTATGTAGGGATTGTATGAATGCAACGAGATTTTTTTATTTTTATTTTTATTTTGTTATGATACATGGATAGAATGGTTAGTATGATTAGTCAGAGAAAAAAAATGATATAGTATGATGATGGATAAATGAATTGTGTTGATCAAATATCAAATAAAATCTATAGTTATGATATGGGATGTTTATTGGATAATAGAATGGAAAAAATGATGTTTCTTTCACTTTTGGTTATGCTAAAAAATGTAAAGAGCAATGTTTCATATCTATTGCATGAACTTTGAATCTAAAAACAAATAAGATTATCCTTATTCATACCAGACATACAAAAACCTTGTTTTAATATGTGAGAGAATAAGACTTAGATCATGATAGTCCTACTACACAAAAGGTATGAGGAACCTAATATGCAAAGGATGCTTATTATGCAAGAAGCTATCTCAATGTAAAAACAAGGCAAGTTTTCATCATGGTAGTATTATAAGAACGTCCCAAAAACATAGCATACAAAGGCAATGACCATGCCCCATTTTGCACTCATCTAGACACACAAAGATATTGAAATATATCAAGGTGGCTTCGAGTAAGAATTGGAAGGAGACAAAAAAATAAATCAAGAAGAAAAGACCAACTGGAAAAACATATCACAACCCTTATATCTCTTGCCAAAGAGATTTTAATTGTTATCTTGGATTGTGCCTATTGTAGGAAAGTATATGTTAAAGGCATAGAAGATGACAGTTTTAACCTTATGAACCCTATTTTCATTTCTAATATCCAAATGCAACCTCTCACACCTATCAATTAGGTAGATAGGGAGGTTCTAGAAATCATAGAAAAATGTATACTTTCCTAAGGATAGAAATGTGGAAAAATTAAAAAGTTTATAAATATAATGCAACTATACCTCCTCCTAAAGATAATGTATGAAGGAAACAAAAGCAAGCCTCCTCTTATCATGCATGTCTATTACAATTACATATTCTACATGGTCCAAAAAAAATCTAGTTGGAGGTGGTGATGATGAAAACCCACATAAGAAGGTTGATCTATAAGGGTCATGTGGGGTACAAATTCAAGTGCAAAGGAGGAAATTAGAAGTAAGAAGAGCTCCTCCTTGAAAGGATGAAGGTAGTTTTGGAATTCTTATTGAAGAGAAACTACAAGTACCTCTCCACTTCGTATGTCTCCTCTTTATACACCCACATCTCCATCTTCTCCTCCTCCATCTCCGCCAATGGTTAATGTCAAAATTGGTCCTTGTGTTGAATGAATAAGACAACTAAGAGGGGGGTGAATTGGTGATGCAGGAGCATCTAGTGGTGTAAGGGCAATCTTGCATCACCCAAAAATAGTTAAATTTCAAGTTTCTCAGTTTTTAGATATTTTTACATTTTTGGATACCCTTTTCATCATAATGAAATTCCCAATTTATGGTTTTTATTTTATATTCCTGGGTTGAAAGATATTGCAGTTTTAGTTTCCCATATTTGCACCTAAAAATATTCTGAGTTAGATTTGAGGCACTTAGAGTTCTTGGAATGGCCCTAAAACTTGTACACCAATTTTGAGCACATTATTGACTTCGAGACCTTTCCAACGGTTCAAACGGTTTGTGAATCGGAGTCCTGGATCAAAATTTATGGCCCCAGAAAGTTGGCGCACTTTCTAGAAGATACAATTGCAAATGTTCTTTTAAAATTTGAACTTCAAGTTGTAATTTTTCAGTGCCAAACCGCCTAAACTCAAATTTGAATGTTGTTTTGGCTCCAAACTAAAGAGGAGCTCTATTTATGGGCGGGTTTCTAATTTTTGGGTAACTTTTTGGGGATAAGCTCGCATATTGCGAAAAGGTGATTCTGTAGCTTTCTGTAACTTGCATGTGTTGTAGAAATTGGGGATTAAGATCCTCTGCATGTAAGAAGCTCCATTTTTGAATAATAAAATTATTCTCCTATTTGTGGTTTATTTTCTAAGTCTCGAGCTACGCCCTCATCAAGTGGTATCAGAGCGGGTTTTCTTGAGCGTGTGGACAGATCACCGATCATGAGGCAGTTCACACCAGAACCATGGTTGTGGGTTGAGGTCAAGAAAGATGCCTCCAAGAGTGATGTCTGGTAGGCGTGGTGGTGCCAGAGGTGGTCGAGGTGGCATAAATGCTGGTGGAAGAGATGCACTGGCAGCCCTCCAGAGACAGATTGATGTGTTACAAGAGCAATTGAGAAGAGGGTTAAACCTGAGGGAGGAAAGTGAGGATGAAGGAGAGGAAGAAGGTTCAAACATAGAAGAGGAAGAAGAAGAAATTGATCAAGACCAAATGTGACTAATAAGGGCCATTTTGAAGATCAGGAAAAGACCCAGAGAAAAAGTCCCCAGTTATTCTGGAAGTCTGAACCCGAAAGAGTTGATCAACTGGATCAACGACCTAGAAGAATATTTTGAGTATGAGGAAATAGAGGACCTAGATCAGGTTAATTTTGTGAAAATGAAGCTAAAGGGCCATGCTAGTATTTGGTGGAAAGAGGTCCAGTTGGAAAGAAATTGAAGAGGAAAAGGCAAGATCACCAGATGGGATTGCATGGTAGAGAAACTGAAGAAGCAGTTCATACCAGTGGACTACAAGTTAGATCTGTTGAAGAAATTGCAAGGGTTGAAGCAAGGAAGCAGATTTGTGAAAGAATATATCAATATTTTCACAAGATAATCATCTAACGGGCCACTGCAGGCTAATAAGGAGAAGGTAGCCCGATATCTTAATGGGCTACGACCAAGCATTCAGGAGGAGTTAAGCCTAGTCAGAATAACCACTATTGAGGATGTGTATCAATTTTCTCTGAAGGTGGAAGAGAAGCTGAACAAAAGATTTGATGGCAAGAAAAGGATGAGGAGGTCAAAGTGGAAGGGTAGTGAAGAAGACCTTCAAGAAGCCGAAATGATGATGAAAAAGAAAAAAGGCATGTGGTACCAAATGGCTAAAGGAATGACAACTTTTACCGCCCTCGTGATCAAAACAGTGGTGATCAAAGAGGTAGAGGACGAGGGAGATATGGACAAGGATCTGGAAGAGGTGGTTTCAAAGGAACGTGTTTCCAGTGTGGTGAAGAAGGGAATTGAGCCTATGAATGTCCACAACATCAAGGAAGTGCAGACAAAAGGC
>VDFB02000003.1:329806288-329859704 GCA_007258455.2 Sequoia sempervirens
TGAGCATGTTATTGATTTTGAGACCTTTCCAACGATTCAAACGGTTTGCAAATCGGAGTCCCGGATCAAAAGTTATGGCCCCGAGAAGTTGGCGCACTTTCTAGAAGATACAATTGCAAATGTTCTTTTGAAATTTGAACTTCAAGATGTAATTTTCGGCGCCAAACTGCCTAAACTCAAATTTAATGTTGTTTTGGCTCCAAACTAAAGAGGAGCTCTATTTATGGGCTGTTCTAATTTTGGGTAACTTTTTGGGGACAAGCTCGCATATTGCAAAAAGGTGATTCTGTAGCTTTCTGTAACTTGCATGTGTTGTAGAACTTGGGGATTGAGATCCTCTACATGTAAGAAGCTCCATTTTCTGAATAATAAAATTATTCTCTTGTCTGTGGGTTATTTTCTAAGTCTCGGGTTGTGCCCTCATCAATTAGTTGTATCTTATCAAAACATCAAAACCCTCATTAACATTCAGATCCACATGCATTCATTAAACCCTTAATCTATGATGATGAGTTAGCATGAAAAGCATAAAACTGAAACTGAAACGACATTAATACCATGCATAAGAGAACATTAGAATTTACATGGAAAACCTAAGAAGGGAAAAACCACAGTGAGGATTAACTCACAATATAAGTAATTGCAAAACCAATTACAAGGGCTCACTGCCAGAATAGGACACATCATCCAGAAAGGCTCACAACCAAGGCTCACAGTTGGAATGGAAAAAGAAGATAGAGAATAAATTTTATACAGAGAACATGATCTCAATGCAACAAAAAATCCACCACAATTGCTCCAACACCTTCACAGTTTGTTTGAATGATTGCATACACCTTCTGCTCATTGCATCCGGTAATCCAACACTTGAAAGTTCACACTACTCTACTCAATTTCACACTCTACAACTCTACATTTTGCATCATTCGTATCACACACTTAACACTTTCATCTATCTTCACCTCCAACAATTCAACTCATACTTATACCATCCTCAACCTTGAAACCCTCTCTAAGGTCGGCTATGCACCTCAAACATGCAAATTCAAATTAGTTTGGCACCAAAAAACTTCTATGGCAGATAAAAGTGAATGCAAACCACATCAAAACTTAATTGGCACCCAAATCAAGAACATCACTTAACCACACACTACCACAAACAATATTTATCCTTTGCATGTAGTGTAAACACTAGGTCGGTCATTACCCATTCAAACACCATTAATCAATTAAGCGCATGCTTCTTCAAACCTAAAGATGACTTATAAACCACACACCACACTTGAACATGATCTATAATATTTTTCAAACACCCTAAAATCCATCAAACTCCTTCATAACAATTTCCACCTGAAGAATGTACAAACCCAATACACTCAAACAACTCTACCAAACACTATTACTTGAAAATATATCTTTTGAAGCACCAAACCTCAAATCGTCTTGACTAACGTAAACTACCAACACCATAAACACTTCTTCCAAATTGCAAGATCTAAAGCATAATCACAAAGAAATGTGAAGTAGAAACATTTCTCCCAGACACCTTTGTAATGCATAGTCACACACTAGTGAACACAACTTCTATTGTATGATGATCTGTCATACCATCTCTTGAATATAACACCTCTCACCAACATATCCAAATTGCATAAGAAAATCTTCAACCTAGAAGAAATGTGAAGCAAAACCAAAACATCTCTATGTAAGCCAAAACAACACTACAACAATCTATTTCCTCTTTTTATCAAATTTTATCAAAAGTACTTGGAAACCAAACACTAGAGACACATCCACATCACCTTCAACACTATAAACAAGCTTATCAAATCAACATAAGTGGTTACACCAGTAGCTTAATTGATGACAACATAATTCAACAAATCAAAGCATAGACAACACCAACACTTCCACAACACAACTGACAATTGTTCATACTCTTACAACAATAGATATCAATAATAACACAGGCTAGTTGACATCAATGACAACACAAATCTGCACATACTTCCAACAATCTCCCCCTTTGTCATTAATGGCAACACATGATGTGAAAAACCATCAAATAAACAACTCTAAAACACACTCTCCCCCTTACATGATTCTCTCTTCAATTGACTTATTACCTATTCTCTCTCCCCCTTTCTACTTATTTGTTTTTTTCGCATGCTTCTCTTCTCTGCCTTTGACATCAATGGAAAAGGAAATAATGTTTACATTATTCTCCCCCTTTGACATTACACAACCTACATACAACTATTTTGAATACTCCCCCTTAAGAGCACACACCAGTTTGCAAAAATCTATAGTTCCACTACCTACTCCCCCTGAGAGGTAGCCACCAACATCAGTCTAGAATAAGGGATAGATCTTGAGATCCACTAGAGTGATGCATCTCCTTATGCATCTAGTTCAAAGAAGGAGGGGAAATAACCTCCAACTTCTCCCAGAGATACTCAAAAGTATCCTTGGGAAGATCCTTAGTGAATATGTCAGCAATCTGATCCTTTGTAGGAACATATTCAAGCTTCACTTCATTCTCCACAGCCTTGTCTCTTAGAAAGTGATATCTAATTGAAATATGTTTTGCTCTTGAATGCATCACTAGATTCTTTGAAATTTTTATTGCATGTGTATTGTCACAAAAGATATAACTCATCATACACCACTCTAATATCCTTCAATGTTTATCTCATCCACGACACCTATGTGCAGCAAGATGTTGTTGCAATGTACTCAGCCTCTGCTGTAGATAAAGAAACCAAATTTTGCTTCTTACTAAAATAAAGAAAAATAGAGAAGGGTTACCAAAATGAGATTGATAACCCAAGTAGGGACCTATTCTTCTTCAATTCATTAGGAAATGAGATCCACACAGTGAAAAAACTATCAACCTCAAGATGATTCAAGTCAAAGTGTGAATCTGTTGATTTCCTTTTTTTGCAAGGATGGGGGTCCTAATTAAATAGCACTTTGGGGAGAAAGATTAAAAATAGAAAACTAACTCCAAAATGCAATCTATAACTTGGATCTTGAAGATTAAGCTCAATACTGATGGAACCAAAAATCAAATTGCAGATCTGAGAGAGGTAAGAAGGTGTGTACCAATCACCAAAACTGCTCTGCTAAAGCTGACCTGGGACTCATTCGCCTAGGGGTGAATGGGTCCTAGTTTAGGGTTTGATTCCAAATTTTAAGAGCCTCTACTACAGATCTAAATCTCTCAATTTACCCATGTTTCAAGTACGGAGTACCAAAAATAAATTTTGTAATTGAGTTTCCATTTCTTGACAACTTTCAACTCCAATTTTTCTCTTCAAGAGATCTCCAAGATATCGTCCACTTAAATCTGCAAACACAAATCAAGAGGGAAAAATGTTTTGTTTTTGGTGAATGGGGGTTTTCCTTGGTCAAACCTCATTTTGGTAATTAAACCTTGTAATGAAACAATGAAACATGAAGGAATGATGAATGAACAAAGCAATTTCACAACTCACCAAACCCTTGGATGAACCTTGGAATGTAGATCTACAACTAGCATGAAATGGCTTCAATGGATGTGGATCTTGATCTTGAAACTCGATTTGAAACAATGCCTTGAATGCTTGAATGGATCATGAACTCTACATCAACATATTAGCTCCAATAACATGCATGATGGAAGAAGAATTTGACATGAAAATTGGATCTTTATTGCTACAATAATTCTTCACTAAATCTGCTCTTGAATGCCTTGAAATGCTCATGAAATGCTCTTGTGAACTATAACTTGATCTCATGAAAATCTTCTAGGTGAAACATAGTGAAATGACCTTATATTTATAGGTATGTAACCCTTCTCATTCTTCCTGCATCCCTCAACCATCCTCCATTGACATTCCTCAACCCTCTTCTCCATACTTTCCACCACCTTCTTCTACTTACATACCACATGTTTCCACCTCTTGCATCCCTTGAACATCGTATATATCCATTGCATCCTATTTGTACCAAACCATTCAACCATACTCCACTTCATATCTCTGGTCTTATTAATACATTCCATCACCATCCAACCCTCAACCTCATGTACAATATAATGCACCTCCTAACACCATAGGAAAATTAGTAAATTCCTCATCAACATTATTTGATCATCAACAATTGGAAGACATGAAACTTTCCCTCAAAAATCTACAAGCGAGTATCACAAAGAAACATTATAAATTTCAATACTTGTACCCCTATCCATTTGACTTATCTATGTTAATGGTACCTTTCACTCAAAACTTCGATGTACCCAAATTTTAAAAATAAATTGGGAAAGGTGATCATTGGGATCATGTTAAATAATTTCTATGGCATGTCAAGAGGTTGTGTACAATGACCAACACCTCCTTCATTTATTTCCTCGTAGCTTAGTTGTGCAAGCCTTGGAGTGGTTCATGCATCTTCCCCAAGGTTTCATCTCAACCTTCATTGATCTATCCAAAAAAAATGTCTCACTTCTCATATAATCTTGAGCATGAAGTCACCATGTTATATCTTTGAAATACTAAACAACGTAATGGTGAGAGATTTGTGACTTATTTACAATGATGTAGAGGACTTATAAGTTACCTCCCTTGGACATTGTCTGGAAAAAAACTCATCAATATCTTTATCCAAAATTTAAACCAAGAAATTTCATTCCATCTACAAGCAAATTATGTTACCACTTTTGATAAGATATTTGGAAAAGGGATAACCATTGAAAAATACCTTATAACTAAAGTCTCGGTCAAAACATTTAAGGAAAATAATGACAAAAAATCAAATGACAAGCCAAGGTTTTGGTAAGTGATGGAGTTACTGATAGAAAACATGTACAAGTGACCAATACTTTAAACATTAATAAAAATTCCACTACACTACATGACAGCAACACAATTTTGATCCCTCAAGGACAACCCAAGAAAAATCCCCAAAAAAACCTCAAACAAAAATTCACCACTCTTGGGGAACCATTAGATGTGTTTAGAAAACTTGTACAATCCAACATGGTTATGTTTCCTATGACACAACCTTTTGATGAATCAAAACTAAAACCATCTTGGTAACAATAAAATGAGTATTGTGATTACCATACATGATCAAGGGTCACACCACTAATAAATGCATTAAACTTAATAATTATATCCAAGATCTTATTGATTGAGGAGAAATAAAGATAGAAGGAGTCCATTCCACTTCACCAGATTATAACCTAGGAATATATCAAGATTCCTTTCCAAACCATTCTCAAGGTCAACCATCCTCATCCACCAATCCCAACCAAGAGGCACCCAATGCAATTGCACTAATAATATTAGCTACAACAAGGTCCTTCTTAATTATGATAATATTATGGGATGCATCACTCATACTCCATAACTTTATACAATCAATATTAAAGATAAAAAAATGTCTTGATTTTTTTGTCACCACTCAACATGGCAGGGTCACCATCCTAGGATCATATGCTCCATCATCCTCTCAAATCTCCCAATATATCATCTTAGACCATCTTGGGAAGACTCCAACATATATATCCATCTTGGAGCTTCTCAAATTACCCTTATCCATAAAGAGATATTGTACCGAGAATTTTAATAATCGTGAGTCCCCAACAATATTGACCCTAATCAATTCCAAGCACTATTGGGCCATATTTCTACCACATACCAACTTTCATTCTATCAAAATTATATGCCTCTATTAAATCCATCTCACAAAAAAGCCTTGCATATTGAGGTCCTCATCACCAAACATAGTGAAATGAGTCTTACTAAATAATGGTTATGCCTTGAACTTATGCATCTTAAAATTAATTAAATAATTAGGATATTTGGCAATGGATTTAGAGCCCCAAGTCATTACTATCAAGGCCTACGATAATGCAAAAAGAGATTCAAAGGGTACCATATTTTTGCCTATTAAAGTGGGTCTAGATTTGTAGTATACTACATATCACATCATCAATCTTGACCTCCCTAATAATATCCTCCTCATTCATCCATGGCTTCAAACTATGCAAGTTATTCCATCCATATACCATCAATGCATCAAATTTCCTTTTAACGACATTGAATTTATAATCTACATCAATCCACATCGTTTTGAATACTACTAAGCATTAAAATCCTATTATTAGTAATATCGCTATTGTCCTAGCACTAATGTTGCTCCTTCCAATACAAATCCATCTTCATCCTACATCAATCCCAACACTCTATTGTCTTCATCCATTCCATCCACCATTCTTGATCCCAAGGTCAATATTGTTGACAAAGGGTGTGGAGAATAAACATTACATGTTACCTTTCACATTAGCACATCGCCCCTTTCTTCACATTCTTATGGACGAACCTTCGAACAAACATCTATGAACATGGAAAGCATCAAGGAATACATACCTACTATCTTTCAACTACCAAGGACATTAGAAGATGAATAAATTGAAGGATATGTTATACAAGTATGATTCAAAGGTTGATTACACTCTTCTTGAGTACTTCCATAAAACATTTTATATCCCCTTTCACATGAGTCAGAATATGCATTATAAAGGGAAAGGATTATGTCATGATGAAAAGACATTCATCAACCCATTTCTCCTTCCATCAATGAAGATAATTGGGGACTCAATTATACGCCTATACAAACATGACCTACTAAATCATTATGTATCTCTAATGATGAGGAGGTAGTTTCCAATGACATGGAAAACATTCCTAATGGGAGTATTATAGCCTCCTTCAATGACTTAGATATATCCCCATTATTCATTAATCACACTATCCTTACCAATGAACTTCCACTTCGTTATCTTGAACTTATAGATTGGGACCAACGAGGCTCCATACCTCTTTATGTATTCAAAAATGATGAAGCTTTCATTGAGTTCATGGATCTTCGTGATGATATTCCTCTTGGTGATCACAAATCCGACTTTGACTACAAACTTAATGACAATACGTACTTTGGGGAGGAATAATTCCTAATTTTAACAAAGAAAAATAAATGATATCTTAGTGAGAACCTCTTTGAGGCAATATTTGATCTTGAAATAGTAAAAAAAAGGACATATCTTCAATTGAAAACCTCCATGAAGTGCCCAAAAATGAGGAAATTCCTCTTCCCCTTATGGATGCACAAAGAATAGAAAGGTCTACCTTCCTAATTAAAGAAACCCAAGAAATTAATATAGATAGAGAAGTAGATCCAAAGATCACCTATGTTGTCACTTCCCTCTCCATGAAAGAAAACAAATTATCTCAAATATTTTGCTCAAAGGGTATACAAACTGTGCATGGTCATATGTTGATATGCCAAGCTTGGACCCCTCCTTAGTAGTTCATCATCTAATGGTGCATCCCAATGAAAAAATAATCAAATAAAAACTCATAAAGATGCATCCCCAGATAGCCCTCTTAGTCAAAGTAGTCGAGCTAGAGAAACTACATGAAGTGGGTTTTATCTGTCTAATTGACTATCCAAAATGGGTCTCTAATGTTGTGTTAGTGGCCAAACCAACCAGGGGCATTCATATTTGTATTGATTTTGAGGACCTAAATAAAGCATGCCCTAAATATGATTTCCATTGCCCAACATTGACATCATTGTAGATATCACAGTTGGTCATGCAATTCTACCCTTAGCGGATGAATTTTCAAGGTACAATTATATTTGTATAGTTGTTGAAGACCAATATAAAATAACCTTTACCACAAGTCTTGGGGTACTTTTTTTTACCAAGTGATGCCCTTTGGACTTAAGAATGTAGGGGAAACATATCAAACAACAATGACAACTATCTTTCATGAAATCCTTCACATCATCATGGAGGATTATGTAGATGATATCCTTGAAAAATAAAAAACAAGAGAAGAGCATCCCCAAATTCTTGAGCGCATGTTTGATCAACTTGCTCATTATTAGATACTCCTAAATCTAAAAAAGTGTTTTTATCATTAATTTTCATAAACTCTTGGGTTTCATTATATCAAGAAGGGGTATTGAAGTGGATTCAAATAAGGTCAAAGATATAATAGACATGCCTCCACCTAGAACTCTCAAGAAACTACACATTCTTCAAGGCAAGCTTTAGGCTATCAAACACTTCATTGCACATCTTGTGGATAAATTCCAAATTTTCACTCATCTCCTTCGTAAATATTTCACTTTTTAGTGAGATACTTCTTATCAATAGGGTTTTGATAAAATCAAGGAATGTCTATATCACCACCTATTCCTATGACTCCTATTCTCAATAAGCCCTTTTCGTTACAAATTTCAAAAACATCAGTCGCACTGCGGGAACTCCTAGCATGGCATGATGAAACAAGAAAGGAGAGATCCATCTACTACATTAATTGCACTTTGGTGGGTTATGAGCTCAACCACACTCCCATAGAAAAAGTGTGCTTATCTTTCATCTTTAATTCCTAAAAACTTAGACACTACATGCTAATTCATCGAGTGAATCTCATCTCTAAGGTTAATCTACTTAAGAATCTACTTTCAAGGACTTCCCTCATAGGATGGATGGCTAAATGCTTCATGTTGCTTAATGAGTTCGACATCAAGTATGTAGATAGGAAGGCTATCAAGGGACAAGTGGTTGCAGATCAACTCAAATAGGCCCCTCTAACAAATATGCA
Organism: Sequoia sempervirens; assembly: GCA_007258455.2. NCBI lineage: Eukaryota > Viridiplantae > Streptophyta > Pinopsida > Cupressales > Cupressaceae > Sequoia > Sequoia sempervirens. The sequence continues at coordinate 329,814,949 of VDFB02000003.1, forward strand.
TCCATTGGTGATTGATTTTCCTAATGAGCCCATCTTTATGATTAATGAATAAATTGGTATGGAAGCTCTAATTTTATGTATTATACACACAACATGGTTTAGGTGTGTGTATCCTTTTGTCATCCCACAAGGTGACTTCATCCCTAATGCTTTCATGTTGGAATTTCCTTGCACTAATAACATGGTGGAATATGAGACCCTAATCACTAGAATAAAAATGGTTGTTAAATAAACATAACTCAACTACATGTTTATGGAGATTCACAACTTATCATCATGCAAGTTAACAATGAATATCAAACTAAGGATGACAAACTTCTCCCTTACAAATGCATGGTTGGTAGTTTCAAACAATATTTCACTCACATCTAGTTTGAGCAAGTTTCCCACCTTAACAACAAAGTTGTAGATGCCATGGAAACCATTGGATCCTTATTAGACATGTCACATGATAATCACAGGTGTGAGTTCCTTGTGGAGAAACTCTTAATCTCAACATATGATGTATTTGAGTTTGAGATGGTGTGTGACATTATTAGTTTGGAATCTCCTTGGAATCACAACATCTACACATACCTCCACAATAAAATATTTCCACCTAACCTTACACAACCAATGAAAAAATCATTTATCCAATGATCATCCTGTTACAATCTCCTTGGAGACACTCTTTATCATAGAGGCTATGATGGATCCATATTACAATGTTTAAACTCAGTGAAATCCCACCTCATATTACATGAGGTTCAAGACAGTATTTATGGGGCACACACTAGTGGAATGTTGTTGTATAAGTAGCTTCTCAAGACAACATACTATTGGCCTATCATACATCATGATGTGTGTTAGTATGTTGAAATATGTTTGGTATTCCAATAGCATGAAGATCATATTCATGTGTCACCTAAGAGCTACAACCCATTAAATTCCCTTGTCCCTTTTCTCAATGGGGCACTGGCTTGGTAAGATACACCCCTCTTCCTCCAATGGACACAAGTTCATCATCACTACCACTAAGTACTTTACAAAGTGGGTCGAAGCCATCGCCCTCACCCTCATGACTAACACTCAAATATCCAAATTCATCCTATACCATATCATCTGTCATTATGGTGTTCCCTCCACCATTATCATCAATAATGGTCAACCATTTAAAAATCAACATGTTCACACTCTTTGTGAATGATTCCATATCCAACACCATTGGTCTACCCCATACTATCTCCAAGGTAACAACCAAGTTGAAGCAACTAATAAGACCTTACTTAAAATCCTTAAGAAAGTTGATGATATTGGTTATGACTGGAACCTCCATCTTGATCTCACCCTATGGGAATACCATACAAGCATCTGCACACCAACTAGAGCCACCCCATATTCCTTAGTCTTTTGCACTAATGCCATCTTACAATTTGAATTCAAACTTCCAACATTGCAAATCTCTTTGAAAAATATTATCAATGATGAAGAACATAGGGTTGCACATTTGCATCATCTAGAGCTCCTTGATGAATGAGGCCTCAACACATTTAACCATCTTCATTCCTATCAAAATTTCCTTCTCCAAAGCTATAAAAAGAAGATAAATCCTAGGGAATTCCAAGATAGTGATCTTGTCCTCAAAGAGAATTAAACAATCTTATAGATCGAGAGAAGAAAGGAAAATTTGAGCCTAATTGGTTGGGCCCCTATATCATCATGGCTAAATATGGATTAGGTGTATATTATTTGGCAACATTAGAAGGAGAACCCTTGGATGAACCACTAAACATAATCCACCTCAAGCAGTTCTATGCCTAAATCCACCTAATACCCCAGATTCAAAAATTTTAAAAATACCAAAAAAAATCAAAAAACCAAAAATAAAAATAAAAAGTAAATAAAATAATTCATCCTATGGTGAAAACCACCTTAAGTGGCGCCTTGGAAAATTACCATGGTGAAAACTTGGAAAATAGGTGTCATGTGTAGTAGGTAGATCCATTATCTCAATAAGTCCTCACACCACTTTCATGTCATCCCATACCCATCACATTATCCTACTACCATCCATCTCCCTATCTCACTATTGTTTTCCATCCACCCTATTATATTCTTAATTGATAATTTTATGATTTAGATATTATCCCACCTCTAAGCTTCATGCATGTATTTATGGATATATCCTCCTAATCCTTACATGTGGTCACAACATTCAAATTTGACATACCAGGATATGATATCCCTTGTACATAGTGTATACATTGTAAATAGTGTCATTCTTATTTGTTTCCATCTAGGTCTATCCTTGTTTATAAGTGTTCGTAGGTCCCATCCTTGTGTTTCTAGTTGTCATCCAGAGCTCCCCATAAACTAGTACTTTAACATGATCCAATAGTCTCTTTAGGTTTTGTGAAGCATTTTTTCCTTAATCATTTTTTATTTTTGTCTTTTATATGTTTTTCGCTTCGAATGTGTTTGCGCTCAAAGTAAAGTTGTTTGGAAAGGTGTGCAACATTCCACGTGGTGGATATGTAACTTTCATTTATCACCTTCCTTTCAGGAGAGAGCTAGGACACATGTCATCATGGCGGAGGTTTTTTCAAGGATGATTTTCATGAAGTCTGAGAATACCCACCCACTTGACACATCATCTCTTCATTGCGAGTAGTTTGCACTTTTATAAAGCGACCTCTTTTGGAGTGTGTCAGAGCTTGGTGGGTTCCTTTTGGTTTTCAAGATGGAAGCTTTGAGTCGGTGTCATTGAGCCACGTGATTGGTCAACTAGACTTTTGCTAGGTTGTTTTCTAGAATCTAATCATTTTCAGATAACTATCTTTGCTAAATATCTAAATGGCATTAATGCGGCAGTTGAGAATTGATGAGCAAAGATTGTCATGACCTAATTTAAGATCTATGATTATATCGTGATCTATCAAATGCCAACATCTAGCACCAATTACTTCTTGAATGTGGCAGCGGTCTTCTCTTTTTATAGCTATAAATGGGAGGCGACAATAGAAAAGAACTTTTTTCCAAAAAAGTTCCAAGTTTTGATTTCCTGCTCTCGGGAAAAGATTCTTTAGTTTTCTAAAGTTATAGAGCTATTTTTCAAAAGTAGAATTTGTAAAAATTTATTTTCTTTGGCATGTTCTATTGTTTATGTTCAAACTATTATTGGATTGGCATCTGACCTTTGTTTTAAAGTTCATTTTATATTCAAGCATGAACCATTTGAAAGAAATCTTTGAGACTATGCATGATATGGCCTTTATCAAGTTCTTTCTTTATGTTTTCATTCAGAATGAAACAATGTGTTAAGTTAAATTCAAGTAGTTTGAGCAGTTTATTTCCATGTTATAGGGTTATATGGTAGGATAATAACCTATGAAAATTGGACTATGTCTATGAACTTCTCTATTTTTCTAAAGGGTTATTGTTTTGTTATATTATGTTGTAAGAAGAGAGAGGGTTTATGCAATTTCTGAAGGTTTTCCTGTTAACCTTGGAAATATTTATGCTTGATTGGACCTTAATGAACACTACCTATGGGAAGATTTGAAATACTGCACAGTGCTTGTAGTTAGTCTTTGATGTTCGTTCTCTTCCCAACAATGAAGGGTTGTGACATTCTGTGTCTAAAATATCATTCATAGGAAAGATTGGATTTAAAATGTTGTAAAACCTTTGGCACATTGCCATTTTATGTTTTATGTTTACATTTTCTTCTACCCTTTTCTCCAAAACTTAGAGAAGATCCAACTTTCTATAAAAATCTCAAAGGTATTTAGTGAGGCACAAATCAATCCCCCACTCGTTGAATTTCCCATAAGGCTGTCAAAGAGGTGCAAGCTTTGATGATCAATAGTCCTTTTTCTATCACATCTGGTGGGACCCAAAGTTCTTCGAACACCTGATTAGAAGTCACAAATATTTCTTAAATTAGGCCAAGGAAAGAAGTTGGAAATTTCATGCCCAGAATCCAAACAAGATCATCCTCAAGAGGCCATTTCTAGTACTCCTAGTTACTAGCCTCAGTACCTAGGAGAAGAAGAATTACATGTTTTGTATCACCTGTAAAGAGTGATAGAGCAAGGAGTGATAGCCTAGAGTTTAGAGCCTTACCTACTCCATTTGGAGGTCGAACTTTCCAAATCAGAATACTCATATACTCGATTCATAGGAATATGTTATCCATGGCTCAAATAGTTGCCCCTACTCTTAGAAATTTTGTGACCTAGGATAGTGGCAGTCTGCTACAACCACCTACACCCCCAAACCTATGGCTTTCCATACCCGCTAACACCCTCAAGGCTAGTCAAAAAAAAATTAGAGAAGACAAACCCCCTCCGAACACCTTCAAGATATAGAGGAGGTATGTAGGGTGCATAACATAACAAAGGAAAATATTGCTCTTAGGCTGTTAGCCACCTCTTTCAAAGGAAAGGCTCAAGATTGGTATCGATCTTTGGCCCCTGGTTCTATCCGCTCCTAGGATCAACTCGGAGAGAGGTTGTTCAAATGCTTCTCAAAAAAGGGAGATTGTTTTTCGTTTCTACATCAACTTATTACCATCAAAAGAGCCCCGCAAGAGGCCATGAGTGACTTCAACACCAGGTTCAATAAAACCTGGAAAATAATCCTTGTGACTGCCTAACCTCTAGTTGCGATGGCATTTATGTTCTACCTGAAGGCTTTCAATTTGGATATCACAGTGATGATAACCTCCATGGGAGGGGATATCTTACCCGACGCATATGAGTTGGTTGTGCGTATGGAAAATAGTTTGATTGATGTCGAGAAGCTTCCACCACGACCTCTGATGCCTATGTTTGTAGAAATATCTGGTAGTCCTCAGGAATAAGTTGCTCCAAACACTTCCACTACACACCTGACGACATCTATTATGCCGCAATCCATGTACGTGTACCCCACCGCGCAACCTAGCATGTTAGGCTCTTCTTCTATAGCAGCGGACATCAGCGATATGAAGAGTCTCATGTGGACTTTCGCTAATGAGTTGGTTCTCATCAAACAACAACAAGCAATACCTTCGAAGCAGACCACTCAAACCTATAGTGGAAGTAGGAAATCCTATCAAAAAAACACGTACAAAGGTCCCTCTAGAGGAGGAGGTCAACAAACGGCATTTGCGAACCAAATAGTTTCAGTGACCATGTCACTTCAGGCAGTGAAGGATAGCCAAAGTAAGGAGTTAATCCCAGCCCAGAACAATCTAGTAGATGAGAATGTATGGTTTTTCCCATGCAATGATAGTCATATGCCTCAAAATTGTTCAAGGTGAAATATGGAACAAAAGGTAGCAGAACAAAGTAACAAGGGTGTGTTCCCGAATGCGGATGAATATGAGTCTTCTAAAATGGAAAATGCCTGCTTCAAAGTGAAAATGCAAGGAATTTCCTTAGAGCAAGAGCTGGATATTGTGCTCGACCAAGTGCTATTTTCATGGATGGAGGAAGAAGATGTATTCGCAAATGAAGTTCCAACGACTAGTACTCCACAAGTACAGTCAGACTAAAACACAAGATCCAAAAGGAGGATAATGAGAGAATACGTGCAACAAGCTATGTCATGTCCTCAGCCATGACAACCACCATCACAAGAAAAGCAGGCCCTGCCGTTCATTGGCTGACCTACTCAACAGTCACGAGTTCTGTTGTTTCCAAAGAAGGAGATGGATAAGGTGTCGAGACCATTCACGGTGGATCGTTTTCCTTTGAAGACAAGAGAGATACCACTATTTAAGCCCAAGGTCCAGCCAATTAGAATGTTCAATGTGGTGGAACAATTGAAGAAGGTGCCTGCTAATGTATCTCTATGGGATGCCATATCTATTCCCAAATAAAATATATTGCTTTGGGAAGCATTAAAGAAGGAGAAACAAATACCGTGAATGGATGCAATTCCGCCATGTGATCAAAGCAAAGATAAAGAAACTGCATCAGGACCTCAAGCTCTAATAGTCGCAACTTTTGTGAATGATGTGGACAATGCAAAAGAAAAAGAGGTAAGCAATTCAAAGCCCACACCTTTCTTTTTAACACTTATTGTAGGAGATAAGCTTTTGCATAATAACATGATTGATTCGAGAGCTAGTACAATGGTAATTCCAAAGCAAGTGGTTGATGCCTAAAACTTAGGTATGAGCCCCTTGAGAAGGGAATCATGCGATTAGATGGAAATAAGGTTCTGACCATTGGTTGGATAAAATATATATCTTTAACCCTCTTCTCATGTCCAAGCCAAATGGTCTCATAAGAAGTAATGGTGATAGACATTGCCCTGATCTTCAGAATGTGTCTTTCAAGAGATTTCACCACGAAGCTTGGTGAGTATTTGGTGCTTGATTGGTCTCACCTAATATTGAGAACCAAGCACAATGTGAAGATGAAGATTCTGTATGAATATTTGCATCTCGAACACATAGTAGACAATGTAATCCTATGCTTTGAAGCAGCACATACCTCTTTCTCGCAACAAGAGAGGTATTGTGTAGAGATGTTGGAAGATGAAGAAGACATGAGTGATCGAACTCCCGAGGAGGAGGTGCTACTCAACCAATTCATCGACTCTAACCCATTTGGAAAATTTCATGCGACAAGACTAGGCACTTATATGATCTTCAACAATGATCAAGTCTTTTTAAAATTTATAAAGGATCAAGGGGGATATAATGATTCAGGTGACAATCGTCTATGGACCTTATACTTTGATGGCGCCAAATGCAAAGTCGATTCTGGAGCAATTATCCAACTAGTGTCCTCAAAAGGATTGAAAACCCTCAAGGATTTTCATTTTCAGTTCTCATGCTCAAACAATGATGCAGAATATGAGGCCTTGGCCCATGGTTTGACCCTTGCCGAACAGATGGGTGTAAGGAAAATGCAAGCATTCAAAGATTTAGAATTAGTTGTGAGCCAGGTCCGTGGGCAAGTGGCTACAAAGAATACAAGAATGAAGTCATATAGACATTAGATATGGGATCTAATTGAGAGTTTTGAAGCTTTCAATATACAAGTTATTCCCTGATCTCAAAACATTATCGTTGATCAGATGGCTTCTATCGATTTTCAATTTGAACTAGTTTCTAATTCAATAACAAAGCATAATGCAGTACAAGTCATTTTCGACCAACAATCCCCGACAATGATCAAAACTAGAAAGTATTCAAGGATGGCATTCAGATAACTTCCTTTATGTAGAAATCGGGAGGAGTTTCTAAATATTCAGAGTTGGGAGCAGAATCTCCCGAAGAGTAGATTATCCAATTAAAAGGTAATAAGCTTCCTCGAGGTTTAATCTCCCTTGAAAATCTCTTTGACAGTGAAGATGCAAGAAATGACAAGAAGAGGTTCATTGCAGACATGAGAGACTATGAAGAGCTTGATGTTAGAAATGGCAGAAAGTTAAAGGTCGGAAGGGATGTCCTACAGAAGGACAAGGTGAGACTGAAGGATCTATGTTTTAGATATGATGGGGTTATAGCCTAGACCTATGATGATCTCAAAGGGTATGATTCAGGCATAATTCAACATACCATTGACTTGGCAGAAGGATCAAAGCCCGTCCAACAGAAGCAAAGGCAAGTCAATCTAAAATTCGAAGCGTTGATGGTGCATGAGCTCACTAAATTGATCGAGTCAAAGATCATATGTCTGATTAAGCATTCCACTTGTTCATCAAATTTGGTACTGGTTCGAAAAAAGAATGGCAATATTAGGCTTTGTGTCAATTTCTAATATTTGAGTAAAGCTTCGCTAAAAGACCACCACCCTTTTCCATCAATGGAGCAAATCCTACAGACTATCGTGGGATTGAAGATTTTTTTATTGCTTGATGGTTTCTCAAGCTATAACCAGGTGTATGTAAAGGAAGGCAACCAACATAAGACAACATTTACCACTAAGTGGGGAACATTTGCATACTCAAAAATGTCATTCAGACTTTCAAATGTTGGTGTGACTTTTCAACAAGCAATGAATATTGCCTTCAAAGGATTAATTAATCTAATTATTCTCATATATCTGGATGACTTGACGGGCTTTTCAAAGTCAAAGGATGATCACTTTGATCATTTGGAAAAGGTTTTCCAAAAGTATCAATAGTTCAAGTTTTCTTTGAATCCCAAAAAATGTGTTTTCGGAGTACCCCAAGGTAAGCTACTTGGTTTTGTAGTGTCAAAAGAGGGAATAGCAATAGACCCTGAAAGAGTGAGATCCATAATGGAGTTACCCCTACTAGTAAATCAAAAAGGACTGTAATCCTTCTTAGGGAAGATCAACTTTGTTAGCAGGTTTATTTCAGATTTCCCAGGCATTACAAGACCTATCACGCTGATGCTCAAAAAGAACCTAATTTTCAAATGGACCCCCGAAGACAAAGCAACTTTTGAGTAGATAAAGATAACTATCTTTTCCACTCTAGTATTGGCTAATTCAAACTTTTCCAAAGATTTTTTACTCTATGTATACAGTGGCCAACATAGCATAGCTTCGGTGCTCACTCAGAAGGACGAGGGAAATAATGGAGAGCATCCTATTGCATTTCACTCAAGGACTCTTAAATATTATGAGGCCAGGTATAACTTTGTTGAAAAGCAAGCTTTTTCCATTGTGAAAATCCTAAAGAAGTTCTGACATTTGGTGTCGTCCAATAAAATCACTATTCTCATCGCACATCCATGTGTGCGAGAGTATATTACTGAAGGTGAGATAATCAAAAAGAGGGAAAATTGGATCACCAAGATCCTAGAGTATGATGTGGACATTAGACCAACCAAGCTAGTTCAGGGAGGAGGTTTGTGTGAATACATTGCACAAGAATCAAGTTATGTAGTTGAAAGGGAGACCGATCAAGTCTAATCAAACCAGTTCGAGTCTGACGTGTCTTGGGTGGCGGATCAAACACATTATGTACAAAAGGGGCACTACCCAACCAACCTTGCATTCCAAAAAAGGTGATACTATAGACTGCAAGGCACTAGGTATGTATTAATTAAATTTATATTATTTAAGAGAAATTATGTTGGTGTCCTACTCTGATGCTTAAAAAAGCCACATGTGGAAAGAGTTCTTAACAAATTCCATAGTAGTCCTAAGGGTGGACATTTCTCCACCAAGACTACCACCTTGGAAATAATGTGAGCAGGATATTATTGGCCCTCTATGTTTTCTGAAGTGCACCATCTGGTGCAAAAGTGTATTCAGTTCCAATTCTTTGTTGGCAAATGAAAGAATTTCACTTTGCCTTTGAGCCAAATTGTAACTGAGGAACCCTTTGCTCAATGGGGTTTGGATTTCATCGAAATGATAAATTCTATTTCCAGTGCTTGCCACAAATGGATCCTTATGGAAACCAACTATTTCACAAGGTGGATGAAGGTCGTCGTCCTAAAAAATGCCACAGAGGGCGAGATCGTCAATTTCCTTGAAGAACTGGTAACCAGATTTGGTTAGCCAAAAACTATCATATCTAACAATGCTCATTCTTTTGTAATTTTGAGGATATCATATTTTTCTATCAAACATAGGGTTTACCTTAAAACTTCATCAAACTACTACCCACAAGGAAATGGGTTAGCAAAGTCAACCAACAAAAACCTAATTAGGTTAATCAAGCACATCGGGTCAGAACGACAAAGGGATTGGCACAAGTACCTACGAGCTGCTCTGTGGATGGATTGGAATACTCCCAAGTAGATCTTGAAGACCTCCCCTTATGAACTAGTATACAGAAAAGAGGTAGTTTTACCTGTTTCCATTGAAATCTCTACTCTTCAACTACTGAAAGCCCTAGAAGTTGAAGAAAGCGGAAGAATGGATGTACAACTAGCGAAACTCCTCAAACTTGAAGAAGATAGAGAAAAATCTCATATAGCCATGATTGGCTACTAGTAGATAGTGAAGCAGTGGTTCAACAAAAAGACCTCCAACCTAGATTTAAGGGAAGGGAGCCTAGTACTAAAGTACAATGAGCGCACTATGAAACTAGGTTAACATACCAAATTTGAAGTGTTATGGAAAGGACCCTTCTGAATTAGTTTGTGCAAGGAAAAGAATGTGTATAACTTAAGACATGGAAGGTAACGCTTTGGATATACCGATGAACGGTATTTATCTAAAATTGTTCCATTAAGCACGCAGTTCTTTTAAAAAATTTAGCAGTTATGTACCATATGTAAAAAAAATTGTAAATACGTTTTAATTTTAAGAATAAGTCATGAGAAAAACACAAAAGAATTAGAAAGTTTGTATTATATTATATTCATCAAAAATTTACAATGTAATAGAAGCTTGAGGCTCAAATTTAAATATGAAGCCCTCTCAATCGAACCCAAAAAGAGTCACAAAGCAAAAAGAAGCAAAAAGGAGGCAACGTGCAAAAAATAGTGAAACTACACCTCCATCCATTGTCCAGAAAATCAAAGCGACTCGTCGTTAGGTTTTCTTCTTCTTCTTCTTGGTCAGGATGCAAAAGGGGGGTGAACACACAACACATGTGTGCTCGACATAGTGCGCACCAAAGGCCTAGTCACCTCGGTTATACACTAGAAACTTGAAGTGCTTCCTCCAGTCAAGCCCCAGAACGTGCTCCACGTCATACTCCCACAACAGGTAGGTGAAAACTGGCAGAGAATTTGAACAATGACCTTTAAGTTCCATGGTGTGGAAGTCAGAAAGGAAGGACAACCAGGGTACATCTATCTCAAATTCCATGTGCCTGCAAATATCCATGGCACTTGGAATACCAATGCCAGGGATAGCCACCTGCATGATTTCATTGAGCCCTTCCATCATCACAGAGTCAAACATTTGGTGGAAAAACTCAATTATCATAGCCTTGGCCATGTTCAAGTCAAACAGGGAGGTGACAAAGCGGGAAAGTACGTTGCAGTTGCTCCTCAACTAATTTTCATCATCAATATAGTCCAGGCCGACTACCCACTTAAATGCAACCAGGCTAAGGTGGTAACACCTTTTCACTAGGCACTTAATTCTATCACTGGTGATCTCTCCCACAAAGAAGTATTGCGACCTCCGTGGTAGGAGTCAAATAGGAGTGCCCAGGCCAGTAGACATTCTGATAAAGTGGCAGATTATAGCGGAAGGGGAGGAAGCAAGAAATCTTGCTAACCTTATAGGCGATTTTTCAAATGAATATTGCAATAAGGTGGCATAACTATATATATAGAAAATATGAGCTGAAAAACCCAACCAATGGGAAGTCCATTTTTGGTCGGATGGCAATGAAAAAATTCAAATGGAGGCCAATAGATCAATCATACGAAAGATCTGACAAAAGGTCTTGAGAATTAAATTTGGGTGTTGGGAGTAAATGCTCTCATATGCCAATTGTTGACATGTGTCCTTTTCCATCATCAGCACCAACAAGCTTACTTATGTGAAAAGACATCGATTAAAGATTTAAATTCTAAAAAATTAAATAGGTGCATCTTTTCAAGAGTACCTTGCACTACTTCAACACATTTATCATAAATAAAGGCATGTTTTCCAATGCAATGAGTTTATTTGTGAAAGAAGCAATGGGGAGAATGTACTAATTCCATTCTCACAACATTTTCAGCTTTCCCAAGGGATATGGATCTCAAATCCACATGTATCACCTTGATGGCATCATTTAATGACCAATAGTAATGGTGTAGCCTTAATTGCATGTATGTGTGAAGGAATTAACTGACCCAAAAGCAGATTTTCTAAGCAGCAAAAGGCAAGTGGTCATTTTCATTAAGGAAACTCTACAACTTCTTGATACAGCCATGGAAAAGCCATCAACATCTAGTAGAAAAGTTGGAGCCTCAAGCAAAAGGCCTGGTTATGTCAATATCTTTGGGTGGAACTCATTCACCAACACGCCAACACTTGAGGAGTGGTTGTTTGAATTTTGTAAAAAGGCACAACCAAACAGATGTATCAAGAGGGAGGCAGTGCAGGATTTCGCCGATAATATTTTTGACCCCAAGTTAACAACTAACCCTAAAATTTTTAGGGAGGGTGCATTCCAAAGAATGATGCAACATGGGTCATCTAAAGGTTTTGCATCTTGGCTTTGGAATTGTGGCTTTCCATAGTTCATGTTGCCTTTCGTACACCCATGTCTAGAGCTGGTGGACACATGTGCCAAGAGATTCAACAAAAAGACAGGAGACATTGAGGGTAATAGGATCAGAGTTATAATTTCTGTCGAAGCCATATGGGATATGTTGGGTATCCCTACCTCTTAGGGCGCTGAACTTTTTGATGAGGAGATGATGGAAATCTCCTGAGAGGAAAGTACCCAGAAAGAAAGATTTTATGAGAGTGAGACGAAGGAAAGACGAGTGAGAGGCCATTTTCCTTTTCCCCTTGTGCGCAAAAAAATCAAGGAGGACACATAGACTATCTTCTCGATGTTGGTCTGGACTTACAACCTTGATAATGATGAAGAGGTCCATCCCTTCCAGATGGTCTTGGATTTTATGCTCAAGAAGGAGAAGAGTCAATAATATTATGATTTTGTCGATGCAGTAGTTGAAACAATGCTAGAACAATTGAATAATTATACTACTAAGTATAAATTTAGGTTTTCCTCTTTCTTGGCCCACTTGATTTTGCATCAAAATTCTGAGTTGTTGGAAAGAAGTATACCAGTGTCTAGCTTTGATGCTAAGGGCTGATATCAGCTAGTTTTTGTATGGAATCATGTGCTTTCAAAAACGGGGGATTAATACTAGTCTATAGATCATTTTCTGAGGCTAGAGCTTCAAGATTTGTTGCCTTTCCCTATAGTTCATTTCTCTCCTGAGGTCATGAAATCCATGCAAACTCCACCGACCACAATGGATTATTTCCTAGGAGAGGATTTTCCATTTATCAGGTTTCATGGTTTTGTCGGGGATCCTTTCAAACTCCCCAAATTTGTAATAGATGGAGTTTTTTGAGTTGGAGGCATGCCATCAAGAAACCATTGCTGACAACACCTATGGTGCTGAAAGGAACAAGACAAATATATACCTGCTCCCCCTCGCAATTTCCAACAAGCAGGTGACACTAAACAAGTGGAAGGCAAAGGGTGAGCTTGCAAACCTTCTAGCAGCCCTAGGCTTGGTCCTCATTTATGACACGTGGGATTATAATTTGACAAAGCATTTCACTTTGAAGCATTAGAGTAGGGATTATTTTGAGAGGAGGAGGAATCCAACTTAAGAAAGGCCAAAATTATACATTGACTTGGCCTGCATTCCACTCAAACAACCAAAATGGTTGAATTTCTATGTGCCACAGGCGAAGTATCAGAGGAACCTTCAAATGGGAAAATCCCTCAACATGCAATTGAAGCACAAGGGATGGTCAGAAAGAAAGAAGACAGACTTCTAGAGGTCCCAAAAAGAGATGAAATGCCCCAATTCCCTATTAAGATATTTTCAGCCACATGACGACAGGTTCGAGGAGATTTATGATCAAGAGACCAACATCAACAATAGCAATCCAGACACAAGTCATGAGATATCAAAAGAGTAGCTCCCGTGCCATACTTCTCATCCTTAGGAATCTGACAGGAGAGGCTTGAAGCAAAGGGACTCACAAGTCACATCCTTTGCCAGTGCTCGAAGCAAAGGAAAAAGGACCCGATGGTCCCCAAGAGGGTCTGCTATGGTTATCGAAAGCTAAGTTTTGGAGGGATTGGTTGCCAAAGGATCAAAACAAATCAATTTTGGTCATACAAAGAGAAGATGAGTCCAAGATCTAGGTGCACCTAATGCATCAGCCCAAGGAGAAGAAGAAGTGAAGTATATTCTGCAAAGTGTTTCGACCACCGTGACTCAAGTAAGTTTTATTCCCTCTCTTCTTCCTACCTCTGCATCTCTGGTTACTCCTTTGCCCCCATCCGTGGAAATAAATCCTCTATCCTCAAACCCTGAGCTTTTAATCTTGAATACACCCCCTGCCATTTGTAATGAAGCTTTTAATGCAACCCCACACACTGAACGAGCAGCATCTGCCTCGATTGCTATTGATTCTTTAATCGCCCTGTCAAGGGCCCCCATTGAAAGAGTTGAAACATCCATGTTTCCCATCACTCCCAGTCCATCCTCTTTTGGACATAAATATATCATTTTTCCCGTATCTCTTTTCACCCTGACTGGCTTTTCCCCTGCCCAATCTCAATTTGGTGTCCCACCTTTTTCCATTATTACACTCCCCTTTTCTTCTCTACATGTTCATACATCTGAGGTTTCTCCTTTTTTTCCCTTTTTGGTCTCCCTCCTGGTACTTCCATTGTAGCACAAAGCATTGACACCCCTCAGAGTCTCCAAGAGCATATCGATGCAACCAAGCAGGCCTGACAGGTCAGAAAGCAAAAATGATTGTTGAAGAACATTGTGCTATCAGCTACCAAGAAGATTGAAGCTTGCTTCAATGAGGAGTGGAAAGAACTGTTGATTACTACTATGAGGACACTTGTATCCAAGCCCGAGGGACAAATGCAAATGGAGGGTTATGATATCAAAGCCATGGGTCTAGATTTGAATGAGACTCACCTGTGCAACAAAGTGGTCCTAGCTAAGGTCACCCAGAAGGTGGTATATGCAAATTTTGAAAGACTATACAGGAAGTTGAAGAAGCACGAGGCATAGCTGATAAATGTAAAGGAAATAGTGAACAAGCTACAAAAAAAATCAAGGATAAAAATGCAAAGTACCAACATGCTCAGGAAAACATAAAAAGAGAGTTGGATGGTGTCCAATCTCAAAATTTTGACGATCTATAGAAGGCCTAGGTGGAAGTAGAAAATTCAAAATAGGAAGTCAGAAGGTTGAACTCAGAACTGACAAATGCCCTCATAGAAAGGAACCAAATGGAGGAGAATGCAAGAGTGAGAGAAGCTTAGTTCAATCAGGAGCTAGCTATTTCACAAGAGGTTGGGACCCTCCCAATATTGAAGAGGCTGATATCCACACTTTAGGAGCAATCATATTCATGGTTTCCATTCTTAGGCTCTCTTTACAATTTTTATTGGATGTTCGGGAATTGAACGGGAAGATTGGCCCAATGGTTGATCAAATTCTATAGATATGTGCTCCCCAAGTGGCAGAATCATAAAGCTTTATTTCCAAGTTGTGTGTGGCCACTGATGAGGCCCTAAAAGGTGTAGGGATTCTCGATCAAAGAGTCACCTCCATCAAGTAAAATGAGAACATCAACTGCCACAAGATTGTAGCAAGGTGCAAGGAATGTTAAACGGTGTTGAATAAGAGGTTCGATGAAATCAAGAAGTATTTTGGTGTCCTAGTTAGCTTTGGGTTACCTCCTCTTTTCTCACCAGATGGAGATGTACTATCAGTTGAGCAGGGCACAAATGCAATCAAACATAAGGTCCAAACTTCTACGAAACTACCGAGTTCAAGCACGACACCCACAGTTGATGGAATCGAGCATGAGATCTTAACTATTTTTCGTCTCTATTGTCATCTTGGAGCGGTTTCTACAAGATGGGGGGTTGTTTCTTTCAAGGAAGTCTTTGAGCTAGATCAAGCATATAGGCTCATCTATACTCTTGTTCGACTAGCTGATGCAGATTGGGAGGCACAACATTCTACTTTCCTCAAACTCCAAGAAGTTCTAGAGATATAGGTTCGTGCCTCTGCAAGCAAAGGCCCCCTGTGAGTTGCCAGAACTGTGAAGCATTTTTTCCTTAATCATTTTTTATTTTCAACTTTTATATGCTTTTGGCTTTGGATGTGTCTATGCTTAAAGTAAAGTTGTTCAAAAAGGTGAGCAATGTGCCACATGGTGGCTATGCGACTTTCATTTATCACCTTCCTTTCAGGAGAGAGCCAAGACATGTGTTAGCATGGTGGAGGTTTTCTCAAGGATGATTTTCATGAAGTTTGATAATACTCGCCCACTTGACACGTCATCTCTTCGTTGTGGGCAGTTTGCACTTTTATAAAGGGATCTCTTTTGGAGTGTGTTAGAGCTTGCTAGGTTCCTTTTGGTTTTCAAGATGGAAGCTTTGAGTTGGTGTTGTCAAGCCATGTGATTGGTCAACTAGACTTTTTCTAGACTATTTTCTAGAATCTGATCATTTTCAGATAACTATCTTTGCTAAATATCTAAAGGGCATTAATGTGGTAGTTGAGAATTGATGAGCAAATATTTTCATGACCTAATTTAAGATCTATGATCAAATCATGAGCTATCAAATGCCAACGTCTGGCAGCAATTACTTCTGGAATGTGGCAGCGGTCTTCTCTTTTTCTAGCTATAAATGGGAGGTGGGAACAAAAAAGAAGATTTTTTTCCAAAAAAGTTCCAAGTTTCGATTTCCTGTTCTCAGGAAAAGTTTCTTTAGTTTTCTAAAGTTATAGAGCTATTTTCAAAAGTAGAATTTGTAAATAAATAAAAATTCTCTGGCATGTTATATTGTTTATGTTCAAACTATTATCAGATTGGCATCCAACCTCTATTTTAAAGTTCATTTTATATTCAAGCATGAACCATTTGAAAGAAATCTTTGAGATTATGCATGATATGGCCTTTATCAAGTTCTTTCTTTATGTTTTCATTTAGAATGAAACACTGTGTTAAGTTGAATTCAAGTAGTTTGAGTAGTTAATTTCCATGTTGTAGGCTTATATGGTAGGATAATAACATGTGAAAATTGGACTATGTATGTGAACTTCTCTATTTCTCTAAATAGTTATTGTTTTGTTATATTATGTTGTAAGAAGAGATAGGGTTATGCAATTTCTAAAGGTTTTTCTATTAACCTTGGAAATATTTATGCTTGATCCGACCTTAATGAAAATTGTCTATGAGAAGATTGCAAAGACTACACTGTGCTTGTAGTTAGCTTTTGTTGTTCGTTATCTTCCCAACAATGAAGGGTTGTGGCATTTTGTGTCTAAAATATCATTCATAGGAAAGATTGGGTTTAAAATATTGTAAAACCTTTGGTGCATTGCTATTTTATGTTTTATGTTTACATTTTCTTCTACCCTTTTCTCCAAAACTCAGAGAAGAGTTGGCTTTCTATAAAAATCCCAGAGGTATTCAATGAGGCACAAATCAGTCCCCCTCTCGCTGAATTTCCCATAAGGCTATCGGAGAGGTGCAAGCTTTGATGATCAACAGGTTTCATGCACCTTGGTTGATTTGATCCTCTTAAGTCCTACCCATCCATCCTTTTCCTTCATAGGATATATCATTCCTCAAATCATGCAATATCTACCCATCCATCATCTTTTGGAAAAAGGTAATTAAGGTGTGTGACACTTTATTATTACTTTTGGATTTTTTTATCTTTCTTTTGGCTTCCAATTTTACCTATTCAGGGTTGTCATGATCATTCATATCATGGCATGCTTTGACTTGTGAAACTAGGGGAAAGTTCTTGACTTTTATGTGTTGTGTTTTCATGGTTGTCTTGTATTGTACCCACTACGGCCCATCGAGACCTTGTGTTACACTAGGGCATTCCTTATATTGTTTTCTAGCACCGTGCCCACCAAGGATCTTTGTAACCTTAAGAGATGTTGGATTAATCTTCCTATTTGTTGAGTTAGTCCTATGCATGTGATAGAACATCCCCCTGGTTCCTCATACCTTGGTAAATAGTATTTCATTCTATATCAAATTAAGTGCTCACTATATTTATGTTTAATTATTGCATTCCAAAATCCCCCACCTTATCCTATCCCATATCCATCTATCCCATCCATTGTTTTATCCCCCCTTAATCATTGATTCTATGTGCACTTGATCTCCCTCTCCCATCTTTCTTCTCCTATCTTCCATAGCTCATCCATATTGTTCGAGTGTTTGATGTATTATGGCATGACATCCACATTTTCATAGCTCCATCTATCATTATCACCCATCATTATCATTGCATTAACCAATTAGATTCATTTTAAGTGTTTCATTTTTTTTGTCTAAGCATATTTTCATCCATCATTGCATTAATCAATTAGATTCATTTTAAGTGTTTAGATTTGTTAGTCTAAGCATCTTTTCATCCATCATTACATTAATCAATTAAATTCAATTTTAGGTGTTTAGATTTGTTAGTCTAAGAATATTTCCATCCATCATTGCATTAATCAATTAGATTAATTTTAGTTATTTAGATATGTTATTCTAAGCATCTTTTCATTCATTGTTAGATTCATTTTAGGTGCTTAGATTTGTTATTCTAATCATCTTTTCATTCATCATTAGATTCATTTTAGGTGTTTATATTTTTTATTCTAAGCATCTTTTTCATTTTCATCCATCATTGCTTAATAAATTAGATTTATTTTAGGTGTTTAGATTTTTTATTCTAAGCATCTTTTTCATTTTCATTTACCATTATTATTGTATTAATCCATTAGGTTCATTTTAAGATCATTTTAAATTAATCAATACCTAAAAATAACCATCATATGTACATTATAAATACATCAACATACACAAATATCATCATCCTAATCATTTATATTATATATCCATCATATGCATAAACATCGTCATAATCATCATACGCATACAATACATATAGGCATTCACATCCTGCATCATCATAGTTAGAACAATACACATGAATCTAAATGTAAACCATCATGTACATAACTATAACCATCTTTTACATAATCATAACCATCATAAACATGCACATAAGAAATTTAACATACATAATCCACTATCATAAAGATCATAATCAATGTATATCATCATCACACATAGTCCATATACACAAATAATAATCATAATATCCATAATTAATGTCCATCATATACATATATTCATAATCAAAATACATCTCACATATACATTAATGTCATGTCATACATAAATTTTCTTTATATAGCATGGTAAAAAATGCGCCCTAAGGCATATGTCAAAATGCCTCCATCTATCTTAGGCTAGCTTTTGGTACCTTCCTTTGAGTGTTCTAGAGACCTCGATGCTCCTTCTACCCCTGGTGGTGGCCGCATCACTCTCAAGCTTGATCTCATGGAACCCGACCACATTGACCTTGATCTCCCTATGATGAGACCATATATTGTCTCATATTTTATCAAAGAAAATCATCTATTTCTTCCTAATCCATTAGTGTTAAAATGGATTTGAGTAATGATTGAAAGTTCTTTAGCTTGTTTAAAGTAAAATATAAATTAACTTTTTAATTTATTTTTAGTAATTAAATGTGATCCAAATTGCCTCTAATATGTCTCCATGAAGTGTTTAAGATGATATAATGCAGATAAATGAGTTATTAAACAACTCATGGTAAGAAGGAGCATCATAGACACAAGCAGTAAAGAGCTCTAAACACTTGAAGTAGTTAGCTCTTGAAAGCTTTAGAAGGCTTTGAAGAAGTAATGAGAAGATAGAGAAGACTCCTAGTGCACTCCTACATTCATGCAAAATCATGGAGCATCAATCATTCCTAAATTAATGGGATGAGTATTTGTTTCATATTGAGTTTTAAGATCTCTCACAGTTATTAAATTCCATGCTTCCTTCTTCCACCAAAGATAACTCAAGTTACCACATAAATCAATTGTTGTTGCATGATTATAGCATGTTATTCATGCTAAAGATCAATGATTTGGTGGACTGAACTGAAGAAAAATTCCTTCATTCATGTTCAACACTTGAAGACTTCCTAAAAATCAAGCGCACAGAAATTGTGAAAAACACAGTCTCAATAAAATAGCGATATCTCCCTCATTTCGCAACAAAATTCAAAAATTAAAAATTATCTAGAAAGTAGATTTGAAGATCTAAAAACCATTTTGAGAATTTGGTTTGATTTGTAGCAGGCAAGGAGCAGTACGCGTCAAAAAATGACTGAGACAAAAGTGGCGTGATGGAGGACAGCAACTTCAATTTTCTTAAAGTTTTGTAAACGACCCCTCAAAAATAGGATCTTGGATCCACATTCTTAGTGTGTTGGTTGGATAGATATAGAATATGAATTATATAAATACAATGTATTCATTTGATAAAAAATAGGGGATTAGAAAGACTTGTTTCAGCATGAGGAAATAGGATAGATCTAGTTTCATTTTCCAACAATGTAATTCCAGATTTCTAGATTAAATTTGAATCCAAGAAAGCTTTTCATTTCCATAAATTGTGAAATATTTTAGTCTTTTCAATTCATGCAAGTGCTCCTTAGATTAGTTCCCTTTCATGCAAATAGGACTTATTTCTGCAAGTAGAATAGACTGTAGAATAGACTATCAAGCAAGTTTTCTACTTTCTCTCTTGCAGACAGCCATGGACATGGCCTTGGATTGATAAATTAAATGATGAGGCTTACAATGATCCCATCATTTTTGGCATCGTTGTCGGGGATAGGTGTCATTAGGGAAGGGAGAAAATTAGTTTGGCAGCCTTTTAGATTTAGAAGTTCCTCAAGAAAGATTTGTCTCTCAAAACCCCCCCAAAATACCAGATCTAAAGAAAAACCCCCCTATCTATTACAAAATATCCTTAGTTTGAGAACCATCACTCCAAATCCTATCAAAGGATATCTCTTTAAGGAAAGAATTGATGGATTATTGCTTGCAAGAGGTGCAAAATATAATGAAGAGATCTTATCTTCATTACAAAAGCTTGCAAGGAAGAGACTTATTTGGAGACTTTCAAAATCCAAGAATGGCTGCCCAATCAGATTTTTGAAGTCAAAGGAGGGCTTCCCAATCAGAGATTTGAAGAACAAGGAGTTGTTTCTAGTCATGCATGTAGCAGATCAAAAGGAAGGGTTGCAAGATCTCTCCAATCCGCCCATGTATTGGCTAGAATCAGAAATCATGAAGGATGTTTCCACTAAAAAGGAAGGTGAAGCATTGAGTTTCAAAAATTTTGTCATCTTTTCATTCTCTTCTCTCAGAAAATTGAATGCATGAAAACATACTTTGAGAAAGGGAAGATATTTTTTAGAACTAGTTAATGGTTATGTGTAACCTCTCTACATCATTAAGTAGAGTAGGTTAGGGTAGATTTGATTTTTGCAAATAAGTGCTTTGCACATGCTATTTCCTCTTCTCTTAGGCTGTAAGCATGTAATTTTCTATGCAAGTTGCTACTCTAAAAACTTGTAGCAAATAATTTGGCATTATGGATGACTGGTTAGTGCAACAAAAATAATGATGAAGCAATCTGAGTTGGTATTCAATGTAAACGATTAGGTTGCAACTCTCAAAAGTTAAAGAAATTCTTTGCATGCAGCATAGAGAAAGTGAACTACAACTCATGCATGATGGTTACATGGAAAACTAAGATAAAATCAAGTATTTACTTTATTATTTTACTCTTATTCAACTTAAAGTTCTTTCATTTTACTCAATCCACTCAAAAGAAGAAGAAGAAGAAGAAGAAGAAAAACATCTAAAAGTAGTTCTAAGATTTAAGGAGCAATTTGAACCAATCTAGAGCTATTTTGGAACTATTCTGGAGCTGTTCAGGAGCCTTCAGGAGCTTCAAGAGCTCTTTAGGAGCTTTCAAGAGCTACCCAGAGGAACTATTAAAAAATGATGAATTTATTAAATTTGAAGGCTCATTATGAGTTGCAAAGGGACCTACAACATTTTAGGTGTGGGGGAAATGATGAGACCATATATTGTCTTATATTTTATCAAAGAAAATCATCTATTTCTTCCTAATCCATTAGTGTTAAAATGGATTTGAGTAATGATTGAAAGTTCTTTAGCTTGTTTAAAGTAAAATATAAAGTAAATGTTTGATTTATTTTTAGTAATTAAATGTGATCCAATTTGCATCTAATATGTCTTCATGAAGTGTTTAAGATGATATAATGCAGATAAATGAGTTGTTAAATAACTCATGGTAAAAAGGAGCTTCATAGACACTTGCAACAAAGAGCTCTAGACACTTGAAGTAGTTAGCTCCTGAAAGCTTTAGAAGGCTTTGAAGAGTAATGAGAAGATAGAGAAGACTCACAGTGCACTCCTACATTCATGAAAAATCATGGAGCATCAATCATTTCTAAATTAATGGGATGAGTATTTGTTTCATATTGAGTTTTAAGATCTATCATAGTTATTAAATTTCATGCTTCCTTCTTCCACCAAAGATAACTCAATTTACCACATAAATAAATTGTTGTTGCATGATTATATCATGTTATTTATGCTAAATATCAATGATTTGGTTGATTGAACTGAAGAATAATTCCTTCATTCACGTTTGACACTTGAAGACTTCCTAAAAATCAAGCGCGCAAAAATTGTGAAAAATGCAGTCTCAGTAAAACAACGATATCTCCCTCGTTTCTCAACGAAATTCAAAAATTCAAAATGATCTAGAAAGTAGATTTGAAGATCTAAAAACTATTTTGAGAATTTAATGTGATTTTTAATAGGGAAGGAGCAGTACATATCAGAAAATTACTGAGACAAAAGTGGCGTGGTGGAGGACAATAACTTCAATTTTCTTAAATTTTTGTAAACGACCCCTCAAAAATAGGATCTTGAATCCACATTCTTGGTGGATTGGTTGGATAAATATAGAATATGAATTCTATAAATACAATGTAATCATTTGATCAAAAGGAGGGGATTAGAAAGGCTTGTTTCAGCCTAAGGAAATATGATAGATCTAGTTTCATTTTCCAGCAATGTAATTCTAGATTTCTAGATTAAATTTGAATCCAAGAAAGCTTTTCATTTCCATAATTTGTGAAGTAGTTTAGTCTCTTCAATTCATGCAAGTGTTCCTTAGATTAGTTCCCTTTCAAGCAAATAGGATTTATTTTTGCAAGTAGAATAGACTGTAAAGTAAGTTTTCTATTTTCTCTCTTGCTGATAGCCATGGACATCGCCTTGGATTGATAAATTAAATGATGAGGATTACAATGACCACATCATTTTTTGCACCGTTGTTAGGGATAGGTGTCATTAGGGAAGGTAGAAAATTAGTTTAGCAACCTTTTAGATTTAGAAGTTCCTCAAGAAATATTTGTCTCTCAAAAACCCCCCAAAATACCAGATCTAAAGGAAAACCCCCCTATCTATTAAAAAATATCCTTAGTTGGAGAACCATCACTCCAAATCCTAGCAAAGGATATTTCTTTAAGGAAAGAATTGTTGGATTATTACTTGCAAGAGGTGCATAATATAATGAAGAGATCTTATCTTCATTACAAAAGCTTGCAAGGAAGAGACTTATTTGGAGACTTTCAAAATCCAAGAATGGCTGCCCAATCAAAATTTTGAAGTCAGAGGAGGGATTCCCAATCAAAGATTTGAGGAATAAGGATTTGTTTCCAGTCATGCATGTAGTAGATCAGAAGGAAGGATTGCAAGATCTCTCCAATCCGCCCATGTATTTGCTAGAATCAAAAATTATGAAGGAGGTTTCCACTAAAAAGGAAGGTGAAGCATTGAGTTTCAAAAAAAATGTCATCTTCTTTTCATTCTCTTCTCTCACAAAATTGAATGCATGAAAACATACTTTGAGAAAGGGAAGATATTTTTCAGAACCAGTTAATGGTTATGTGTAACCTCTCTACATCATTAAGTAGAGTAGGTTAGGGTAGACATGATTTTTGCAAATAAGTGTTTTGCATATGTTATTTCCTCTTCTCTTAGGTTGTAAACATGTAATTTTCTATGCAAGTTGCTGCTCTAAAAATTTATAGCAAATACTTTAGCATTATGGATGACTAGTTAGTGCAGCAAAAATAATGATGAAGCAATCTAAGTTTGTATTCAATGTAAAAGATCAGGTTGCAGCTCTCAAAAGTTGAAGAAATGTTTTGCATGCAGCATAGAGAAAGTGAACTACAACTCATGCATGATGGTTGCATGGAAAACTAAGATAAAATTAGGTATTTACTTTATTATTTTACTCTTATTCAACTTAAAGTTCTTTCATTTTACTCAATCCACTCAAAAGAAGAAGAAGAAGAAGAAAAACATCTAAAAGTAGTTCTAAGATTTAAGGAGAAATTTGAACCTATCTAGAGCAATTTTGGAACTGTTCTGGAGCTGTTCTGGAGCCTTCAGGAGCTTCAAGAGCCTTCATGAGCTCTTAGGAGCTCTTCAAAAACTTTCAAGAGCTACCCGGAGGAACTACTAAAAAATGATGAATTTATTAAATTTGAAGGCTCATTATGAGTTGTAGAGGGACCTACAACATTTTAGGTGTGGGGGAAATGATGAGACTATATATTGTCTCATATTTTATCAAAGAAAATCATCTATTTCTTCCTAATCCATTAGTGTTAAAATGGATTTGAGTAATGATTGAAAGTTCTTTAGCTTGTTTAAAGTAAAATATAAAGTAAATGTTTGATTTATTTTTAGTAATTAAATGTGATCTAAATTGCCTCTAATATGTCTCCATGAAGTGTTTAAAATGATATAATGCAAATAAATGAGTTATTAAATAACTCATGGTAAGAAGGAGCTTCATAGACACTTGCAACAAAGAGCTCTAGACACTTGAAGCAGTTAGCTCCTAAAAGCTTTAGAAGGCTTTGAAGAAGTAATGAGAAAATAGAGAAGAATCCCAGTGCACTACTACATTCATGCAAAATCATGGAGCATCAATCATTCCTAAATTAATGGGATGAGTATTTGTTTCATATTGAGCTTCAAGATCTCTCACAGTTATTAAATTTCATGCTTCCTTCTTCCACCAAAGATAGTTCAAGTTACCACATAAATCAATTGTTGTTCCATAATTATAGCATGTTATTCATGCTAAATATCAATGATTTGGTTGACTGAATTGAAGAATAATTCCTTCATTCACGTTCAACACTTGAAGACTTCCTAAAAATCAAGCGCGCATAAATTGTGAAAAACACAGTCTCAGTAAAATAGCGATATCTCCCTCATTTCTCAAAAAAATTCAAAAAATTAAAATGATCTGGAAAGTAGATTTGAAGATTTGAAAACCTTTTTGAGAATTTGGCATGATTTATAACAGGGAAGGAGCAATACACGTCAGAAAATGACTAAGACAAAAGTGGCGTGATGGAGGACAACAACTTCAATTTTCTTAAAGTTTTGTAAACGACTCCTCAAAAATAGGATCTTGGATCCACATTCTTAGTGGATTGGTTGGATAGATATAGAATATGAATTCTATAAATACAATGTAATCATTTGATCAAAAGGAGGGGATTAGAAAGGCTTGTTTCAGCCTGAGGAAATAGGATAGATCTAGTTTCATTTTCCAACAATGTAATTCCAGATTTCTAGATTAAATTTGAATCCAAGAAAGCTTTTCATTTCCAGCAATTATGAAGTGTTTTAGTCTTTTCAATTCATGCAAGTGTTCCTTAGATTAGTTCCCTTTCATGCAAATATGATTTATTTATGCAAGTAGAATAGACTGTAGAATAGACTATCAAGAAAGTTTTCTACTTTCTCTCTTACAGACAGCTATGGACATCGCCTTGGATTGATAAATTAAATGATGAGGATTACAATAACCCCATCACCCTGATTGGATATTCTTAACAAATTCAAGAGCCTTTTGTCCTATAGGTATGACCCACTCATATAGATCTCTATAGTACTGAGCCTCCCAAGATAATCATACCAAGTCTATGGCCATTTGTATAATCCTTGGTTCCCTGCCATGCTTTGTGTTACATCTTTATCATGTCACAAACTAGCCATATCTACCTCTACCCTCTATGCGTTTGTTATAAGTTGACCCTCTCTAGATCCTAGGCATCTTGTGCTAGCCTCAAGTTGTCCCTCTCTGCCTACAAGGTAACCCTCTCCACCTACTCCTTCCTCCCTACCTGCAAGTTATCACTCTCAACTTGAAGGGTGTCTCTATCTCCTTAGAATATGTCCCTCTACCCATAAAGAATCTCCCTCACTCAATTCTCTTGTCAGCCGCTCCTCCAAATCCCCATGGCCTCCATCCCCACCTTGCACTTATGGTTGTGCATGTGCATGTGCATGTGCCTATATCTACTTAGGTGATCCTTACACTCCTCCATCCCCACCTATATTTGTATCCTTTAAGCTCTCTAAGCTCAAGGACCTAGAGCTACTACTGTTGCTATTGTTTCTCACAATCACCTCCTCTTCCACTATATACTCCCCCTCTCTCCTACCTCTCCTTCTCCCCCTCCATCCCCCTCAACCTTTTGCACCTTGTCCAACACCTCATCCTACTCCACCTCCTACACCTTGACCTCTCCCATGCCCCTTCCTCCAATCACAACTCCTCCTCAAGTCAGTCTTTTCCTCCTTGCCTATTGTAGGGATGCCTATATCCACCCAACCATGCCACCTTATTAAGGTGGCATGAATCATTCTAGATACTATTCCCTCCACCATGCATGGTACATAGTTGTTATACTTGCATCCTCCACCCTTGCATGCAAATCCTAATCAACATTTTCTAGCTCTAGCCTTGCCTTTGTTGCCTCCTGATAATCCACTTGCGGTCCCCACTAACCCACCTCCCATCACACATGTGCAAAAGTGTGTGGCCCTATCGATGCATCCTAACCCATGCCAAACTATCTCTTGAACCTATCTAGTATGTAGCACTCAATCAAATAATCATACCACTTGATAAAGTAGAATGGTATCAACATGAAACCCTAGACTCTCAAGTCCTCTTTCCATGTGATGTCTCCTGACTATATATCATCTAGTAGTCTCTATTAGTAAAATTTGACCCACACCTCCCTATATCATAGGATCCTCCCCCAATTGTATACCGTCGGCTCCTCAACATTCCTATCCACCCGATCACCCACAAGTCAACATACTGCTATATGCTCTCATGCCATATTTGTAACAAGGTGACATGTCCAATGCTAACACCCCATCTATAACACATAATATGTAATCTTTGTATAGCTGGGCTAGCATACAAGACCCCCATGCAAATCACCTCTTGAGCTCCACCATATCTGCCACACAATCAACTAACCCAAGAAATATATTGGCCATTCTTGTCAAGTAGTAGTATGCCTCTGACAAGAGCTACTAATACCAATGCCATATTAGACACTAATCCTCTACACCTAGATCTATATCCAACTAATTCCCTTGGTACAACAAATTTGCTTGCCCAAATAGTTGTGTCAATAACACATCAACTCCTTAGCTTGTAATGTATACTAATCATGTCCTAATAAGCACTTGTAGTATGCACCCAACATCCTTAAGAGTCATGGTCATCTCCCCCTATCAGGAGATGGAACGTGCTTGTCTCACTTTGCCATCTCTCCGCCAGTGTTGTCAACATCATCCTATGTACTTGGGTGGTCAACATTCAAGCCACACAGTCTAGCTTGCACACTCTCATTAATACCCAATCAACATCTTGAAACCCCTCCATTAGGCTAAGTATCATAAATCATCTCTCATGTGTATTCATCAATGTCAATTGATGCTACACATCACAAAACATCCATAAGCCTAACATGTCTAGTCCAAACCACAATCTAAACTCTCTATCCCTTAATCATTTCTATCCATTTTTCCTACCTAAGAAGATTTTTTGAAACCTAGAGTGCATCTAGCGTTTTCCATTCAAATCCACCATTTTAGCAGATCTACCCTTTCATACCACCCGTCTGTTGATTTGTTGGCAGATTCACCTATTCCTATACCTGCCTATCAATTTTGCAACACATTCATTGAAAATCAATGAATCCACTCATTTCTTCATGCATCCACCTATCTTAAGAAAATTCACTTAAAAATTAGTGGATCTATTAAAGTGGCTCACATTCGTCACCTTTTTAGTGTATTTGTTGAACCGAGGATGCATCCATCAAATCATAATCAACGAATGCACCCCACATGATTTCCTCCCATAAACACATCAACAAATTGACTAACACAGTTTCTTGATACTTACCCCTATGCTGACACCCTCTAGTTGACCCTGCCTCCTCACCTGATCCACATGATGCTCCTCAAATGGACTATTTTCCATCATCTCTTCACTGCTCTTTGGTCCTCTCCTCAAATTCACTATTTTGAATGATAAAAATGAATAGTTTTCACCCCCAAAGCCTATTTTTCCCCTCCCAAATTACCCTCGCATAACCCTTCTTGTTGCCATTTATTCATTGTAGCTCTATTTTCCTTTGTTTCTTTTTCACCCATCCCTATTTTTTCTCCACTTCCTATTTTTTCCATCATTTTCTCCTTTTGAGAGGTCATGCGAGCCCGTTTCACTTGCCTACCCTCTTGAGGGGCATTACCATCTTAACCATTTTTCTTCATTTCTTCTACACCAAGGCATCCATTTCACTTCGCTTTTCTTCTTGCAATCTATATTTTATTTTTCTTTGAAATAATATTATTTTAATGCCATTTAAAAGAATGAAAAAATGTAGACACCTCAAATTGATCATTTACATTTGATCAATTTATCCTAATTCCCCCTATTCTTGACCAAAATATTAATTATAATATCCCTATTTTTTAATTGATATTCTTGATTATCATGATCATTGTTTGAAATTATTTGTTTTATAACCTCTAAGATCTAATTTAAGGTAAATAATTACTTCTAATTATTTACCTATATTTTATCTCTCTTTTTCTAAAAATTAAATAAATAGTTTTTAATTCCCCTCCTTGTCACGTCCTACAACATTTTTCCTAACCTATCATTAACCCTCTAATTCCCCCCTAATCTACCCCTAATCATGTGCACACACTTAATCTATGACAAAGTGGGGATTTGACTACTCCACATCCCCACACAATCCACTTTGTATCCCCAACCTTAGATGCCCTCCTTGTGGAAAATCTCCCATGTACTTGGGAGGTATGGGCTCTCACTCTTCAAATTCATAAATGGGAATTTTAAAATCCCCATGTATTCTCCCAAGTACCTTCATTAAGGAGTTGACAAAAGGCACCTTTATGAGACACCTTCCAAAGGTACCTCATAGTACCCCACATCCTCTCATCCCACCTCCTTGTGCCACTTGGCACCATCTCCACCTTTGATCTCCCAAATCAATCTTATCCATTGGCCCTCCCTATCAAAAATCTATAAATCTACCCACACCCAAGACATTTCAAAACACACCTTGGAATGCAGCATTATGCTACCAAACTCCAATGAGCACACATTAAATTGATCAAAAGGAAAAACCATTTCATTAAACTAGGATGTCTAACATGGAGTTGATTGTTAATTTTATGTTTTAATTGGACTTCCTAATGCTCTAATTGAGTGTTTGATTGTCTTTTTGTGTTGTTCAATTTTATAGTTAAATTGTTCACCTTCACACAAAATTCATTCATACAACTCTTTTATAAGCTTTCTCTCAATAATGAATGTACAATTTTACCTTTTACTCTTCTAGATATAGTAAGAGGAATATCCCCTTTAAAATGTGTCTACAAGCAAAACTTTGCCCTACTCAATTGTATAAAAAATGAGATGTCATTTTCATGATTATCTAGCTTAGTGGACATGACACTTGACTATATACACATTTCAACAATATTTTCCATAGAGGCATTTATTATAATGGATATTTTACAAGATAATACCCATGCACTATTAAATTTTACTATAGGTTTATTTTTGGATAGTGTTCATTAGAATATTTCTAAGGCATTTCATAATGGTACCATTTATTATTAGACAATTTTAGTATGTTATATAGTTTATTAGAGGGTAAAAATATCAATGACATAAATCCAAGGGTTTCACTTCTCAACAAATTTTAATTTCAAATAGGTTATAGTTTCAACAAGTTTTTAATTTAGAATATATACGTTTTTTAAAAGGAAGATAAGGCATGGAATCATTTCCTACACTAATCCAAGAGGAGAGATGAGCATAGAGATGTGATCTAAAATAATTTATAGAAAAGAAACAACATAATAAAATTATTCACCATAACACAAAGATGCATCTTGGGAAAGCCCAAGTCTAGAAAAATCCTACCATCCAAACCCTAAATCAATACATTAACTAGTAACAATATCCATTACAATACAATCTAAGCAATGAACCTTCATGGTAGACAACACTAACACTCAAATTTAGAGTAGCATCAACAACATAATAAACCTACAAAACACATTATACAAACTCCATCCCAAACAACCAATAAATAGAGAAGCCAATACATGAAACCACTAAGGGGAATCACAAAACCCTGAGCTAATACCACCCAAAAGTGACACCCAAATCCCAAAAAGAGTCCTCATTCTAAATATAGCATATTCTATCAAGTCTATCATAGTATATTATACTTATCCTCCCAACTTGGGTGCTCTAATTTGTCTTGTCCAAACCCTTCAAGAAATGCTTTATGACAATCATAATGACATGTCATAGGTTAGTGAATATTTTGTCAACATATGTAACTCCCTTTTACACCTCTCTTTTGTGTCATAAATGTTAGAGGCTAAATACAAGGCTCTACAAGTAAGGGTCAAAACCACAACTAAACTTTACCCAAAATAGAGCAATAAATTTTATAATTTATCAAAAAATATCTAACACAAATTTGATTGCTAGATACATGAATAAATCACATAAACATTCACATAATATAACTATGTAAGTCCCTTTGTGAGAACAACAAAATAATGAACAACTAGATGAACAAGAGAGCGATGAACTAGAGAGTCGTGGCATGGCAATCAAAACCTTGGGGCAATCATTTTTGTTTAAAGATTGATTTCCTTTCAAGAGAGATATATTTTTTTCCGAATTTACATTTATGTTGCGAGTGTGTCAAAGCACCCATCAATATAATTGACACTAGAAGGAGGGCACTTGAAAATAAAGTATTCATGGTTATTTGTACAGTTCAAATGAGTTAGATCTTGGGGAAATCTAGTTCTGATGGGCACTCCTTTGTGTATATGAAGGGATCTCCATGAGATTCTTTATCATACACACAATAGGCTTCTTTTGTTCTTTCCTAGCAATGGGTGAAATGCTTCAAATAATGTGAAGATTTGCAAAGAACTATTTTTTTTCTTCAAGTTGAACATGACGATGTTGTTTGTCATCTATTTGTTAAGACACTTCAAGGTACAAAAACTTCAATGGTATGTGAGTCTTCCACCTAATTTTAATTGCTCATGGGTTGAATTAGAAAGTTTATTCTTGATCCAATTTGATCCTAACGTGAATGCACAAAACTCATTACTTTTGTTTGCAGCTGTGAAAAGGACACCGCAAGATTTTATTCCTCGATTCAACCATGGATTTCTTCTCATGTATCAAAAGATTATGTCTAATAAAAATTTGATTGTAGATAAATGAATATATCACATAACATCATGTCCAACATATTATTTATCATTTCCTAAAACTAAGTACATGTATACTCTTAATTAACCTCCATACTTATTTATGAAAATGTGTTATTAGTGTTTATTCCTCAACTCATATTTAGGCACTTATTTGCATTTCAATGGGGCCTGGATATTTGTGTAGAACCCCGGGGGACTTTGAGTTACGCTGCAAATCGGGCCAGATAATCATTTTAAAAGAAGCGAAGGCATTTCTTAATTAGGGAAACCTGAACAAAATTTCATTGCGGTGTGGAGCGGTTGGGATTTTTGATCGAGCTATAATAATGATATTCGTAAGTCGCCTCCATTCTTTTAGGGGAAGCTTTCACTCTTCTGCTTGTTTAACAACTTCATCCAAGACACGGTTAAATAATACTGCACTTTCCCCGCGCTCTTCCCGGCGAAATGTTTCCGAAGGAATGTTTTCTCCTCCTACATTATATTCAAGTCAGTATATCTTTTCTTTTCGTTGGTTTTCTCAGGAAAATGATCAATTCTCCTTTTCTGAAATCTGTTAGGGATTTAGTATTCCAAGCCCTACACGTCACTTTCAGATTTAGTTTACAATATAGGTTTCAAGTATGGGTTTTTAGCTTAATGTATTAGACTTATCACTTATGGTATCAGTCTTTCGCACTCAGCAAAAAATGATCTTGGATGATTTTCTGTGAGCCAGGCATTCCCACCAGTAAACTAAAATTATCGTAATCTACAAGAATTCTAAATTTTAATGAAATGAAGATTATATCCCAGTCCATATGGAAACTGGAAGGCCAAAGGTGGATTCTAATTCAAGTTTGAAGTGCTCAGAGAAATAATCTAGGATACCGACATTAAAATTTGTTGCTTTTCAGTTTCTTGTGGAGAGGGGGACTTTCTCTATTGTAAATTTTGATTTGAAGTTCTAATGCTTTTGCAAGTATAACATCTTTGAAAGGACGGGCATAGGATCAACCCTCAAGGTATTGAGGTACTTGGTCAGAATGGCACTACTGACATAACAAATCGTGATAAACTGTCATTCTGTCTCTGCTGCTTGTGAGCTGCAAAATAGGCATTCTCTATTAACAATCTTCCTTAGTGTCCTCTCCATCCGTCAATTTCATATTCCAGTTGATGAGAAGTGGTCAGTTGGGCTATTAACATCTTTTCCTTCAATTTGTTTTCAGCTTCTATGTTAGCTTTTTGTTAGTGTTCATTTTTTAGATTGAATTATAAACATCTTTTTCTTTCATCTGATTTCAACGTCTATGCTGGCCCTTGTTGGGGTTCATTTTTGTAGTTGAATTCATCGAGTTAATATTGTTTTCCTCCGAGTCTTACATGCTCTTTGATTCCTTAATTAATATTTGTGCATTTGTGAAAGCTAATACCCCAGCTATTCATCGGCCTTTTGTTCTTCCCTATCTTCTATCTAACTCTTCTCTTACTACCATTATCGACCATTTATTAGTCTCTTTGCCTTCTGTTTTTTCACTCCAGTAAACAAATCATAGCTGCTGCCTTTAAAGGAAAGGTACTTATTCCTAGAATCTCATAGGGGATTTCAACTATAATTTTGGAACTGCCTGAGATTAAATGCTTTTGATCTCTCTATATTTATCTCCATTTCTGACATGTAGTGTTGCTGGCTTAAACCTCGTACCCGTAGAGCACTAAAGACATGACAAGTAACCCAAACAAGATATTGGTGGCCTTCTGATCCCACAATCTGCATCTGTGTTTGTTTTGTAGTGCACAGAGTGTTGGCTGAAACCCAATACCTGTGGAGCACTAAAGAAATGGCAAGCCACCCGAACAAGATATTGGTGGTCTTCCAATCCCACAATTTTGCATGTGTGTGTGTTTGTAGTGCACAGAGTGCTGGCTCAAACCTCATACCTGTAGAGCACCAAAGACCTGACAAGCAACCTGGACAAGATACTGGGGTCTTCTACTCTCACAATTTTTCTTGGGAATGAATTGGCAAACCAAAAGATAAAGATTTTATGAAAAAAAATTGGGTTAGGGTTAGGGTTAGGGTTTTTGAAAAACGGGAAAAGGTAATATTAGGCTTAGGGTTTTCCAATTTTTTTTTTGTCATGAGTTAAAAAATTGCAAAAAGTTGGATAGAATCATGATTTTATGGAAAAAATGATTTGTCAGCGATTTAATTGGGATAAATTGTGAAAATGGAGTGATAAAGTTGTTTGCACCAATTTATAAAAAAAATGCAAGTTTTTCCAGGAAAAATTCATCGTGGGAGTTGAGTCCCAATTTCTCGCATTTTCTCCTGATGTTTTGGCAATTAATGCAACTATGTTCTATAGACATCTAGTATGTCCAGTTCTTCTATCATTCTTTAGAGTTCGCATCTACGCACCATTTTGATGGTTTTATTAAAGTCAACGAAGCAACAATAAGCTTGTCTTTTCATCCTATACATTTTTAGTCGGTTGTCTTAGAGTGATGCTGTAGATTGAAGAGGACTATCTTTAGAAAATAGCTATTCTCCTCAAAACTTAGTAATTTAAACTTGGGTTGGTGCTAACAAATTAATTAGTAGATTATGCTAAATTAAGAAAGACTAATCTATATGCCTGCCTGATTAAGCTTTGAAGTGTTTGAAGTGGCAATCCACATTTCTATAGAGGTCTCCTGGGCTTGTGATGAAGACCCATCATAAAAGGAAAAGCACTTTAGTGGCAGAACCGGCCACATTCCATCTGAATTCTAATCCTTCTTCACAAGAAGGGGTTAACGTGTCTGTGGAGCACAAATTAAGTTAGGTTCAAGTCACTTATGCTTTGTCTAAAATTCAAACTACTGATAAAGCCTCGTAACTGAAGCCTGCAGGAGGCTTAAAAAAATTCTCTTAGGGGATTCAAGCTTTGATCTTGGAATTGCTTGTGCTTTTGGATTCTTCCTGTTCTTCTGCATTTCATACTGAAAGTGTTGCTGGCCTAAATTTCACACCCATAAAACACTATTGATGCCACAAATAACCTAAACAACATACTTGCAGTCTTCTAATTCCACAATTCTAGTTCCTGCATCTGCTTTGTAGTGCTCAAAGTGCCTTCCAGTCCTTTTATA
Organism: Sequoia sempervirens; assembly: GCA_007258455.2. Taxonomy (NCBI): domain Eukaryota; kingdom Viridiplantae; phylum Streptophyta; class Pinopsida; order Cupressales; family Cupressaceae; genus Sequoia; species Sequoia sempervirens. The sequence continues at coordinate 329,849,312 of VDFB02000003.1, forward strand.
TTCTCCTCATTTTTGCATGTATCCCTCTTGAGTTTTCTGCAGAAATCAAGGCCAAGATATTATAGTCTGATACTACCTATACTGCCCCCTTCAAAAAGAAAATTTATTTGATTTTGTTATATCCAAAGAGAGGATACCAAAACCTTAGATTTGCTGATGTTCAATTGGAGCCCTACTTCTTCAAGTAAGAGGCTTAGGGCCTCCAAGCGTTCTCTCAAGTTGCAGTCCATTTTTGCTATGAGATGAAATTATCAGTGAATAGAAGCAGCTTTACCACATAGCTGGTCAAATGGACATCTGCTTCCTAATTTGTCTATCCTAATTTCTCAATATATAGGACAAACAATGTGGGAGACCATGGGTAGCCTTGCTCGACTCTGGTGCTGCTTCCAAAGCCTTCTGACAGCTCCGTATGTGTTCTAATTTTGGCTCTTATCTTTTCACAAAGCATGTGGGCTGATGCTCTATACTCATCTAGTACACAATCAGCATTTTTATCCTAATCTAGAGCATCCTTTTAAAGTTGAGAAAGAAACAACAGACTTCTCCATTTTCATCTTATACTTTTTCAACAAGATGTTGAAGGATGATATATGGATTTCACCTCAATATTTAGATGGTTAAATTTGGTATTAGTGCTAACAATCTAATTAGTAGGTTGTGCTAAATTAACTTGGACTAAAACACATCACTTTGTAGATTCATAAACAAAAACAACTTTGGAAGTAAATTAATACGTCCCGACCCCCCTTCTTCATACTATCTCAACTAGCAACATGTATGGGGATGAGCAGAAATACCAAAATTTAAATGTTGATGAATTCGTCTCTTGTGTGTGTATGTTAAGGCATATCTGTATGTGTGCATGTGTGTTTGTGTTCTTGTGCACATCTTATATGTTTTAGGACAAAAAAAGTGGGAAGAGAAACTACAAACATTGGGTACTGTTAACGATTACAAAAAAAATTGTATTTACAATCATAGTTACAAGACTTGGACTCGGCAAGCTATTTTTTGATTCAGATTCAGACTTGCCTTGGACTTGGCAAGCTGATTTTTGACTCAGACCAGGACTTGGCACCCGAACTCAACAAATTGAAAAAACCATGAAACATAAAGAGTTTTAAAGATTTAAAACTTGTTTCATACACCCTTTAATAAATAAACTTTAAAGACACAATAAACTAGTCAAATAGAAGCTACTTTGACCATATACACAAGTATACATTGATCACATGATATAAAAACGAATTTTAACTTTTAGCTGAAGGAAACAACATTGTTAGATATATAAATTTTAAATTATAAATATTGTCAAATGTATACAAATCTCATGGATTATGAAATCCATGGCATCAAAACAAATAACAAAACTAAAAATATAAGTCTATGGCTTAAAGGAGCCTGCATGACTCGTCCCAAGATCACGACAAGTTGTGTGCTGGCATCTAAAATAGGTCTTGGATGATGATGCAGCCATGATATATGTCTATCGCAGTGACGCCAACATCCAAGGGGTCTCCTTGTGCTCTATCCTTCTCCTATGCCATGGCTACCACCTCATACTCTTTCTTATTTATTTTTGTTGCTCAAAAGTCTCTAATTAACTTTGCACTTCACGAATAACTTTAGGAGGTGCTAATGGGTATGGTTTAGCATCATGGCATGGTATGTGTGCAAGGTGATACTTCAATCGATTAATACCTCCTCTAAGCATTTTTTGTTTTGCAATGGATATATGTTATCTCCCTAGGAATGGCATGTTTCCAACAAGAATCCTTTCTAACTAGGGTCAACATTGTGATTGAAAATTTGGAACTATTTATAAATGTGAAATATGCTACAATCAGATATAAATGGGAAAAAAATTAGCATTTACAGTTTCTAATTAAATTAAAATTAAAAAAATCAGAAAAATTAAAAACAATCAGGGTTTGCGGCTATAAAATTTAAAAAATATACAAAAACAACTAGGGTTTGTTATTTTTTCCATTAATCAAAAATGAAAAAAATAAATTGTAGAACACAATAATTTGAAAAAAAAAACTTTCAAAATATAAACTTACCTCTTCAAATTTGTTCCAAATCAATGGTGGGCTCTTCCAAATCCTCCTTAGGCTTTCTCTAGATTTCTTACTCAACCAATGTGTTGGTTTTCTCTCCAATGATATATTTTTTGTTAAAAATATTAGTTTTTCACTCCTTGTGTTTGAAAACAAAATGAATGTGTTTTTAGAGTGTAATAGACGATTTTAAGTGTTTTTGTTTTAACACTTCATGTTTATTTTAGATCTTTTTTTAATTTTTTCTGTCCCCTACTACAGCCGAGTCTAGTCTATGGGACTCGCTGGGTACCCAAGTCTTGTAACACTGGTTATAACCTGCAAAATTTACATCCTTTGATGAAAGTATCCACCACCATAGGAACATGGGACTAGACAACCAGACAGTCATACTATATGGCTAGTGGCCATTGACGGCAACAAAAGCATATTAAAATCCTTTTGCATCCTCTTATAAATAAACCAAGTATTCTTGATGATTAGCAGAACATTCTTGGAAAAGCAGTCTTGTACCATTGACCAAAACAATAAATTAATGATAAAGATGACTTCAATACCCTAACTGCCTATACTTCAATTATTTTAAAATTTCAAGCCAAAACATAGACTCAATAAAATGTTTTAGTAAAAAAAGCTTTAGCAAGTAGGCCAGGAAATGCAAACAAAAGAAAGGAGCACAGCCAGCACAAAATGGCTCGATAGACAGCACAAGATAGAACACTGTTTAAGTGATCAACGTCTGAAAAAAGGCCATTGCTAATATGAGGTTTACAAAATGCAACAAAATGGGTCTGATTATTCCAAGTGGATTAAGTATAAAAGATTACTACAAAAAAATTGGTTCCTAATAAATGCTACACAACATTCCCCTCACCACATTTTGGAGAAAGCATCTGACTTTAAACTCAAAATGATGGATTGACTGAAATTTCTACAGATAAAACTAGTAAATTTTGCACCTTCATATCTAAAAGAAAGTGTTCAGTCCGGTGCTTTCAGGAAGAGTTTTAGATACGCAAACAAAGGAGAGACTAATTGCTCTATGTGGACTGAGTAAAAAATTTACTAAGAAAAATAATTCCTAATAATTTCTACATGTCATTCCCCTTCCAACATTTTAAAGGAAAAGATTGACTTTAAAGTCAGTAGGAAAGGTTAACTGAAATTTCAATAAATAAAACCCATTTTACCGGTTCAGGTTTGGATTTTGGTTAGGGTTTGGGGTTCGGGCTTGGCAGTTAAGCAATTTTTCCCCCAGATTTGGTCCAGCTGGGATTGGCCATGCTATATATACAATAAATTTAATATATAAACATATTAGAAAAACTAGAAACACATTTTATATCAATTTATATAAATATTTAGATATATATATATATATATATATATATATATATATAACTGTTACAAAATTGCAGCCTTTAGAGGTAAGCCATCAGTGGCTAAATCTTAACATTTGATGAACAAAGACTGCTACGTATCTAGAGAGTTCGAAGGATTCAAAAACTACAGATAGTTACGTGATCTGGCCATAATAAATAATATCAAGGAAAAACTAAAGAATCATATTTAGAGCAGTATCTGTTCTGTTTGCTGCTGTATTTCCCGTATAGAGGCATAAGTATAGCTGCCAATTGCATTAAAATTTAGCACATAGTATGCAGATTCTGCACTCTAGAGTTTGAAACAAATTGATTTAGTTAACCTTCAATCAGTACTGCGATTCTGAGTGCACTAAACTGCATGCACAAACTTACGAGAGTACAAATAATAGAACCACAAAACTGAATCTGAATTCTGTAGTTGTTGAAAAACTAAAATTTATTTTTCTGAATACAAAATATGGATGCCATACGATCATAAATAATCCATGAACTTGGCATTCCAAAATAAAACAAAGCAATCTTTTTTAAGATTGTCTTTCATCGCTAAAGAAACATCTAAAAATAAGCCAGCTGCCTAGAATAAAAGCAAAAAAAACAAAATTGAAATCTGAATTCTGTAGCTGAAAAAATAAAATTTATTTTTCTGAATACAAAATATGGATGCCACAAGATCATAAATAATCCATGAACTTGGCATTCCAAAATAAAACAAAGCAATCTTTTTTTAAATTGTCTTTCATGACTAAAGAAACATCTAAAAATAAGCCAGCTGCCTAGAATAAAAGCAATAAAAACAACGCCTAAATAAAGTCTGCAGACTGCTCAGAATAGACCTACAGTCTGCTGCCTAAAACAGAGCCAATAATAAACAAATGCGAGTGCCTAATTTGACTTCCAAAAATAAAGCCTAAACATTGAGACAAAATTCTGCTCTGCACATTCGCATTCTGCTCACACACTCATGTTCGACTGCTGCTGTAGGGTTTTTTGTGTTCTGCACACTCAAATTTTGCCACTGCGTTAAGTTTTTTGTGTCATGCACACTCGTGTTCCAACTTCTTTCTTAGTTTTTGAAACTAGCCCTTTTACAGGGGCTTTGTCAAAATGTCTGTAACTTGCTCGTCTGAAGGAACATACTGAAGAATTATTGCTCCCTTCTGTACCATGTCTTGAAAAAATAATAACAAATATCAATATGCTTGGAGCGATCATGAAACCCTAGATTTTCAGAGAGATTGATACGATTCTGTTTGTCACAGTAAATCATTGTAAGCTTCAACATCTGATTTGTAAGTTCTGCTATCAACTTGCAAAGCCTGATAACTTTACAACTACCAGAAGAAGCTGCTATCATCTATACATATGCATTATCATCAGATGGTTGGGAAAGTTAAATAAATTTTCCACTCCTAGGGTTGATTCTTATAGAAACCTAAGAATTAGAAGGAAAACTTAGCAGTTCAATTTGAATTCAAAAGCTAACGTAGTTCAAGTACTCCTTCCTTTTCATTTACAGGTGATAATAAAACTTTACATTAGCAGTATTTTTATTATTCCACTGCATATATCCTTTTATCCCTGAAGTTTTAAGTCCGATATGATACTCTTTTTCAGGGGAAAAAGCTTAGGCACGAAAGGTGAAGGAAAAAGTTGATTCCCATGCCTAGCAAATTGTAAAGAGTTTTGACTTCTTGGTACAGACCTTACCTATATTGGAAGGCAAACAGCACAATTTGAGTTGTCAAAAGGAAAACACTTTCTCTATGGTGGTTTTCCTACTTGTCTCGAATGAATTTTGGTTTGCTGTTTTTTTTATATTGCAGAAACTTAACAAAAGTTACATATGATATGAGCACACAGGGCAGTCCCAAATTAGCACCATTACATCAACCAAAAAAGGGCCTGGACACCAGCAAGGTAGCATACCAAGACTACAACCTGGCAGCAACTATCAAGTTACAGAGTAAAAAGAAAAGAAAAACCACTAACTGTCTTTAACAAACCCAAAAACCTAAGGAAAGCTTAGTCTTTGACATATTTATCTAACACAGATTTAAGAATCTCTTTTGCATACAACACTTTTTTTCAGCTAGGAAACATCAACCGAAATATCACTCTCAGCCAAAGTGGTCTCAGCTTCATGATCAATAAAAGCCTCAATAATTTTGTCCTCTCTCCTTTTAGAGCAGCCTCAACCTCTGAAAACTGAACCCTGAACATCACTAGAAGGGGCAGGTTTGCTGGTTGTATATTGGGAGCTTCTTTTATGAAAATATCTGGTGTCATGTATACACACTTGTTCTGTGACATCAAATCTTTCATTACGAGTTCTAATCATATTTGAATGTGTTCTTTGTCCTTTTTGAAAATCCATGTAAATTGATAGCCAAGGGAAGAAACATCAAATTAAGTTGTATATTTTTAGTTGTTTTATTTGTGTTAACAACTTTTATGTCGTGTCTGTTTACATCTAAGCAAAAGCATGTATGGCAATATTGGCAGACAATTTTTTGTGAGACCTGAGGGAATCTTTGTTAGCAAACACTTCACAGCAAATGTTTGCTCTAAATATTAACGAGTTTTCTTAGATTAGGTATGGTAGCTTCTTTGTTTCTGCTGGTAAACTTAATATAATGGTCTATGACTGCAATTTAACTATTTTACATCTAAGCAACAATGCGTAAATATCTGCAGTTGTACTTTTACATCCAAACTTTTGCAATTTACATCCAAGCAACAATGTGTAAATATCTGCAGTTGTCCTCTTATATCCATACTTCTGCTATTTCACATCTAAGCAACAATGTGTAATAATCTGCAGTTGTACTCTTGTATCCAAACTTTAACTTAGTGTTCCTACTTTGTGTGGACCAATCCAGTGCAGTTCCCAGGAATAACCTCCACTGCCAATTGTATGCTCAATGCTTCAAAGATTTGGGGAGAGACATAGAAGGCCCTACAGAAATTGAGAATTTAATATTTGATGAGCAATCTTTGGAAATAGAGCTCAAAAAGGCCATTGAGGCAGAGAACTATACAAAAGCTGCAAAACTCCGTGACCAGCTCCGTATGTTGCAGGAAGATAACAGAGCAGGTATTCTTTCAGCCAATGCAAGGTTTTATAAAGCATTTGAAAAGGGTGACTTGAGTGCCATGCGGAGGATTTGGTCCAAGGGGGAGAATGTGCACTGTATCCATCCTGGTGCTGGCTGTATTTCTGGCTACGATCTTGTAATGCAAAGCTGGGAATTGACTCTTGGTCCTGAACTAGATCTTCCTCTTCAAATTGATATACAAAATGTGGAACTACACATTAAAGGAAACCTTGGTTTTCTTACCTGTATGGAGCTTGTTCGAACTAGTGGTGATAACTGGGGCAAACAAGTGGCTACAAATATCTTTGAAAAGGTGGATAAAAACTGGTACATTTGTCTTCATCATGCATCACATATTGCCCCCTAAAATTGCAGTTGACTTTTTTACGCTCAAGATAAAGTTTGTCAGTTTTCAAATGTTATTGAGAAGATGCATGGAAATTTGTACGCCTGCTCTTGTCATGCTTCATAGATTGGCTGCTAAAATATTCTAAATTATGTATTGTTTTGCTTAGATGTAGGATGTCAATTATCGGCCATTCTTCCCATTCATAATTTTATCATTCGTCCCTAGTATTTGTATTGTGATTGGTTATTTCATGGGAAAATAACACCAAATTTAGCTTTTGGAACCACAGTAGCATGGTCAATAGGCAATCCTTTGACTTATCGGCAGTTGGCTGTTGTTCTATCTAATTTCTTTCCTGATTAGTTGAAATACCGGGGGGAATGAAATTAAACAGTTATGTTCTGTTTTGTGCGTGAAACTGTGTTTTTAAATCCTGCCTGGCATATTGTTGTTTGTTATTGATTAATTAGTTGCAGTGTAAATCAGAAACCATAGAACATGGGCATTACAAAACTGTACACAGTATACACAATAATTACATGTAATGCAACAGTCAACTTCAGACTTGTAACATGTCAACCATTCATTGAAGTAATTTTTCTTAGTTTTCACTTTGCAAGTAAATAAACTATGTAACTTAAGTCATAGATTTTTTATTTATTTTATAGATAACAAATGAACATAAATGTCATAACAATAATCAACATTGATTCCATTCCAATATAATAAACATATTACAATATTCCAAATAATATGTACAACGTACATACATAGCTCAACCGAGCTTCAAAGCAATAGATATAGATGGCCCAGAAAACTTCTTCAAATCTTGGTCTATTGTCGCCTACTGAGGAGGAGAAGCATCACTCAAGCACTTTTCCGCCAACCACAGACTTACATGCGGTCCCTTACACATCTATCATAGGATAGATGGCCCTACCCTTCGACGAAGAGATTGGTGGAGTAACTTCGTAACGACAACCATTTTGAGCTTAGTGTTGTGTCCTACATGACTAGAACTTGTAAACCCTACAATTTAGAACTAGTATGCACTACTGGAACACGGTGATGGAGCCAAAGGCAATCACACTACTTTGGCAAAAGTGTTCTCACTCAGTACTTCAAGTGATAGTCATCCTACTTACATACACTACTCAAGCTTGATTTGACTTTGAGCCACTATAATCTATGCATAGGTATTTCCTCCAATGGGTAATCTTTAATCCCAAAAATATCATGTTCCCTTTCCCACAAACTTAATGGTATTTCTACTCACAAAGCATAATTACAAGTTACCCTCCCTTCAATGGATAATCAAATCCTAGGTGTAGCTCACAAGCTTATCTAATTCAATTAAATAACTTAGCTATGAATAATCCCATAAACTATCATTGTTTAATCATATCTAGTATAATAATACCTATGACAAACAATCCCTCTTATTATGGAGTAATTACAAGCGCTTTCACAGAAAAGCATAAAATGGTTTTTTTTCCTTTCCAAAGCAAATGTTGTAATTCCCTAATGCAAGTAATCTCAACAATTCAAATAAAGCATTCAATTCTCATCTTTCATAAATAAAGACAAAATAAGAAAAGATTAGATCTTCATGCCTATAATAAGTTTAACCAATTGACTGATTTGATGCAAAACCTTCCTACAACAACTTTCTAGCTTCACTTTATCAATCCAAAGCAAGCCTCTTACTCAAAATAATGCAGCACTCTCTCAAAATATCTCTTAGCTCTCACAGAATAATGCAACAGAGTAAATTAGTAGAATAAGTTTGTGGAATAAAAAGTGCGTCTAAATGAGAGTACTAGCCTCTATTTATACAGAAAAATGAGACTTTGCAACCTACAAAAAAGGCATGTTAATTGACAACTCTCTCCATGCAAGTTGATTCATAACACATAACTAAAAGGTGGCAACAAACTAAATGTAAACTCATCACAAAATGCTACAGATTGACCCTTCTATTTGACAACAGCAAAGACTAATTCAAAAGTGCACATGCTCAAATGATGAAAATCGAATTGCAACCAAGATAGAATTCTACAGATTTAAGAGCATTCATAAGTTGGCGCCATGTTGCAGCCACTTTTCCTTATCTCTTGATGCAGTTTCACTCTTTGAAATAGCCTACATTCTACAAGCAACACTAGACAAAGTTGACTCAGTCATAGTTTCAATGGGCAACAGATCAAAGATGAATTGCCCCTCAAAATAGTGCTCAAAAGGTGCTTTTGACCATTTCTTATCTTGCTGTACGTTTTTCCTATTATCATGTATCTTTACACTTTATACAACAGCTCATAAATATTCCATCGCTTGGTATTATAGTGCCCAAGTTAAGAGTAATTCACTGTTAATAATTCAAAGTTGCATTTACAATAGTATTGACTTATGGTTTTATCCCATATCGACCTCTTATTGTTGTGCAATACTTTCCATATAGTTTGACCTTTAAATAATTTGCTTATTTCATATACAAATAGACCTATGTTCATATATATAAATCGGCCCTTAAAGCATTACATATATTTATAAATATATATTTATATATGTACATACACATATATATATGTACGCTAATAAATCACATTATATATATAATCAAGTATGTATACATTCGATATATAAATGAATACGAACAACATTCACATAATAATAATAACCATATCGACCGTATATATGTATGTATGTATACATACGTTTGGCCATCATACGTATGTATCGACACACACACACACACACATTTGTTTGCACAATCAATCACATACACAATTATCATCGTGTTGATAGGGAATAGACGTGTGGCGTATTAATACATATACACATTCATTTCATATTGTCCATTTGATAGCTTCATGCTCATAAGCAACACGTTCATAAGTGTGCATAGGTATGTCTACCTATGTACCCTCATGTATGTGTTCATTCATATGGTATATCGTCGACATGCATATGTATACATATACATACATACCACATGTGTTCACCTCATCAATACAAGCATAGTAATATAAGGAAGAACTCATTAGCTCTAAACATATAAACATCATCCAAGAATGTACTCAACGGTAATCAAGCCCCTTACTAATGCAAACACATCATGCTAAGGATGACTTATCAATTCCCAACACAATAACTTGACTCATTCATTCTACTGTGAGTGTGTGTAAGCTCATATAGTTTATGTCACTGGTTACCTGATCAAGATCTTCTCATGAGTGATACTTCCCCTTGCACTTGGACGATTGAACATACACCTGCATCAAACTAACACATTCCCACAGTAGTCATTTGCTCAACAAAATATGCATTACACACAATATTTCTCCATAGTTAGAATATCTAATTCAATAACCATCCATTTCGCATATATGCATTTCTTCACATATCATTAAATGAAATAGCATTCATTCATAATTCATTGATAACAAGTGCAAGCACAATTTATTCTCATTCAAATTCTAATTACATTCACATTTACCCTAA